>JARGCV010000124.1:43720000-44320000 GCA_034064705.1 Bothrops alternatus | reverse complement strand
CTGAGCCATGCTGGCTCAGGAATTCTGGGAGTTGAAGTCCACGAGTCATAAAAGAGCCAAGGTTGCCTACCCCTGACCTAGGCCTAGGCCGCTTTATGACTCGTGGACTTCAACTCCCAGAATTCCTGAGCCAGCCATGCTGAGGGGAAAGGGAGAGGTTTCCATGCTTAGCCATGCTGGCTCAGGAGTTCTGGGAGTTGAAGTCCACGAGTCATCAAAGAGCCAAGGTTGCCTACCCCTGGCTAGGGAATGAGATGTACCACTGAATATTTTCAGTGTACATCTCATTCCCTAATATACGGGGAGCCCTCAACTTACAATAGTTCATTTAGTGACTGTTTGAAGTTACAATGGCACTGAAAGAACAAGTGACCCTTGACTATTTTTTACAGTTACGACCATTGCAGCCTCCCCGTGGTCACATGATCAAAATTCAGCTGCATGGCGACTGGCTCTTATTTGTGACGGTTGCAGTGACCCTGGGTCATGGGAATCATCATTTGCGATTTTCAAAGTCCAAGGAGAAGCCAGATTCGTTTAATAACCGTATTTCTAACTTAACAACTGCGTGGCAAGAAATTCACTTAACAAGCGTGGCAAGAAAGGTCGTAAAATCGGGGAAAATTCACTTAACAACTGTCTCGCTTAGTAACAGAAATCGAACCCATGAATTTCCTTCTCCTCCAAAACAGGGTTTGGGGGTAAAACTTCTCCTCTACAACCTGTTCCAAATAATAATAACAACAACAATAACAACAATAACAAAAATAATAAAGTTGGAAGGGACCTTGGAGGTCATCTAATCCAACCTCCTGCTCAGGCAGGAAGAGATTGTGGAGAAAAGAGGAGAAAAACCATAATACCAAGCCTCTCACATCCACTTCCTAAAGGAAGTCCAAAAGGATACCATGATTGATAGTAACTTCCCTCCTATTTTATTTCTCAACCTGTGTGGCAGGCACAGCCACACTTCTCTGTGCATAAATGATTCACCTGTGGAGACAGTTACCAGCATCAAATTCCTGGGTGTGCAGCTAACGAGTAGGCTGACTTGGTCGCTCAACAGTGAGAAACTGGTGAAACGGACACAGCAACGCCTGCATTTTCTGCACCGCATGAGAAAAGCACATCTTCCTTCCCCTGTCCTGACCACTTTCTACAGGGGGACAATCGAGAGCATCCTGTCATACAGCATCAAGGTCTGGTTTGGAGGCATCACTGCTTCAGACAGGAAGGCAGTGCAGGGAGTGGTAAGGACGGTAGAAAAGATCATTGGCAGTTCCCTCTCTTCCATCCAAGACATGGTATATAAGCGCTGCTTGAGCAGGGTCCGTACGATTATCTGGGACACTACACATCCTCTTCATGACCTGTTTTCCTTGTTCCCTTCCGGGAGGAGGCTTCGTGGTATCCGTAGCAGAACATCCCGATTCAACCAGAGTTTCATCCCATACAGCATTAACCTTGCGAACTTTCAAGCTTCCTCCTTCCGTTATATATTCAAGATGGACAGTATTTAATATTTATTTACTACATATATGTAGGGGTGTGGGTCTATACATATGTTGTTCATAGTATGTTTAGGTATGTGTCATGTATGTGTTTCACTTTGAGAGCGGGCAACTAAATTTCATTTTTTGATGTGTGCCATCGTGCCTACAGTATAAAAAATGACAATAAAGGTTATCGTATCTTATCCATTCCAACTCTTAGCTGGATTATCTCTTACCGCTTCAGACCCCCAATGCTCAAGAATGCAACAGCTTCTCCTTGCCTCAGTTTCCTCTCCTCTACCTCCCACCTTCTCTTCCGTGTCTTCTTTAATACTTCAGAGCAGTAACTCTGTGCCTGTCCGCAAAATTATTCTTTTCCTTAAGGTGAAACTTTTTTTTATTATATAACATTTTTTATTGTTAGATATATACTTGTACATGTAAACCAAGAAAAAATTCAAGTTAAACTTTTGTCTAGCCAAAGTGACAATGTTCCATTTCTCACCAAAGCTGAATGGTAGACATCCTAATAGCACTACATCCTTTTGGGGGGAAAAAATAGCTCTCAGGCACAAGGATTTGTTCCCAGTATATTTCTGCTCTTGGCAGTTTGAGTTGAAACACAAATAAATACCCAAGAGACAGGCTTTGGGGTGGGAAAGGTTTTGTTTTTTTTTGTCCCCTGTGCAATCAGCAACAACAAAAAAAAACCTTCGAAGCAAAATGGCTTTTACAGTTGGGAGCTTTAAAAAGATTTTTTTCCCCCCTAAACACTTGGCCTTATAAGTTGCTACGTTAACATGACACTATGACCTATGCTGTTTTTAGAGTGATAAATCAACTAGGGCATTGTTTTGATACCACAGTGGGAGAGGGAGGCTGTTCTTGGAACAGCCTGCCTTGGTTCACCTGTTATGGTAAAACAGCAGAACTGAGCTGTTAGCAAAACACCAAGAAGAATGCAATGTCATGTTGCACACGCATTTCCCATGCTGTATGCTTTTGGGTTCCCATTAAACAACTGCAAAGTTGCAGCAAAGAATTAAGAGAAGCTTGGTGTAAAGGTAGTGTTAGGAGAGACAAGGCTTTGGAATCAAGAAAGGAAAGACTTCTGGAGAAAGACTTTGTCCATATGAATACACAGGGTGGGTGGGGGGAATCCCTTTGTAAGGCATGATGTTCTTCTAGATGAGAGACTGCTGTCGTAATTCCCAGCCCCACTTCCCTTCAGTTTTGTGATTAATATAGAAGAAGGGAGAAAGTGCAAATTGGATGGTGATGGTGATTAGTTTTGCTCTCAAGCTGGATGGTGATGATGATGATAATTATCTTTGGTCTCTAGGACCAAAGTGAAGCAGTGTGAATTCTAGCAATTTATCTCCAGCTTCTTACAGACCTGGAGAAGAGTTCATCCCCAGTTCTTTTCAAAAAGGCAAAAGTAACAGAACAAGAGTTGGAAGAGACCTTGGATGTCTTCTTATCCAACCCACTGCTCAGGCAAGAAATCCTACACCATTCCAGACAAATGGTTGTCCAATCTCTTCTTAAAGTCCTCCAGTGATGGAGCACATACAGCTTCTGGAGGCAAGTTGTTCCATTGATTTAATTGTCCTGTCAGGAAATTTCTCCTTAGTTCTAGGCTGTATCTCTCTTTGATTAGTTTCCATCCGTTGCTTCTTGTCCTGCCTTCGGTGCAATTTGTTGGATTACTCTGAGGTCCTAAATCAGTGGTTCTCAACCTTTTTCAGGTTGAGACCCCACTTGCGCCGCCCATGCGCACCGCGACCCCGACCCGGGCGCACGCGCACGCAACGGGCCAATCCGTGCATGCGCGGCGTGCGCGCGACGGAAATAAATAAATAAATAAATAATATTAAAAAAAACAAAATGGCGGACCGCAGTGTCCAGCGACCCCCGCGAAACGGTCGTTCGACCCCAAATGGGGTCGCGACCCATAGGTTGAGAACCGCTGTCCTAAATCAAGCTTGTTAAGTCGGGGTGCAGAACTAACCTTAACCCGAAGCCCGAAACCTTGGATGTGGTTTTCAGAAGTCTTTCAAAAATTCAGGTTTGGACCATGGTTCAGCCAAAGTAGAACATGGAATGTCTTAGTTCTTCTGGTTTTTAATCAAAACAAATTCAGGAGGATCTTATCAGGTAAGTAAGGCAAGCACTGGTGTATTTCATTCATGCCTACCCCTTTTCTTTCTCCTACTGCAAGGTACAAAAAGGAGTAGGAAATACTAAGCAAGAAAATTGACATAACTAAAGCCAGTTTGCACCAACACCATTCAGTCTATCTCCCTGTCCTTCCAACTTTCTTCCAAGGTGCCTATCTACAACTATTCTTTAAATTACTCACCTCTTTCTCCCGATCAACTCAACTCCTTCTTACCAGCACATCCTCAACCTTCCCCGTCCTTTCAGCCAAATCACTCCTCCTCTGCGTATTTCTTTTGCAGTTCGATCCTCTGTTCATTCTCTCCACATGACCAAACCACTTCATAGTACTTCTTTCACAGTGGTTGCTCACTTTTGTGTTTAATCCCACATATCACAACGTGTGAAATAATAAGTAGAAAGACCAGGCAGTTCCATGCAATACAAAACTGTGGCGATGTCAGATGGTTTCCTGGTGGATCAGATCAATGGCCAACCTAGCTAGCATTCTGTGTCACACAGCAGCCAGTTAGATGGTTTCAGGAAGCTCATAGATGTAGGAGGAGGATGTTGCCAATTACAAGCAGTCCTCGACTTACGACCATAATCGAGCCCAAAATTTCTGTTGCTAAGCCAAACATTTGTTAAGTGAGCTTTGCCCCATTTTACCTTTCTTGCCACAACTGTTCACTGCAGTTGTAGATAGAAGATAGATAGATAGATAGATAGATAGATAGATAGACAGACAGACAGACAGACAATAGAAAGATGAATAAGATAGATAGATAGATAGATAGATAGATAGACAGACAGACAGACAGACAGACAGACACACAGACACACAGACAGACAGACAATAGAAAGATGAATAAGAGAGAGATGATAGATAGACAGACAGACAGACAGACAGACAGATTTTTTTTTCTTGTGGGCACAATGGCACACATTAAAAATGAAATTTAGTTGCTTCCTCTCAAAGTGTACACATACATAACACACATTTAAAAACATACTATATACAACATATGTATAGACCTACACCCTTATATATAGGTAACATATAAATATTAATCACTGTCCATGTTGAATACATAATGGAAGGAGGAAGCTTGAGAGTTCACAAGGTTTATACTGTATGGAACAAAATTGTGGCTGAATCGGGATGTTCTGCTTCGGATACCACGAAGGCTCCTCCCAGAAGGTAACAAGGAAAACAGGTCGTGAAGAGGATGTGTAGTGTCCCAGACTATCATGTGGACCCTGCTCAAACAATGCTTCTGTGCTATGTCCTGGATGGGAGGGAGGGAACTGTCAATGATCTTTTCGGCTGTCCTCACCACTCTCTGTACCACCTTCCTGTCTGAAGCAGTGATGCTTCCAAACCAGACTGTGATGCTGTATGACAGGATGCTCTCAATCGTCCCCCTGTAGAAAGTGGTCAGGACAGGGGAAAGAAGATGTGCTTTTCTCATGCAACACAGAAAATGCAGGCGCTGCTGTGCCCGCTTCACCAGTGTCTCGCTGTTGAGCGACCAAGCCAGCCTACTTGTTAACTGCACACCCAGGAATTTGATGCTGGTAACCATCTCCATCTCTAATAACAAGGTTGTTAAGTGAATTTGGCTTCCCCATTGACTTTGCTTGCCAGCTGATCACATGTCCCTGCAACCCTGCAACTGTCATAAATATGAGTCAGTTGCCAAGTATCTGAATTTTGATCACGTGACCAGAGGGATGCTACCAAGGTCATAAGTGTGAAAAGTGATCGTAAGTCACTTTTTTCAGCATCGGTGTAACTTCAAACGGTATCTAAATGAACTGTTGTTAAGTTGAGGACTTACCTATATGCCGACTGTCATTCCAGGGATAGAAAACAGCTATCAGGATGACTAGCTTTTGCTAAGAGTGATCTTCCATGACTTCAGGCCCCTTGAAAAGTTACTTAAATCAATAACCATCTCAAGGGATGTCAGCATCTTCTACAGCTTAATTACCCTTTATGTAGAGAAATAGTTCTTTAATAAGCCCTGAATGAAACATTTAGTTGTAGGAGAAGATGGCAGTGAATTCTAAAATACTAGGAAGGAAGGATTGGAAGGAAGGAAGGAAGGAAGGAAGGAAGGAAGGAAGGAAGGAAGGAAGGAAGGAAGGAAGGAAGGAAGGAAGGAAGGGACATCTTGTGTCCGTCCCTTCCATCAGGTTCCTGCCTTACTTCCAGATACAGCCTTTTTTTTTCCCTTTGCACTCTACTGAAGGAAAAGAAAATAAGTTTGGCACCCTTGACTGATCTGAGGGAGGACAGACCTAATCTTAGAACAGTTGGCAGGCCAAGCCTGAATTCAAAATTTATGCAAAAATCTATTTAAGGTTTCTTTTTGACTTGAGTGGGAACTTGCCCTTCAGGTTTCAAAATACGGCAAGCGCCCAGGGCCGCCACTAAGTGGGCGGGTATTTGCAAATGTAGCATACACAAAATGATTTGGCAAACCCCGCACATTTATCTTGGATAAATCCCCCTGAATTCAGAGTACTTATTCCCAAAGAAATACTGGCCTCCTTCATGCAAATGTTATTGCTAGAGGATCAGACAGATCTTTAGGATCCATTAATTGACATTCATAATTCATTGTTCCGTGATATTTAATCAGGCTAGAGTTTGCTGATGGTATTTGTGCAGTCTGAACAACAACAGCAAACAAATAACTCTTTGCATAACAGAACATTAAGGGTGTGTGTGTGTGTTCAATTGTGGAATGAATTTCTAAAGGAGGTGATGAGGTCCCATTTGCTGGATGTGTTCAAATAAAGCAGTGTTTTTCAACAATAACAACTTTAAGATATAGGGACTTCAATTCCCAGAATTCTCCAGCCACATTCTGAATTGAAGCTATGACTGAGCTTAAGTGACATGTCTCAGTTCTACAACTGTGATAACAACAAATCAATAACCAGCTTGAACAGAATCCATTTGGTTTATTTTTTTTATGTATCACAAAATATTTGCAATATGTAATGAACGAGTGTCAGAAAGGATGGGCAAGTAGGTTAATTTCAAGTTTCTCAGATTGTTTGTGGTTCCCAATTCGGCTTCAGCCAGTTTCTGTATTAGTTTGTGATTACCCTCCAAAATGTTCTTGTGTATACGCATCCCCAAAATACATATTTTTCAAAGTAAATACAGTGGATGTTTGTGGATTTTTTTTTTACTTATTCACTTGACTGTTGTGCACCCTTTTCTTTAATATTAGCATCAGTATATATCGGGCTCCAGCAATGAAAAGACAGAAAAGGAAAAAATGCATCAAGCTAGGGGGGGAAATGTGCAAAATGAATATACCAAAGTATATTGCTTCATGGTGAATATCAAAACAAAGGCATGATGATATTGCTGAAACGATTCATAACGAAAGCAAGCCGAACAGCTCTATTTTTGAAACCTTGTGCAGTCTAATCAGGGTGTGAAATTGGTTTATACTAAGAGGCAGCAACCAATCCAAATGCTCGGGCACTACAAATCCCATATTCCACAGTGCTCCTCCTTGCAAGTCCACCGTCCAGAGCCTACTGCATTCTTCCCTAGATCCTAAAATTCCCCAAATCATGAGCATGGGACTGGACTAGAAGACCTCCAAGGACCTCTAATTTGCTTCCGGGTACAATTCAAGGTTCTGGTTGACACCTTTAAAGCCCTACGTGGTTTGGGACCAGGTTATCTGACGGACAGTCTGTCCCCGGTTACATCCACCTGACCTACCAGAGCAGGGAGGCAGGGAATGTTATGTATCCCCTATCCTAAGGAAGTGCATCTGGCAGGACCCAAAAGAAGGGCCTTCTCTGTGGTAGCTCCCTCCCTCTGGGACATCATCCCGCAGAGATTAAATTGGTCGCCCACTTTGACAGTCTTTCGCAAGGCTTTGAAGACCTGGTTTTGCCAACAGGCCTGGGGAACTCAGAGTGGGATGGAAGCCATCAAGTGGCTTATTTGACTGATTGAGTTATTGTTTTTGTGCTTAGAATGCAGCATTGCAGGCTAACTCCCTGCTCGCTGCCAGGAGTTCGAGTCTGACCGGCTCAAGGTGGACTCAGCCTTCCATCCTTCTGGCGATGGTTAAATGAGGACCCAGATTGTTGGGGGCAATAGGCTGCCTCTGTAAATTGCTTAGAGAAGGCTGTAAAGCCCTATGAAGTGCTATATTGCTATTTTATTATTGTATATTGGGTTCTTATTTTATTTTATTTTATTTTGTAAGCCTCACGGAGTCAGAGCGGGCAGCCATCTAAATTTTCTTAAATAAATGAATAAGGTCCCTCTCAACTCTATTATTCTATGTTCTATAAGAAGTGGAATTAGGTTTCTGGAAACACTCCCCTTTGTTATTATCTTGATTAACAGATCAGAAAAAAGAGGGAAAGAAACATAAAAACAAAACAAAGGGGAAACTGAGCACAGCACCCATGTTCTATTTCCAGCTGTTTCTGTCACTTTATTTCCCAACTGTGCTGGAAAAAAAAAGGGGGATGGCACACAGGTGAGAAGGAGGTGGGAACCATTTTCCAAACATTACAAGTGGAGACTTGTGAAATGGGTTAGATGCTCCTGGATCTAGGTCAGGGGTAGGCAACCTTGGCTCTTTTATGACTGGTGGACTTCAACTCCCAGAATTCCTGAGCCAGCCACGCTGAGGGGAAAGAGAGAGGTTTCCACGCTGAGCCATGCTGGCTCAGGAATTCTGGGAGTTGAAGTCCACGAGTCATAAAAGAGCCAAGGTTGCCTACCCCTGGCCTAGATGATAGGAAACTTGGCTCTTTTATGACTCGTGGACTTCAACTCCCAGAATTCCTGAGCCAGCCATGCTGAGGGGAAAGGGAGTTTCCAAGCTGAGCCATGCTGGCTCAGGAATTCTGGGAATTGAAGTCCATGAGTCATAAAGCGGCCTAGGCCTAAGCCAGAGATAGGTAACCTTGGCTCTTTTATGACTTGTGGACTTCAACTCCCAGAATTCCTGAGCCAGCCATGCTGAGGGGAAAGGGAGAGTTTCCAAGCTGAGCCATGCTGGCTCAGGAATTCTGGGAGTTGAAGTCCATGAGTCATAAAGCGGCCTAGGCATAAGCCAGAGATAGGTAACCTTAGCTCTTTTATGACTTGTGGACTTCAACTCCCAGAATTCCTGAGCCAGCCATGCTGAGGGGAAAGGGAGAGTTTCCAAGCTGAGCCATGCTGGCTCAGGAATTCTGGGAGTTGAAGTCCATGAGTCATAAAAGTGTCAAAGTTCCTGATCTAGGTTAAAAAAAATATTGCTGTGAGCAGAGTATCAAGCCAGCAGCTTCCCTTTCTCTAGTTCAGAAGCAAGGCTGTCTTTCTGGCTTGGTAGGATCTTTGGGGGTATACTCAAGACTGGACCCCTTCAGAAAGTGGCTTTTGGGGGAGACTTACCTAGTTCTAAAATGGCCGCCATGGCCAGTATCCTGCAAATCAACAGGTGGTCCTCCACGTACAACCACAATTGAGCCCAACATTTCCATTGCTAAGCGAGACAGTTAGGTGAGTTTTGCCCCATTTTGCAATCTTTCTTGCCGCCATTGTTGCGCAAATCACTGAAGTTGTTAAGTTAGCAACACGGTTGTTAAGTGAATCTGGCTTCCCCATTGACTTTGATTGTCAGAAGGTCCCAAAAGGGGATCGTGTAACCCCCCCCAGGACACGGCAACCATCATAAATATGAGCCAGTGCTCAAGTGTCCGAAGGTCATAAGTGTGAAAAATCATACAAGTCATTCTTTTAAATGCTGTGGTAACTTTGAACAGTCACTCAACAAATGGTTGAAAGTCAAGAACTATCTTTATTTGGTACAAGGCAAATCAGTCCCTCTTCTTGGGGCAAGTGTGGAGTCCATTGGGACATGTGTAGAGTTCAAAACCATCCCTTAAAATAGCGGCCTTTTCAACAAAATCAGGGTGTTGTACTAAAGGCGCTAGTGTGAGATCCCAACTACTTCCAAGTCATTTTTAAGGACATCTATCTGGCCCTAACAAATATGATGCAACACAAAATAACAATTGCATTTATATAATTGAATGGATCTTTAAAAACAACGTGTCAGCTGGAACAAAGAACCATCAGGAATCTAGGCCTGCTCTAGATCTGCTCTCGACATTTGAGCATTTAATGCTGGATCCTGGTAATTGAATCACAGACTCATAGAGACCTTGGAGGTCTTCTTCTTTTTTTATTATAATAATTTTTTATTTTTCCAGACTCTCCCCCATACATATACTGTAATATTTATGAGAGGTTAACATACATTCTTTTTACATTCATATATAAGATACTTTTAATAAAATGAAATAAATACATACACGTGACTTTTGGTGTTGCTCGCCCATTTCCCCTTTCACCGTATCCACGCTCCTTCTTCTCTTCCCTACTTTCCTCTTCTCCTCTTCTCTTTCCTTCACCACTCTCCTCCCCTTTCCCCCCACTTCTCCTCTTCTCCTCCAACCTTCCTACTTCCTTCTCCCCTCCTTTACTCTTTTCTCTCTCCTGTCCTTTCTTCCCTCTCATCCCTCTTCAGATACAATTCAGGGGTAATGTCCGAGCAACTCCTCTCTCCAAATTTCCCTATCTGTATTATATACAATAAGATTAATTTTCTCTTGGAGGTCTTCTAGTCCAACCCCTGCCCAAGGCACAAGTCCTTATACTACTGTAATGCTCTCTACATGGGGCAACCTTTGAAGAATGTCCAGAGACTGCAAGTAGTCCAGAATGCAGTCGTGCGAGCCATCTTGGGACTCCCAAGACACGCTCATATCACTCCAGCTCTCCGTGAGCTGCACTGACTACCAATTGGTCTCCGAACACAATTCAAAGTGTTGGTTATGACCTATAAAGTCCTTCATGGCAATGTACCAGGATACTTGCGGGACCGTCTTCTGCCTCATGAATCCCAGCGACCGGTTAGGGCACATAGGGTTGGCCTCCTACGAGTCCCGTCTGTCAGGCAATGTCATCTGGCGGGGCCTAGGGCAAGGGCCTTCTCCATTGCTGCCCCAGCCCTCTGGAACCAGCTTCCCTCAGAGGTTCATACTGCCTCCTCCCTCCTAGCTTTCCGGAAACTGTTGAAGACACATTTATGCCGATAGGCTTGGGGCGTATGAGCTGTGCTCTGCCCCTGTGCCCTAGGAGTGTCCCTCCATCGGCGACTGCGAGTTGATTGTGTTTGCATGTTGTATGAATGTGATTAATTTTTTAAATTTCTGTTGTATTGTTGTTGTAAGCCGCCCTGGGTCCTAGGAGAAGGTCAGCATATAAGTCTGAACAAACAAATAAATAAATAAATCCCAATGCAATGGTTGTCCAATCTTGAAAACTTCATGTGATGGAGTACCCACAACAAGAGGAGGAAAAGTTTTTCCATTGATTATTCTCACTGTCAGGAAATTCCTTCTTATTTCCAGGTTGGGTCTCCCTTGGACGAGCTTCCATCCATTGCTTCTTGTCCTGCCGTCAGGTGTTATGGAGAATAAATCGATGTTCCAGTATCTGAGAGGCTGCCACAAGGCAGAAGGGGTCAGGTTATTCATCGGAGCACCAGAGGGAAGGACGAGAAACAATGGTTGGAAACTGATCAAGGAGAGAAGCAACCTGGAATTAAGGAGAAACTTCCAGACAATGAGGACAATCAACCAGTGGAACAGCTTTGCCTTCAAAAATCATGGACGCTCCATCACTGGAGATTTTTAAGAGGCTAGACAATCACCTGTCTGAGATGGTATAGGTTCTCCTGCTTGAGTAGGGGGCTGGACTAGAAGACCTCCAAGGTCCCTTCCTGCTCTATTCTATTCCATTCTATTCTATTCTTAAAAATCTATTCTTAAAAATCTATTCTATTCTATTCTATTCTATTCTATTCTATTCTATTCTATTCTATTCTATTCTATTCTATTCTATTCTATTCTATTCCTTCTTGCCCACAAAAGCAAGTATTTCAAGTATTGGAAGACTGTTATCATGTCACCTCTAAGCCTTTTCTTCATAAGGTTAAACATATGTAGTTCCTTTGCCTTCTGGATTGCTGCACTCCTCCATGTCTTCTTCTACCTTGGCCTGAACTGTGACATTATCTGCAGCTGTGCCCATACCAACTCTATTCTGGAACCCCTTATCTTGACCCACAGTGCTCTGGTGCAGAATTACTAGAGCATTGTGGGCAGTTTAAAGTGGCAATTCCAAAGCTTTTCTGCCTCACTTGTTCATTAAACCAAAATCCTTGCGTAGAGGGGCCTGATCCGAGGCTGGGGTCCACCATGTTTGGCCCTGTTCACCTTTCAGAGTTTCTGGACTCCGGCAGTTTCTAGATCTTATAAATAGGTAAATAGATAAAAGTCAGTTCTGGAAGCCCCCAGGACTCTCCAGCAATTGCCAGCAATGTGCATTTCTTACTACAATGAAAGGAAAAAGTTAACCAAACCAAACAGGAATATTAACATTTTATTTAATTGTATGCCACTTACGGTAGATTTGTTCCAATGGAAGCAGCAGGGAAGACCGTGAAACAGACAGACAGTGAGTGAGTGATAAATGTTCCTGTTCCAGCATATTACAGGGAAGCAGAAAGCTGCAGCAAAATGGACAATTTACAAATCAGTGAATGACTCCAATTCCCAAAGGTTAACTAACAGAGTAAGGTATTTTTTTCCCCCTGTGCCTAAAAAATCCTGTAGAAAGGGAGAAAAAAGCTGATAAAACTGTCTCTGTGTAAAAAGATCTGCATTTCAGCTTTAGTTCTGTTACGAAAACCAATTCTTGTGCTCAGCGTGTGCTCTGAGGCACCTCAATGTAATATTCAGTGTGTTTATTCCTTCCTGCACTATCATTTTGCACCCACTTCGACCATCTCATTTTAGGCAAGATAGAAGGGGAAGGCTGACCAACGTCCGGCAGTCCTCACTTCACAATTCACTTAGCAACCGTTCAAAGTTATGACAGCACTGGAAAGCAGTGATTTACGGCTAGTCCTCAGACTTACAACCCATGCATAATTGTGATTTGGGGAACTTGGTAACTGCTGTGGATTTGCGACAGTCACGGCATCTGGCAACCTCATGATCAGAGTTTGTGACCTTTGCAGATGACTTCGGAGAAGCAGGAGGTGGCAAGTTGCAGTCACGTAGGATGTCTCCCTTTACAACCACTTGCCCTTTGTTGTTGTTAGTTGCGAAGTCATGTCCGACCCATCGTGACCCCATGGACAACGTTCCTCCAGGCCTTCCTGTCCTCTACCATCTTCTGGAGTCCATTTAAGCTCACGCCTACTGCTTCAGTGACTCCATCCAGCCACCTCCTTCTCTATCGTCCCCTTCTTCTGTTGCCCTCCATCTTTCCCAGCATTACGCTCTTCTCCAGTGAGTCCTTCCTTCTCATTAGGTGGCCAAAGTACTTGAGTTTAAACTTCAGGATCTGGCCTTCTAAAGAGCAGTTGGGGTTGATCTCCTCTAGGACTGACTGGTTGGATCGCCTTGCAGTCCAGGGGACTCGCAGGAGTCTTCTCCAGCACCATAGTTCAAAGGCCTCAATCCTTTTGTGCTCAGCCTTTCTTATGGTCCAACTTTCAGAGCCATACATTGCAACTGGGAAAACGATGGCCCTACTTTCCCAGAAACCCCATACGACCAGGCAGAACTGTTTCAGCTCCTAAAAAAATTGGCTTCTCCAATTCTGCTTGTACTGTCTTCTTTATTTATCTTAAAAAAACAACCACCATAAGCATCAAATGCTGTTTTCTAACTTGTGGTAGTTTCTCACATTTCTCTGATATTAGTAGTTGGGGGGGGAAATCCCCTGTATGGAAAAGGGGAAGTTTACCACAGCTCATTCTATTCCTATCATTCATGTTTATTTATTTATTTGTTTGTTTGTTTCGATTTCTATGCCGCCCTATTCCGAAAACTCAGGGCGGCTCACAACATAATCAGTAGCATATAGAAATCAAATACATTATAAAACCCCTAAATTAAAACCAATCATCCGAAACAAACTTACAACAAACATACACTGGCTGGGGCAAGGTGTCAACTGCCCCAGGCCTGCCGGCAAAGATGGGTCTTTAATAATTTACGAAAGGCGAAGAGGGTGGGGGCGATACGGATCTCCGGGGGGAGTTGATTCCAGAGGGCCAGGGCCGCAACAGAGAAGGCTCTTCCCCTAGGCCCCGCCAGGCGACACTGTCTGGCTGACGGGATCTGGAGAAGGCCGACCCTGTGGGCCCTAACCGGTCGCTGGGTTTCATGCGGCAGCAGACAGTCCCACAAGTAACCTAGTCCGATGCCATTTAGGGCTTTATAGGTCATAACCAACACTTTGAATTGCGTTCGGAGACCAATTGGCAGCCAATGCAGCTCGCGGAGTGATGTTGAAATATGGGCATTTCTGGGTAAGCCCAATACAGCTCGCGCGGCTGCATTCTGCATTACCTGTTACAAAAGAACATCAGAACAAGTGAATTATTTCACTCACACCTCCTTTCTCTTATGTCCACCCATCCTGAGAAATTCTACCTCAACAGCTTCACAACCACTGGTTCAGAGATCCTGTGTTATTGCAGCAGAGTGTCAACACAAGCTTTCAAAAGTGGCAAGTCAACTGCCCAATGTACAGTGAAATTAATGGCAAATCTTAGGTGACCAAATCTCAAGAGGAACTCAATTCTCTGTAGCCAACAACACAGCTTCACCTTCCTCTCTCCTCTCTTTATCCTCTGTGCGAAGAATCCAGAGAAAGAAATATCTCAGGAGATATTAAAAAGGTAAATAGTATCTTTCCCCAAAGGAACTTAAAGGCAGAAACCAACACACACACCCAATTTTCTCTGTCCCAAGCAGAAATCAGGTCTGCAGAAATGCCGATGTGATCATCTTCTCAGAAAGATTGGAGCCAAGAAGCTTGGATGAGAAAGACAAAGATTCCCTAGAATCAACAATCCCTCTCCCAAAATAATCCAACAGTCATCAACCACAGCCCCAGGGAAACAGGATATGACCTTTGGGACATAATAGGATTATCTCACCACCATCAGAATACCAGAAAGGCACACTCAGACTCAGGTCAAGGTTCATGCCACAGGAACAACTCCAAACAAAAGCCCAAGAAGGTATAAAAACCCACTACTCCCTACTACATATGGTCAGCTTTCCCAGAGCCATCTTTCTGTCTGGCTCTCCTCTTCAATAAACTACAACCTTCTTTCTAAAGCAGTCTCCATTTTGATTATTCCCAGCTTGGACTGGACCCTGATGAAGATTTTTCTTTCTACACCTCCCTCCCCCCAGCACAGAGTTTCTCAACCTCAGCAACTTTCAGATGTCTTGGACTTCAACTCCCAGAATTCCCCAGCCAACATTAGGAATAAATGGACTCTAGAATAGTAACATGTAACTCAACTATTTCTCACCTGTCCATAAAAAGGTTAAATTTATACCTGCTTTTTCTCTAGTTTTGAGCAACTGTTGAACAAGGAGCTCCTCCCGAGTCTGAGGATGGAGATTTTATAGACTAATCACAATTCTACATTTCAGCCAATAATAGCTTTATTAAACAGTGATGAAGGGTCCTTGGTGTCCTCTGAGCTTGGTTGTTTTCTTCAAGACATTTCATTACCCTACTAGGTAACCTCATCCAGGTCAATAGGGAGTGGGGTTTACTTCCCTACTAGCACAGATGATGTTACCTACTTTGGGCAATGAAAAGTCTGCAGAATAACCACCAAGCTCAGAGAGCACAAGAATCCCTCAATTTAACCTTGAGCTACAAATATTCTCTTCTATCGATAAACAGTAATGAGTACATCTAACCTAACAAAAAACAGTGACTGTTAAGGATCAGGAGCAATTCAGCAAAGCTTTGTCCTTATTTTCAGACCAGCTTTTCTCAGGGGTCACCAAATAGCTATGCAACAGGTGCAAAACAATAAAACTGTCCCCACCAGAAAACTTACTGGAATATTTGAAATCAAAGAAAAAAACGAAAGCCGTCTTCAAAGCCCAGCTGAGAAAGCAGAGGGGGACAATCTTAATTCTGCAAGAAACGTAATCCGTAGCTAGGGTGTAACACAGCACCAAACAGAAAGAGCTTTGCAATAGCAAAACTCATAGAACCAGAAAAGGGGTTTAAGCTTCAAGACATAAATTTTCCTCCTTCTCCGCCCCTTTTCTCTTTCTTTCACAGCCCTGAAGCTGTTGTCGGCAGGCAGTTGCTGAAAACCGGTGCACAATTTCTTGCCTCTTCCAGGTGAGAAATGCAGAGGTCCCAAAATGGGTCTCATGTAATTCAGAGGGGGTGAGGAGAAGAGAGACTTGCAGAGGATTGGAAGTTTTCATGAAAACGACGAAAAGAGTGTTGTTCTGTCTCAGTGCAAGCTCTGGCCTTTTCGTATGAGCGGTCATGTCACAATCCGTGCACCAAAGGAGCACGGCTTGGATTGCAATGGCATGATGCTGTTTTCACCCTCTGATCTCCTCTTGAACTTCCCCACAGATTCCTCTGCCCATCCCCACAGACACACTGGTGACCGAGTTCACCTATTTTGTGCCATTGCCCTGCCCTCAAGTCTCCTCCATCTCCTCCTCCCCTTCCTCTTCTTCCCCCTCCTCCATTTCTTCCTCTTCCTCTTCTCCTCCTCCCTCTTCTTCCCGCTCCTCCATCTCTTCTCCTCCTCCTCCTCCTCTTCCTCCCCTCTTCTTCTCCCTCCTCCATCTTCTCTTCCTCTTCTTCTTCTCCTCCCCCTCTTCTTCTCTCCTCCATCTCCTCTTCCTCTCCTCCTCCTCCTCCGCCTCTTCTTCCCCCTCCTCCATCTCCTCCTCTTCCCCTCTTCTTCCCCCTCCTCCATCTCCTCTTGTTCTTCTCCTCCTCTTCCCCTCCTCCATCTCCTCTTCCTCTTCTTTTCCTCCTCCTCCCCCTCTTCTTCCCGCTCCTCCATCTCTTCTTCTCCTCCTCCTCTTCCTCCCCTCTTCTTCTCCCTCCTCCATCTCCTCTTCCTCTTCTTCTTCTCCTCCCCCTCTTCTTCCCTCCTCCATCTCCTCTTCCTCTCCTCCTCCTCCTCCCTCTTCTTCCCCCTCCTCCATCTCCTCCTCTTCCTCTTCTTCTCCTCTTCCCCTCTTCTTCCCCCTCCTCCATCTCCTCTTGTTCTTCTCCTCTTTCCCTCCTTCCTCTCCTCCTTCTCCCTCCTCCTTCTCTTCCTCTTCTTCTCCTCCCCCTCCCCCTCCTCTTCTCCCTCCTCCTTCCCACACACCTACAAAAGCAGCTTCTTCTTCCTCCTCTTCTTCTCTTTCTCATACACTTAAAAAAACATCTCTACTTCTCCTCTTTTCTTTTTTTTTAAAATAAACTTTATTGAGTATTTACAAACTTTAAAAGTACAAAAATGAAAATGTACAATACATAAAACATAGACATAAAAAAGAAACATCAGACACGGGTTGATAGAAATTATATCTTAAATTAATATCTGTAATTATGAACAAACAACATTTAACAATCGTATCAACTATTAGTTGATTCTTATTTATGTACAGTCTTATTCTTAAATCTATAAGAGATGTGATATAATTGTATCGTATAAATTAAATGAATATGTATAGTTCAACAATTATAAAGATATATCAATAAAATTAAAATACATTTAGGTCAGAGGATGAATATATACAGTTCAACAATTATACATATCGTATATTTTCTATCTTTAGTTATCTAGAGGAAATTATCACATATTTCAATTTAGGTGATATGTCTAAGCTTTTGGCATTCTTATAAAGGTGTATCAATAAAATTTAAAATACATTTAGGTCAAAGGATGAGTAAAATTGTTATCTATGTCTTTTTTATTATTACACTTTGTTTACTTTTTTAAGATTCCAAATATACGAATGGCTAGAGAAAATATACTTCTCCTCTTTTCTTTCTTCTTCTCCTCTTTCCCACATAGCCACAACAGTAGGTTCTTCTTCATCTTCCTCCTCCTCTTCTTCTCTTTCCCACACTTTTACAGAAACAGCTGCTGCTTCCTCTTCTCCTCCTCTTCTTTTCTTTCTTCCTTTCCTCTTTCCCACACAACCACAAAAACACATTGTTTCTTCTTCTTCTTCTTCTTCTTCTTCTTCTTCTTCTTCTTCTTCTTCTTCTTCTTCTTCTTCTTCTTCTTCTTCTTCTTCTTCTTCTTCTTCTTCTTCTTCTTCTTCTTCTTCTTCTTCTTCTTCTTCTTCCCTTTCCTCCCACACCTTCCCTGAATCATTTCATCCAAGTTGAACCAGGTAGCTCCTAGAGCCCACAATCTATTTACAAGCAAGGGCGCTCTGTGGGATTCTGCAAGGTGTAAATTTTTAAAGACTTTATGAATGTGAATCCTCTGCCTTCTCCACTGGCACTCTCATTCTTCCACCATATGTTTTGCGTTTTACACCTGTGCAATTTTCCCCCAGCTGGTTCTCTCTTTAAACTGTTTTACCTTTCTAAAGTGGTACACGTATTAATATTTTGAAAACAAGATTGCTGCAGTCTAAGCAGTAATTCTCCACAGTTTATTTACTGCAGCAATTCCCCAGGCTCTAGGAACAACAGGTGTGAATGAATGAATTCAGTTGAATCACACCAAAATCCTATACAAGTAGACATTTCCAGTAAGTACGGGATACTTTAAAACGTGCCGAAGGGATGTTTCCAAAGATGCCATGAATGAATCTCGCGTCTTAAGAGTATGAGAATATCGGAATTATATCTCAATCAGATCCAATAGTGATTGGTTAAACATGACTAGCCAATCAGAGATCCCTTAGGGCAATATTTAAACAATCTTCTTCCGTTCAAGAGTTACTCTACTCCAAGAAACAGAAAAAGAAATGGGAGGGACTATGACTAAACCATGTGTTTGTTTGTTTGTTTCCCACCTTTGTTTTTATAAATAACTCAGGGTGGTGAATACAGGTAATACTTCTTCCTTCCCCCCCCCCCCACAATAATATCCCTGTGAGAAGGGTTGGGCTGCAGGACAGTGATTGACCCAAAATTACCCAGATGGCTTTCATGCTTAAGGTGGGGCTAGAACTCACCGTCTCCTGAGGATTGTTCCAAAGTCACCCAGCTGCCTTTTATTTCTAAGGCAGGACTAGAAAGTGAATCAGTGGAAGTGATGAACCGGTGCCTGGAGGCTGTTGAGGTCTGGATGGGTGCCAACAGGCTCAGACTCAATCCCGACAAGACGGAGTGGCTATGGGCTCTGCCTCCCAAGGACAATTCCAATTGTCTGTCCATTACCCTGGGGGGAGAAGTTTTGTCCCCCTCGGAGAGGGTTCGCAACTTGGGTGTCCTCCTCGATCCACAGCTAAGTCTATAACATCATTTTTCGGCTGTGGCGAGGGGGGCATTCGCCCAGGTTCACCTGGTGTGCCAGTTGCAGCCCTATTTGGACCGGGAGTCACTCCTCACAGTTACCCACGCCCTTGTCACCTCGAGATTCGACTACTGTAATGCTCTCTACATGGGGCAACCTTTGAAGAATGTCCGGAGACTGCAAGTAGTCCAGAATGCGGCCGTGCGAGCTGTCTTCGGTCTCCCAAGACATGCTCATATCACTCCAGCTCTCCGTGAGCTGCACTGGCTACCAATTGGTCTCCAAACTCAATTCAAAGTGTTGGTCATGACCTATAAAGCCCTTTATGGCAATGGACCAGGATACTTGCGGGACCATCTTCTGCCTCATGAATCCCAGCGACCGGTTAGGGCGCATAGGGTTGGCCTCCTACGGGTCCCGTCTGTTAGACAATGCCATCTGGCGGGGCCTAGGGCTAGGGCCTTCTCTGTTTCTGCCCCAGCCCTCTGGAACAAGCTTCCCTCAGAGGTTCGTACTGCTTCCTCCCTTCTAGCTTTCCGAAAATTGTTGAAGACGCATTTATGCCGACAGGCTTGGGGCGTATGAGCTGTGCTCTGCCCCTGGGCCTAGGAATGTCCCTCCATCAGCAACTATGAGTTGACTGGGATTGTATGTCGTATGAACGTTAATGAATTTTATTGTATTGTTGTTGTGAGCCACCCTGGGTCCTAGGAGAAGGGCGGCATATAAGTTCAATAAATAAATAAATAAATAAATAAAATCTCCTGGTGATTAGCCCAAAGTCACCCAGCTGGCTTTCATGCCCAAAGCAAGACTAGAACTCACAGTTTCCTAGTGACTGGGCAAAGTCACACAGCTGGCTTTCATGCCTAAGATGGAGCTAGAACTCATGTAATTGAAATTAGATAAATCAGAGCTGATATGATTACCCACATCAATCAATTCTTTATTGTAGTCAGCTGTTGGATCACACAGGGGTTCAAACATTTCACATCACAGGGTCTCTTTAGGTTTGGTTTAGGGCAGTGATGGCGAACCTTTTAGAGACCGAGCGCCCAAAAACTGCCCCCCCACCCCTGCTTCGCCCTGCCCACTGGGCCACCCACCACCTTCACAGCCCGCCACAGGCAGCCCAGCAGCATCATGGCATCTGTAACCATCTCCCCTTTTCCTTTCCCCTTTCATGGAAGCGATGAAAGAAAAGGCATTCTTTCAAGCTTACCATTCACAAAATGTCTGGAAAAGTGTTAGAAAGAACAAAAATTAATTCCTTCAGTTTTACCCAGTTTCAGACCAATGGTTCAGCAGTGTTCAGTAAGGGACCTCAGAGGAGGAGGTTCTGAGATTGTGGCCTCCAAGGCTCTTGATTAAAATGTTTTTTTTTGATAGGCTGTTTCTTGTTCAGATCCAATATTGACCCAGGTTCCAGTATTGGGTCTTATCTCTCATATAGCTTTTATTCTGATCCTTCTGATTAGGCTGGTTGGTCTCATCTAGTCAAGATGAGTTACATCAAAGATGGGACAACATATAAGTTTTTATCTATCTTTGCAACAGTGCAAAATATCATAAGCTACAGTGAATCTTATTCTAAGTAACTATTGTAAAAAGATGAAATAATCTGCCTACCTTTTAAACCTGGGCTGTTTTATCCTACATGGTTTGTGAATTTTTTTTCCATTATCTTTTCTTTGCTGAGTGGCAAAAGCTGTATTTACATTAACCACCATATCCTGTTATTAAAATTCTCACATTGAATATGATGCAAGAAAGCAAGGTATCAGTTATTAAATAAATAAACTATATGATTGGAACATTCATAGTAATATCTGTTTGTAACTTCAGCAGATGTGAAATTTATCTTCTGCACAAACCAGGTGTCCTTGACTAATTTTTCTCTAGTTAATAGCACAGCACAGCACAGCATAGCACAGCATAGCATAACTCCCATTTTGTGCCTGAAACTTTGATTTCAGGTCCATGTTGATTTCTAATCCAGATGTACAGTATCAATTGTGAATGCATAAAACATGTCACATACCGAACTGAGGTAATTTTTCATTTCAGCGCTAATACACATATAATGCTCATCTGCCTCATTGTTTTTTGGCACATGTTTCTCTCAGATTCTAGATCAAGAGTGAGACCTACTTGCTGGAAGTCTTGTACAAAATACAATAGATATGTTTTATTGACTAACCATAGAAAATGGACTCTATTTTCAATGGAGACAACTTGTATACATTTATAGAATGATTTGACAAATACTATATAGCTATGGTACTCATGAACCTATAGGTTTTGTTGTCCCTAGAGAATGACTAATATATTTGTTTCCTCCATCTCTGCAAGATTTGCTTTATCAACGTGTAGATGAAGTGGAACCATTAGTGTCTTAGGGTCATGAAAAAGTAGTATGTTGGTAGTCTCTGTGCCTATCTACCATTTATCTATCATCATCAATCTTATTTTTTTGTTTTTGTCTCAGACATTGCAATCACTGGCCTGGCCTAGGATCCTATGCACCTTGACTTCAAAGGAAGACAGGCAGTATGCTACTGCTGTTTTGCTGCTGGCAAGAAAATCTCTTGAGCCAGCCCAGCATTTCCATGGCTAAAACTAATGATGCTACTTTGTCCTCTTTAGCTTGCCTTCTTATGAATGTGTCAAGTTTCAGTCCTGTGGTGACTGATGTAGTACTAAGAAAGCCCATACCCTGCAGCAGCATCTGCGTGCAACAGGGTGCAAGGGTGGAGTCTTGTCCCCACTGCCCGGCTACCATGTCCTTGGCTGTGCTGCTTGATGTGGGCCGCGCCCAGGGGCGACTCTCCTCCAGGGGGCTGCTGGTGAGGAGGGGGCCGTGGGAGGAGGCGGGGCTGGGAAGACGGTGTGTGTGCCCACAGGGAGGGCTCTGAGTGCCACCTCTGGCACCTGTGCCATAGGTTCATCACCACTGGTTTAGGGAGTTGGGTCAATCCGGCCATCATGCTTTAGAAATCAAAATCTCTGTAAGATGTCTAGATGTGGCAACTTGTATTTGCTTGTGGTCCACCCAAGACCACCTTCTAAAAGAGGGTGGGGCCGTAATTTGGAGAGAATCGGGAAGTTAGGGAAAATAAAGCTGTATTATGCCTCTGCAATCACTTTTCTGGTCAACTACACAGTAAAGCTGATTAAATAACATCAAGGATAAGCGCCCTTCGTAACCTTGTTTAGTTAGACAGAAATGACCCACCCGTGAAACTGACGTTTTTGCACACATCCACTCTGAATTGGCCGAGAGCATTTTTAAGACTGCAGTAATGAGGATTGCCAAAGCAGCCATGAAATTAACAAACATTCCCCCAGCTTCAAAACCAAAAGAGAACCCTCAAATGACCCTGTAAACTCCGTAAAATCCTTGTCATCTTTAAAACTTGTTTGGGGGTGGCTGGAGAATTATGGGAATTGAAGTCCACAAGTCTTAAAGTTGCCAAGGTTGGAAACCCCTGCTGTAAACTCTTCAACGCTATCACAACAGGGAACCAGGAACAACTACAAAGATGAGATTTAGTTAAGGAACAGCCATTTGAATAAACATCACAAAACAGAACAACACTCTACAATATTAGTCTATCCCTCCCTCCTCTCTCTCTCTCTCTCTCTCTCATTATTAAGCTTCTGCTATTATCTAAATGCTGCCCCACTGGATTTTTCAGACTCTTACAGAAGATCCAACTTTCTACCTGCACAATTACTGGCAGATCTCTATAATTTACAATGTTTATTTTCCAGCTCTTTACTTCTGTTGAAACAGCTGTTCCTCGACTTAAAATCATTACAGGCGGGGAATGGGGGAGTGGGGAGAGCCTGCAGCTACTACTATTGTGAACGTTAAATAAAACTGCTATGGGTTTCCTAGGAATTGTCACAAGCCATGGGAAATGAATTATTTTCATTTTCCTTTCTTCGGGTACCATCAGGCAAACGGCACACGCAAACACAAAAGAGGCGGCGCCCAAATATACTGCTGCACATTTAAATGATCACAATTTATAGTTCTTGGAAGATAAAGGGGAGGGAACAACAGAAGACAAGCAGAGATCGAGGGGGGGGAGAGAAAAAAAAGACTTGCCTTCCCAAAGCTTGGCAAAGTTGAACAAAAAGAATAAGTCGTGCCTTAAGGATATTAACAGCTCGTGAAATATCAAGCAGGCTGCCAAACCTGCGTATCCATAATAAACAGTCTTAATAAAAAGAACAGCACAACACAGGGAAAACCCAGAAAACTGAGCAAAACCTGTGTGCAGGTTTTCCCAGCATGTTTCCAGCTATTAAACAGTTGGAGAATTACAATGTTCCTGATGTAGTGTTTCTAGAGAGTTTGGAAGTCTTCTGAAACTTCAAAGAGAAGAGGAAAAGAGTTTTTCTCTGAGATTTTTGACTCCTACCGGTAGCTAATGTCGTGGAGAGTGTTGTTTTACCACCATTCCTACCGGTAGCCCTCAAGTTACAACCATCTGTTTAGTGGTTGTTTGAAATAACCACCACCACTGAAAAATTTGCTAAAAACTGGTCTTCGCGCTTACCACCCTTGCAGCATCCCCTTGCAGCATCCCCATAGTCACGCGATCAGAATTTTAGCATTCGGCAACCAGCGTATATTTACAAGGGTTGCAGCATCCTAGCATCATGTGATAGTCATTAATAACCTTCCCGGCCGATGTCCGACAAGCAAAGTCAATGGGAGAAGCACTTACAGCCACCACAGCATCCCTGTCAAAATTGAACCGCCTGCTAGCTTCTATCGCTAATCAACTTGCCACAGAAAAGGGCAAAGAGGGTTGAATTCCAAGAAGCCGTTCACGGGCCATGAAAGCCTGCAAGAATGCCAAGGTCACTAATGCAGGTGCTCGATGGAGAAGTGGACTGTTCCCATAACAAAAAGAAGTATTGCTATTGGACAACGTGAACACCCGGTGGGTGGGGGCAAGGGAATCTATTTTTCACTAAGCATTTTTTCGTGCGGGAAAACCAGAGCTGGTTTTGCTTCCTTCAGTTCTGAGATGGTGTATCCAATAAAGTTTATCTTTTACGGCACTCAATTGACCTTCTTTTGGGTTCGCTGGTCAGACAGTTGACAATCCCCATAGACACATGATTAAAATTTGGTTGCTTGGCAACCAGCATGCATTCACCACGGTAGCAGAGTCCAACGTCATTGGCCACCTTTCCAGCTGGCTTCTGGCAAGCAAAATCAGTAGGGCAAGCTGGATTTGACTAACCACTGCATGATTCCACAGAAAACTGCAGTGAATCATGGCGTAAAAGGTCATAAAATTGGACACAACTCATTTAACAACCATCTTGCTAAGCAAAGGATATTGTGGTCGTAAGTCTACCTGTATTCTGCTTCCAGGACAAGAGAAAAGACCACTTGTGCCATCCAATCCATCCTCCTGGTCAGGACAGGCAAACATGGTCAGCAGATGTCAATGCACTTTGTTTGAGGACCTTCAGAGAAGGGAACGCACCCCTTCCCTGGGTACTTAGTTCTAATGCTGAATAAATTCTTACTGTTGGAGAAAATTCTGCTAATATTCAACTGTGGTCTGCTATCCTTCAACTTAAACCATTGTTCCTTAGCCTACATTCTGAGAGAATTGCAAAAAAAGCGTAGCCTTAGTACAGGGGTAGGCAACCTCGGCTCTTTTATGACTCATGGACTTCAACTCCCAGAATTCCTGAGCCAGCTATGCTGGCTCAGGAATTCTGGGAGTTGAAGTCCATGAGTCATAAAAGAGCCGAGGTTGCCTACCCCTGCCTTAGTAACTTTCCTCCAGGTACTTGAACATTACTATGATATTCCTCTTCTACACATAGTCCTCGACTTACGACCACAGTTGAGCCCAACATTTCTGTTGCTACGCGAGGCATTTATTAAGTAAGTTTTGCCCCATTTTTTTTATGACCCTTCTTGCCACAGTTGTTAAGTGAATCGCTGCAGTGGTTTAAAATAGTAACATAGTTGTTAAGTGAATCTGGCTTCCCCAGGCTTGTCAGAAGGCTGCAAAAGGTGATCACATGACCCCGGGACACTGCAACTGTCATAAATATGAATCGGTTGTCAAGCATCCAAATTTTGATCACATGACCTTGGGCAGGGATAGGCCACCTTGGCTCTTTTATGACTCGTGGACTTCAACTCCCAGAATTCCTGAGCCAGCATGGCTCAGCTTGGAAACTCTCCCTTTCCCCTCAGCATGGCTGGCTCAGGAAGTCTGGGAGTTGAAGTGCACGAGTCATAAAAGAGCCAAGGTTACCTATCTCTGGCCTAGGCCTAGGCCGCTTTATGACTCATGGACTTCAACTCCCAGAATTCCTGAGCCAGCATGGCTCAGCTTGGAAACTCTCCCTTTCCCCTCAGCATGGCTGGCTCAGGAATTCTGGGAGTTGAAGTCCACGAGTCATAAAAGAGCCAAGGTTGCTTACCCCTGACCTTGGGGATGCTGCAACGGAGTCACTTTTTTCAGTGCTGCTATAACTTTGAATGGTCACTAAATGAATGACTAACTATATTTCTCCTCACAAAGCTAAGTATACGCTGTTTTCTTCAAGGACTTCACTCCCGTTGCCCTTGTTTTCAACTGTTTCAGTTAGTCTGAATCCTTGCCTGTCAAGAAGCAACATCACTTTCAATTTTCTTTTTGCTAAGAAGACTGACCTCCTGGTGAAATCCTCATAGGTCAGATACACAGCTTTTGTCCTTACCTTCAGGACTAGATAATCAAGTTCTCTATGTGGGTGTCCGGTTTTTCATTGTATCATAAACCTTCAGGCAGATTTGCAGCCCTCTCCCCCACTTCCCCCAGGCTTCCTACAAATCTGATTAAATTCTTTCTGAAGACTTTACTTAAGACTGAAAAATCCAACAGACAGAGAAGTCTCTGGTTGAGAGAAAGAGAGACAGAGAGGAAGACAGAGATGATATACAGACAGATATAAATGAAAGACAGATAGATGATATACAGATAGATGATAGATAAATAAATATAGATATACATACACACATACACATACAATACATATACTATACATATACATATGCATATTTATTTATTTTATTTATTTATTTGTTGGATTTATATGCAGCTCCTCTCCAAAGACTCGGAGCGGCTTACAACATCTATATAAAACAACAGATCATAATCTGAATACAACCAAAAATATTTTAAAAAAATAAGAAACCCCACACACATTCAACATTCACACCACAGTCCACAATCATCCCCAGGCCTGCCGGCAAAGATAGGTTTTAAGGTTCTTTCGGAAGGCCAGGAGAGTGGGAGAAACGCGGACTTCAGGAGGCAGTTGGTTCCAGAGGGCGGGCGCCACAACAGAGAAGGCCCTCCCCCTAGGGCCCGCCAGATGACATTGTTTCGCTGACGGGACCTGGAGGAGGCCGACCCTGTGCGCTCTCACCGGTCGTAGGGAAGTATGTGGCAGAAGATGGTCCCATAAGTATCCTGGTCCAATGCCATAAAGGGCTTTGTACTGTACATACATATACTATACATACATATACATACACATGTAATAAGGTGACCAACCGTCCTCCTTTAGGGAGGACAGTCCTCCTTTTATGAGTTCTGTCCTCCCTCGAAAAGTGTCCTCCTACATGTCCTCCTTTTCGATATTTGAAGACTAATCTGCAGGGCTTTTTTTTTCCTCATAGAACGCACATTTTTTGATTTTTTTTTCAACTTTTGCACGAGCTGTGCTACTCCCCCTATTGGCTTTCGAAAGCCGATAGGAATTGCTGTTGAGCGCGCCAAAAGACCCGGCCGGCAAACTTTGCACATGTAAGTTGCCTGCAGCGAAGGCGAATTGGCAGGAACTTTGCATCCCTCCCTGCTACCCAACTACACCATCTCCTAGTTGGTCCTGAAGATACCTGGAGGAGACTGGAGCGGCGACGCCATTGTAACTTTCTCTTGATCTTCGGTCCTGCTAGGGCAATAATGGCTGCGGGCGCAAGAGGCAGGGGAGGCAGGGCTGCTGCGGGTGGGGCAGCTGGTGCTTTGGGAGCCGCGGGCCCGCTCTACACGGCAGGGCAGCAGTGCTGGTGGGGGGGCTGCGGGCGTGGCGCGGCACGGCATGTAAGCATAATTACAATATAAAATGTTATTGTTACAAATGTTTTTATTATGCATTTATCATATTATAGTGTATTCTGTATTATTGTTGCAATGAATAAAATGTTTTTTTTTATTTACGATATTTTTTTCTTCAGTTTATTTGTGTCCTCCTTTTCATTGTAAAAAAGTTGGTCACCTTACATGTAAAAAAAAAATAAAGGCATTCTCCATTCTGTTCCAAAAACTAAGTAAGCTCAAAATCACCACAAAAGAAACTGATTTTAAAAAAAAATCTACCTTCGATATAAGATAGAAAAAAGTGGAAAAATAAAACTTTGAAGAAGTGGAAAATAGGTGTTTTTTTCATATCATTGTTTACAATGCTGGGTCTTGCTTTGCAGAATTTAATGAACTTTAGTTGCACTTCCAGTTTACAATAAGTAACAGAGAAAGGGATGCAATATATCCTATATAGTCTCAGAACTCTTTACTATACCCAGAGACTATCCTGCAGGTATCCAGAAATTTCTCGGTAACTGCATCAAGATCAGAGGAGTTTCCTTTTTTTTTTTTTTCCTTCAGAGAGAAAATCCCTTTCAGTTACCAGAACACGAAGCATAGGCCTAAACCAGGGATAGGCAACCTGGGCTCTTTTATGACTCGTGGACTTCAACTCCCAGAATTCCTGAGCCAGCATGGCTCAGCTTGGAAACTCTCCCTTTTCCCTCAGCATGGCTGGCTCAGGAATTCTGGGAGTTGAAGTCCACGAGTCATAAAAGAGGGCTAGACCAGGGCTTTTCAACCTTTTCACCCATTGTGCCACTTTTAGGATATGGCAGCATTCGAGTACTACCTGTTGCCTAGCAAGGTGTCAAATACTTGATGACCCGCCCCCAAAAAGGAAAAAAGTGATAAAGTACAGGTAGTCCTTGACTTACAACAGTTCGCTTAGTGACTGTTCGAAGTTACAATGGCACTGAAAAAAGTGCCCCCCAAGCCACAGCCGAGCAAGACGCCTGCCTGCCTGCCCAGCTGCACTCTTCCTCCTGTTCAAGGTTTTCATTGTGAGCATTTCTGTTGAGGATTGGCAGCAGGGGTGGGGTAGGGGGGGTGTTTGGTTTTTATTCTCCCCCCCCCTCTCTGCTGGGTGGTTGCAGCAGGTTTTGGTCACTTCACATGACCCTGGGACACTGTGACCGTCATAAATATGAATCAGTTGCCAAGCATCTGAATGTAAATCACAAGACCCCGGAGATGCTGCAACATTCCAGCTGATCGATGCTTCTTCTGGGCTCAGCAGAAGCGCCAGGATCAGTGTTGTTTTCCAGCTGATTGGTGCTTCTTCAGGGCTTAGCAGAAGCACCAGGATCACTTTTCTAGGATGGTCACATACCACCTGCCAGGTGCCAACGTACCACAGGTGGTACACGTACCACTGGTTGAAAAGCCCTGGTGTAGACCAGTGTTTCTGAACCTCACTGACTTTAAGATGTGTGGATTCCAACTCCCAGAATTCCCCAGCCAGCATCTTAAATGTCCTGAGGTTCAGAAACACCGGCCTAGATTACAAGTGACAGAATACATCAGGCACAAAGAATCAAGACCATTGATTAGATTGCAGCATAGAAGATATATTCAAGCCTTCAAGAGTCTGGTCAATTAAAGTTCAATACTAAATTAACGTAATTCATAAGGGGTTGGACTTGGGGATGTTTGTGGAAACACAACTCTAAACTAATGACACATTTAAGTCCATCCCCCAGGTCTTCCTGCTCTTCTCCTACTACACCATCAGAGTTATAAATTTAGATAAAAATAATAATTTTGCAGGTATCCAAAATCATTTCGCTTCTGCTCCCCCACTCTCTACCATCTCTTTTCTAATTCTTCCCCTCTTTTTAATGCTTTTCTTCTTTCCCACACTAAGAATGATCGATCTGGGCTTTCATTTCACCAAGAGAACAACTGCATAAATGAAACGAAATCACTAAGTATAATATAAACAATATAAGGGTCTTTTATGGTTTGAATCACAAACGGAATCAGTCATATTTGACTAAAGAAAAGAGGGTTGAGATTTCTGTCCTATACATTTTCACACATATTTTTATCACGCATATTTCCAACTGAGACAGTGGAGTGGTTTTTCACTGACATTTTGCTAATGAATTCACACCTAACACCGGCAATCGACTCAGAGGTGCTAATTGAGCAAGCAAAATGTGTTGGAAAATGGGTGAAAATTTGTCACCAAAAAAAAAATTCACTAAGATTTTGAAATTTTCTAAGAAATCACAGACAACCCCATGACATGACAAACCAGATGCTCTAATTTTGTTCCTATGTTTTCTCTGCAGGAGAAGAGCAGGGTGGCCATAAAGATGAATGACCGTTCCAATCACAGTAAGTAAATTAAAAAACAAAGTTTGGGGGTTTGCTTGGTTATCAGTGGAATCAGTGGAACAACCTGCCTCCAGAAGCTGTGAATGCTCCAACGCTGGAAGATTTTAAGAAGAGATTGGACAGCTGTTTGTCTGAAATGGTATAGGGTTTCCTGCCTGAGCAGGAGGTTGGACTAGATGACCTACAAGGTCCCTTCCAACTTTATTATTATTATCCACATATAGAGCACAAAAAAACCCCATTTCTTCTGCAAGTCATGTATTAAAAGAAGCAACTGCTTTCTCAATTACCTGATATCAGCTGATGATACCTACCCTTCTATTTTTAATTCTTTTAAAGATATTTATTTGACAGGATTTCAATGTTTTAAAGCCACCCAGAGTCATTTGCTACAAGATGGGTGGCAAACAAATTCAACAAATAACTATAAACTTTATTTGGATCAGGGCCGGGGTTCCTAGTGTCCTGTCCTTCACAAAAGTAAAGACACCATGACTTTCGCTGGAGACAGAGAAAAATAAGGGCTCTGCTCATCCGGTATCTCATACCATATAAGTTCAGAGGTGTTCAGAGATTTTGGCAGAGGATAAAGCAGAACGTTCTGAATCAGGAGTCTTCAAACCTGGCCCTTTTATGACTTGTGGACTTCAACTCCCAGAATTCCTCAGCCAACATACCTGGCTGAGGAATTCTGGGAGTTGAAGTCCACAAGTCATAAAAGAGCCAAGTTTGAAGACCCCTGTTCTGAATTAAAGGTAAGGATGTTTCAGTTGCATATTCTACTCTGTTTGTGTGGGGAAATGAATATTTTAGTAAGGGGTTGTTTTAAAAAGCCCAAAGATCATTTTCGTTCATCTGCCCAGGCGAAAGGCAACAGATACAGCCAGTGAGGCCTGCATAAAAAAAAAAAAAAAAACAAGATGGAGGCCACAGCAGTGTACAATCTCTTCTCTGTGTGTATCACTGATGAATTCATATACAAAGGTTCAGGGTTTCAACTGAGAAGCCACGGGAACCATTTTAATTTAATGTATGCAACTCCAGATGGTCTTCAATTTAAAAGACAACAACAAAAGAAAAAAAAGAAATCATAGGTAGCACACCCACTCTGCCTGATCTCAACAGACAGCGAAATGACTGGAGCGAGATTGTTTCTCATGTAACCAGGCTCTATAATATGAAAAACTTTAACGGTGATTACCAGACCTTCAGTTACATCCAGAAAGCAAAGAGTAACCAGTCCACTTCAGAGAGCAGTGGAGTCCACTGGCATAACAAGGGCTACTACCGGTATTGCTCCCCTTGCTATCACATTCTGGACCAGCATCTAGAGAAGCATAGATTAATTCCAAGATTAACATCAGACCAAAAATCAAGAAGTAAACAATACCTCAATCAAGGAATTGCCTAACAAGCTAACAGTAAACAGCCCAACCAAAGAATCTCTAAGATCACCCCCATCAACACTGACAGGGGAAGCCACGAGAATATAAACTGAGAGCAAACCTCACCCCTTACTAGCAGCGATGATGTTACCTAATTTGGGTAATGAAATATCTGCAAGCTCAGAGAGCATCAAGGACCCCAAACTTACCTTCTTTGTAAGTGTGAATTTTGCAGTGTGGGAAACAACAGACTAGACCAGAATAGAATAGAATAGAATAGAATAGAATAGAATAGAATAGAATAGAATAGAATAGAATAGAATAGAATAGAATAGAATAGAATAGAATAGAATAGAATAGAATAGAATAGAATAGAATAGAATAGAATAGAATAGAATAGAACCAGAAAGGGATAGGATAGGATAGGATAGGATAGGATAGGATAGGATAGGATAGGATAGGATAGGATAGGATAGGATAGGATAGGATAGAATAGGATAGGATAGGAAACAAAGAGTAGAGTAGAGTAGGGTAGGGTAGGGTAGGGTGGGGATAGGGATAGGGATAGGGATAGGGATAGAATAGAATAGAATAGAATAGAATAGAATAGAATAGAATAGAATAGAATAGAATAGAATAGAATAGAATAGAATAGAATAGAATAGAATAGAATAGAATAGAATAGAATAGATTGGAGAATGGAATGGAATGGAATGGAATGGAATGGAATGGAATAGAATAGAATAGAATAGAATAGAATAGAATAGAATAGAATAGAATAGAATAGAATAGAATAGAATAGAATAGAAAAGAATAGAATAGAATAGAATAGAATAGGACAGATTGGAGAATGGAATGGAATGGAATGGAATAGAATAGAATAGAATAGAATAGAATAGAATAGAATAGAATAGAATAGAATAGAATAGAATAGAATAGAATAGAATAGAATGGAATGGAATGGAATGGAATGGAATGGAATGGAATGGAATGGAATGGAATGGAATAGAATAGAATAGAATAGAATAGAAATGGATAGGATAGGATAGGATAGGATAGGATAGGATAGGATAGGATAGGATAGGATAGGATACCAGTACTTTATTTGGTCAAGTGTGATTAGACACACAAGGAATTTGTCTCCAGTCCAGAAGCTCTCAGTGTACATGCAAAGCAACAGCGTAATAATGTAGGAAAGTGAATCTCAGAAAAGGAAGCGGAGAAAAAGAAAGCGAAGAAGAAAAAGCAGCAATTCATATCTGGCAGCCTTCCTTAAGCAAAACTTCCATTCTCCCCTCTGCACCCCTCTCCCTCTCCCACTTGGAGAGTTTTTATTCTTTGTGTGCATTTTATAGTTTTCCAAAACTATGGTCTACAATTGCACATTACTGTTTTAAAAGCAGTTTCCATCTGCCTGGGATTCTGGCAGGCTGGAAATACGGTAGGAAGATAATGCACAAAATGTACCCAAATGCATTGAGCTTTATAGATCCATAATAGAGCATGTAAATGATTCCGACTAAGCTTTCGCAGGAGACAAGGTGCATGCTGTGAGTGTCTTGCTATGAATAATGCAGAATCCTTGGCTAAATCTTAATGATTCTATTGACATTCCGTGAGATCCAGTTGTGTCTGGAACCCACAACAAGTTGGTGGAGCTCCCACAGGTCACCCTTTCTGCATCAAAAGCACACGTTTTCTTAAAAGGAAAAAGTTTGGTACTCATGGATAAGCTCCTGAACCCAATGTTTCTCAACCTTGACAATATTAAGGCATGTGGACTTCAACTCCCAGAATTCCACAGCCAGCAATGCTGGCTGTGGAATTCTGGGAGTTGAAGTCCACATGCCTTAAAATTGTCAAGGTTGAGAAACACTGTAACCTGAACCATAAATCTATGCATTTCACCAAGAGTGTGCAAGAGAGTTTCCTGAAAGTTAGTGTTCAGTAGAACTAATAGCCCTTGTAAGGGTTAAAAGGGGTTTAGAGCAGGGGTGTTAAACTCACATCACCTGACGTGTTGCGACATATCTTGACTTTTCCCCCCACTGCCGGCAGTGGGATGGGTGCGGTTTTGGCATGACACATCCGGCCCATGGGCCGGCAGCTTGACACCCCTGGCTTAGGGGATCTGCAATCCAGGCAACACCCCTGTGTAAGTCTTTGACTTACAACCACAATTTGGACCAGAACTTCCATTGCTAAGCGAAGCAGTAATTAAATGAGTCGTGCCCACTTTTATGACCTTTTCTGCCACGGTTGTTAAGTGAATCACCCTAGTTCTGCAAGATTTTGCTGGTTGGAAAGCAGCTGAAAAGATCGCAAAGGACCCTGAGACCATTATAGACCTGAGACCAAGATACTTGCGGGACCGTCTCCTGCCTCATGAATCCCAGAGACCGGTTAGGGTGCATAGAATTGGCCTCCTACGAGTCCCGTCTGCTAAACAATGCCATCTGGCGGGACCTAGGGCAAGGGCCTTCTCCGTTGCTGCCCCTGCCCTCTGGAACCAGCTTCCCTCGGAGGTTCGTACTGCTTCCTCCCTCCTAGCTTTCCGGAAAGGGCTGAAGACACATCTATGCCGACAGGCTTGGGGCATATGAGCTGAGCTCTGCCCCTCGGCCGTAAGAGTGTCCCGCCATCAGTGCTTGTGAATTGATTGTGTTTGTGTGGGGTATGTGGTTGATTTTAAATTGTTGTTGTGTTTTTGTTGTGAGCCGCCCCGGGTCTTCACAGAGGGGCGGCATATAAGTGCGAATAAACATAAACATAAACATTATAGCTGTCATGAATACATATGGTTGTCAAGCACCTGAATTTTGACCATTTGGATACTGCATCGGTTGTAAGTATGAAAAAATGGTCGTACGTTTTTTCAGCGCTGTTATGAATAGTCACTTAAATGAATGGTTGTAACGGAGAAAGAAATATTCCCTTGTGACTCCTTTACCATCCACCATGAAGTTCTTCTACAAAGAGGTTTAGAGCAGAGGTCCCCAATCTATGGGCACCAGGGACCGGTTCCGTGGAGAGAGGGTGGTTTTGTGTGCTGCCTGCATCTCACAGATGGGGCTTTGCTTGTTTGTGCAGCCTGGTTGCTGGCCTGCCGCGACCTGGTACTGGTCCACAGACCGGGGTTTGGGGACCCCTGGTTTAGAACACAAACCATCATCTGTCTGGTGCAAATCCACCCTCCTTTGTTTACTCTACCCTGAAGAAGCGTTGTCTTACCTGAACGTTCTTTCTCTGCATGGGGGGATGGAGAATCCACCAATGGGTTAACACTGTCCTCTGCCCAATGGGAGACTAGGTCCGAACTTTAGCTCCGCCTCCGGCTTCCTTCTTCCCCAGTTTTTGCCAGGCGAAGCACTCCATCAGGTCGGACCGTGTAGCTCCTTCTCAATGACCTGTAAGAGAACTCCTGCCTAGACCGGTTAGAGGAGGGTGTGGATTCTCCATCCCCCCATGCAGAGAAAGAACGTTCAGGTAAGACAACGCTTCTTCTCCTGCATGGGTGGATTCCGAATCCACCAATGGGACGTACCCAAGCCCTCATAAGTCCCTTCGGGTGGGGGTCTAGGATGTCTCTTACTAGTCCTGAACTATCTGCTGCAAAGACCTCCTTCCAAATGAAGCCCCTGCTGCAGCAAATTGGTCTATCTTGTAATTTCTTATGAACGAGGACGGAGAAGCCCATGTGGCTGCTCTACAAATCTCCTCTAGTGATGCCTGGGTGCGCCAGGCAGCCGATGTGGACGCACTCCTTGTGGAATGCGCCGTGATGTTGTCTGGTACTGGCTGATCCAGCGCCTCATAGGCCTTGGCTATGCATGTCCTAATCCATCTACTAATGGTCGAGGTTGATACCTTCAGGCCCTTAGATGTTGGGTGATATGACACAAAGAGGGCCTCGGACCTTCTGTAGGCCTCTGTTCTGGTGACATAATGGCGCAGAGCCCTGCGCACGTCCAGTGTGTGCCATCGTCTTTCCAGACGATGAGTGGGATTCGGACAGAAATCCGGTAGTACTAGATCCTGGGACCTGTGAAACCATGTGTTGACCTTCGGCACAAAGGATGGGTCCAGGCGTAGGATTACCCTGCCTTCTGCGAAGGTGATCAGATCCGGTCGGACCGAGAGGGCCCCCAACTCCGATACCCTTCTTGCCGAAGTGATGGCCACCAAAAAGGCCACCTTCAGCGTCAGGAAACGGAGTGGGCAAGTCCCCAGTGGTTCAAAAGGACCTTCGGTTAATGCCTGTAGGACCCTGTGTAGGTCCCAGGATGGAAAACGGTGAACTACAGGGGGTCGCCTAGTGGCTGCCCCCTTTAGGAATGCGCTCACCGCTGGATGTTGTGACAGAGGTCCCCGGTCCTCGCAGACGAGGACCGTCTGTAATGCCGCAACCTGCCTGCGGATGGTGTTGAACGCTAGTCCCCTGACCATGCCGTCCCAAAGATACTCTAGGATGGTAGGGATGTTGGCGGTCAGGGGGTTTATGTCCTGTCTGCTGCACCAGGAAGAAAAATTCCTCCATGTTGCATCATAGATCCTGTTTGTAGAAGGACGTCGGGCGTCCTGTATGACCGAGATGACATGTTGGGAGAAGGCCTGCCTACTCAGACCCTCCCTCTCAAGTGCCAGGCGGCTAGTTGTAGCCACTGCGGGTCTGGGTGCAAGAGTTTCCCCTGGCTCAGGGACACCTGGTTCGGCGGCAGTTTCCATACAGGCGAAAGCGATAGGTCTACCAGGTCCGCAAACCACGGACACCTCGGCCAGTATGGCGCAACCAGTACCACCTCCGCCTGCTCCAGGATGAGCTTGCGAACCGTTGCTTGGATCAGGGGCGGAGGAGGGAAGGCGTACAGTAGCCCCTGGGGCCACCTGCATCTCAGTGCGTCCGTCCCCTCCGCTTCCCTGGTCTGGAACCTGGAGAAGAAGTGGTGGGTTTGAGTGTTCTCTGGTGTTGCGAAGAGGTCTAGGCACGGCCGGCCGAACCTGTTCGAGATTGCCTCGAACAGCTCCGGTGCCAGCCTCCACTCCGCATGGTCTATGGTGACCCTGCTGAGGGAGTCTGCCTGGTGGTTTGCCTCCCCCGAGATGTGTTCTGCCTTTATTGATGCCAGGTGTCGCTCTGCCCACAGGCCCAGCGCCCTGGCCTCCTGCATGAGAGCCACTGACCTGGTCCCGCCCTGCTTGTTTACGTGCGCCTTTGCTGTTACGTTGTCCGTCAGGACTAGCACGTGTTTCCCTGCCAACAGGGGTACAAACTGAAGTAGGGCCAGGTGGATGGCTCTCAGTTCGAGCCAATTGATTCTGTGCTTTAGGTCCCCTGGACTCCACCTTCCCTGGGCCATCTGATCCCCTGAGTGAGCCCCCCAGCCGAACAGGCTTGCATCGGTTGTGACGGTTACCCTGTTGGGTTCCCTGAGTGGGGTGCCCCTGTTCAGGGCCCCCGACCTCCACCACCTCAGGGAGGCTAGGACTTGTGGAGGCACTCTGATTTTCCTGGGTGAAGCGCTCTGATTCTGTCTTTGGAAGGGGAGCAGTAGCCACTGCAGACCTCTGGAGTGCAGTCTGGCCCACGGGACAATTCCCAGGCATGATATCATCTTTCCCAGGAGCTGGGAGAGCTGCACCACTGTGGCCACTTTCCTCTGCATTACCAGAAACGCTAGTTTCTGTAGGCTCTCCCGGCGCTCCTGGGAGAGGTACACCATGCCCTGGTCCGAATCTATGATCGCTCCCAGATGCTGAAGCCTCCTTGAGGGTGTGAGCTGACTTTTCTTGTGATTGATCGAGAAGCCGTGCCTCTGGAGTACGGCTATGGTGGTCTGGATGTCCCTTAGGGCTGCCTGGTGGGACGCTGAGAGTATCAGGATATCGTCCAGGTAGCACTGGACCCGCACCGGTCTCATGCGCAGGTGCGCTCCCAATGCCGCCAGCACCTTTGTGAACACTCTGGGCGCTGAAGACAGCCCGAACGGGAGTGCCCTGTATTGGTAGTGTCGCCCCTTGTGGCAGAACCTCAGGTACTTCCTGTACCCCGGTCTTATTGGGATATGAAGATAGGCCTCTGTGAGGTCTATTGAGGACAGCAGGTCCCCTTTCCGGATGCTGGCCAGTATGGATCTGAGGGACTGCATCTTGAACTTCCTGTATACTACATAGCGATTTAACCGCTTGAGGTCCAGGATTGCTCTCCAGTCCCCTGATGTCTTTGGCACCAGGAAGAGGATGGAGTAGAAACCTTGCCCCTCCTGTCCTGGAGGAACCGGCTCTATGGCCCTTATCTCCTCCAGGTGTCCAATGGCCTGAACTATGAGGCCCGCCTTGGTCCTGTTGCGTGATAGTGGGCAACTTATGAAGTGATCTGGTGGTGTGGAGTAGAATTCTATTGCTAGGCCCTGGGTCACTGTTTCCCTGACCCAGGCATCCGTCGTGGTCGCCTGCCATGCCTCGCTGAACCGTGCCAGGCGACCCCCGATGGGGCTGTTCCAGGAGTCACTTGGAACGTCTGTAGGGTCGTCCTCCCCCCCCTTTAAAGGGGCGTTTGGACGGTTGGCCCCTGCCCGCGGCTGGACGGTCCTGACCGCGCTCCTGCCTGTATGAGAAGGTGCGCGGATTTCTGGGCCCTTCCCAGGACCGTCCCCCTTGAAAGGGCTGCCTCCATTCTCCGGCCCCATTCTGACGGGGAGCCTGCCTACGGAACTCCTGGGTTCCCTTGTCCGTTCTTTTGGAAGGGTGAGCTAGCACTTTCCTTTTGTTTTTGTCTTCTATCAGGTAAGGATCCAGGATTGCCCCGAAGAGCTTTGATCCTGCATACTTAGCTGTGGCGAGTCGCCATTTTGACTTAAGGTCCGCCTTCCAGTTCTTGAGCCATACCAACCTCCTAGCTGCCACTGTCCCTGCAATGGATCTAGCTGAGTATCTGGACGCGGCCAGTGCGGAATCTGCCATGAATTCCGTTGCCCTCCGCAGTTTGGTTAGTGTTTGTCTTACACGTACCTGCTCAGGTGGGACACTTGCCTGGATCTCCCGCAGCCACCTGATCGCAGCTCTGGCGACTAATGAGTTCGTAGATGCGGCTCTGATGGCCCAGGCAGATGAATGGTGAGCCCTGCGGAGGGAAAGTTCTACCTTCCTATCCTCCGCCTTCATTGATTCTGCTAGGTCTCCTGGGATGGCTGAGGAAGGAAGAAGAGAGCTTAGTGGAGCGTCCACCTGTGGCACCTCTATTAAAGTTGCTAATGGACTGCAAACATTATACATTTTCTTTTCCACGCCATTAGGCGTTGGGATGGTGCCTAGATTAGACCACTGGGTCCTTACCGTTGACCTGAACACCTTAGTGCATGGTACCTGGATCACCTCTGACACCGGTGCGTGAAGCAAGGGATCCTTTGCGTCCTCCTCCTCTGAGGACGGCGGTCTGGCCTCCTTGGTCTTAGCTGGCAGTTCTAGAACAGAGCATGTCTTAATCATGAGGGAATAAAACAGATTATGGTCAAATAAACCTGACACTGGGGCCGCCTGTGGCTCTGCATCCTCATTTTCTGACAACGGGGCATCCTCATCGTCCCAGTCCTCCTGCTCCTCGTCTGCCACCTGTGGAGAGTTCTCAGACTCATCAGAATCCTGAAACAATATCTTTTCCCCACGGGAAGATGGTGTGCGTGTTTTGTGAGCTCTCTTGGGAGGGGAACTCCTCCTAGAGGCCCTGAGGTGCACTAATGTTTCCTCTAAGAGGGAATGAAGTCGTGAAGGCCACTTACCAGATCTCCTTCTTTTCCTACCTCTGTGCTCAGGATCCTCCTGGCTTGTGGAAGGCTCTGAATGCTCTGGTGAAGATGGCACCGAAATGGGGGACACCTCCCTTTCTGTCTCCCCCCTGGGGGACCACTCCTGTTCAACCGCCTCTGCAGGCTCGAAGGAGGTTGGTGTCTCCCCGAGGGACAAGGCCGGACTTTCCATCCCGCTGTCCCTCAGTCTCTGCGCCTTGGCAAATTCCCTCTCCAAGGCTTGGTGTCTCCTTGCGGCCTGGCGCTCGTCCGCCCTTGATGGCTCAGACAGATGCTTTGTTTTGGCCTTCTTCTTGCCCCCCCCCGCTTCCTCCGTTCTGCGTCTAGTCGGCGACGGAGGGGGCGCTGAGCCTGGGCCGGCGTTCCTTCTGCCATTGCCATGTGCCAAGAAGCACCCTTTCCGGGTATCTAGTAGGCACAGACCGATGTCGGCAGCGCTACAGGGAATGCCCCTAACGTGCCTGGTCGAAGAGCTCCTGCGGTCACGAGGATACCTAGCCAGGGAGTTTTGTCCCTATGCCCGTCCAGACCGCCTTGACTCCGCTGGGGAATCTGCTAGGAGCCAAAACACCGAGAACACACACACACACGCCTCCAACTGGACCCCCCTGGGTGCTCGGCCTCAGTTTCCCTGGTCTGGCAGCCGGAGCTAGGCCTCCGCCTCACCGGCAGTCCCTTCCCTTCCCCTGGGCCCGCAGGCAACTCGACCGGGTGAAGAAGGGAGATTCGCGCCAGAAACAAAGACTTTCACGCCAGAGATTAAAGGCTTTCGCGCCAGAAAGCGAGGGCCCAATCAGAGGTCTGAGGCGCTCTGATACGCCCCCTTTCCAAAATGGCGCTTCGCGCCAGTAGGCGAGACCGCCCCTTTTTAAAAATGGCCGCCGCGCCGAATTTTCGGTCGGAGCTCTGTGCTCCCGGCCACGCGGTGCCTTAAGGGAAGCTGGCCTCGGCCTACCCCTCCGGTACCGACGGTCCCGGCCTCTGTCCGCCTCCCGGCTGACTGGCTGGACTCCTCCCGCGCCCCCTTGCCCCACTTGCGGTTTTTTGGCGACGATCTGCGTCGAGCTCCTCGAAGCTTCCCTCGACGCCTGGTCCCTCGGAGCTTCCTGGGGCGCTGCGAGTTGAATAGCGGAGTCCAGGGAAATTTCCCCTTTTTCTCCGCTATTCCCAGGCCCTAGGCCCGGGCGGACTCGCAGCCGCGCTCCCAAAGCGTGGGGGGGAGGATCGACCGAAGGTCCCCGAAGAAAAAAAAAAAACAGAAAAAATCTCTAAAGTTAAAACAAATCAAACTAAAGTTCGAAACTAAACTTAACTCAAAAAAACAACCAACAAAAACCTTACTCTACCAGTCCTAACCGAAAAGAAAGGTACTCTTTTCGCGGAGCTACGCGAAGAGCTGTTCCTTGGGCTTAGACTAGGTAAAAACTGGGGAAGAAGGAAGCCGGAGGCGGAGCTAAAGTTCGGACCTAGTCTCCCATTGGGCAGAGGACAGTGTTAACCCATTGGTGGATTCGGAATCCACCCATGCAGGAGAAAGCAAGCATCTCAGAACTTGAGAAAGCAAGATTCCTTCAAATGTCAGGCTATACCTGTAACTTGCTTCTTGGAATAGTCCAACAGTCATCAAGAAAGCCTAAATCAGGGGTCCACCCTCCTCCTTCTTAACTCACAGATTGTAGCTCTTCCCAGCAACCTCACCAGGGGCACAGCTACTTTCCTCCTCCACCCTCCTCCTTCTTAACTCATAGACTGTAGCTGTGAGTTGTAGCTGTGAGTTTCCCCTCTTCCTTTATAGAGACAATTGCTCCTTTTTTGGATCCTTGCCTCATCTCCGAACCCTCTCGCTGTCCCTGCTATTTCCAGGGTTCCATTTATATATAAATATATAATATAAATATATATATATATATGTTGTTTTAAAATTGTTGACAAAGAAATAAGGGATTTCTGATATAGCCATTTCAAGTTTCTTAACTCTCTTCAGTCAGAACTCACCCTTCCGGGATTCGAACCTGGGCAGTCTGCATGCTAGGCAGAAGCTTTAGTCTCAAGCCACAGGCTCTCTCCCACTTTGTTAATAGTCAGGGAGTTAATATGTGTGTCAAGTGGTTATTTTTTAGATTGCACCCTGTAAACCCAAATATGGGAGGAAGAAATCATTCTTTCCTTTGCTTGTTTCAGCTCAACCCAGAGCCATCTGCAAGCACAAATATATATGTTTTTAAAATTGTTAACAAAGAAATAAGGGATTTCTGAGATAGCTATTTCGAGTTATTTAACTCTCTTCAGTCAGAACTCACCCTTTCTGGAAAGGAAAGAATGATTTCTTCCTCCCATATTTGGGTTTACAGGGTGCAATCTAAAAATAACCACTTGACACACATATTAACTCCCTGACTATTAACAAAGTGGGAGAGAGCCTGTGGCTTGAGACTAAAGCTTCTGCCTAGCATGCAGACTGCCCAGGTTCGAATCCCAGAAAGGGTGAGTTCTGACTGAAGAGAGTTAAATAACTCGAAATAGCTATCTCGGAAATCCTTATTTCTTTGTTAACAATTTTAAAAACATATATATTTGTGCTTGCAGATGGCTCTGGGTTGAGCTGAAACAAGCAAAGGAAAGAATGATTTCTTCTCCCATATTTGGGTTTACAGGGTGCAATCTAAAAAATAACCACTTGACACACACACACACACACACACACACACACACACACATATATATATATATAAAGGAAAGAGGAAAGCAAGAGAGGAAAGAAAAAGGCCTCTTGAGCACACTTTTCTTCTCAGCAGGAAATGCGTATCCATTTTGATACCAAATCTAAATTAGGCCAGTGGGGAAAGAGTTAATGCATCAAAATAAATAAATAAGCAACTAAAAATGAAAATGTTCTGTCTGATGGGTGCAGCTGTGTCACAAAATTATGATGATGATGATGATGATGATGATGATGATGATGATGATGATGTTAACCCTTCCAGATGGAAGTCGCTTCTGCAGCTTCCCTGCTGGGTGGAGGAAGTTACAAGCACTCTTGTAGTGTAACTTCTTGACATACCCACAGACAGACAGAGAGAGAGACAGAGAGAGAGAGAGAGAGAGAGAGAGAGAGAGAGAGGGAGGAGGGAGGGAGGGAGGGAGGGAGAGAGAGAGAGAGAGAGGGAGAGAGAGAGAGAGAGAGAGAGAGAGGGAGAGAGAGAGAGAGAGGGAGGGAGGGAGGGAGAGAGAGAGAGAGAGAGAGAGAGAGGGAGGAGGGAGGGAGGGAGGGAGGGAGAGAGAGAGAGAGAGAGAGAGGGAGAGAGAGAGAGAGAGAGAGAGAGAGGGAGAGAGAGAGAGAGAGAGAGAGGGAGGGAGGGAGGGAGAGAGAGAGAGAGAGAGAGAGAGAGGGAGGGAGGGAGAGAGAGAGAGAGGGAGGGAGGGAGGGAGAGAGAGAGAGAGAGAGGGAGGGAGGGAGGGAGGGAGAGAGAGAGAGAGAGGGAGGGAGGGAGGGAGGGAGGGAGGGAGGGAGGGAGAGAGAGAGAGAGAGAGGGAGGGAGAGAGAGAGAGAGAGAGAGAGAGAGAGGGAGAGAGAGAGAGAGAGAGGGAGGGAGGGGAGGGAGGGAGGGAGGGGAGGGAGGAGAGAGAGAGAGAGAGAGGGAGGGAGGGAGAGAGAGAGAGAGAGAGAGGGAGAGAGAGAGAGAGAGAGAGAGGGAGGGAGGGAGGGAGGGAGAGAGAGAGAGAGAGAGAGAGAGAGAGAGAGAGAGAGAGAGAGAGAGAAGGTGAAAGAGAGAGGGAGAAGGGGGGGCTCATTCTAGTGAAATTGAGCCAAGGGCATTGCCAGTTAAACAAAATAGACAAGGGCTCTCAATTGCTCCATCACCTCTTGTAGAAAGGATATTCTCAGCTGCTGGGAATTTAGGCTCTAAATCAGAAGAACTCAAAGCACCCCAGACCACCAAGTCAACATTCAATAGCCAAGCCCACCAACCCTGTTTTCACCAGCAATGTTATCACCATTTTGGGCAGCCCAAATACAGAATAACAGAGTCGGAAGGGACCCCCTGCTCAGGCAGGAAACCCTATACCATTTCTGTCAAGTGGCTGTCCAGTCTCTTCTTAAAAACCTCCAGTGTTGGAGCATTCATAGCTTCTGAAGGCAAGTTGTTCCATTGATTAATTGTTCTAACTGTCAGGAAGTTTCTCCTTAGTTCTAGTTTGCTTCTCTCTTTGGTTAGTTTCCATCCCTTGCTTCTTATCCTACCCTCAGGTGCTTTGGAGAATAGCTTGACTCCCTCTTACTTGTGGCAGTCCCTGAGATATTGGAAGACTGCTATCATGTCACCCCTCGTCCTTTTCTTCATTAAACTAGACATACCCAATTCCAGCAACCGTTCCTTTCATGTTTTGGCCTCCAGTGCCCTGATCATCTTTCTTGCTCTTCTCTGTACTCTTTCTAGAGCAGGGGTTCTCAACCTTGGCAACTTTAAGACTTGTGGACTTCAACTCCCAGAATTCCTCAGCCAGCAAATTCTGGGAGTTGAAGTCCACAAGTCTTAAAGTTGCCAAGGTTGAGAACCCCTGCTCTAGAGTGACTTTCCCAGCTGGCTTCTGACAAAGTCAATCAGGGAAGCAGATCTGGTTAACAATGGTGTGATTCACTTAAAAGGCTGCAAAATCGGGCACGACTCACTTAAGCAAGTGCCTCGCTGAGCAACAGAAGTTCTGGTTCCAAACATGGTCATAAGTCAAGAACCTCCTGTATGTATTCGCAAATCTCCCCCAATCCCCAGAGACTATCATAGTGAAGAGAAGATTGAAACCAAAAGTAGGAATCATACAAGCAAAACTCAGAACCACAGCACAACAGTGCCTTGTGCTAGCCATCCATAATTATCCAGATACCAAACGCGCATTCTTGCAATACTAATGTTAATTCTTTGTCAAAACTAAGCAATCTCAAGATTGCACAAATCTTTGAGAGGTTCCCATTTGACCCCCTTTAGAATTTACAAAAGCCGGGAAACTAAAAAAAATCTGGGCAAAAGATTCATTCATTTCTACACCAATTTCCATCCTTGGAGAACGACAACACAAAAGCAATAAAAACCAAACAGATCCCTTCAGGTTATAGAAGTTTCTGAGCTCAACTCCAAGTTAATGCAGGATTTTTATTTATTTATTTATTTATTTATTTATTTATTTATTTATTTGTTTGTTTGTTTATTAAATTTCTATACCGCCCCTCTCCCGGGGCGGTTCACAATCCAATAAAAACATATAAAAACAATAAATATTTAAAAATAAATTAAATTAAATTAATATTAATACAAGGCTGTTACTAAAAACCTGTTAAAAACCCAATTCTAAAACCCAAACAGCCTTGTTTAAAAATTTTAAAACCCGAGGAGCTCTAGGCCAGGCCGGCTTGATTGAAGAGATGGGTCTTCAATTCTCTTCTGAAGGTGCGGAGATCATGACACATCCGGAGTTCTGGGGGGAGCTCGTTCCACATCGTCGGTGCCCCCACAGAAAAGGCTCTCCCCCTGGGTGCCACCAGCCGACACTGCTTAGCCAATGGCACCCTGAGGAGGCCCTCTCTGTGGGAGCGAACTGGTCGATGGGAGGTATTTTCTGGCAGAAGGCGGTTTTGTAAATAACTGGGTCCTATGCCATGGAGCGCTTTAAAAGTGGTAACCAGTACCTTGAAGCTCACCCGGAAAGCCACCGGCAACCAATGCAGCTCGCGCAGGATGGGGGCCATTCGTGCCCGCCAGGGTGCCCCCACTACCACCCGCACGGCTGCATTCTGCGCCAGTTGAAGCCTCCGCATGCACTTCAAGGGAAGCCCCATGTAGAGAGCATTACAATAGTCCAGTCTGGAGGTGACGAAGGCATGGGTGACCGTGCGTAGTGCGTCCCTATCTAGGAAGGGGCGCAACTGGCGTACCAGATGAATCTGGTAAAATTTTATCCTTACCTTGTTGACTATTTTGCTTTGGCTGAATCTCCCAAATTCATGTCAAATCCATCAAAAGATTTGCAATTCAGAACACAAAAATTGTATATCCAAGAGCCAAAACAGATGCAATGAAAATCCTAAGAATTAATGCAAAATTTTAGATTTAGGAAATGTTGGGAAGTACAGTCTGGGATATAAGAAGTGAAGAATATCTGACTGTTAACAACAGAATCTAGAGTGTTACCCCATACCAAACTGAAAGTAAGCATCAAACTGATCCAAACAATAGCAACTTTTTGGATTGTATTAATTGTATTAATAACAGTTCAGCCTCCAAGACATAGTAACATGGGTAGAACTTCACATTAATTCATACTTTGGACTTATTCAATAAACTTCAAGGAACTCAGTTTGCACATAGTGCAAAATCACATACCAGAGTTTACAAACTCTAACCAATGCATTCAGACAACTCACTAAGCCAAAAACCAAACAAATCACATTATGGCTTAGGTAGTCAAAACAACAGTAGTTGCATTTGTCTTTAGGGGAAAAAAGAAAAATTCAAAGTCTGATGGAAATGTATGTTAAGTAAATTAAATTAAGCAAATTAAGTAAGCTTGGTGCAATAGCTAAGGCAGGGGTCTTCAAACGTGGCCCTTTAATGACTTGTGGACTTCAACTCCCAGAATTCCTCAGCTAGCATGCCTGGCTGAGGAATTCTGGGAATTGAAGTCCACAAGTCATAAAAGGGCCAAGTTTGATGACCCCTGTGTTAAATGAATAGCTGCAGTTGTTAAGTTACGGTAGTAACACGGTTTCGTGAATCTGGCTTCCCCGTTGATTTTGCTTGGATGATCTTGCGCCATCACAGATTCTCAGCTTTAGGAAGAAAAAGAAAGCAAAGGCAAACCACTTTCACAAAACCTTGCCAAGAAAAGTGCAGGGACTAGTCCAGGCAGTTGGCGAGAATCAGAAACTGACTCAGAGGCGCATTCTGTAGACGTAATCTGTACTAGATAATTTACACAAAGTATAGCATCATTTGTAGACTTGCCAACTGGACCCTATCAGCATGGGTGGTGCCTGATTTCCGGAAGGAGCAAAAACAAGAAAATAATTTTCTTCTCTATGGTTGTCATATCATCATTGCCTTTGACAGTCCTAAAAGAAATCAACCCTAACTCTTCAGTGGAAGGATAGATACTGAAGCCGAAGCTCAAATACACTGCCACCAAATGAGAAGAGTAGACTCCTTGGAAAAGCCCCAAGATAGGAAAGATGGAAGGCAAAAGGAGAAGAGGATGAGATGGTTAGATTTATAAGGTGACCAACCATCGTCCTCCTTTAGGGAGGACAGTCCTCCTTTTGTGAGTTCTGTCCTCCCTCGAAAAGTGTCCTCCTACATGTCCTCCTTTTCGATATTTGAAGACTAATCTGCAGGGCTTTTTTTTTTTCTCATAGAACGCTCAGAACGGCGTTCTGGCATCTTTTTTTGATGGTTTTTTTTTCAACTTTTGCATGAGCTGTGCTACTCCCCCTATTGACTTTCGAAAGCCAATAGGAATTGCTGCTGAGCACGCCAAAAGACACGGCCAGCAAACTTTGCACATGTAAGTTGTCTGCAGCGAAGGTGAATTGGCAGGAACTTTGCACTCCTCCCTGCTACCCAACTACACCATCTCCTAGTTAGTCCCGAAGATACCTGGAGGAGACTGGAGTGACGATGCCACAGTAACTTTCTCTTGATCTTCGGCCCTGCTAGGGCAATAATGGCTGCAGGCGCAAGAGGCAGGGGCAGCGGGGCTGGTGCGAGCGGGGGTGTGAGGGGCAGCGGTGGCCGGCTGCCCCCCCATGCTGTGGGAGCCGCGGGGCCTGCTCTACACGGAGCTGCGCAGGGTGGGCGGTGGTGCTGGCGGGCGGCTGCAGGCGGGGTGTGTTGACGGCGGGCTGCCCCCCAGGGCCGGAGCTGGTGCAGCTGGTGCTTTGGGAGCCGTGGGGCCCGCTCTACACAGCGGGGCAGCAGTGCTGGCGGGGCAGCTGTGGGCAGGGGCGCGGCATGTAAGCATAATTACAATATAAAATGTTATTGTTACAAATGTTTTTATTATGCGTTTATCATATTATAGTGTATTCTGTATTATTGTTGCAACTGAATAAAATGTTTCTTTTATTTACGATATTTTTTCTTCAATTTTTTTGTGTCCTCCTTTTCATTGTAAAAAAGTTGGTCACCTTATTAGATAGTGTCATCAATGTAATGAACATTAATTTGAGCAAAATAGAATAGAATACATTACTGGCCAATTCTGATTAGATACACGAGGAATTTGTCTCCTGTGCAAAAGCTCTCAGTTTACCTTCAAATCAACAGAGTAATAATAATTATAATAATGATACCAATAAGTGGTACTTATTGGAGGGCGGCTGTGGGAGTTCTGGCATGCTATGGTCCGTGGGGTTGCCGAGAGTTGCACACAATTGAGCAACTGAACAACAACAGCAACATTGCCAGGAGTTTGTAGGAGTAGTATTGGTTTTATATTGACCCAAAGCAGGGGTCTTCAAACTTGGCCCTTTTATGACTTGTGGACTTCAACTCTGAGGAATTCTGGAAGTTGAAATCCACAAGTCATAAAAGGACCAAGTTTGAAAACCCCTGACCCAAAGCAACAGAGGCTCACAGAGCATCACAGGTTAGCCCCCCCCCCAAAAAAAGACAGAAAGCCTAATCCAAAGTCTTTGCGGTCTGTGGCCAACTCAGAAGCCAGAAATTCATCCTGCATGACTTTTTTTCCCCCCAGTATAAAAATTCTTTTATTAAAACAATCAACATTGAACATAAAAACATATTATGCAGCAATCATCATGACACCTGGTATACAATACTAAGTATTAGTCTTTGAAAACGTCTGAATTAGTAAGCCTTTTTCCATTCCTTGCGTCTAGCCTCAACTAAACTCCTGTTACATTTTATTTGATTGGTGTTTCTCTTATCTGGTTCCATATTAATGTGATCAACATTAAACATACGATCCTATTGCTAAGCAATCATCCTAGAACATAGCATACAACATTAGGTATTAATCTTTGTAAACATCTGTTTTAGTAAACGTTCTTCCCTCCTCCCTTCCATCTTCAAGTACACTCCGAATACATTTTGTTTGATTGGTGTTTCTCTTATATATGGTCTATCTACTGTATCTAGTCTATCGCATATTGTTCGTTTGCGCTTCTGAATTGACTTCATCCCATTACTAGTGCAATCTTTTATAGTCCCTAACCAGAGATCCTGAGGTAAAAGTTTCATATCCTGAGGTAGAGATTCAGTCTGCTTTAACAGTATTTAAGCAAACAACATTAGTCATAAGGTTATGTTAAGAGGCATTAGTTATATAACATATACATTCAACATTGGGTGTTAGTTTTTGTAAACATTTGATTTGTTAACCCTTCTTCCCTCCTCACCAAACAGGGTGTCTGCAAGCCATAATCAAAGAAATCAACTTGATAGCCAGAATGATGTGATCAAAACGCTTCATGTTTTGATGCACATTTTTTTAAAAAATTGGCATTTTAATCACCCACTCACGGCTGTTAGACTTTTTCTGAAAAGGCTGTTACGACTTTTTCGAAAATTCATTGTGGACTTCCCTGCATACATTTCTTTAAGTCTGGGCTTTGATCCCTTTATTAAGGTATATATTTCTAACTTCGTTGTTCTTAGTATTGTGTATGATAAAGAACAAATGACACTTCAGTAGTTATCACCATTTCATTCTGAATTGCCTTGGGCAACATTTCCTACCAGCTGTAACACAAGGTGCTGCCTGAGACATTCACACCAGCAAAGAGAACGAATTAATGTAAATATCTGCGCTTTCCCTTAAGTTAAAAATTTGTGGAGTCAACAACAAGCCAACCTTTTGCATCTCACTCCTCCTTCCCTGCCCCCCCTCCGTCTGATTTTTATATCATCCTATGCCAGTGTTTCTCAACTTCGGCCATTTTAAGAGGTATGTATGGACTTCAAGTCCCAGAATTCTATGCTGGCTGGGGAATTCTGGGAGTTGAAGTCGACACCTCTTAAAATGGCTGAGGTTGAAAACACCATCCTGTGTGATGAAGAAATCTGGGGGTTTCTTGCATCTACCTAAGTTACTCTCTTCCAACAATAAATCTCAACAATCAGTGCCAAAATATATTTGAAAAGAAATATAAAGTACCTGGAGGAGACAGTAGAAAAGCTGAAGACTTTTTCCCTCAGAAAGAAAACATTCAGGAGATTGGAAAGCAGAGTTGGCCTCATGCACTTTCCAATTAAAAACTGTGAATCTTTTTAAAAGCTAATGATAAACATAAACAAGCTGGATTAAAATCACCCGAGAAGCTTCAGATTGATGCTCCCACTTCTCTGTGGTCACCCCAGGGTGTGTGGTTTTTCTCCTACACACTCAGTATTTGCATAGAGAAGAAAGAAATGAAAATAAGTTGTGGCAATTTGAACATATCCTTATTTGCTTTCCTTTCGAATAAGGCCCTCTACTTGTAGCATATACTTTTAAAACTCTTTTACACAGCAGCCATTTTTACATGTATTTTATTTATTCGATTTTTTTTCTGCCTTTATTACTTTAGAGGTAACTTAAGGTGGTCAACATATATAATGCTGCTTCCTCCTCCTATTTTCCCCACAACAACAACTCTATGAGGCGGGTTGGGCTGAAAATCACCCTGCCAGCTTTTATGCCTAAAATGGGACTAGAACTCACAGTCTCCTGGGGATTGGCCCAAAGTCATTCAACCAGCTTTCATGCCTAAGGTGGGACTAGAACTCACAATCTCCCTGTTTCTAGCCTGGTGCCTTAACCTTGCACAATTTAGGTTTAGGCTGCATTTTCTCATTTAGCCCTATCTTGAGTAGCCTTCCTTGAGGCTAGGCACAATATAGAAAGCCATATGTTACCCATTTATGTCTCATATGACTCTTTTAACTGCTATGCCAGCATCTAAACCTAAGGCCATCTACATGCGTGGGGTCTATTATTATTATTATTATTATTATTATTTATTATTATTTATTTGACTTCTATGCCGCCCTATTCCGGAGAACTCAGGGCGGCTCACAACATAATAGAAATCAACATATAAAAATACATGTATATAAAACCCCTTAATTTAAAAAAACCAATCATTCAACATACACACAGACATACACTGGCTTGGGGCAAGATGTTAACTGCCCCAGGCCTGCCGGCAGAGGTGTGTTTTAAGTAATTTACGAAAGGCGGAGAGGGTGGGGGTGACACGGATATCCGGGGGAAATTGGTTCAAGAGGGCCGGGGCCACAACAGAGAAGGCTCTTCCCCTAGGCCCCGCCAGGCGACACTGTCTGGCTGACGGAACCTGGAGAAGGCCGACTCTGTGGGCCCTAACCGGCCGCTGGGATTCATGGGGCAGTAATCCATCAGTAAGCTTTACAGACAGTAAAATGAGACCAAACAGAGCAAAGGTTTTGTATCTCCAACTGGAAGACCTAATCTGTCTTACTATCTCAGTTCATTTGGCCCAAGGTGCCTTCAATAATCAGGATTTAATCGGAATAGAACTGGAAGGGATCTTAGAGGTCTTCTAGTCCAGCCCCCTGCTCGAGCAGGATATCCTATACCATTTCAGACAGGTAGCTTTCCAATTTTTTCTTAAAAACCTCCAGTGATGAAGCACCTACAACTTCTGAAGGCAAGTTGTTCCACTGGTTAATTGTCCTCACTGTTAGGAAGTTTCTCCTTAATTCCAGGGTTGCTTCTCTCCTTGAGTAGACTTTTGAATAAGACCCCCCAGAATCTACTCTTTCCCACTCTGCCTGCCCTGTGATCCCTCTGGTTCGTTGCTGCTTTAAGTGATTGTAACTCCAGGGCTTTGTCTATGTAACACAACAAGCTAGGTTAAAATGTGATTCGGACATTTGTACTTCAGTGTGCTGTGGGAGACTCAATCTCCACCTTTGTATGTTGCTTGAACCCGGCTATTATATGAATCCACAATATGTTTCTTGAACATAGCAAGGCTCAGCATACTCTGTTGCCTGTACAGCTTTCTGCTATGTTTATTGCTGATTGGGAAAATGTAGAAATGTTCAGTTAGGGCTTTTCCCTTCGGCATTTAATCACGGGGACAAAAATTCCCTTGAAGGGGAAAATACCTTAAGCCACCCATAGTTGTGCTGATATTCAAGTACGCTTCTCCTTCTTATTCCAGCTCATCCAATGTGAAGTCTCAAAGCATATATGATTATTTAGTCTTTGTTACCCATTATCTTGCCCAGAAGTGGGGAAATGACAGGAAACGCAGACAAAAGAAGCAGGAGAGGCAATAAATGTATTGCCAATATTGCTTTCCACAGATTCAAAGATGTCTGGATAGTTTTATTACTTAGGAACTAGAAAAACAAGACAAGCCGGCCAACCAAATACTGTATATACACTGTCAAATAAGAAGCAAACAAGCAAACCATAAAAAACCCAGCTTCCCTTGTGTTTAGCCTCACAAACCCCTTGCCAACACAAACTCAACCAAGGCGATTAGAATCAAAGTCTTCTTCCCTTTCCTCAGCTCCTTGAACATGACAAACCTGTTTGGAGCTATAAATAAACTAGTAATTTGCAAGTTATGAATCACTTCTCTTGAAGAGGTCTCTGGTGATATCGCAACTTTCATGCCTCAGCATCGCAGATTTCAAGCAATCTTAGTTTCCAAAGCTGTCATTCCAGAAGTTGTGAGTTTTAAGAATAAATATACATTTATCTCTCATTAAGAGGCAGAGAACCAGAATATCCAGGAGAGATCCATATTACGCTGTGTAGACAAATCAGCCATAAATGCTTTAGAGATCAATCAGTCGTAAATCCTCCAGAGATGGGTCAGGCGAGGGAGCTCACCCTGATTGCTTTAGAGTAAACCGTCTTCTGTTAACAGAACAAGCCAACTTCCAATTATCTATTTATATAAAGTTTTCCTGGAATAGGACTACCATATCTAGCCAGCAAAATTCCACACAATCTCTAGGTAGTAATAAGGAGTTATAAAATATATTTCTTTGCTATCGTCCCATGGTCTTCCATATTTTGTAGTTCAGATCCGATAGCCTTGCCTTAATTATCCTTAACTGTCATACATCTTTCCCCCTCTTCTTAAAATGTATTGGCTTTGAAGGACATCGAAGGAGATCTTTCATTCATTCATTCATTCAATTTATATAGTCAACCATTTCAAATACATGGCTCTGGGTAGCTCACAGCAATTTCTATACAAAACAAACAAAAGCCAACACATACCACAGAGAGAGATATAAGTATAGGACAACATAAACAATAACCTAGGTGTACTAAGAACTGCCAACAGCAATCAACATAGCCACTGTACCGACTACACCACACGACTACACCACACACCCAGGTATCCGAGCTCAATGGCAAAACTAGGTCTTTAAGTCTTTACAGAAGTGTTTCTCAACCTTAAGCCATTTTAAGATGAGTGGACTTCAACTTCCAAACGTCCGCAGCCATCCATGCTTGCTGGGGAAGTCTGAGAGATGAAGCCCACATATCTTCATCGCTGGAAGCTTCATCATTGAAAACATCATCACTGGAAGCTTTCAAGAAGAGACTGGACTACAATCTGTCAGAAATGGTGTAAGCAGGGTCTCCTGCTTGGACCGGGGGGGGGTTGGACTAGATGACCTACAAGGTCCCTTCCAACTCTGTTTTCTATTCTATTCTATTCTATTCTATTCTATTCTATTCTATTCTATTCTATTCTATTCTATTCTATTCTATTCTATTCTATTCTACTCTACTCTACTCTACTCTATTCTATAATTCTAATTCTAATTTTATTCTAATTCTTACTTTATTCTAATTCTTATTCTATTCTAATTCTTATTCTATTCTATTCTTATTCTAAATGGCCAAGTGTGAAAAACACTGTCATACAGAAAGCCAGTAAGCTCAAGGTCAATTTGATATCTGAGGATGTTGTGAAGAGCATACATGACAGAAAAGGCAACGGCCAATCCACCCAGTTCCCTTACAACAGTATTTCTTAACCTTAACAACTTTAAGATGTGTGATTTCCTTTTTTATTATTTTCATGACCGATTGAAGAAAATCTTTAATTAAAAAAAGAAGTGAAAAGGATCTGTGGATTTCAACTCCCAGAATTCCTCAGCATTATGAAATCCTGGGAGTTGTCCTTATATCTTGAAGTTGCCAAAGACGAGAAAGCTTTGCCTTAGACAGAAATGGCAATGAAAATACATAAAATTACTTCTTTGGTACCAGGATAGCGGTAAAATCTGCAAATCTCAAATTGCAACTAATCCAGAGCCTGCCCAGGAAGCAGAAGGCTCTCTACTTTGCTTAGGACTGCTTCCGGGCATCAAATACCCCCTTTTCAAATACATTTCCAATGTCATGGAAAGTCATATTTTCCTCTGGTGCAGGACGATGACATCAATACATCATCCGCAGGAATCTTTTAAGCTTTTCTTCCATAAAAAAAATTCCTAGATGCAAGTACTGTATGAAAAAGCAAGAAAAATGAGTCAAGGATAGTTTGGCCCTTAAGATGTGCACCCTTTAAAATGCAATCTGCAAATAAGTCCTCCTAAACACAGATTCCTATACTATGTTACTCTACTCTATTGAGTCAGTTTAGTCTAGTGCAGGGGTAGGCAACCTTGGCTCTTTTATGACTCGAGGACTGCAACTCCCAGAATTCCTGAGCCAGCATGACTCAGCTTGGAAACCTCTCCCTTTCCCCTCAGCACGGCTGGCTCAGGGATTCTGGGAATTGAAGTCCACGAGTCATAAAAGAGCCAAGGTTGCCTACCCCTGGTCTAGTGGTTAAGGCACCAGGCTAGAAGCCAGGAGATTCTGAGTTCTAGTTCTGTCTTTGCCTTGAAAGTCAACTGGGTGACTTCGTGCCAGTCATTCTCTCTCAGCCCAACTGACCTCACAGGGTTGTTGTTATGGGGGAAATAGGAGGAGGAAAGCATGCCGGGTATGTTCACTGCCTTGAGCTATTGTAAAAATAATAAAGGTGCGATACAAATAAATAAATAAATAAAATAAAAATAATGTTCCCAGGCCATATTCCATATTGCTTTTCTTAAATCTCAAGGAGCTGTCTATCTATTCTCCCAAAAAAAATTTTATGTGACCATTTTTCATTTGTATATTCCTTAGGGCAGAGTCCTGCTTCCTAATACTTGGCAATGTTCCAGTGTTTTCCAGAAATCCATAATCCTGATCATAACCTTGCCCCCACCACACCAGCTCCAAGAAGGCTGTAAGAAACTCTCCTCGTCCATCTTCCTGGCCTTTAAAAAAAAAGGGGGGGGGGAGAAGGTTAATCAATCTCTCCCCTAAAGAAACAGTGGCTGTTTTAAGCAGCATAAAAGTCTTGATTAGATGTGGTTTGAAGGTTGGTGCCTTTTACCGTATATCGGCATATGTCTGCAGAATGATGCATCGCCAGAGTTTCATTTTTGCTGCGCAACAAAGAAATTGACTGACTGTCCTTTGCATCCAGCTGCAAAGACAGAGATAGAGGTAATACAGAGATAGATAGATAGATAGATAGATAGATAGATAGATAGATAGATAGATAGATAGATAGATAGATAGATAGATAGATAGATAGATAGATAGATAGATAGATAGATAGATAGGCAGGCAGGCAGGCAGGCAGGCAGGCAGATAGATAATTCTAGACAGACAGGTAGACAGATAATGATAGATAGATAGATAGATAGATAGATAGATAGATAGATAGATAGATAGATAGATAGATAGATAGATAGATAGATAGATAGATAGATAGATAGATAGACGGACGGACGGACAGACAGGAGATGAGAGAGAGAAAGAGAGAGAGAGCAGCACAAGCCATTGTATGCAGAGATGCTGCTGGATTCAGTTCCCAAGATCTGCAACTTTAAACAAAAAATAATATTTAGCCTGAGCTGGGATTCCACTGACCGAGGCATTGGAAAATACAAGATTAGCTGCATCAAAGCTTAGATAAAAGGACTTCATCAAGTTCTGCTGAAATACAGTGAAGATACCATAGTAACTTGCACGTAAAAGTTCTGTTCACACAATATGTTTGTTGCTTTAATTGACCCTTTTTCTGGGTTTGCATACCATGATGAGCCATCAACTAAATGAACAAGCAACAGGCTAAATCAGAGACACACACAGAGTGTGTGTCACACAGAGACACACAGAGGTCAACTAATCCAAATTAGAATTGACAAAACTTGGTATGTTGTGTCAATGCATCTGCTCGGCCCTTAAATAATCGGGGTAAGAATGGTGTGCAAACACACTCCTACAGGGACATTCTACGATACACAATATGATTTATAAGCCACAACTCGCTAAGCCAAAATCAAACACACCCTATTCTGCCTTGCACCCATGCATATATTCAGCTACAATTTGTACATTGTTTTTTCCTAAATGGGGTGTAGCACAACTACACTAATAGCTTCCTCGAAGATTTCAGCAAAATCTTTTTCCGGTAAAACTGTTTTACCGTGCTATCTCACAATAATCCTGCAAAACATGAGTAGCTAATTCAAAGTCATCTAACGGCTCAGCTGGAATCTGAACATAGTTTTTCTGTATTTATTGCCCACGTGTCTTGCTAGTTCCTTTTTTATATTGGCCCATCAAATAAGCCACAAGAACAATTCTCAGGATAAAACTCTTAAGAACATAAGAACTATAAGAAGAGCCCTGCTGAATCAGGCCAAAGCCCATCGAGTCCAGCATTCTGTGTCACACAGTGGCCCACCAATTGTACATGGGGATCTTGAGCAGAAAGAGAAGGCAAAACCCTCCCTTTCCCTTGACCCCCAACAAATGGTACTCAAGGGAATCCTGCCTGCCTCAACCAACATAGAGGCGGCACATGGACATCTGTTTTAATAACCATCGATACACTTTGCATCCATGAATCTATCTAGCCCTGCCTTGAAGCTTACTGAAATTATGCGGTGCGCGTCCATGTGTCTGTAGTTTGTGTGTGTGTGTGTGTGTTTGTACAGGTAATTCTCAACTTACGGCCACAATTAGGATCAGAATTTCTGCTGCTAAGCAAGGTGGTTGTTAATTAACTTGAGCCCAATTTTACAGCCTTTTTTTTTTTAATGGTAAATGAGTCACTGCAGTTGTTAAGTGAATCACGCCGTCCAGCTTGCCCCACTGATCCTCTTTGCCAGAACCTGGCTGGGACTCTGCCACTGTGGCAAAGACACACTGGTTGTCAAGCAGCCAAATTTTGATCACGTGTTTGTGGGGTTGCAGGGCTGGTTGTAAGTGCAAGGGCTGGTTGTAAGTCAGTTTTTTCCGTGACTTACACTGTGACTTCAAATGGTCGCTAAATGAATGATTGTAAGTTGAGGACTACCTCTGTATGTATATATAGTATAGTGTGTGAGAGAGAGAGGGGGGGGAGAGAGAGCGACACAGAGAGAGATAGAGACAGAAGTGAGGAGAGCCTGTGGCCTAGAGGTTAATACAGCTGCCTAACATGCAGGCTGCCCAGGTTCGAATCTCAGAAGGGTATGGCTAGCTGATGAGAGCTAAATAGCTTGAAATAGTTATACTAGTCTCCCTTTAACTCTTTGTTGGCAAAATCTAAATTTAACATAAAATAGTTTGTTGCGGTAGTGTCTGCCTGTATGATAAAAAACGCTCCTAAGCAATAAAGTAGATTGCTTTGTAGACCGGGTGTTCTGATTTCATCCTGGTGATCACCTTTATTTATTTCACATTATATGTATACCCGGGATTTGTGTTTCTAATATTATTAAGGATATATATATAATAGTAAAGTTGGAAGGGACCTTGGAGGTCATCTAGTCCAACCCCCTGCTCAGGCAGGAAACCCTATACCATTTCAGACAAATGGCTGTCCAGTCTCTTCTTAAAAACTCCCAGTGTTGGAGCATTCACCGCTTCTGGAGGCAACTCCTCAACTCCTCAACTTACAACAGTTCATTTAGTGACTGTTCAAAGTTACAATGGCACTGAAAAATGTGACTTATGACCGTTTTTCACAGTTATGACCTTTGCAGCTTCCCATGATCATGTGATCAAAATTCAGAGGTATGGCCACTGATTCATATTTATGATAGTTGCAGGGTTCGGGGGGGGGGGTTCATATAAATCACTTTTTGCAACGTTCCGACAAGCCAGATTCACTTAACAACTGGGTTACTATCTTATCAACTGCAGCGATTCACTTAACAACAACAGGTCATAAAATGGGGCAAAACTTACTTAAAAAAACATCTACAAATTTTGGACTCAATTGGGCTTGTAAGTCGAGGACTACCAGTACGTGTATGTGTGTGTCTGTGGGGTGTGTGTATGTATAGTATTGCATCTATATAAAAGCTACAATTACGATCTAGAACAGAATTCGTTAGTAGAATGCCCTATTCAGGTATTAGCTAGGTTCACATCATGAAGCTAAGCTAGCAGGTAATCCTCTAGTTTTATAACAGAATAACTGAGTTAGAAGATTTGATTTTGATTTTATTAGACTTATATTAGACCTTGGTGGTCTTCTACCCCCTCCAGGAGACAATACATGAATCCAGATGCTGCGGCTTATTTAACAAGCTGTTATTAGAATAAACTGTATATTATTAGCGTAACGTATTAATCCAGTTACTGAGATTCACTCCTGATAAGTGAATGCGTATAAAGGAACAGTGCCTTTTCCAGAAATTGCCATGAATAGGCTGCAGATCAAAGTGGACCTACTTGGAAGTAAGGTCAATTGAGTGGGATGTTGTTTGAGAAGGTAGGGCTGTAAGTGGCTTGACAGGTTAACAGAAAAATCTCTCTTCTGTGCAGAATTGATTTTAATTCAAAGCCAAAACTCTGCCTTAAATAAATCATTCTGCTTTCGTTTTCTCTACTCCACTCACTTAATTGAGATTTTATAAACCTGGTTATTTTATTTTTCCTATAGTCGCCGCCACATTCAGAAACAGAACAACTATGCAAAGTACATCAATCCCAATTAAAATTTAAACACTACAAATATGCCTATACCCACATGCACATCAAAATAATATTATTTTAAAGTGAAATAAGCAGCTGAGATGCAATTAAAGAGCTGTTTCTAGATGACATTGCAAAATGGAAACAAATACCAACTATTAGGGTTGCAGACTTGTTTATATCTACCAGCAGAAAGGTCAGCTACTTCTCAAGGGCCTTTTTCTGACTATTTTGAAAGGTCTGATGTACAGAAACCATTTCATCTATCACCGTAAAATTTGTAAAATTCCATCCTCCCAAGTTTTAAGATTGCTATCTCTCCATTCGACCAGAATTGTTCGTACAAAAGAGACTATCTAGTAAAAGAGAACCCAGATCTACATTTAGCTCTAGAAAAGATTCACCAATGCCTTGGAGGAGTCTGAAAGAGGTTTCCAGCAGGGCACAGAAGGTCATCACTGATTAGACGTTGTCACCCTTTTTGCATCCATTATTTTTTTTAATGCAAATAGCATGTCTAAATTCTCTGAGTAAAACAATACATCAAGTTCATTGGTTTTGCAACTTTCCTATCCTCAATAGAAGAGGTTTAAGCAGACAGCATGAAAACAATACAATATAGTATATAATGCGCTTAAAGAATGGCATCGGGTTAAACATAAACCAACCTTAAAACCTCTCAAGAAAAGCCTTAGCTTTTCATTTTCAGTCTTTCAAATTACCTGTCTGTCGATGCAACTTGTTTGTGAAAGGGAATGGAGCGGTATGTTAAAATAATTTCCCTGCTAGTGTTAGAAATAAATGATCTATATTCTCTGCATCTAATGCACCTTTCTCTTTCTAGCAGGAGGGAGGGAGGGAGGGAGGAAGGAGAGAAAGAGGGAGAGAGGGAAGGAAGGAAGGAAGGAAGGAAGGAAGGAAGGAAGGAAGGAAGGAAGGAAGGAAGGAAGGAAGAAAGAAGGAAGGAAGGAAGGAGAGAAAGAGAGGGAGAGAAGGAAGGAAGGAAGGAAGGAGAGAAAGAGAGAGGGAAGGAAGGAAGGAAGGAAAGAGAGGGAGAGAGGGAAGGAAGGAAGGAGAGAAAGAGGGAGAGAGGGAAGGAAGGAAGGAGAGAAAGAGAGGGAGAGAAGGAAGGAAGGAAGGAGAGAAAGAGAGGGAGAGAAGGAAGGAAGGAAGGAGAGAAAGAGGGAAGGAAGGAAAGAGAGGGAGAGAAGGAAGGAAGGAGAGAAAGAGAGGGAGAGAGGGAAGGAAGGAAGGAAAGAGAGAGAAAGGGAGAGAGGGAAGGAAGGAAGGAAGGAAGGAGAGAAAGAGAGGGAGAGAAGGAAGGAAGGAAAGAAAAAAGGAAGGAAGGAAGGAAGGAAAAGGGAGGGAGGGAGAGAGGAAGGAAGAAAGAAAGAAAGAAAGGAAGGAAGGAAGGAAGGAAGGAAGGAAGGAAGGAAGGAAGGAAGGAAGGAAGGAAAGAAAGAAATTTTGGTGGCACTGTTAATATTAATTCCAGAACAACACATCCCTAGACCAGACCAAAATAGCTAGATTGTCTTGGATATATTTCAAACCTGGGATTTGGTAACACCCCCCCACACACACACACTGCCTAACCCTAACAGTTTGGGACAATTCCGTTTTCCTGCCTTCCTTTCATCACTTCAGTTGCATTTTGCCAATAACAGTCAACTGGTTCCCCCCCCCCACACACACCAGGTCAAAAACAGGCGGAGGGCGATTTAAACTGCCTCCCCCTCCCAGAGGAAAAAAAATGCATGGCCAGCAGAGAACGTGGTCCTTCCTCTTCCCTTCCACTTTCTTTGCCTTTGCCCACCCCGTGGTGCTTCTTCCCATCACCTGCAGCCCGTCCGGGGCTCTTCAGCCGTCAGATCTGCCTGTACTTTCCTGCCGTCCGCCTCCTTCCTGCTCCCCGCTCCGACCGCTGCCTCCTTTTATTTATTCTGAAGTTTTCCCGGTGTAAAACAAGAATGCCATCTTTTCTCTCAAATCACTCCCCTCCGCCGAAGTAACATTTACAGGAAGCAATATTCTCCAAAGCTATGAAGCATGCATTGCCCTAAATTACATCGCCCGTTGCCTGCTCGGAGCTCGCACATTTCTGAATGCGAAAGCTCCCAGGGATTCTCGTTTCTGTACCGAGAGGGTATGGGCGGCTTCAAAACATTTTTTAACCCAGACACCGAAGTGCCAGCCTCGTCGACCTCATGCTAATCCTAGGCTGGGTGGTGGTTCTTGAGGGAAAGCATGCAAAAAATTGTAGCAGACCATCAACTCTGACCCTTTTCTCTTAACACACGAGACTCCTGAATTCCAGAGGGAATGGGTGAACTCTGACCTGTTTAAAATTAGCTTTGTTTAATGCCTGGTGGGGTGACTCAACAAGCCAGATTTCTTTTCTCTCATCCAGAGAGAGAGAGAGAGAGAGAGAGAGAGAGAGAGAGAGAGAGAGAGAGAGAGAGAGAGAGAGAGAGAGAGAGTCTTTTCCTTGCTCCCCAAACCTCTCCATTTCAGAGAACAATGCAACACAACATCCATAAAGAAGTAAATAAAAATGACCAAAGCAAAGCTGGGCTCTAGGTAGGCTTTTCAACACACTCAGCTCTTTTATGCTTAGAATCTTCCTTTGATCTTCATTTTTAATTTACAAAGGAACAAGGCTCTTCCTTTCCTTTCCTTTCCTTTCCTTTCCTTTCCTTTCCTTTCCTTTCCTTTCCTTTCCTTTCCTTTCCTTTCTCCTTTCCTTTCCTTTCTCCTTTCTCTTTTCTTTTCCCCTTTCCTTTTCTTTTGTTGAGACTCTAGAACAGTGTTTCTCAACCTTGACAATTTTAAGGCATGTGGACTTCAACTCTCAGAATTCCACAGCCAGCATTGCTGGCTGTGGAATTCTGGGAGTTGAAGTCCACATGCCTTGAAATTGTCAAGGTTGAGAAACACTGCTCTAGAAAGAGTACAGAGAAGAGCAACAAAGATGATCAGGGGACTGGAGGCTAAAGCATATGAGGAACGGTTGCTGGAACTGGGTATGTCTAGTTTAACGAAGAGAAGGACAAGGGGGGGACATGATAGCAGTGTCCCAATATCTCAGGGACTACCACAAAGAAGAGGGAGTCAAGCTATTCTCCAAAGCGCCTGAAGGCAAGACAAGAAGCAACAGATGGAAACTGATCAAGGAGAGAAGCAACCTAGAACTAAGGAGAAACTTTCTGACCGTTAGAACAATTAACCAGTGGAACAACCTGCCTCCAGAAGCGGTGAATGCTCCAACACTGGAAGTTTTTAAGAAGAGACTGGACAGCCATTTGTCTGAAATGGTATAGGGTTTCCTGCCTGAGCAGGGGGTTGGACTAGATGACCTCCAAGGTCCCTTCCAACTTTATTATTATTATTATTATTATTATTATTATTGTTGTTGTTGTTCCTTCCTTCCTTTTCTTCACACACACAATCAACTTTACATGATCAAAGAATGCCAATTTGGAGGGGAAAACCCCTACAAGACAGCCTCATGCTGGTTAGATTTTCTGAGAATACCAACATAACTGCCATGAATCTTTGAGGAATGTGCAAATATAGAAATAGACACCCATTTGCTTCCAATTCGGGTCCAATTCAGGTCCAATTCAAGGTGCCATCCAAAGGTGAGTGAGGTGCACCAATTCTCCCGTCTTTTCTCCGGGCTTCTAAGACCAGGCAATGGGGCCGCCAGCCTCTCCAAACCACTGGGTTAACTCAAGGCCAACTCTCACATTCACACTACGATTAAAAAAAACCACAACAACTACAGCTAGCATGCCCTCAAGGCTCCTGCCCCAAACCCTTTAAAGCAGTGTTTCTCAACCTTGACAATTTTAAGGCAGGTGGACTTCAACTCCCAGCATTGCTGGCTGTGGAATTCTGGGAGTTGAAGTCCACATGCCTTAAAATTGTCAAGGTTGAGAAACACTGCTTTAAGCTAAGACAGGGGTGTCCAAACTTGGCAAGATCAAGACTTGTGGACTTCCGTTCCCATGCTGGCTGGGGAATTTGGGTAGTTAAAAATCCAGAAGTCTTGAATGGCAGTTGAAGTCCACAAGCCTTAAAGTTGCCAGGTTTGAAGGCCTCCTGTTCTATGAAAACAATGGCCAATATTTAGAGACACAGTCGAGATATAGAAAAGATACGGAAGAATATGGGATTCAAGGGGTACCACAACAATTGGATAGAATATTGATAGGTACAGAAGAAAAATTTATAACAAAAGCATATAAATACTTATTAGAGGTAGAAATGGAAGAAGAAATAGTGAAAGGTTCAATGATAGCATGGGCACAGAATGTTGGTCGGAATATAAACTTAGAAGAATGGGGAAAAGTATGGAACAAAAACTGCAAATTAACACTATCGACTGCATATAAAGAAAATCAGTATAAAATGCTTTATAGGTGGCAGCTAACACTGGCAATATTGGCGAAGATATACACAAATATGAAACCAAATTGTTGGAAGTGTAAATATAAGGATGGAACATTTTATCATATGTGGTGGCAATGCCCTAAACTAAAGCAAGGAAATACTGGGAACAGATAAGGAGATGGCTACAGGAGATAACAGGAGAACAAATTGAATTTAAAGCTGAATTATTTTTATTAGGAATAATAAATCAAAAGATAAAGAAGCAACTCCAATGTATCATTGCACACATAGTAACAGCAACACATATTGTCTATGCTCAATGCTGGAAACTTGAAAATAGACCAGCTAATGATATGATTATTCATAAGATATTAGAATGTGCTGAGATGTATAAGCTTACGCTAGAAATGAAAAGGCAAGGAAGAAATAGAATTTTATGAGGTGTGGGATAAGTGGTATAATTGGTTAGAACAGAGAAACAAAAATGTATAGTAATAAATGTAAATAACTGCAAGAGATACATGACACAGTACTGTTAAAAAAAAGTTTAATGTTTTGTAAATTGGAAAAATGAAAAATTAAAATTAAAAAAAGAAAAAAAAACAATGGCCAAGTGCTCAACTTGATGTGCCAAATCTAACTGACTTGTTCCCAATCCTCAGCCTCCCCAATTGTTCCCCGTTGTCCCTACAGCCCTCTCTGACCACAGCTGTGGACTGCCAAGAACTGTAGTTTGGTGTCCTGCTGATCTGAGGCAAGAAAGACCCAGAAACTAGAGAGAAAGGAATAAAGAGGGCTTTAACCTATTTTAAAAGCAAAGTGGTCCATCTAAAAATCCATCGGGGAAAGACAAAACCTTGCCTATATTGCGATCACGGCTTCTCTCCGTGCAGCCACTGCCTTTCCCCAAAACAGGAAGGATCTTAACTCCGATCAAAATTTATTTTATTTATTTATTTGTTTAAACTTATATGCCGCCCTTCTCCGAAGACCCAGGGCGGCTCACAATAACAATACAAGTAAAAACATAAACATAGAATCAATTAAAATTACTACTTACAATACTATATAAAAACTAGATAATTTATTACACTCATACCACACACAATCCCAGTCAAAGGCCCAGGGGCAGAGTGCAGCTCACACGCCCCAAACCTGTCTGCATAAATGTGTCTTCAACAGTTTCCGGAAAGCTAGGAGGGAGGAAGCAGTACGAACCTCTGAGGGAAGCTGGTTCCAGAGGGCTGGGGCAGCAACGGAGAAGGCCCTAGCCCTAGGCCCCGCCAGATGACACTGCCTGACAGACAGGACAACTACAGCTAGCATGCCCTCAAGGCTCCTGCCCCAAACCCTTTAAAGCAGTGTTTCTCAACCTTCACAATTATAAGGCATGTGGACTTCAACTCCCAGTAGTCAGTAGTCAACAAGTAGTCCTCCACTTACGACGACAATTGAGCCCCAAATTTACTGATGCTCAGCGAGACAGTTGTTCAGTGACTTTTGCCCCATTTTACAATCTTTTTTTTTGCCACGGTTGTTAAATGAATCGCTGCAGTTGTTAAGTTAGTCACGTCGGTCGTAGTAAGTGAATCTGGCTTCCCCATTGATTTTGTTCGTTCAGACGGTCGCAAAAGGGGATCACATGACCTCCGGACACTGCGACCGTCGTAAATATGAGTCAGTTGCCCAGCACCTGTATTTTGTTCGCGTGACCATGGGGATGCTGCAATGGTTGTAAGTGTGAAAAACGGTTGTAAGTCACTTTTTTTGAGTGCAGTTGTAACTTTGAACGCTCACTAAATGAATGGGTGTAAGTCAAGAACTACAGGTATTCCCAGTGTTTGCTCTGGTGAACTTATAATAATAATAAAAAATTGGAAGGTACCTTGGAGGTCATCTAGTCCAACCCCCTGCTCAGGCAGGAAACCCTATACCATTTCAGACAAATGGCTGTCCAGTCTCTTCTTAAAAACTTCCAGTGTTGGAGCATTCACCGATTCTGGAGGCAGGTTGTTCCACTGGTTAATTGTTCTGACTGTCAGGAAATTCCTCCTTAGTTCTAGGTTGCTTCTCTCCTTGATGAGTTTCCATCCGTTGCTTCTTGTCCTGCCTTCAGGCGCTTTGGAAAATAGCTTGACTCCCTCTTCTTTGTGGCAGCCCCTGAGATATTGGAACACAATCTATCATGTCCCCCCTCATCCTTCTCTTCATTAAACTAGACATACCCAATTCCAGCAACCATTCCTTACTTTCAGGTGAGAACATCATCTCTTTTCCCAGAATGCAGGAATGGCTGTTGACAATGTTGGAGTTTCTGAAGATGGATAAATTAACTTCTTTGTTCAGAGGTAAAAAATATATATTCACATTTATGGCTGACTGGAAACCTCTTATAGATGTTTTGCATGAAGCAACACACAAAAAAAGTAATTATGGCTTGTGGTTTTGATGATTAAGGGGGGGAAAACTGGGTAATGGAAAAAGTGAGCTTTTTTAATAATCGCAGAGCAAGAGATAATTTTGTAATTGTACTTAGATTTCCTGCAAAGAAAATCAAAATGTTTTTCTTTCTCTTTCTTTTCTACTCTTTCTTTCTGCACTTTCATTTTTCTTCTTTCTTTTCTTGCTTCCTTCACTCTTTTATTACTACTTTGAGCTTCTTTTTATGTTCTTTGTAAAATGTTTAATCGAACTTATTTTAAAAAAAACATCAAATCCTTGCGAGTTTTGGCTACATCTGTTGTATTTCAGCCATTACTTTTGCTTAAAGCTAGTTTCTTCCAAACTCTCTAGTCCAGGGATAGACAACTTTGGCTCTTTTATGACTCATGGACTTCAACTCCCAGAATTCCTGAGCCAGCTATGTCTACCCTTGCTCTAGTCTATATAGCAGGGGTCTTCAAACGTGGCCCTTTTATGACTTGTGGACTTCAACTCCCAGAATTCCTCAGCCAGCTATGCCTACCCTTGCTCTAGTCTATATAGCAGGGGTCTTCAAACGTGGCCCTTTTATGACTTGTGGACTTCAACTCCCCGAATTCCTCAGCCAGCTATGCCTACCCTTGCTCTAGTCTATATAGCAGGGGTCTTCAAACGTGGCCCTTTTATGACTTGTGGACTTCAACTCCCAGAATTCCTCAGCCAGCGTGTCTGGCTGAGGAATTCTGGGAGTTGAAGTCTACAAGTCATAAAAGGGCCACGTTTGAAGACCCCCGCTATATAGTGAGTCTGGTCGATGAGCATTCTCAGAGAAAGGATTGTAGGAGGGGTGATTTCACTAGTTGCTCATGTTGTGGCTGTAGCCACATCACAATAACTTGTTCTAAAGGGCCACCCCCTCCAAGATCACCAAATAGATGACAACAGCAGTACTGAACGGTAGCGGTGATCCTGCCATCTTAGAAGTCCGAGGATCCTCTTGAACAGCGGTTCTCAACCTTTTTCAGGCCGAGACCCCGAACTGCGCCGCCCATGCGCGGTGCGACCCTGACCTGCGCCGCGCATGCACGGCGCGACGGCCGAACCACGCATGTGCGGTGCGCCCAATGGCCTGAACTGCGCATGCACGGCGTGACAGCCCGAACCGCGCATGCGCAGCACGTGCGACGGCCCAAACCGCACATGCGCGACGCGACACCCAGCATCGTGCATGCGCGGCGCGACGGCCCACATCACGCATGCGCGGCACGGCAGCCCGAATTGCGCATGCGCGGCGCGCACGCGGCAGCCAAGGGGAAATGGGGAAAAAATGGTGGACTGCGGTGTTTGGCAACCCCCGTGAAACGGTCATTCGACCCCAAATGGGGTCATGACCCACAGGTTGAGAACCGCTGCTCTTGAACTACATACAATCCTCAATTTACAATGGGACCAGAATTCCCATTATTAAGCAAACGAGATGTTGAATGAGTTGTGCTTGCGTTTATGATTTGTTTAGCCATGGTTGTTAAGTCAGGAGGCAACTGGACTTTCTTGTTTTTCCTTTGAAGACGTTTCGCTTCTCGTCCAAGAAGCTTCTTCAGCTCTGACTGGATGGTGGGGAATGGAAGGATTTATACTCCTTGCAGAGAGCTGGTCATTTGCATTCTTTCAGAGAGTCGTTAAGGCCACCTGGAGGTTTACCTGTGACTTCCGGGTCACCTGAGTGGTGCAAATGAGTGTGGAGCCTTCTCGGAACTGTTGAAAGGACTGTGTTGTCGACTGGAGACAGATGATGCCGTGTCCCTCCCCCTCTGTTGAGAGAGGCCTGTTCAATTTTGGTTCAATCCAGTCAAGAGCTGAAGAAGCTTCCTTCAAAGAAAAAACAAGGAAGTCCAGTTTCCTCATGAAAAAAAAGCACCTTTGGGACAACCATGACCTGGATGACTGAGAATCTCCACAGACATGGTTGGTAAGCAAATCACACTGCAGTTGTTAAGTGAATCACACAGTCGTTAAGCAAATCCAGTTTCCCCCATTGACTTTGCTTGTCAAAGGCAGCTGGGGAGATCTCAAATGGTGATCACATGACTCCTGGGGTGCTGCAAACATCGTTAAATACAGGCCGGTTTAACCAAGTCCCCAATTTTCGATCATGTGACTGTAGGGATACTGTGAGGGCCATAAATGTGAGGACCAGTGGCAAGTCACTTTTTTCAGTGACGTAAAAAAAATGGTTCTAAGCTGAGGACTGACTACCTGTATTCCAGCTTTGGTTATAAAATGTAAATTAAAAACAACCAGCAACCATTAGATGACAATCCAGGTAGTCTTGGAGTTACAATCACAACGGAGCCCAAAATTTCTGTTACTAAGTGAAACATTTGTTAAGTGAATTTTGCCCCCTTTTATGACCTTTCTTGCCACAATGAATTAAGTGAATTGCTGCAGCTGTTAATTTGGTAACAGGGTTGTTAAGTGAATCTGGCTTCCCCCCATTGAATCTGCTTGATCAGAAGGTCGCAAAAAGTGATCACCTGACCCTGGGAAACTGTAACCGTCATAAATAGGAGTCAGTTGCCAAGCGTCTGAATTGATCACATGACTTGGGAGAAATGCTACAACGGTCATAAGTGTGAAAAACAGCCATAAGTCACTTTTTCAGTGCGGTTGTAACTTTGAGCTGTCCCTAAATGAACTGTTCTTAGTCAAGGACTACCGCATAGCTAATTGTTGGTATTCTCTCCTCATCTAAATAATGGAACGGTCCTTCCAAGGTATACTTGGAGAATCTAGATACTAGGTCCAGATGGAGCCCGTTATGGATAATATCTAGCTTCAACTCAAGGAGGATTTTGGTCACCATATCACAAAAAAGATGTTGAGAGTTTGGAAAAAATGCAGAGAAGAGGAACTAAGATGATCAAAGGCCTGGAGATTAAAACACACGAAGAACAGCTATGGACTAGGGTTGGGCTAGTCCAGGGGTAAGCAACCTTGGCTCTTTTATGACTCGTGGACTTCAACTCCCAGAATTCCTGAGCCAGCCTGGCTCAGCTTGGAAACCTCTCCCTTTCGCCTCAGCATGGCTGGCTCAGGAATTCTGGGAGTTGAAGTACACGAGTCATAAAAGAGCCAAGGTTACCTATCTCTGGCTTAGGCCTAGGCCGCTTTATGACTCGTGGACTTCAACTCCCAGAATTCCTGAGCCAGCCTGGCTCAGCTTGGAAACCTCTCCCTTTCCCCTCAGCATGGCTGACTCAGGAATTCTGGGAGTTGAAGTCCACGAGTCATAAAAGAGCCAAGGTTACCTATCTCTGGCTTAGGCCTAGGCTGCTTTATGACTCGTGGACTTCAACTCCCAGAATTCATGAGCCAGCCTGGCTCAGCTTGGAAACCTCTCCCTTTCCCCTCAGCATGGCTGACTCAGGAATTCTGGGAATTGAAGTCCACGAGTCATAAAAGAGCCAAGGTTGCCTACCCCTGGGCTAGTCTAAAGAAAAAAAGAAATAGGGGAGACATGATAGCAGTGTTCCAGCATTTGACGGGCTGCCACAAAGCAGAGGGGGTCATATTGTTCACCAAAGCACCAGAGGGAAGGACGAAAAACAATGGTTGGAAATTGATATAGGAAAGAAGCAACCTGGAATTAAGGAAAAACTTCCTGACAGTGATGACAATCAACCAGTGGAACAGCTTTCCCCCAGAAATCATGGGCGCTCCATCACTGGAGATTTTTAAAAAGAGACTGGACATTCACCTGTCTGAGATGGTATAGGTTCTCCTGCTTGAGCAGGGGGCTAGACTAGAAGACCTCCAATGTCCCTTCCAGCTCTGTTCTATTCTAAACAGTAAGAAATGTCCAGGCAGTCTAGAAGGGATTTAGCACAGCAATATGCTGATTATGAAATTCAGCAGTTAAAAAATGTTTGTACATCCGAGATAAAAAGTTCACGATAAGCTGCATTCCTGCAGAGGAAAAAGAATGCTATTAACAACACAAAAGATCATTCTTAAACCACAACTGGTCTCAACATATCTGTGACATTGGGAATAAACACAGAGCTTAATCTATCTTAGACAAGGGGATCGCCAAATGATTTACCGCTGCTAAAAACCCGGAGCCAGACGTCTAAATTGGCACACTGTTAGATGACACAAGGGCCATGTTCACAGAGCACACTAGAGTAGCCTGACTTTATTTGGATAGCTTGCAGTTCATTGTGTCATGGGAATCTCAGTCTTTGCATGTTGTGTGAACCAGGCCAACTTACTGAGCCAATATTCTCAGGCTTCATACCTGGGCTACATCATAGCTCTCCAGACCCCAGGTTCACTTCTTGCCTAGGCTTGCCAGAAGACTCCTAAGCATCTCAGTTAAAGCCAAAATTTATTTACCAATAAGAATAAATACTCAAACACCACAGTAGTCTGTTCACTGCATTCCGCAGAGGTCGGACACTATATCGACTTATGCTTCAGCATTAAAATTCTAGACTTCTTCCTGCCTTTCCAAATTAACCAATAACTTGGCAGTCATTGGTGGCCTCAATTGCCATTCACATATGCTTATATAATGGCTCTCTCTAATCTGGAAAGAACTGGTTTCCAACTTGCCAACTAACTTGTCAACCTGCCTTTACAGTACCCCTTTTCTCTTTCCTCCTTCTGACCTGAGTCTAGAAGTGTCTCTATCTTCTCTCATTCTCTTCAAGGGCAACTGAAGAGGATCGGGTAGAATATAGAACATAATCATAATACAGTTGGAAGGGACCTTGAATTTGAAAGGGAACTAGGCTAGACAGAATGGGAATGGGAATGGGAATAGAAATGGAATGGAGTGGAGTGGAGTGGAGTAGGGTAAGGTAGAGTAGGGTAGGGTAAGGTAGAATAGAATGATTCATGAAGATTGTGTTATGATTATGATCATGATTTATCACTTGTTGATTGTATATGCACTAAGAGCTTATTTACCATAGATTCCTCGGGTATCCAATCACACTTGGCCAATTAAGCATTCTATTCTATTCTATTCTATTCTATTCTATTCTATTCTGTTCTGTTCTGTTCTGTTCTGTTCTGTTCTGTTCTGTTCTGTTCTGTTCTGTTCTGTTCTGTTCTATTCTATTCCTGTTTCTATTTCTATTTCTATTTCTATTTCTGTTCCTGTTTGTTCCTGTTCCTGTTCCTGTTTCTACTCTACTCTACTCTACTCTACTCTACTCTACTCTACTCTACTCTACTCTACTCTACTCTACTCTACTCTACTCTACTCTACTCTACTCTATCTATTCTATACTATTCCATTCCCTGTTATTTTGTTTTGTCTTGTTCTATTCTATTCTATTCTATTCTATTCTATTCTATTCTATTCTATTCTTTTCTATTCTATTCTATTCTATTCTATTCTATTCTATTCTATTCTATTCTATTCTATTCTATTCTATTCTATTCTATTCTATTCTATTCTATTCTATTCTGTTCTATTCTATTTTTCCTGTTTTTGACAAAACCGGTGCATAGTGAATCAGTGGTTCCCTAAACAGTTGCAGCATTTGCTTAAGGACCACTCCAAAAAAATGTTGTAAATAAGGTCAATCTCATGGGTGACCTCACTTACCCCAGTCACAGTTTACAACTGTAATGGGAAGTCTCCATTGTAGTCATAACTCAAGGACTACCTGTATAAAGTCAGAGATGTGAGTGAGGGAAGAGGAGGAGAATGAAAAGCAAGGCAATAATTGTCCTTTCATTTCCTAATGTTACTCTGCCATCATTTTTTCAGCATTCCATCAATGTCTAAGCCGAGCTGGATTAACATTGTTAAAAGTCTGTGCGGAACCTCGATGAATATTTCATCTCGTAATTCCTCTTTGGACTGGTCAAGTAAGCCTCTAAATCGGTATTTCTCAACCTTAGCAACTTTAAGATGCGTGGACGTCAACTCCCAGAATTCCCCAGCAAGCATGCCTGGCTGTGGAATTCTGGGCGTTGAAGTCCATGCATCTTAAAGTTGCCAAGGCTGAGCATATTACTCTAAATGCCTGTCCTAGTGATAGATTTTGCAGATAGATTTTGACAAGATTCTCAAAATTAACTCTCAGGCCTGCCACAACATTTGCATAGTTGTTTAACTCTGGGCAGGTCTGAGTCAGAAGAGGGGTGGATTCCCATTTTACAACTCCCTAACTTATATATCGCCAGTAAGTTGGGTTGCTGGAAGTCAGCTGGTATCAAGGAAGTGGTTAATTCACAATGAGAAGTGAAAGCAGAACATTTGCTTGGATTCTCACCATATTGGTCAGTCAAAGGTGGCAGAGACTATAGCTTATAGCAACGGCTCCAGAGTCTTGGGCTGTCTGTCAATCATAATGGAGCTGAAAGGGACCTTGGAGGCCTTTTAATCCAACCCCTTGCTCGTGCAGGAGATCCTATACAATTTGAGACAAGGGACTGTCCAGTCTCTTCTTAAAAACCTCCAGGGATAAAGCACCCACAACCTCTGAAGGCCAGGACTAGTACAAGCCAAACCAGTAAACCTGCTGGGCTAACTGATTCAACAGACTGGTCTGTTTGGGTCATCCCTAGTTCTGGATACTGAAACAAAGCAATGGTGATTTGAGTAAAGACTAGGCCAGCTCCTGGACTTCAGCTCCCAGAATTCTGGACTTCAGAATTTATGACTCCTGGACTTCAGCTCCCAGAATTCCTGAGCCAGCATGGCTCAGTTTGGAAACCTCTCCATTTCCTCTCAGCATGGCTGGCTCAGGAATTCTGGGAGTTGAAGTCCACGAGTCATAAAAGAGCCAAGGTTGCCTACCCCTGGACTAGGGGAATGCAATTAACTAATGGAATGCAGAAGTTGTGGGTGCCCCATTGCTGGAAGCTTTTAACAAGAGACTGGATGGCCAGCTGTCCGAAATGGTGTAGGATCTCTTGCTCAACCAGGGGGTTGGACTAGAAGACCTTCAAGGTCCCTTCCAACTCTCTTATTCTATGTCCTAGGTTCAATGAGGATTGATTGACACTTCAATCCTAGGCAATGGCTATTACCCTACGTTGTCAGGTCCCTGCTTGATTTTGGCAGAAAATCATAGATTCTCCAGACCCTTATGCTCCCAGCTAAATTTGGCAGAAGGCACCCATGTATCTAGACACGGTTAAAATTTTAATTGCAGACAGCGAATGGGTGTCCGCTGCAATGCAAGAATGTCGGCGACTTTGTATATGTCTGTTTCTTCCTCCTGGTCTTCTGAATTAATGAACGCTTGGGGGGATGTTGATAGCTTTGGAAAGGGCAGAAATATAATGGCTCCATCTAGCCTGGGAACCTCCATCCTCCTCCACTGTCCGAATAGGGTTAGTCCTTGACTTACTACCGCAATACAGGCGAGAATTTCCACTGCTAAGCAAGTTGGTTGTGAAGTGAACCATGCCTGACTTTGTGACCTGTTTTGCCCCAATTAAGGGAATCACGGCAGTCATTAAGCAACTGTCAATCACATCGCCCCAGGACACTGTAACTGTCATAAGTGCATGCTGGTTGCCAAGCACCCAAATTTTTGATCACGTGATCTTGGGGATACTGTGATGGTCGTAAGTACAAGAACTGGTTATATGTCACTGTTTCAGCGCCAATGTAACTTTGAATGGTCACTAAATGAATGGTTGTAAATTGAGGATTATCTGTAATAGCGATTATTGGTCTGGGTACCTCACATTAGATGGACACATCAATTGTGTTTTGTTTAATATCAAGCATCTCATGCAAGCTAAGCCTCCACACATTTTATCCTCACTGGAAAGCTTTCAAGAAGAGACTGGACTGCCCTCTGTCAGAAATAGTGTAGAGTCCCCTGTTTGGGTGGAGGTTAGACTAGATGACCTACAAGTTCCCTTCCAACTCTGTTATTCTATTCTATTCTATTCTATTCTATTCTATTCTATTCTATTCTATTCTATTCTATTCTATTCTATTCTATTCTATTCTATTCTATTCTACTCTACTCTATTCTATTCCATATATTCTATTCCATATATTCTATTCTATTCTATTCTATTCTATTCTATTCCATTCCATTCCATTCCATTCTATTCTATTCTATTTATTCCATTCCATTCCATTGCATTCCATTCCATTCCATCTATTCTATTCTATTCTATTCTATTCCATATATTCTATTCCATATATTCTATTCTATTCTATTCTATTCTATTCTATTCTATTCTATTCTATTCTATTCTATTCTATTCTATTCCATTCCATTCATTCCATTCTATTCTATTTATTCCATTCCATTCCATTCCATTCCATTCCATTCCATTCCATTGCATTGCATTGCATTGCATTGCATCTATTCTATTCTATTCTATTCTATTCTATTCTATTCTATTCTATTCTATTCTATTCTATTCTATTCTATTCTATTCTATTCTATTCTATTCTATTCTATTCTATTCTAGGAAGAAGAAACTTCCTAATGATGAGGACAATTAACCAGTGGAACAGCTTGCCTTCAGAGATTGTGGGTGCTCCATCACTGAAGGTTTTAAAGAAGAGACTGGACAGCCATTTGTCTGAAATGGTATAGGTTCTCTTGCTTGAGCAGGGGGCTAGACTAGAAGACCTCCAAGGTCCCTTTCAGATTCTATTCTATTCTATTCTATTCTATTCTATTCCATTCTATTCCATTCCATTCCATATTTTCTATGCTATGCTATGCTATGCTATGCTATGCTGTGCTGTGCTGTGCTGTGCCGTGCTGTGCTGTGCCATGCCATGCCATTCTATTATTTCATTGAACTGGCTCTTAAGACCACCTCTATGTTGTGAAATGTATTAGGGCAGATAAAATACCCTTCTCTGAATTGAGGTCTACTTCTAGTGACTTCACTGAATTGCCCATTAGTTTTCTTGGTAGCAGTACAGAAAGAGATTTCTCTTGTCTCCTTCTTGTCTTCTTCCAAGAAGTTTCTTCAACATCCCACATCTAAATCAAAGCCCATGTATTCTCCGGGGATCCTTGATCCAAAGTGTAAAGAGTCTTAGTTTCCAAGACCAGCCCAGATGGAACAAGACAGCATTATTTAACCATCATTAGAATCAACAGGCATTTTTGGCTCCGGTGGCTCCGCCGGCGTCGCTAGAGTCTCCTCTGTGAGGCTCCGTTCCCTGGGTTTGTAAAGCCGCAAAAAACAGCGCACATCAGCTGTTTTTTTGCGGTGAAAAATCTCCTCTTCGGGCAAAGAAGAGGTGTAGAGCATCAGGAGCAGGGTTGAGCACCTCTTAAATCCCTGGAAAAAGTTTTCAGGGATCAAGAGTGATAGCTCCCTAAGCTCCTGAAGACGCTCCTGCCCAGAGACGCTTCTGTCATCAGACAGAGAAAGACGCCGCGACCGCTTCTGCTTATAAAAATAGAACACAAGAGAGACTGTAAGCAGACTGAGTGAATACAGGAGTTCTTATTGGATTGCAAGTATTTTTTTATTGTTTTTCTGGCTATATATTTCTAACTTCTACAATCAACATAATGCTTTCAAAATGGTGTATAGCTTTCACTGCTTTCACTGTTAAAGGAAAGTGTTTGAAAGTGAAAGTGAATTCTCCATTTTTTTCTCTCTCTCCTTGTTCTCGTAAGCGAAGTTAGAGAGACAGCTGTAGGAATTGTATTAAAGCCAGAGTGATTGTTTTAAATTTAAAATGGAGTGGAATTTACATTCAAATGTTAAACCTATTTTGGATCGTATTGATGAATCTCAAGAAGAAAGGCGTGCAATAGTGAAAGAGATTAAAGCAATACTGAAAGAGACTATTACAGAAATATTAACCAGATTCTTTCTTCCAAATGAAACTGATTTACAACCGACTGCTGAATATTTTATAATACAATCTAAACAAGAAGAAGAACAAGAACAAGAAGAAGACAGTACTGAGAATAAAGAGAATAAAGGGAAATGGATCTTGCTTGATAAACAGTTCATCTATGGAGTGGAGGAAGAGGATTTGTTTCAAGAAAGGAGGGGATGGCTATTCCTTTTAGATAAGCAGCAAGAAGAGGATTTAATTGAGAAAAAAGAGACATTGATTCAATTTAAGAAGCAACTTACTTATGGGGCTGAGGATCAGGAAAAGCAAAGAGAGAGATTTGAATTGTTATTTCAACAAAAGTTTATGGCTAAGAGTAACAGAGGACTAATGCAAAGGTTAAGATGGTTTATTTGGACTCAAATGATATTGCAAGTAAAGAAGAGAGACTTATTATTTGGAAGGGAGGCTTCGTTATGGAGATTTACCTGGTTGAAGAAAAAACCTAGAATTCGACTGAAGGAGTGAAATTTAAAATTGTATGCAAGGAATTATGAGTAATTCAAAATTATGGACTGATTTAAGGACTAAGATTATGAGTAAGATGTAAGAGAAGATGATTAATGGAAGATATAATTAAATTGATGAAGAATGTATTTGCTCTGAAATGATCTAGGTTTGACATTAGATTGATTGATTGATGGGATAGGTAAGCATTATGTGATTTGATAAGGTTGAAGGAATATAAGTTAGAAATGGAATAAATAGATTGTATTTGTTATGGAGGTTTATCTGACAGATGAGAAAGCCCAGAAGTCGATTGAAGAAGTGAAATTTAAAATTAAATGTAAGTAATTAAGGCTAATCTAAGATTATGGGCTGAATTAAAGACCAATTTTATAAGTAAGATGTAAGAGAGGATGTTTAATGGAAGATATATTAAATTGATTAAGAACATATTTTTTTAATTGAGGGGTTTATTGATATTATTTGTTTATTTTTCTAAAAAGATGAATTTTTTTTTGATGTTCAATGGTTTGAAAGAGGTTGATTACTGGAAGATGTATATAAAACTTGATTGTTTGGGTGATTTTATATAACCTCTCAATGGATTGAAGTGATTTAAGGTTTGACTTAGATTGATGGTTTAGATATGTACCGGTAAATGAAAATTATTATTCTTAACAAGATGATGTGTTTGTTTTGTTTAATGGATTGAAATGATTTAGAGATTGTATATAGTATATAGTTTAAAATTCTTGTTAGGATTATATAATAATTTTGTTTGATGTAGTGGGTTTTCTTTTGTTTTACCCTGTACTCACTCTGGGAAGTCGGGAGGGAGGGTTAGGGAGGGTTTATAATTTTATATACGATGTTTTCTCAACTGTAATTGGGGTTGATGTAAGAATATGTAATTACTGTCATTAAGGGGTTGCTCGGGTGGCCTCTGGGCACCACATCTGATGGAAAGAGGAAGGAGGAGTGAAGGCTGATGTAAGTGGAAGTTGATAAGAAGGGGGAAGAGTAGGACGGAGATAGAGAAGGAGGGAGGAAAGTAGAAAGAAAGTAGAAAGAAAGTTGGTAAGAGGGGGGATGAGTAAGGAGGGTGGAGTACAGAGAAGTAGAGAAGGAGGGAGGAAAGTAGGTAGTTAGTTGGTAAGTGAGGGGGGAAGGTTAGGGTCGGGGGGATGTGGTGGTGGGGGTACCGAGCAGTAATGTTAATTGTTTGGTATGATTATTTTCAGTTGAGTTATTAGTATTAGATGTATTGAAAAATGTACTTATGTTTTGTTTATGGATGATTGTTTATTTTAACACTATGATTTGATTTGAGTAGTTTCTTCTTTCTGTAAAAATTAAAAAAACTAATAAAATATATTTTCAAAAAAAAAAATCAACAGGCATTTTTTTCCCACATCTATCCATAAGTTTGAATGACATTCAGCAGGATGGCAGAACTTGAGTCCTTCATGGTCTTCGGAGAGGAGTGGCATATAAGTCCAAATAAAATAAAATAAATAAATAAAATAAATGGTGGGTCAAAAACTTTAGGCCAGGGGTCCCCAACCCCCAATCCGTGGACCGGTACCGGGCCGCGGCATGCCAGCAACCGGGCCGCAGAAACAAGCAAAGCCCCATCCGCAGGATGCAGGCAGCACACAAAACCACACCTCCTCCGGTCCACGGAAAAATCTCTCTCCAGGGAACCTGTCCCCGGTGCCCAAAAGGTTGGGAAACCTTTGCTTTAGGCTACACACTTATCTTAGTTCCATGGAGCAAGGAACGAGAATTCTTGCCTCCTCAGTTGAGTTGGGTAGAAGCAGTACAGATAGTCCTCGACTTACTTATAACAATTTGTTTAAGGACCATTTGAAGTTACAATGGCACTGAGAAAAGTTACTTAGGACCATCGCATCAACCCCGTGTTCACGGATTCAAAATTCAGATGCTTGGCAACTAGTTCATATCGATAACAATCATGCAACCATCTGACAAGCAAAGTCAATGGGGAAGCCAGATTCACTTAGCAACCGTGTTACTTAATGACTTAACAGCTTAACAACTGCAGTGATTCACTGGCAAAAAAGACAATTAAAAAGGGGGCAACACTCCCTTAATGACTGTCTTGCTTAGCAATGGAAATTTTGGGTCATAAGTCAAGGATTACCTGTAGAGATTATCAAGCATGGGGAACAAAGGGGCAAACTGATCAGATTCCTTCTCTCATGCAGACCCCCAAGCATCCCAGAATTTCATTTGTGTCAACTCTGTTTGTTTAACAAGTAGAAAAGAGACAAAAAAAAATACTTCAGAAAGCAGGGCTCTTCAATTAACATTTTAGTCTAATCTTTATATATATAATTGGCAGAGACAAAAGTTTCACTACTGGATTTTGGGTTCATGGACCTCAGGGTGAGGATTCAGTACTAATGACTGCACTGTTTTCTGTAGGCAGAAAAAAAGAGAGAGAGAAACTTTTGCTTCTTAGGAAACTGGTGAATATTTGAATTTTTTTCCCAGATGACTTTAAGTCCTACAACATCTCAAAGCAGATTAGCAAAGGCACAGCCTGAGCCGGTCAATTGTTGTTTGCTTTTCCAACAGTGCCTGAAAATTAATTATATCTCAGGAGGATTTATGAAGTTTGTCCATGACGGTGTCTCCCATATTTTTCTCCTTAAAGCTCAAATATTATGATGAAATCAGTTTAATAAGGGAAGAAAATGCCCTCCTATTTATGCTAACCAAATGCAGAAGGTAAGTATGCGATATTGGGAGAGGCTTGTCAACACGGGAGCTGTTCAAAGCTGAGATGCCACATTAAAAAAAAAAAGTGGACAATTTAGTACTATGAACCTAGTTGAACATCCAGAGATTTAAATCCAGACTTCAAAGAGAGCTGCCATTCTTTTTTTTTTTTTAAAGGTACAAAAATTATCTTTATTGAACCACTTCATTTGTATTAATAGCAGAAATAACAAGATTTATATGTAGCGCAGAACCATCTGCTCGGGGCCAAAACAGGCCCTCAGAAACGTAATACAAGATCCTCAGAGAGACAGAGTCAATTCTTTGCGGGGTTTCCACAATTTCCTTGACTTGGCGCCTCTGTCGTTGCGCTAGCTAACCCCTCTACATACTACTAGCATAACAATTCTGGTTGTGTGAACCTGGCTGAAGCCAAACAAGCATGAAACCTATGGGAACCATCCAGGAGGAATCTAGAATTCTGTTCTAAGTGACAGTTTTATTTCTCTAGTGTCGGGGTGTCCAATCTTGGCAACTTCAAGACCTGTGGACTTCCAGAGAGCTGCCATTCTTGATGGACCCAAGAATCCTTCTTCAATTTCACTTTTCCAAAGTCCAGGGTTTCAAGGAATTAATTCCTTAACATTTGGATCATTTCTTATTTGGATCATTTCTGTTGCCAATTACTGGTGATTTCATGGATGTGTTGAAAATATTTTCATGATATCAGAATTATAAAGTTACAGAGCTGGAAGGGACGTTGGAGGTTTTCTACTTCAATCCCCTGCTCAAGCAGCAGAGCCTCTACCAGGGGTAGGCAACCTCGGCTCTTTTATGACTCCTGGACTTCAACTCCCAGAACTCCTGAGTCAGCATAGCTGGGAGTTGAAGTCCAGGAGTCATAAAAGAGCCGAGGTTGCCTACCCCTGCCCTCTACCATCCCAGACAAATGACTGTTCAATCTCTTTTTTTAAACCTCCAGTGATGGAGCACCCACAGCTTCTGAAGGCAAGCCATTCCACTGATTAATTGTTCTCACTGTCAGGAAATTTCTCCTTAGATCTAGGTTGCTTCTCTCTTACTTGAACTTCCATCCATTACTTCTTGTCTTACTTCAGGTGCTTTGGAGAATAGGTTGACCTCTATAGCAGTGTGAAAGAAGTTAGACCACTGCCTGCTTCTGGGATAATTCTGGGATCTCAAGATTATCTATTTCAGGGCTTTTCAACCAGTGGTACGGGTACCACCTGTGATACATTGGCACCTGGCAGGTGGTACGCGACCATCCTAGAAAAATGGTAGCGGGAGAGGGGAATGAGCTGAACTGGTGGCAGCACTGCACAAGCCTGAGTGAGAGATGGCTGGAGCTGCAGGGCTCAGCAAAAGCACCAGGATCAGCACTTCTTCGGGACTGTCAGGGCTCAGTGGAAGCACCAGGATCGGGCTCCAGCTGGAGCTCGGCCCTGATCCTGGTGCTTCTGCTGAGCCCTGAAGAAGCACCAATCAGCTGGAGAGCAGCACTGATCCTGGCACTTCTGCTGAGCCCAGAAGAAGCGCCGATCAGCTGGAATGTTGCAGCATCTCCGGGGACTTGTGATTTACATTCAGATGCTTGGCAACTGATCCATATTTATGACTGTCCCAGTGTCCCAGTGTCTCAGCAGACGGGAATAAAAACCAAACACCCCCACCCTACCCCCGCTGCCAATCCTCAACAGAAATGCTCACAACAATGAAATAGGAGGAAGAGCACCGCCGGGTAGGCAGGCGTCTTGCTCAGCTGTGGCTTGGGAGGCACTTTTTTCAGTGCCATTGTAACTTCAAACAGTCACTAAGTGAACTGTTGTAAGTCGAGGACTACCTGTACTTTATTATTTATATTTTCCTTTTTTGTGGGGGTCATCAAGTTTTTGACACCTTGCTAGGCGACTGGTGGTACTTGGATGTTGCCATATCCTAAAAATGGCACAATGGGTGAAAAGGTTGAAAAGCCCTGATCTATTTACTTTGGAATTGCTTGCTAGTCTCAACTATTAACATTCAACCGCTAACAAAGTATTTCAACATTTAACTACTACCGGTAGCAAAGGTTGTCCTTTGCTAACATGAACATCTAGAGAAGATCCAATAGGCGCCAACATTTACAGGGATTGGCACTACAAAATCCAGGGCGATTATTATGCCTTGGCTTAATTTTCGGTCTATAAAATGGAAGCAGGACATAACTATTTCCTCCATTTTGCGATAAACATTGAGACTAGGAATACATGAACCTCCCTGGTTTTCTGACTCCCATCCTTGCTGGTTTAGTTACAGATGTCTGCAAACACACACACACACACACACACACACACACCACATTGTTTTGACCAGTTTTGACCTCTCTTGGCTGGGTAGTCCAGACAGAGTAATTCGCCAGTCTCCATCTGGGTTCACTAAACACCTGAGCTTCTTTTTTGAATGGCAAAGAGCCAAGTTAGATAGGAAAAAGCAGCTGTCATTTTTGGCTTCTACCTCTGCAGGAGCAACAATATTTAACAACCTACTTACTGTTATTCTAGTGCTAAGAATCCTTGGATTTATAAAATTCTCGAAATCCAAGAGACGTGGGGTTTTTTTGTGTATTAATGTAGTTAGTCCCACAAATTTTTTTTTTTTAATGACAAAGGTTTTGCTCAATGGAAGACAGAACTGGTCGTTGGGGATGACTCTATGCCTGTCTTCACAAGTGAAGGGACCCAGGGCAGAAACACATCCTACAGCCAAGAAGGGTCCACCCCCATTTGCACTGCTCAGGTGACCCTGAGGATACAGGCAAACCTCCAAGTAGCCTCAATGACCCTCTAAAACAGACATGTCAAACACAAGGCCCGGGGGCCGGATGCGGCCCACGAGGTGGTTTCATGTGGCCCGCGAAGCCATCCTGGAAACAGGGAGGGAACGGCCCCCGCTGCCTTGGCCCTGGCCCAGGCCGGCCGGGAGCCAATGTACAATTTTGTGGTGGCCATCTATGCTGAAACGTATTCAGTCTTAGCTCCACAAGGCCATCTGGAAACAGGAAGGAAACAGCCCCTGCCGCATCGCCCCCGCCCCCTGGGTGCATGCTGGGGCGGTGTCACCCTTTGTGAGGAATAAAGAAATGGACCATGCCTTGGCGCTTGCCCCGGTCCCACCCCTTCTGCCAGAGACCCTCAGATCTGTCCCACTCCTGCCCAGGCCCCCACAGGCACTCTTGACGCGAACGATGTAGAGCTGGCCATGCCCACCCAGTAGGCCGCACCCACTCCATCCACGCCCACCCAGTAGGCCGCACCCACCCTGGCAACACCCCCCCCCAGCCCCCCCCAGGGCAACCGCAATGCTGATGCGCCCCTCAATGAAATTGAGTTTGACACCCCTGCTCTAAAAGAATGCAAATGACCAGCTGTCTGCAAGGAGTATAAATCCTTCCATTCCCCGCCATCCAGTCAGAGCTGAAGAAGCTTCTTGGATGAGAAGCAAAACGTCTTCAAAGAAAAAAAAACAAAGTCCACTTGCCTCCTGAAAAAGCACCTTTGGGACATGCAAATTGATACTTAATGACAAATATGATAGAACGGTGTCACAGATTTCTGCAGAAATCCTTTCTTTTACTCAACAATTAGTTACAGAGGGTAGAAAACTCAAATCTATGTTTCCAAACTTTGGGGGATATGTAATCAGATTATTTGTGTCAAGCTGCAGCCCATCTCATTTAACACCTTAAATGCTAGCCCCCCTCCCCCAAATGTTTCAGCAGGAGCTCCCTGCTTTCATGACCGTCGTCACAACCCAAATTCCAAGTCTTTGTGATGAGCTTCTGCTATGACCATCACAACTTTGTTATTATTAGTCTGACCTCTCTATAGCCTTCCTTTATGGCTGCCCTTTCATGTTATGATCAGAACTCAACGGCAATAGGAAATGAGAAGTTCTCATTTGCCCTGATGCTTTCTCCAGGAAATACATACTCTATGGAAGTGCCACCGTGTCATCAAATATGGAATGGTAAAGATGCCCAAGAAATGAACTGTTGCTTTCTGTAGGGCTGAATTTGACAGAAATATACAAACACACACTCCGAAGCACAGAAAGAGGGCATCTAAAATCCATCTTTCTCTAGTGCAGGGGTAGGCAACCTTTTACGATTCGTGGACTTCAACTCCCAGAATTCCTGAGCCAGCCATGCTGAGGGGAAAGGGAAAGGTTTCCAAGCTGAGCCATGCTGGCTCAGGAATTCTGGGAGTTGAAGTCCACCAGTCATGAGGAGGCCATAGTTCCCCCATGCTGGCTCAGGAATTCTGGGAGTTGAAGTCCACGAGTCATAAAAGAGCCAAGGTTGAAGACCCCTGGTTTAAATATTTAAATATTTTTCCTCACGGTCACGTGATCAAAATTCAGGCATTTGGGCAGGGGTAGGCAACCGTGGCTCTTTTATGCCTCGTGGACTTCAACTCCCAGAATTCCTGAGCCAGCCATGCTGAGGGGAAAGGGAGAGGTTTCCATGCTGAGCCATGCTGGCTCAGGAATTCTGGGAGTTGAAGTCCACGAGGCATAAAAGAGCCACGGTTGCCTTCCCCTGAACTAGTGGAAAGATTGACTGACTGACCGATTCTCTGACTGATTGATTACCAGCCATCAAATTATGTTTCATCCCTAGCAACATAGATTGATGTAGTGCTTAAGTTAGAAACCATGATACTCTGAGTTCTAATCCCAATTTTGGCATGAAAACTTCTGGGTGACTTTGGCCAATTACCGGGAGACAGTGAGTTCTAGGCAAGTCACTCCCTCTCAGCCCAATTCACCTCACAAGGTGGTTGTTGCAGAGAAAATAGCAGAAAGAACAAATATTGTGTAGGTTTGCCACCTTGAGATTTATAAAAAAATAATAAAGGTGAGATATAAATAAACCACCTTAGACTTATAGTCAAAAGTCCAGATGAAAGAGGTCCCTGTTTAGACGGAGACGGATAGTATACAGGTGGTCCTCAACTTACAACCACCATTGAGCCCGAAGTTTATGTTGCTGAAAAATTTGTTAAGTGGGTTTTGCCCCATTTTACGACTTTTCTTGCCACAGTTGTTAAGTGAATCAGTACAACTGTTAACATGGTTGTTAAGTGAATCTGGCTTCCCCCACTGACTTTGCTTGTCAGAAGGTCACAAAAGGAGATCAGATGACCCCAGTACACTATAACCGTCATAAATATGAACCAGTTGCCAAGCATCTGAATTTTGATCACGTGACCGTGGGGATGCTGCAACGGTCGTACGTGTGAAAAAGATCACAAGTCCCTTTTCTTAGTGCCGTTGTAACTTCGAACGATCACTAAACAAACTGTCGTAAGTTGAGGACCAGCTGTGCAAATTTAATAAATAAATGATGATAAATAAATAAAAACCTCCATAAGCCTCCCCAAAGTGTGTTTTTTAAATGGTGCACTAAAAGAACAAAGTATTTCTTTTGAAAAAGATCCCAGGGCAGAGGAAATTTACATAAGAAAAATAACATCAAGAAAACATATGCAGAAGAAGAAGAAGAAGAAGAAGGAGAAGGAGAAGGAGGAGGAGGAGGAGGAGGAGGAGGAGGAGGAGGAGGAGGAGGAGGAGGAGGAGGAGGAGGAGGAGAAGGAGAAGGAGAAGAAGAAGAAGAAGAAGAAGAAGAAGAAGAAGAAGAAGAAGAAGAAGAAGAAGAAGAAGAAGAAGAAGAAGAAGAAGAAGAAGAAGAAGAAGAAGAAGAAGAAGAAGAAGAAGAAGAAGAAGAAGAAGAAGAATCATCATCATCATCATCTCAGGCAAATTTCCAAATGTGTAGAAAAGTTTTCTGTGTCAGAAAAAAGTTGGATACAAGAATGGATAATACAGATTTTTTGGTTTTAAAAAAAAATCTATCAAACAAAATGTATAGCCCCAGCATGTTGTTGTACCAATGGGAACAGTAAAATTAGTTAGAAGGTGAAATGATACACCCGTCCCTATGAAGTTTGCCTGCAAAACAAATTTTAATGTTTAGATTGGCTTCTAGCCGAGCCAATTCAAGACATAGTGACTATAGTCACAGAATATTACAGGTAGTTCTCAGTTTACGACCACAATTTTATGACTTGTGGACTTCAACTCCCAGAATTCCTCAGTCAGGGTGCCTGGCTGAGAAATTCTAGGAGTTGAAGTCCACAAGTCGTAAAAGGGCCAAGTTTGAAGACCCCTGGGCGATCACAAACTTGACACGTTGCTTCCGGAGTGCTCAAATTTTGACAACGCAAATGTTGTGAATATGAATACCAGCCGTAAGTCACTTTTTTTTTCAGTATTGTCACGTTGAAAGGTCACTAAAGGAACAATTGTAAGTTGAGGATTACCTGTATCCATGTTGGTTATTATTAACCTTCGTTACTTTGTTGTGGCCCAGTGTGTTTCCGCAGCCCAATCAGAATTTTATCAAAACATCCAACTTCTTTCTGGCATTAAGCTGGCTAAAAAATTCTTGATCAGAATCACTGGCTACTTCACACATCATTCTAGGCTAGAAATAAATGGGAAAAAGCACAACGGATTGTGGGAAACAACCTATGGTGCAGACCCAGCATTCCTTCTTAAGCTCTCAACTTGTTTCATTAATTGAACATAGCACAGTCACATAAATTTGTTGGGCTAACCCAGGTTAGAGTGTTGTGCGAAAACAGTCAAGGGTATTGTTTAATAGAAGGAAAAACTCCCTTGAAATACCTGGAGAACAGCCAAGCCAGACAGAGAAATGGCTTCACACAGCCAAAAAAGGCTTCCTCTGTTCTTGCCAAGTTGCAAAAACCAACAGGTGAGATCATTGCTGCCAGGGCACTAAAAAGCATCATCAACTAATCGCTGTCAACCAGGGACTTAGAAGACTGGCTGAATCTTGGCAAAGCTATAGATGGGCATCTTTTCCCCCTGAAACCACTGGCTGGTAGCATCTGGAGAAAACCAGGTGGCCCAGCTCAAAATGAGAAGATCTTTTTGAACAGAGAACCAAAATGTCAAATAGAGACGGACCAGTCGTAGAGACTTTTGCCCAGATTGAGTATCAGCTTTTGAAATAGACTTTTATTGCAGGCAGTTCTAGCGTTATTGACATATAATATACTCTTCACAGAGAGGCTTCACCTATTGTGTGGTTGCCGTAAGTGAAAAAGGACAGGAATATGTCGGGCTCGGTGTGAATCTGTCTTTTTAAATTGGCGAAGCTGCTGGATAAAGAAAATAGTCTTTTAGCATTCTAAGGGAATCAGTGAAGGGTCACCACACAGCCCCTCACCAACAAAATCTTGGTTTCTAAGAGTTTACACACACATACACAGAGACACCAGAGCCAAACTGCAAAATTGTTCAGTATATGGGGGAATAATTGAAGCAAGGCTCATCGGTTAATGTAAAGGCAGGCAAAAGTTAACAAAATTAAATTTAAGCATTCCTTGGTGCTCTCTGAGCTTGCTTGTTTTCTTGCACCTGTTTCATTACCCAAACTAGGTAACATCTTCAGTGCTAAAATATCCAATTTAAGTTGAGCTCGGGGACCTTTCTGACATGTGGTCCACGGCAGCAGCATCTTTAGGGGGTCAAAAAAGTCAAAATAGTGGCTGCCGTAATATAATCAGTGATTCAACTTTCCTCCTCCAATCATCATCATCATCATCATTATATAAACAGCCAGATGTTTAGACAGGATTTAGCATTTCTGTCCACCTATCAAGTCCTTTCCAAGGACCTAGGAAAAGCAGATATTGTTCTTTGCAGACATGGCATTTGCTGTCTGTTGCTGTCTTCTCAATTCTGGTTTTGTATGCATTTGTCCTTAAGGCTTGAGAATGGAATGGAATGGAATGGAATAGCATAGAACAGAACAGAACAGAATAGAATAGAGAATATAGAATAGAATAGAGAATATAGAATAGAATATAGAATAGAATAGAATAGAATAGAATATAGAATATAGAATATAGAATATAGAATAGAATAGAATAGAGGATAGGATAGGATAGGATAGGATAGGATAGGATAGGATAGGATAGGATAGGATAGGATAGGATAGAGGATAGAATAGGATAGGATAGAATAGAATATAGAATAGAATAGAATATAGAATAGAATAGAATAAAATAGAGAATAGAATAGAATAGAGAATAGAATAGAATAGAGAATAGAATAGAGAATAGAATAGAATAGAATAGAATAGAATAGAATATAGAATAGAATAGAATATAGAATATAATAGAATAGAATAGAATAGAACAGAATAGAATAGAATCTGAAAGGGACCTTGGAGGTCTTCTAGTCTAGCCCCCTGCTCGAGCAGGAGAACCTATACCATTTCAGACAAATGGCTGTCCAGTCTCTTCTTTAAAACCTTCAGTGATGGAGCACCCACAACCTCTGAAGGCAAGCTGTTCCACTGGTTAATTGTCCTCATCATTAGGAAGTTTCTTCTTAATTCTAGCTTGCTTCTCTCTTTGATCAGTTTCCAACCATTGTTTCTTGTCTTGCCCTCTGGTGCTTTGGAGAATATGTTGACCCCCTCTTATTATTTTTATTATTATTATGTGTGGGAACTCCATATTTAAATTCATGTTTTAAGACCAGTGGAAACTTAATAATTCAAGTCCTAAACAAAGACCTAGGAATTATTAAAGTAGAATCTAAGGCAGTTCCAAGCAGGCTGGGTTTTTTTTTTTTTTTGTAAAATTAGGATGTTCATGTCTAAATTAATATTAATAATCTGGAACATCATTTGAACACCACTGGTATTGACAACATCACCATCGGTCAATGACGAAAAGCCAGTTTTACTTGCGATAGCTAACATCCTGGGGTGATACCTTCAACACCATCAAACAACATCTTCCTATTCCAGGTCCTTGGGAAGGTCCTCGATAGGTGGATAAAAATGCCAAATCCAGTGCAAACATCTGGCTGATTGTGCAATGAGGAATAAGAACATCTACCTGCAACTTACAGCCTATCAGTTCCGGCAGCAAGGATGCTTCCCAGAGTTGCTAACCTTTCATGTAAGAAAATGTTTTTTTTTTGTCTTGAAAAAACAATAGCTCTGTTCTTTCCCTTAGCCCTGCATCTCAAACTGAGGCTGCTGATTGCCTTTCCATCTATAATTAAAAACCAACTTAAGCAAAAGTAGGCCACAGAAAAGGTGTCAAGAGTCAGATTTGAATATGTACAAATATACACAGTCTTGGGGGCTGTGATGGCAACACACTCACTCCCTGCTTTAAAGGTATGTTGTGATCGTCCCAGATGCATCTGAGACAGATTCCATCTTCCGGTCTCCTTCTCACCTTTCCAAGAACGAACTTCCAACACACCCATGTGTCTGACTGCAAGGGGATGCAGTCGACAATGTGTGAGTCATGGTGCAAATGACACAACTTGCAGATTTGGATGAGGTGTGATTGTGTCAGAACATAATTGTGCCAGGTGCAGGACGAAATCATGATGTTCCTGTTCCTGTTGCCCTTGGACGTCATCGAGGTTTTTTTTAAAGAGGCCTAGTGTTGAAGAGATGTATCCTCTCTCCCTCCAGAGATGGGTAGAGTGATTTTGCCTGAAGGTCCACTTCCAAATTCAGCTCCAAATGAGTTCCAAAAGTAAGATTGCCTTGAAAAAGGAAGAGGAGAAGGGAGAGGAGGAGGAGGGAGAGGGAGAGGAAGGGCGAGAGAGAGGACCAGAGGAGAGGAGAAGGAGGGAGAGGGAGGGGAAGGAGAGGAGGTGGTGGTGGAGGAGGAGGCAGAAGAGAGGTGGTGGAGGAGGAGGGAGAGGAAGGGCGAGAGAAGGAGGAGGTGGTGGAGGAGGAGGGAGAGGAGAGGTGGTGGAGGAGGAGGAGGAGGGAGAGAAGGTGGTGGTGGTGGAGGAGGAGGAGGAGGAGGAAGAGGAGGGAGAGGGAGGGGGAGAGGAGGTAGTGGAGGAGGAGGGAGAGGAGAGGTGGTGGAGGAGGAGGAGGGAGAGGAAGGGTGAGAGAGGGTGAGAGGAGAGGAGGAGGGAGAGGGAGGGGGAGAGGAGAGGAGGTGGTGGTGGAGGAGGGGGAGGCAGAGGAGAGGTGGTGGAGGAGAAGGGAGAGGGAGAGGAAGGGAGAGAGAGGGAGAGAGAAGAAGGAGGAGAGAGAGGAAGGGGGAGAGCAGAGGTGATGGAGGAGGAGGAGGAGGGAGAGGTGGAGGAGGAGGAGGAGGAGGGAGAGGAGAGGAGGTGGTGGTGGTGGTGGTAGTGGAGGAGGACAAGGAGGAAACTGACTGTATTAATATCAACTCCCGAATGTTTTTTAGCATGAAAGAGGCTCTTCCAAGAGGCTTCTCTGGAAAGAAAACGAAGGAAGGAAGGAAGGAAGGAAGGAAGGAAGGAAGGAAGGAAGGAAGGAAGGAAGGAAGGAAGGAAGGAAGGAAGGAAGGAAGGAAGGAACTATTCCTCTCAATTTCCTTCCTGCCGAGCAGCCATGGAAGGGGCATATGATGGCCTTGAGAAATTGCAAGAACAGGAGTCCAGTAATCTCCCCCAGCCACAGTGGTGGGATTCAGTCGGTTCGCACCACTTCGGCAGAACTAGTAGCTAATGTTTTGTGGCCCAGGCCCAGAATGGACTTCCGGAAGCGGCATCCACACAGCGAACCGGTTGTTCACATATTTTAATCTGTCTTGCTGGGTTTTGGAGTTATCCTTGTTCTGAATGCAGACAAGCTTTCTGCCTTGTGACCCTGGCCTCAATGCACCACTGTTGAGATATCCTTTCGAGGCCATCAACTTCATTTCTCTTAGAAATGAAGCCCATGTTCCTTTTTCAGAAAAAAAAAATTCCGTTCTGTTTCTGATTTAATGTCCTAATTGGAAGAACCCGGGAAAATCTGTTTAAGAACTATGGACGGATTACTCTATCATAGGGGGGAAAAGGGTAAGATTCTCCTTGGGGTAACTCAACTTTTTTCAAATTCTAAACTCTAAGATCTTGGAGGGATCACTTATACAGGCAGTCCTCATTTAGTGAACACAAAAGGGACCAGCAACTCAAGTCATTAAGCAAAGGAGTCATATTTTATTTACATCGTATTTTATTTCAGGTTTCCTTTACAGCTGAGGTCCCCAACCTTTTGGGCACCAGGGACCAGTTCCATGGAGAAAGTTTTTTCCATGGACCGGAGAGTGCATGGTTTTGTGTGCTGCCTGCATCCCACAGATGGGGCTTTGCTTGTTTGTGCGGACCGGTTGCTGGCATGCCACAGACCGGTACCAGTCCATAGACCGGGAGTTGGAGATCCCTGCTTTACAGGCTTCTGAAAGCTGTAAAAGCAAATATTAGTCAAAAAAGTTAGCGTGGTAACTGTGAATTGTTGCTAAATGAAGCAGTTGGTAGACGAGAACTAACTGTACATTAAAAAATCAGAACAATTTGGAACAGTCTGCATATTCCCCATCATTTTTAGTTTGCACCTCTAGAGGACATCAGATAGGGGGAAGTGACTCTTTGTAGCTGTTTGGTCCAGGGGTAGGCAACCTTGGCTCTTTTATGACTCATGACTCGTGGACTTCAACTCCCAGAATTCCTGAGCCGGCATGGCTCAGTTTGGAAACCTCTCCCTTTCCCCTCAGCATGGCTGGCTCAGGAATTCTGGGAGTTGAAGTCCACCAGTCATAAAAGAGCCAAGGTTACCTATCTCTGGTCTAGGCCTAGGCCGCTTTATGACTTGTGGACTTCAACTCCCAGAATTCCTGAGCCAGCATGGCTCAGCATGGAAACCTTTCCCTTTCCCCTCAGCATGGCTGGCTCAGGAATTCTGGGAGTTGAAGTCCATGAGTCATAAAAGAGCCAAGGTTGCCTATCCCTGTCCTTGGTGAAAAAGCACATTTTTTTAATATTCTAAACCCTATGATCCTGGCAAGACTGCTTATATAGGAAGTCCTCATTTAGTGACCACACAAGCGAAGTGGTCACGAAGTGAAACACGACAATTTTAGGGTGTTAGTTCAGCTTTCCTTTACAGACTTGTGAAGGTTGTAAAAGCAAGGATCAGTCGCAAAGTTACTCTTTTCATTACCATAGCAACTGCGAATGGTTGCTAAATGAGGCAGTCACTAAATAAGGGCTTCTTGTATATGAAAGAATAGGAAAGGTCTGGAAGAGTTTGCTTAGAACAGGAGTGGAGAACCTTGGCCCTTTTATGACTTGTGGACTTCAACTCCCAGAATTCCTGAGCCAGCCATGCTTAGAACTATGACAGCTCTCCCATTTTGGATAATTTTAAATTGGGCAAGATGGCTACCTCTCAGGGACAATTTAGTTATCTTCCTGCACTAAACAGAGTTTTTAGAGTGAATGAACTGTAAGATCCCTTCCAGAAAACATATTTTATGATTTTGTGATTCCAATTCTGTGATATGTTTATTTTTGAAAATAATCTGGAAACAGGTAGGACTAGCACTGATGATGTTACCTAGTATGGATAATGAAACATCTGCACGGAAACAACTAAAGACCCCTCATTTCCACCCTGAGCTACAAATATTCTCCTTTAACGATGACTCCAAAAGCACAAGCACAAGAGTGCAGCATTTCTTTAAGACATTTGTCTGAAATGGTATAAGATTTCCTGCCTGAGCAAGGGGTTGGACTAGAAGACCTCCAAGGTCCCTTCCAACTTTATTATTATTATTATTATTATTATTATTATTATTATTATTATTATTATTATTAAATATATTGACCATTGCATTTCATGTAATACATATTAAAGAGTTGCAGAAAGCTCAGGTTGATTCTGTGTATTGTTTTTCAAAGCGCTCCTGTTGTAAGAAAGATAATTTTAGAAAACACATTGCCCAATCCAAGGACAGTTTGAGAAGAACAATATGCATGTCAAACTCCAGAGGAATGCAGAGATGGCCTTGAAGAAATATGCAGCAATTATTAGTAAAGCATGAGTTTAAACCTAGGAAAACAGGAATGTGTGAGAAAGAAACACAAGGGCGCCCTGCCTTGACTTACTTTGGTATAAGAGAGATGGAAGGAGGAACCCTGTCAGAATTTCAAGATTCTGTTTTTATAGTCTATATCAGGGGTAGGCAACCGTAGCTCTTTTAGGACTCGTGGACTTCAATTCCCAGAATTCCTGAGCCAACTATGCTGGCTCAGGAATTCTGGGAATTGAAGTCCACGAGTCCTAAAAGAGCCAAGGTTGCCTACCCCTGGTCTATATCCACAAAGTAGCCTAGAATAACAGAATAACAGAGTTGGAAGGGATCTTGGAGGTCATCTATTCCAACCCCCTACTCAGGCAGGAAACCCTATACCATTTCAGAGAAATGGTTGTCCAATCTCTTCTCAAAAACCTCCAGTGTTGGGAACACCCACAACTTCTGGAAGCAAGCTGTTCCACTGATTAATTGTTCTGTTAGGAAATTTCTCCTTAGTTCTGAGTTGCTTCTTTCTTTGATAAGCTTCCATCCATTCCTTCTTGTTCTGCCCTCAGGTGCTTTGGAGAATAGGTTGACCCCCTCTTCTTTATGGCAGTCCCTGAGATACTGGAACACTGCACTCAGAAGTAGAGCTTTTGTACTTCTTGAGTATTTGTTTCCTGACCTGGCCTACTTTGAAGGCTGACATAAACTCTAACACAAGTGTCCTAAGGCAAGTTCAGAGTAAGGCAGAAACCCTCCAGCAGAGCAGAAGACGTAATGCACCTAAAAAAAACCACTTATGAACATGTACCTATTCTATCCAAAAAAGCTGTTATTCAGTTGCAGTTGAGTAACAATAGAAACAGGACCAACAGTGGCATGGAGAAAGAACATGATCTAGCTGCACACACATATTTTGGTAATATGGGAAGAGAATTGACTAACACTTCCTGCGCCATTTACATCCCTTTCTGAGTACCCAAAAAGCCTTCTAATTTCAGAATAAAGTCAAAATACAGTATATCCCACAAAATTGCTACAGGAGAATTTTGTCTGTTGACTGTTAGGATGGACATGGTCAGACACCTTTCCCCCGAAAGCAGAGGCTGAAAGTAGAGAGAATTGCCCAAGAAACCAAGTGAAAGAAAATGAATTTCACTCTTTGATATAAAGCAGGTTGTTCCAAAACCCATTTTACAGAAGGGAAATAATCAGTGAAATAATCTGACCCTGGTACTTTTCAGCCTCCCGGTTTGTTTGAGTTTATTAAAAGTAAAGAAAGAAAAGCAGAAAACTTGACAGAGTTTGGGAGCACAATTGTGCCCAGGAGTACTACTTTGGGGGTTTATTTTGTCTGTCTGCCTGTCTACATAATAATAATAATAATAATAATAATAATAATAATAATAATAATAATAATAATAATAATAATAATAATAATAATAATAATAATAATAATAATAATAATAGCAGTAGGGACCTTGGAGGTCATCTACTCCAACCCCCTGCTCAGGCAGGAAACCCTGTACCATTTCAGACAAATGGCTGTCCAGTCTCTTCTTAAAAACTTCCAGTGTTGGAGCATTCACCGCTTCTGGTTCCACTGGTTAATTGTTCTAACTGTCAGGAAGTTTTTCCTTAATTCTAGGTTGCTTCTCTCTTTGGTTAGTTTCCACCCGTTGCTTCTTGTCCTGCCTTCAGGCGCTTTGGAAAATAGCTTGACTCCCTCTTCTTTGTAGCAGCCCCTGAGATACTGGAACACTGCTATCATGTCACCCCTTGTCCTTCTCTTTATTGAATTAGACCAGACTTGTCAAACACAAGGCCCGGGGCCGAATGTGGCCCGCAAAGTGGTTTCATGTAGCCAGTGAAGCCATCCTGGAAACAGGGAGGGAACGGCCCCCACTGCCTTGGCCCTGGCCAAGGTTGGTCGGGAGCCAATGTACAATTTTGTGGTGGCCATCTATGCTGAAACACATTCAGTCTTAGTTCCACAAGGCCATCTAGAAACAGCAAGGAACCAGCCCCTGCTGTGTCGGCCGCGCCCCCTGGGTGCATGCTGGGGAAGTGTCACCCTTTGTGAGGAATGAAGAAATGGACCATGCCTTGGCACCCCACCCCTTCTGCCAGAGACCCTCAGATCTGTCCCACTCCTGCCCAGGCCCCCACAGGCACTCTTGACGTGAATCATGTAGAGCTGGCCATGCCCACCCAGTAGGCCACACCCACTCCATCCACACCCACCCAATGGGTCACACTCACCCTGGCCACACACACACACCCCCATGGGCAACCACAATGCTGATGTGGCCCTCAATGAAATTGAGTTTGACACCCCTGAATTAGACATACCCAATTTAGAGAGCACCCATCTCCCCGTCTCCCTCACAGAGTCGAACAGCTGAGCCGGCAAATCTGGAAGTTCAGCCAGCCGACGATCTTGCCCCCTCCCCACCTCCTGTTAGTGGCAAGCCCACAGGGGCTTGACACCTGCACCAGGCGGCATGGCAACCCACACAGGCATGCCCTGGGCTGCGGAGGTTACCATTATTTTTCCGTGTATAAGATGCTGCACTTGTATAAGACGCCCCTGATTTTTGAACAGGGTGTTTGAAGGAAAAAAATAGTGTAGATGCATCCGTGTAGGGTAGGAAAGGGACCGAGGGGCAAGTGACAAAAGCAACTTCAGCCAGTTCTGCTCCTTTTTGAATGTGTATCAGGATATCTCACATACATATGAAAGAGGCAAAGTTTGTGTTGCAACAACCCTACACCAGCTTGGCCTTTGGACAAAAACATCAGATCCTGTCAATGCCTCTCACCATAATAACTTCTGACAGACACCTATACCTTCAGTTTGCTTATCTGAATTGAAAAGTATGAAGGGGGAAAAGGATAAGCATAGGAAGAAAACATTGACCAGTAATAAGACTTAGAAAGTGCCAATAAGAAAGACAAAAAAGAAGAAGAAGAATGGGCGTTGCAGCAGCTGGAGATAACAGAAGAGGAAAAAAAATGGAGAAAATCACAAAAATTCAAAGGCCTGCAAATAGAAGTAGAAAGATTGTGGCAAAAGAAAGCAAAGATAGTGCCACTAGAAATACAATAGTATTAATAATACTATTGTATGATATTGATGATACTCAGCTGTACATTTCCACTCCTGGCCATATCAGTGAAGCGGTTGAGGTGATGTGCCGGTGTCTGGAGGCTGTGAGGGTTTGGATGGGTGTTAACAGATTAAGGCTCAACCCCGATAAGACAGAGTGGCTGTGGGTGATGCCTCCCAAGGACACTTCTATCTGTCCTTCCATTACCCTGGGGGGTGAATCTATAAACCCCTCAGAGAAGGTTCGCAACTTGGGAGTCCTCCTTGATCCACAGCTGACATTGGATCATCATTTGTCGGCAGTGGCGAGGGGGGCATTTGCCCAGGTTCGCCTGGTGCACCAGTTGCGTCCTTACTTGGATCGGGAGTCACTCCTCACAGTCACACATGCCCTTGTCACCTCGAGGATCGACTACTGCAATGCTCTCTACATGGGGCTACCCTTGAAGAGTGTTCGGAGACTACAATTAGTGCAAAATGCAGCTGCGCGAGCAGTTGTGGGTCTTCCTCGTTGTGCCCACATTTCATCAACTCTCCGCACGCTGCATTGGTTGCCTATTGGTCTCCGAGCCCAATTCAAGGTGTTGGTTATTACCTATAAAGCCCTTCATGGCTTGGGACCAGGATACTTACGGGACCGCCTTCTGCCACATACTTCTCTACGACCGGTGAGAGCGCACAGGGTCGGCCTCCTCCAGGTCCCGTCAACGAAACAATGTCGTTTGGCGGGCCCTAGGGGGAGGGCTTTCTCTGTTGTGGCGCCCACCCTCTGGAACCAACTACCTCCTGAAGTCCGCGTTTCTCCGACCCTCCTGGCCTTCCGAAAGAATTTAAAAACCTACCTCTGCCGGCAGGCCTGGGGATGATTGTTGATTGTGGTGTGATTGATGAGTATGTATGGGGTTTGTATTTTTAATGTTGTTCGGATTTGTTCAATTGTTTACATATATATGTTGTAAGCCGCTCCGAGTCTTCGGAGAGGAGCGGCATACAAATCCGAATAAATAAAATAAATAAATAAATTAATGCAATACAACAGTAAATAGTCTGTTCGTCGGCATTGACAAAATCACCATCAGTAATTGCAAAAGGCAGCTTTACTCGGAAGAGCTTACATCCTATGAAGATAACACCATCAAACAACATCTACTTATCCCAGGTCCTTGGGAAGGACTCACTAGGTGCACAAAAATGCCAAATACAACCTAAACATCTGGCTGACTGCAACCAATCGTAATAAATCCTATTAGAAGAAATAACTCATTATCAATTAGTTGACTGCTCGTTATGTAACTCATCAGAGCCAGCCATTGTGTTCTGGAGCACTCAGGTCCGATTCCTCAGCCATGCTGGGGTTTTAGATTTAAAAGCAATAAGCAAAGAAAATTCTTTATTTGATACAGAGAGCCAAAATGACATGCTCACCATCTCTAGTCTTCTGCACAGATGGTGGGAAAAAAATAGCGGGGGATTAGTAAGGAAGAAAGTAACAGTCCTTGAGTTCCTGAAAATAGCCAATATTAATGGATTGTATTGTGGATTACCTAGGCCAGGGGTAGGCAACCTTGGCTCTTTTATGACTCGTGGACTTCAACTCCCAGAATTCCTGAGCCAGCATGCCTGGCTCAGGAATTCTGGGAGTTGAAGTCCACATGTCATAAAAGAGCCTAGGTTGCCTACCCCTGACCTAGTCCACAGGTTGGCAACCTGCGGCTCCGGAGCCGCATGCGGCTCTTTGAGCCTTCCCCTGTGGCTCCCAACCTCCTCTGCCATTTGCAGAGAGAGACAGAGACAGAGAGAGGCACTTGCGCTTCCCTGCTTCTCTCTGTCTCTCTCTGTGTTTGTTTGTGTGTGTAAAAGAGAGTGGACTCACGTTCTCCGACAAGCTGAAAAGCTTTTTGGGCGGGGCTCCTCCCTTTGCTTCATTTCTGCAGGAAGCAGGAAAAGCAGGAGAGAGCTAGCTAGCCCAGCTATACTGACTCAGGAATTCCATGAGTCATAAAAGACCCGAGGTTGCCTACCCATTCTCTTGTTGGAGAACAGCTTGAAGCCAGCTTGCCAGGTGAGCAGAAGATCGGAGGGGGGAGAGAAAGAGAGAGAGGAAGAGAGAGGGAGAGAGAGAAAGAAAGAGAATGGGGGAAGAGGACTGGCAGACCAAGGGCAGAAAGAGAGAGAGAAACACTGCATATATCCTTTTTTACCTTTATGAGATATATAAATAAAGGTAAAAAAGGTAAAATAAAGGTAAAAAAGGATATATGCAGTGTTATCTTCATTTTAGATATCAAAAGGATTTTGCGGCTCCCAGTGTTTTGTTTTCAGTGGGAAACGGGTCCAAGAGGCTCTTTGAGTGTTTTGGGTTGCCTACTCCTGACCTAGGCTTCCATCTACCATTTCAGACTGATATAAAAATAGAATAGGAAAAGAGGCAACAGGGGAAATGCTGCAGGAAATAGGGGGAAAGGACTTCTTCAGAGTGTCAAACACCAGATGTTGCCTGCAGGCTGAGAAATTTGCCCTGCATTTTGGAGAGCATTTAAGAAAGGCCACACTTGAAATATAGCATCCAGTTTTGGTCACCACTATATAAAAAAGATGTTGAGAGTGCAGAGAAGAGCATCAAAGATGACTGGGGGACTGGAGGATAAAACATACAAAGAACAGGTGCAGGAATTGGGCATGTCTAGTCTAATGAAGAGAAGGACGAGGGGGGACATGATAGCAGTGTTCCAATATCTCAGGGGCTGCCACAAAGAAGAGGGAGTCAAGCTATTCTCCAAAGTGCCTGAAGGCAGGACAAGAAGCAAAGGATGGAAACTAGTCAAAGAGAGAATCAACCTAGAACTAAGGAGAAACTTCCTGACAGTTAAAACAATTAATCAGTGGAACAACCTACCTTCAGAAGTTGTGGATGATCCAACACTGGAGGTTTTTAAGAAAAGATTGGACAATCATTTGTCTGAAATGATATAGGGTCTTCTGCTAGAGTAGGGGTTGGACTACAAGACCTCCAAGGTCCCTTCCAACTCTTGTTATTCTGTTAAACAATATTGCTGAGGTGGGAAGCTGGTGTGGTAGATTTGGACAACTTTCCCCATCTCCAACACTGGCAGAGCAGTTCACATCACAGAGTCACAGAGTCCATCTGTCATCACTCTCAATTCAGGAATGGGCAACCTGTGGCCTGCCAGATGTTGATGAATTACAACTTTCACATCCCAGATTATTAGCCTTCTTAGCTGGACATGAAGAGGGAAGTAATTCAATAGCAACTGTTACTCCACTGATCCTGTTTTTTTGCTCTATTACTTTTAATTTGGCTGATCTAATGTTCGGGCATTATAATGTGTGTTCCTCATTATCTCGATTTCACTACTTCCCCATTTTCAACAATATCCATCTGATCTTGTCCCCTAACATTCGCGCGAAATCTATATGCTTTTCGTAAGTAACAGCCAGGTAAGTGCACATCCTTAATGATTTCGAGGTGGGTCTATACAAGGGTTATACCTCCATCGAGGAGCTGATTACTTCACTCATGTTGTACACAATACCGATAGAAGAGAATAGAAAATAGAGCTGGAAGAGACCTTGGAGATCTTCTAGTCCAGCTTAAGCAGAAGAACCTATACCAGGGGTAGGCAACCTTGGCTCTTTTATGACTTGTGGACTTCAACTCCCAGAATACCTGAGCCAGCATGGCTCAGCTTGGAAACCTCTCCCTTTCCCCTCAGCATGGCTGGCTCAGGAATTCTGGGAGTTGAAGTCCACGAGTCATAAAAGCGCCAAGGTTGCCTACCCCTGGTCTAGGCCTAGGCCGCTTTATTACTCGTGGACTTCAACTCCCAGAATTCCTGAGTCAGCATGGCTCAGCTTGGAAACCTCTCCCTTTCCCCTCAGCATGGCTGGCTCAGGAATTCTGGGAGTTGAAGTCCACGAATCATAAAAGAGCCAAGGCTGCCTACCCCTGGCCTAGCCTCTTCTTAAAAATCTCCAGTGATGGAGTGCCCACGATTTCTGGGGGCAAGCTGTTCCACTGGTTAATTGTCCTCACTGTCAGGAAGTTTCTCCTTAATTCCAGGTTGCTTCTCTCCTTGATCAGTTTCCAACCATTGTTTCTTGTCCTGCCCTCTGATGCTGAGAAGAGAATATTTCTAGCCCAGGCTTGAACTGTGGGGTCCTTGGTGCTCTCTGAGCTTGGTGGTTTTCTTGCAGACGTTTCATTACCAAAGTAGGTAACATCATCAGTGCTAGCATTATTGGTAATGAAACATCTTTACAAAAACTGCCAAGCTCAGAGAGTACCTGGGACCCCATACCTGTACACAATGTCCTGCCTTACTGGGCACTATTCTCCTTCCACATGCCTTCTCCTCTCCACACTACCTTTACTGCTGTTATTTTAGGCGACCACAAAGTGGGTTGTGCATGGCTGACTATGTGGTGCTTCAAAGCTGCAGGATTATCAGGCATAAAGAATAATGCAGGTACAGATGAGGCCAAGCTACTGATATGAGTAGGGAAGATCAAGCTGGAATATCTTCTGTAGAAATTGTGAAATGAACCAGGAGGAAGTTGCTTCAGCTTGGCTGTTAAGATCGGCTTGTACATTTGAACAAAATGTGGCAACACACCAAGAGGGAAGAATGGGGTATCCCTGTTTCTGCATTCCCCAAGGAACTGATGACTTTAAAAAAAAAAGTGAGCAAGAATGAAATAACACATACCACGTACATAAACAGGAATACGGTGTGCTGTACCTAATATTCACGATACCAGCAGATCCACATGGACCTGCCCTATATAGTAAATTGTCTCACAACCAAGTCCCAGTGGTGACTCTGAAGGAGCCATTGAGTATCATTAATCTGTGACATCCTCAAGCTCACCATCTCAGTGAAATCCAAAGTTTAAAACTCCGATTCTGTGGTGACGGGTTTTATTAATAGGAATTATGAGAGCTGAAGGTCTAATGCACTAGGTCAGGGGTTCTCAACCTTGGCAACTTTAAGACTTGTGGACTTCAATTCCAAGAATTCCTCAGCCAGCAAAGCTGGCTGAGGAATTCTGGGAGTTGAAGTCCACAAGTCTTAAAGTTGCCAAGGTTGAGAACCCCTGCACTAGGTGAAGACAGACAAAATGTTTTGGATTGAACAGATATTCTGAGGTACCAAACCAACACCCTATCACTGCAAATGGGTAAAATTGTAATTTTATGTATGGTTTTAAGGAGAAAGACTTCTCCCTGATTATTGTAGGATAAAGGTCAAGGGAAGCATTTATCGCTCTCCTCCCCCCCCCCCTCCCAGGGACTGTACCCCTTAACTTCCTTTTCGATCAAGGAATAACCAGAATGCTAGCTACCATGCCTTCCAAAGTCTAAGCAATGAAAATTGAATGTTTGAATGTTCTGACTGCTTTTGTCAAAACCATGAAAGCTATATCACAGGGGTCTTCAAACTTGGCCCTTTTATGACTTGTGGACTTCAACTCCCAGAATTCCTGAGCCAGCCATGCTGAGGGGAAAGGGATAGGTTTCCAAGCTGAGCCATGCTGGCTGAGGAATTCTGGGAGTTGAAGTCCACAAATCATAAAAGGGCCAAGTTCGAAGACCCCTGCTATATCACAACATCACATCACAAGCTCTGCCCTGTTGTACATCCATGCAACATCCCAATGCACATATGTTCCAAAACCCATTTTACAGAAGGGAAATAATCAGTGAAATAATCTGACCCTGGTACTTTTCAGCCTCCCGGTTTGTTTGAGTTTATTAAAAGTAAAGAAAGAAAAGCAGAAAACTTGACAGAGTTTGGGAGCACAATTGTGCCCAGGAGTACTACTTTGGGGGTTTATTTTGTCTGTCTGTCTGTCTACATAATAATAATAATAATAATAATAATAATAATAATAATAATAATAATAATAATAGCAGTAGGGACCTTGGAGGTCATCTACTCCAACCCCCTGCTCAGGCAGGAAACCCTATACCATTTCAGACAAATGGCTGTCCAGTCTCTTCTTAAACACTTCCAGCGTTGGAGCATTCACAGCTTCTGGAGGCAGGTTGTTCCACTGACTAATTGTTCTAACTGTCAGGAAGTTCCTCCTTAGTTCTAGGTTGCTTCTCTCCTTGATTAGTTTCCATCCGTTCCTTCTTGTCCTGCCTTCAGGCGCTTTGGAGAATAGCTTGACTCCCTCTTCTTTGGGGCAGCCCCTGAGATATTGGAACACTGCTATCATGTCCCCCCTCCTCCTTCTCTTCGTTAAACTAGACATGTCCAATTCCTTTCTCCTTTCTCCTTCACTTGATTACTTCTCTCCTTGATTCTTCTTCTTTCCTTACATCCCAGTTAAGTCAGCAGCCACAAACTCTTTCCATATTGTTGCCATCAAGCCTACATGAATCCAAGCAACAATTATCCCGGATGTCTACAATACAAGAATGTCCAATATTTTTGCCCAATGTTGTTGGAAAACATTTCTCTAAGGCTTCCAATCTTGCCTTTAGAGATGGGAGGACACAGACCCTGCCCACATAGGTACTCCTTGATTTACAACAGTTCATTCAGTGACTGCACTCAAAAAAAGGGACTTATGAACGTTTTTCACATTTACAACCACTGAAGCATCCCCATGGTCAGGTGAACAAAATACAGATGCTGGGCAACTGACTCATATTTACAACGGTCGCAGTGCCCCGGGGTCATGTGATCCCCTTTTGCAACCTTCTGACAAGCAAAGTCAAGGCAGAAGCCAGATTCACTTAACAACCATGTTACTAACTGCAGTGATTCACTGAACAACTGTGGCAAGGCAGGTCATAAAATTGGGCAAAATGAACTGGACTGCCTAACTTAGCAATAGAATAGAAATAGAAATAGAAATAGAATAGAATAGAAAATAGGGAATAGAATAGAATAGATGCATTGGAGAAGAATAGAATAGAATGGAATGGAATGGAATGGAATGGAATGGAATGGAATGGAACGGAATAGAATAGAATAGAATAGAATAGAATAGAATAGAATAGAATAGAATAGAATAGAATAGAATAGAATAGAATAGAATAGAATAGAATAGAATAGAATAGATGCAATGGAGAAGAATAGAATGGAATGGAATGGAATGGAATGGAATAGAATAGAATAGAATAGAATAGAATAGAATAGAATAGAATAGAATAGAATAGAATAGAATAGAATAGAATAGAATAGAATAGAATAGAATAGAATAGAATAGAATAGAATAGAATAGAATAGAATAGAATAGATGCAATGGAGAAGAATAGAATGGAATGGAATGGAATGGAATGGAATGGAATGGAATGGAATGGAATGGAATGGAATGGAATAGAATAGAATAGAATAGAATAGAATAGAATAGAATAGATGCAATGGAGAAGAATAGAATGGAATGGAATGGAATGGAATGGAATGGAATGGAATGGAATAGAATAGAATAGAATAGAATAGAATAGAATAGAATAGAATAGAATAGAATAGAATAGAATAGAATAGAATAGAATAGAATAGAATAGAATAGAATAGAATAGATGCAATGGAGAAGAATAGAATGGAATGGAATGGAATGGAATGGAATGGAATGGAATGGAATGGAATGGAATGGAATGGAATGGAATGGAATGGAATGGAATAGAATAGAATAGAATAGAATAGAATAGAATAGAATAGAATAGAATAGAATAGAATAGAATAGAATAGAATAGAATAGATGCAATGGAGAAGAATAGAATGGAATGGAATGGAATGGAATGGAATGGAATGGAATGGAATGGAATGGAATGGAATGGAATAGAATAGAATAGAATAGAATAGAATAGAATAGATGCAATGGAGAAGAATAGAATGGAATGGAATGGAATGGAATGGAATGGAATGGAATGGAATGGAATAGAATAGAATAGAATAGAATAGAATAGAATAGAATAGAATAGAATAGAATAGAATAGAATAGCTTTATTGTCACTTTGAATGTACACTAACTGGCCTAGATTAAAATGAAATTTCATTGCATATAGCTCTCAAAGGGTCACCACCTCCGATATACACTACATAAATATGACAAAAATAAATACAGAATTATGCATACACCCACATATATTATACCCACATAAATAAAATTAAGCCTTGATTCGTTCATGACTTTCAGCCATTGAGAAGCATTTTTGGGGTAGAGCGTTTAAATAAGTGGGTGTCTTCTCCTCTGAGATGGGAAGAAATCCTCACTGGATTCTTTTAATAGGCTGTAAGCACACAGAAACCCTTCCCTCCCTCCCCATTTCCTTTCAAAAGTGATCTAACTGCGTTGACCTTGCCATTTGTCATTGTTTGCAATTGATGGAAGAGGAGAGGCACAATCCTTCTGCCTTTCTAGCCTGACTTACAAGGCCTTGAAAAAGACTGTCCCTTCTGCCTTGATTTCTCCCTTTCCCTCTCCATATGGATGCTTTGTAAATATATTTATAGCTAGCTCTTTTCCATAAAAGAATCCAAGGAGGCTGATGTCAATAAAAACATGAGCAGTTCACACAGCGAATAAAAAGCATCCACTGAAAACCAGGCACAGAATGACAGGTGAAGCTGTGTTCCCTTTTTAATCCTTCTTCTTGGATACATATGGGGAAAATACTCCATAAGCACAGCTATTCCAAACAGCAGGGCCACCACTAAAAAGCCCCAGGAGCCAAATGGGTATGAGGATCTTTAAGGTTCAAAATGGACATATGGAAGGTCTGTCAAGGGCAATCATGAAGCCCAGTAGACATGTATTGTGTTCTGTGCAAAATGAGCTGTGATCACACCACAAGTTTGTTCAATCAAGATTTTTTTTTCAATCCATTGTAATTTTTTAAAAATCAATCACATTTAAATATCTAAAATATATATAAACCATTCTAATTCTTTTATTACTCATATCAAGAAATAAGAGAAGAAAGAGAGAGTACTATATTATTTGAGGAACTCCTCCCTCTTAAAGTAAAATTCATATCCAAAATCTTTTTATTACTTTAACTATATTCAAACAGGTGTTTCTTTTTTAAATATTCTCTCTGATAAGTTCCATCATCTATTTTCTTAATTTTCACTTTGGCTTTCTTCTTTTGCCCAGTATCTTTAATCAGTATATTCTGCAGAATCAAAGAGTCTTTCCATATTCTTGTGGATGTCACTGTAGATATAAAAAATAACTCAAGTACAATATCTTTGTGAGAGGCATTTGCTCTTTTGTGTTTGTTGAAAATCTTTTTCTTTCTTTTTCTCTCTGTATCTCTTATCATTTTTTGTCTCTCCAATTCTAGTGGTGTTCGTGATGTCTCTGCAATCCATTTTGACCAGTCTTTTTTCTTATCCTCAAATTTGTCTTGTGGTCCTAAAGTATAAGTTGCCTTTTCCAAAACCAATATTTCTTGTAAAAAAAATTTCCACTTGGGTTAAATCATACTTCTTTGTTGTGCTAAGTTCCATCTTTGAGTCTCTATCCTCGAATTTGTGTTCAGTTATCTGTTTTATCTGCTCCTTCTCTATTGTTATTTCCTGGGATTTTTTGTTGTAAAGTTAAATCGGAGATGAATTGGCTTATGTTTTCAAAGTTATTTTGGATTTCTTTGTGGTTTGAAGTCATTGTTGTTTGAATTAGTTGCAGCATCTCATATGTCTCCTCTTGAAAGGTATTTTTTCTTGATAAGTTCTTTCTGCAAGTCTCTGATTTTCCATAGTGGTCACGAATCGAGGTTTTCTTTTCTCTGCAAATAGCTTTAGAGTCATAGTTTAATAGATAGTTATAATCCAAAAAGGTTTCCTGAAGTTTATAATCCTCTCTTTGTCTGCAACTCAAATTGTTTTCTTTTTTTGTCACAGCTGTTCTCTATTGTTACAGTTTTGAAGGTCACAAGCACAAATTAGTTTTTTCCAGATTTTGCCAAGTCCTATATAAAAGCCATAGCTGTCATAGTGTTTATCCACCACTAGATGTCAGCACCAGTTTATTTTTCAAATTATCAAAATAGAAAATTGCCTTTAAAATGAGAATCTTAACCACTCAACAATTCCAAACTTATCCAAATTTAGGTTTTATATTCATTTCATTCCATTTCTGTATGTTATGGTCCTCCATAAAAGGTTTAATGCACCATTTCCATTAGTGAAAAAATGGGGCAAAAATTCCCCTCCTTCACGTTCGGAAGTTTTTTGCTTCTTGGGAATTTTTTTTCCAGGAAAGTTAATAAGTAAGATAGTGAAAATTGATGATCTTGCCCAGATTCAAACATGCTGTTTACAATCAGCTTAAAATAGTGCTTTTCGACTTTGGTTGCTTGTAGCTTGGGCTAGACTTTGAAGTTAGGCTAGCCTTTCTCCTGTTGGTTTCTGGAGGGCTTCTCCTGGACCAATCGGGTCCACCGCCAAAGCCCCAAAATCCCTTGTCTGCTGCGCTACTGTGCAAGACCGGAAGTCAAGACTGCTTATTATTATAGAGGCTTTGATTCTTGCCCCTGGCATAATTTTTTTTTTGAACAATTGACCAGTCAATTTATAGTCCAATATTTGTGAAGCACTGCTATTCTGAGAACAATAAAATGATGTGACCTGTATAGATCCAATATTTATGCCTGTTATAAAAATAAACCAACTAACTGCAACTGTGAAGCTTTCAGAGTAAAACAAGCGGAATGATCAAGAATGATCAAGTTTGACGCTAAACAAGTTTCCTATAAATATGAACAAATCATGGCATGATTCTTCCTGGGTAAACTCACAATCGGCTTCACTTAAATAAATAAGTATACATGAAATCAAAGGTGAACAATTCAGCAGGAATTATTGTAGTCCCAAATCCATTTTTAAAATGTATTTCTGCTAAATGGGCAAAACAGAATAATTTTTTAAGCATCTGAATTTCTTGATGTAGTGGCTTACAGTAAAGAAACAATCCTTTAGCAAAATTTTGGTTGCAAGTCATAGCGTCACAAAGCACACAGTACAGTACAGTTGCCACAGTTTAGCAGTCAAGATAACAATAGCCCTTAGACCAGCGGTTCTCAACATTTTTCAGGCTGCGACCCCAACCTGCGCCGCGCATGCGTGGCGCAACCCTGACCTGCACCACGCATGCGTGGCGCGACGGCCTGCACCGCACATGCACGGCGCGATGGCCCGCATCACGCATGCGCGGCACGACCCCGACCTGCACCGCGCATGCGCGGCGCGACCCTGACCTGCACCAGCCGAGGGGAAAAGGGGGAAAAAATGGCGGACTGCGTTGTTTGGCAACCCCCGTGAAATGGTCGTTCGACCCCACAGGTTGAGAACCGCTGCTTTAGACTTATATACCGCTTCCCAGTGCTTTACAGCTCTCTCTAAGCGGTTTACAGAGGCAGCCTATTGCCTCCAACAATCTGGGTTCTCATTTTACCAACCTCAGAAGAATGGAAGGCCGAGTCAACTTCGAGCTGATCAGGATCTAACTGCTGGCTTCTGTTTAGTTCCCATCACCCAGACCCAGCACATATCAAATCAGCATAATCTCTCCTGATCTGATGTCTGATAAAATTAAGGCAGAAGACTAAAGAAGGCTATCTCAGGAACGGAACCCAGTCTGAGCTTTAAACAGATATAGAATTTTAAAACATAGCCCCACCGACTTAAAATGATGGGATCGTGCAACTAATTATAGTGAGACTCCAAATGAAGAAGCGAGCAAGATCTATGCATGCCTTAAAACAGTGGTTCTCAACCTTTTTCAGGTTGAGACTCCACTTGCGCCGCCCATGCGCGCCGTGACCCTGACCTGCGGTCCGCCATTTTGTTTTTGTTTTTTTGGGGTTTTTTTATTTTTTTTTGTCGCGTGCGTGCCGTGCATGCGCAGTTCGGGCCGGCACGCGCGAATCGGCCCGTCGCGGTCCGCCATTTTGTTTTGTTTTGTTTTTATTGTTTTTATTTTATTTTGTTATTTTTTTCATCGCGAGCACAACGAAAATTTTTTTTAAAAAAATCCCAAAAAATAATAATAAAAAAACACAAAATGGCAGATCGCGCCGGGCCGATCCGCGCATGCGCAGCACGCATGCGCGCCGGCCCGAACTGCGCATGCACGGCACGCACGCGACAAAAAAAAATAAAAAAATAAAAAAAACAAAAAGGCGGACCGCGGTGTCCGGCGACCCCCGCGAAACGGTCGTTCGACCCCAAATGGGGTCGCGACCCATAGGTTGAGAACCACTGCCTTAAAACAACAGACAAAGTTCACACTGGGGAATATGGTGGATGGAATATGGATCGACTCAAATTAAATAAGGAATTCAAAGAAGTGAGTGGTCATCATGGAGATCAAACAACAAGACACAATTCAGGGTCTTTGGAATTATTGACCCCTTGGGACCAAGCTTTAGATACCGAAGGCAGCCGACAGACCAGTTCCTCACAACCACATCTAGAAGAATCCTCACTTTTCTCTTCAAACAACTGTTGGTGGGAAATGTGAACCACTTACCCAAGTTCAATTAAAGATCAATCCGCTATATTCATTTTGGTTCATTTCAAGTTTGGTTCATTTCAACTATTGTTAGGACTTCTATATGCTGGAGGACTTAATAATGTATGGTGCAAATTCAACATTTAGGGTTTATTTATGATGAACATGGCTAATTCGGCAATAAAATTATGACTGTTGAGGGAATCTAACATATCCCTGATCCTAAAGACGAAGAAGAAGTCAGGAACTGGATCAAAGATGGAAGAAGTTCACTCAGACCAGTGTTCCTTAAACTTTTTTCTCCCAATTCCTCCCCTCCCACTTTTAAAAATTATGGAGGACCCCAAAAGAGCTTTTATTTGGGGGGGCTTATATTTACTGATATCTACCATATTAAAATTAAAACTGATGCAACTACTGCTTCTCGTATAGTTTGATCAGATTTTAATATTATATTGTTTTCCAACATAGGCAAATGATTTTGATTTCGTGGACCTCTGAGAGGACTCATTTAGACAATCTGTGATTCTTTGCAAAAACACAAAAACAATCCAACATTCAACTCTGCAAAGAGATAGTAAAAAATAGGACAGTCACAACTCTCTTAAACCACACTGGGGGCGTTTCAAAACCACATGGCAAAAACCAAGTGAGTGAACTTGAAATTTACAGATATCACTTCCACCATAAAGAGCCACATTTTCAACCAGTATGTGGCAGACCACTGAATCAGCCTGCCTTTTGACCCACAATATAAATTAGCAATTGCTAATGTACAATCCACAAGGGAGCTTGATGTCCCACTTTCATAAGATTATAATTATGCAAAACTGGCCAATTAATGCTGGCTTTTTTTTTTTTAACAAAGAACAGGCCATTTTTCCTTGTAACTTTGCTGAATAGTATCCTATCCAAAATATTATTGGCATTTTGACTTTGACTTTGACTATTTCAATTTCTATGCCGCCCTTCTCCTGGGACCCAGGGCGGCTTGCAACAATAATACAATAAAAAAAATAAATTACAATAATAATCAACTATCCTATCCAAACACATTCATTCAATCCAAAAACACATTCATACAGCATACCATCACAATCGGTACACAATCACTGATTTTCCTCCCCTTACAATGCTAATTCAACAGTTGCAAACACATTTTGTATCCTTACTCACTCTTTTATTTTATTTTTTGATATTAATAAATCCTGCGTAATTGTAGAAGAGACAAGAGCTTTCATAAATCTGAAATGTAAGAAGTTCGCACATCTTTTTCTTCCTCTCTTTTTTTTTAAATCCAGTAAAGATGCTAGTTAAGGATGATGATTTCACAGAAACTGAATTATAAAAAGGCCAGAGGAAACGGGATTTTAAATATTTCTTGCAGACATTAGTCAGGTTTCAGAACAGGTTTCAATCAACTGGAGGCAGAACTATAAAACTTATGTTCAACAAATTATCAACACTCAGAAGATGCCCCTGAAAGCCAAACACAGTTTAATATAAATTCTTAAGAAAAGCTAGGTCAGTTTATTCTAAAACTGTGTCCAAAACCGTATATCTGCCTTTAAGGATGTTCACAAGGATGGTATTTACACAAGACCCTGATCCATCATTTGTCCCTAATATCCAATATTTTTAAAGAATATTTTGTTTAACACTCCTAGCTCGTAACTAATTGATAGTCCAGCCCTAAATTTTTTGGAAGAATGTTTCATATGTTTGTATTCAATTTTTATTTAAAACACTTCAGAATTGGGGTTCATTTTTGCTTCATTTGGGGGGGGCAGGAGAGCCAGTTTTTATCTCACTAAGGCCTTCCAAAACCAAAAGAGAGAGTAAACTGCAATCTTTTCCTCCAGAACAAACTTTTGCTAAAAACTGCCCTTCCTAACAGCTGTTGCACTCCAAAAATTAGCTCAAACGTACCATAACCCTAGCAATGAAGATGAAGATGCGAATCCTAGTGAATTACATTTAAAGTTCTCCACAACTTGTTGATAGTAATATATCACCGCTTTGCTTTGGCCGATAGAAGCCAAAGAATTAAAAAAAAAAATACTGGGAGATTGCAAGGATGGCCTTATTTACGAAGAGCTAAAAGTTCCCTCTTGAAATTCCCACACTCCAGTCCCACAGACTGCAGTCGGTTCTGCCCTTGGCAGGAGCGCAGAGTTGAAGCAGAAATCCCAAAGGGAACATCTGTTGACGTTCTTTCTCCTGACAAACAAGCCCGGCGGTTATTCTCGGCTCCCATATTCCCGAGTTAGGAGAAAGTTCTTAAAAAGTTCTCTTCGCCAAGGCAACTTTTCGCGCCGGCTCTCAACAGTTCGCGGGGAAAGTTTAAACGCTTCGCGTTCAATAGCTCTTCTGCTCCGGAGATTGGGGAGGGGGGGACTTCTTAAGTTATGGGGCAGTTTACTTCTCCTGCTTCTCCCCCCCCCCGTTTCCTATGGAAGGGAGGGAAAGAACAGCTGCAAAAGGACTGAGAGGATCCTGCCTCGGCAAGCCAGCGCGTTTTTAAGGAGGAACGAGGGCATTGCATTATTACTATTACGTATTCTCATCATCACCATTATCCTCCTCCTCCTCATCATCATCACGAGCAAACTCGGAACGAAAAGTTATTTGGGGATTGGACTAGATGACCTCCAAGGTCCCTTCCAACTATAATAATAATAATAATAATAATAATAATAATAATAATTATTATTATTATTATTATTATTATTATTATTATTATTATTATTATTATTTATTCCTGGCTGGAAAAATATGCAAACATTGCATTTTTTTGTTTGTTCCCCCCCAATACATCCGTGGATCAATAAAACCACACGATCGGCATCCAGATTTAGAATAACGTAAAATACTTTTCCCCCCCTCTCCAAACTCTCAACAGGCTTTTCATCGGCAAAGGGGGGGGCGGCGGAGTGCAACGCGACGCATCCATAGGACACCCCCTACCCAACCTGGGACTCACATAAAATCTAGACAATTACAGGAATGTAACGGAAGGGTGCAAGACGAGAGGACGGGGAGGCGATAGAAGACCCTCCCCGCCCCGATCTCTCGCTTTTCGAGGCCCCCCCCATCGCCCCCCTCCACAGCCCGACTTCTCCACGACGTAAAGAAAACTCCGGGATTGGCTAGTAGGGAAAAAAAGGCGCTTTCTTGGAAAACAAGCCAACAAAACCGGAGAAGCCGGACACCGGTTGCCATCAAGGAACGTCAGCATTGTCCGGGATAGGTGGGCGGGGTGAGGAGGGTGGGAGCTAAGGCACGGCTTCTCTGCCTTCGCTCGCTCGCCCTAAACACGTGCAGCCAAACCTGGGTCTGTACCGAAGCCGGGAGGCGGGGACGAGCAGATGGGCGAAGTTTTGGAAGCGGCCCGCCTAGGATCCCATTGGCGCGGCGGGCTCGCCTTTCTGGGCAAGGCGCGCACCCTCCTCCCCCCGCCCCCCCCGCGTCTCCGGGGCTGTTTGCGCTTCACCTGGCCTCGACCCACCCCGGATCTCAGCATCTCCCACCGGCCGCCTTTTTCCAGCGGAGGAAGCGCAGTCCGGTCTGGGAAAAAAGCCCACCGCGACCTCCTCCTCCTCCTCCTCCTCCTCGTGCCCCCCCCCACCGCCGCCACCACACGCCGCCTTTCGCGATCTGCGAAAGTTGTTCGCGCCCTCACGCTCCGCTTTTGCAACGTCACCTACCCGGCTGGGTTTGGTTCTCCTTCGGCCCAGGGACGCGGGACGATCCGCTTTGCTCGGTCGACAGGCTGGGAAAGGAGAGCGCGAACGGCGCGGAAAGACGCCGGTAGCTCCGGGTTGCTTGGTTAGTTGGTTGGTTTCCCACGCGCGCTCTCGCCGGGCTGGCTGGCTGGCTGGCTGGCTGGCCGGCGCTGCCTTGTTCGTTCGCTCGCTCGTTCACTGTCCGTAGCTCGATCGATTGGCTTCCCTTCTCTCTCTCTCTCTCTCTCTCTCTCTCTCTCTCTCTCTGTCTCTCAAGGCCGTGGCGAAATCTCCTCGCCGGTGGCGAAGCAGCGGCTGAAGAGACAAACAAGCTCGCCAGGCGGAAGGCCAAAGCGCCCCCGGAGGGACAGGACCTCGCTCCGAGCAGGAAAAGCGGCGGGTGACGATTGCAAAGCGGGAGCGCCGGAGGAAAAGATCGGCGGGCGGCAGCAGCAGCAGCAGCTAGGGTTACCCAGTGCCTGCGTCTTCCTCTGGCGTGCATGTGGGTATATATGTATATGTGCGCACGTGAATAGAGACGACCTCTAGTCCAGGGGAGCGCGGGAGTTGGACAAGCCCCCTAAAGATACGTGGAGGGGGGGTGATTGAATCGCCTTCCTCGACCACCCCGGCAGTTCAAACCTCCCCCCCCCGTTCTTTGCTCCCCCTTAAGGATAGTTTCTCACTCCCGCTTCTCCCCCCCCCCACCGAGTGATCCCCTGGTCCGTAGTAGCTGAATCCGGAAGCGGCGCCGGGGCTGGCTCCTTCCCCCGCCCGGCTTCTTCTTCTTCTCCCCCCCCCCCCGCCCGGCTTCCCAACGTGCAGCGATCGGGATTGTAAACATGAGCGCGGTGCCGTTTCCCACGCAGCGCGCAGCTAGAAAAGGCCGGGTCGAAGGCCACGCTGAGCCGCCAAGGACCAGCCGCTAGATCACCGGATCCCTTTTCGGTTGTTTTCCCGCCTTCTCCACCCACCCACCCACCCCGTTTCTATCTGGTCCGCCGCTGGCTGCCTGGCTGGAGGCCACGGAAGAAACGATCGCGAGTGTGGCTCTTCCCCGCAGCCAATTTCCGAGCTGTTTTTACTAGAGGGGCATTTTACAAAAGGGGTGGGAGGGGGGGAACGGGTCAGTTAAGTGGCCAACAGTCCAGGGCAACTTTTCTCAACCTTGACCACTTTTAAGATTTGTGGACTTCATCTCACCAAAAATCCCCAGGCCAGCTGTGTGCATTTTGTCTTCCTATTCTTTCTCTCATTCAAAAACATAACAAATATTTTTCCTCTCCCTCCTTTTGAGAAATACAGAATAGTCCTCAACTTATGACCACAACTGAGCCCAAAATTTCTGTTGTTAAGCCAGACAGTTGTTAAGTGGATTTTGCTCTGTTTTACCAACTTTCTTGCCACATTTGCTAAGCAAGTCAGAAGATAATAATAATAATAATAATAATAATAATAGTTGGAAGGGACCTTGGAGGTCATCTACTCCAGCCCCCTGCTCAGGGGGTGACATGGTTGTTAAGTGAATCCGGCTTCCTTGTTGACCTTACTTGTCAGAAGGTAAATCACAGGAGTCTGGGCCAGGGCAACAGTCATAAAAATACAAGTCACTTGCCAAGCATCTGAATTTTGATCACATGACCATGGAGATGCTGGGATAGCCATTAAGTGTGAAAAACTAAGTTAACTGTTATAAGTGGAGAACTACCTGTATAAGGGGAAAAAAGGAGGAAAAACAGAATGGAGAAGGGAGATGAAGAAGGGACCAGCTTAATAGGTACAGAAAGGGTTAGGTTCAGCAGACAAGCAGCCCTCCCGCTACACCAGGGGGGTCTTCAAACTTGGCCCTTTTATGCCTTGTGGACTTCAACTCCCAGAATTCCTCAGCCAGCCATGCTGGCTGAGGAATTCTGGGAGTTGAAATCCACAAGTCATAAAAGGGCCAAGTTTGAAGACCTCTGCTCTACACTCCCTACTGCATCAATCAAAGGTCTTCACTGTTAGCAGCTGTTCTATAGCAACTTTCACTTCTTCTTTTTTTAATAAAAAATTTTTTATTAAAACAATCAACATTAAACATAGGATCATATTAAGAAGCAATCATCATAGAACCTGAAATACAACCCTAAGTATTAGTCTTTGTAAATGTTTGATTTGGTAAACATTCCTCACTCCTCGTGTCAAGCCTCAATTATACGCCTGTTACATTATATTTGATTGATGTTTCTCTTGTATAATGAACAATATGTGATAGACTAGAAACTTTCACTTCTATCCGAATTAGGCTGCAGAACTGCAGATGTCAACCTTGACTTTTATGTATCTTGTTGACTCCGTGCATCAGTCATCTGGAACCAATAGCTCAGGTCTCAAATAATTACACTTTCTTAGAGTTGTATCCTGCCTTTCTTTCAGGAGTATATGTGTAGCCTTTATATACATAGACATAAGGTAGCATTGGTGTGGCACGTCTTCCTATTTCTCCCTAACAATCACCTTGCGAGGTAGGATTATCTGAGAGAGTAACTCATTCAGTGGGCTTCCAAGGCTGAGGGGCACTTTAATCTAGGCTTTTCGGGCCTAGTCCAACACCTTCACCATAACACCAATAGCTGTATCTAGCCTTCCTACAGATAAGAGGGAGGGAAGGAAGAAAGGGAGGGAGGGAAGAAGGAAGGAAGCTCTTATATATTCCCTGATTTTAAACCTTTGTATCCCATTAAGGCAGGGGTGTCAAAGTGCCGACACACAGGCCAGTTGCATCATATGGAGGCCGCGCACACCCCAGCACCAGCAATGCAAAAAAAGTCACGATATGTCGTGATACGTCATGTGACGTGACAAGTTTGACACCCTTGCATTAAGGGATTAAAACCTGTACCTAATATTACTTTAGGTGCTGGACTGAAAGAATTTTCAAACAAGGATTATTTATTTATTTATTTATTTATTTGTTGGATTTATATGCCACTCCTCTCCAAAGACTCGGAGCGGCTTACAACATCTATATAAAACAACAACATTTTACAGAATAAAATTATATTTTACAGAATAAAATTATATGCATGCATACATACATACATACATACAGAACAATTAACCAGTGGAACAACCTGCCTCCAGAAGCGGTGAATGCTCCAACACTGGAAGTTTTTAAAAAGAGATTGGACAGTCTGTCTGAGCAGGGGATTGGACTAGATGACCTCCAAGGTCCCTTCCAACTTTATTATTATTATAATGTTGTTAATTGCGAAGTCGTGTCCGACCCATCGCGACCCCATGGACAACATTCCTCCAGGCCTTCCTGTCCTCTGCCATCTTCTGGAGTCCATTTAAGCTCATGCCTACTGCTTCAGTAACTCCATCCAGCCACCTCATTCTCTCTCGTCCCATTCTATTGCCCTCAATTTTTCCCAGCATTAGGCCCTTCTCCAGTGAGTTATTATAATGTAATGTAATATAATGTAATTAAGGATAAAATACACACACACATAAACATGTATGTATGTGTGTTTGCATAATGAGGGAGGGAGGGGGAGAGATGTATACACACCACACACACAAAATCATATATATTTTATTTATTACAAACAGTTCTACCACAGCTCAGTTGCAGCACATCTGGGGCTGGCACAAATATTTCCTTACCCAAGAAATAAAGTTTGCCTGCTGTTGTTTTTTTTTTATCTTTTGAAATTATAGTTTGTAATTATCCTCTGCTTAAGAGCTTATTTACATTGGTATGTGTTTATGGTTCCAAGGCTTTTTTTTTTAAAGTTACAAGATGTGTCTGCTGAGAGTAAATGCAATAGGCTTTATATCTAATAAGTATTTTAGGTTAGTTAGATGTATGTTAATAGAAAGTGTAAATACATTTAGATTTGGTCTGGTATGTATGCATGCGTTGAATATTTGAAGTAATTCCAGGAATATATTCGTGGGGTTTTGTTATATGGGTTTGTGTAAAGTAGTAGCGTGTTAAAATTTGCATTGTGAATCTTATCCAGTCTCTGTATATTTGTACTAGCCAAGCACCAGAAGCAAACACCTTGTTTGAAAACCATTGTATTTCTCAATAAAAAAGGTATATAATTTTTGTAATGTTCTGAGTCTTTTAATACCTTTCTGGTGACTAACATAAGGATATGTTCCCCCATGATTTTATATACTAAAACTGAATTTATAGGCAAAAATTCAAAGCTGGACTTCTGTTATTATCTGGTGATACAATAGCATCATCTGTTGCTCCAAACAGATGTAAAAATCGATCTGTGTGTCCTGTAGGGGTGTGTGTGTGTGTGTGTGTGTGTAATAAATAAAAATACCTATAACTGCAATAGCAGAAAAGTCAACAAAAAGCCTGCCAAAACTAGTCAGCATGACATCCTTAAAGCAAATTCACAGAGCAACGGTATTGCAAGGCTGACCCAACCATTGGACAGAATGTACATGTTTGGAAGTGAAGACAGAATTCAGAACTGCACATGTTAAGAAGCCTAGTAGTGTAAAAAAAGTGTCTTGCATTTTTATAGACATATTCTCATACAGTAAGTGAAATTTTGGATATTTGCAGTTGTCAAATCATAGAATGAGTGAATGCTAGGAGTCCCAAAGGATGATCTGTAGCCATCACACTTGGCCAATAAATCTCTTCTCTTCTCTTCTCTTCTCTTCTCTTCTCTTCTCTTCTCTTCTCTTCTCTTCTCTTCTCTTCTCCCCTCCCCTCCCCTCCCCTCCCCTCCTCTCCCATTCCACTCCATTCCATATTTTCTATTCTGTTCTGTTCTATCCCATATCCCCTATTCTATTCTACTCTACTCTACTCTAGTCCACTCCATTCTATTCCATTCCATTCCATATTGTGTGGTCTGGTCTGGTCTGGCCTAGTCTGTCCAAAGCCAAAGAACCTCTTTCAGAATGAGAGGTGTTCCAATTTAAGATCAGGTTACCTGAAGGATAACCTTCTCTACATCCACCAGAACTAGACAATGGTCCACAGCATCCTCTGAATGGATACGTTCCCCAAACTTCTTGACTTAGGTCTAGGAAGAGTTTTATGGGAAGAACAAATATTCTTGAAGGCATGCTGGAGCAAAACCGAAGTAGAAGATGGAGGAGTGAATGTATGGAACAAGGATTAATCCCAAAAGAGCATGGCTGAGGCACCTGACCTCCCCTATGTTACTTGGAGGACACTGACTAGGTTGAGGGTGGCAATGCCTAAGTGTAAGGCCAATATGCTCAAGTGGGGGTTCCTGGTGGATAACAAAACGCTGTGCAAATATGGAGAAATGCGGAGTCCAGCCCATTTGTTGGTCTATCAAATACTACCAGTAGAATACACTGAAAGTGGTTTGTTTCTGGCCAACGATAAAGACTAAGAGCTGGCCTCGTTTTGACAGCTTAAGGTGGGATCTGGACACAAAATAAATAAATCTGCTCCCCATAATGCTGCCTGAGCCCTGGCAGCAGTGGTTAGAATGCGGTATTGCAGGCTAACTCTGCCGATAGCCAGCCGTTTGATTCTCACCGGCTCACGGTTGACTCAGCCTTCCATCCTTCCGAGGTTGGTAAAAATGAGGACCCAGATGGCTGGGGGCAATAGGCTGACTGTGTAAACCGCTTAGACAGGGCAGTAAAGCACTGTGAAGCGGTGTGTAAATCTAAGTGCTATTGCTGAGAATCTACAGAGATTCTGCTCTGTGTCCCTCCAGAAAGACATAGATGGTACAAGCCATCTCATAAGGCAGAGGTCCCCAACCTTTGGAGCACCAGGGACCGGTTACATGGATAATGTTTCTTCTGTGGACCGGAGGGGACATGGTTTCCTGTACTGCCCCGCTCAGGGGCGGGGCGCCGTTTGCACCGGTGGGATGGTAGGGGGGCAGGGCAATGCTAGCACTGGCAGGACGTGTGGGGGCAGCACTAGCACTGGTGGGATGCATGGGGCGGGGCGGTGGTAGCGCCGTTGGGACGCTCGGGCGGGGTGGCGCTAACACTGGCGGGACGTTCGGGGTGGGGCAGCCATAGCGCTAGCGGGATGCTTGGGGGTGGGGCAGCAGTAGTGCCGGTGGGATGCTAGTGCGAGTAAGGGGGTATGAGCTGGCCATCCCTTCATGCAGCCCGGTGGCCAAGCGGCCAAGACCCAGTAGTGGCCTGTGGCCCACAGATTGGGGGCCCCTGTCATAAGAGACCGGGAGGCTTTCTCCAACCATCCCCAAGCCCCAGGAGATGGAAGCAGAAGGAGGTGAAACTTCCATTTCACTGGAAGTTTGGCTACAAACCTGGCTACCATCAGATGAAGGAACGCTACCTGAGATCAACCTGAGCAAGTTGTGCTTCCTTTTTCTGGCTATTTGGCTATAACTTTTCATAGACTACAGTACAGATAATTGAACAAACTTTGTTGCATTACATTCTTGATTAAATTATCTTTCCATTGATACATAATTTTATGGTACTACTCCAAAAAAAAAGTGGTGTTATTAGCCATCAAACTTCAAAAATACACTTTTCCCAAAAGGTTTCCACAATTTTGGCCACTACTGTAGTTACAGTCGTAAGCTGAGGACTGTGTGTGCACGAGCTTTTATTCAGACAGGAAGTCCCTTCTGTCTTTTCAACACAAAGATTCATCTCACTCACAATTGGCCAGGTGAGATTCAGACACAGAGACAGTCTCTGAAGTCCCTCCTCATCTGTCACTCTTCTTTGCCACTAGTTAAATGCAGGTAGTCCTCGCCTTACATCCTTTCATTCAATGACCGTTAGAAGTTATTAACTGCAGCGAGAATTGCATTTGCTCAACATTGGAAAGATGAAGAATTACCAGCGGGGGGGGGGGGGAAGAGATAATTAAGACAATCTTAGACTGTGCAGAAATGGACAGACTGACGTTGAAAATGAAAGAGAAAGAAGACTCAGTATATTTTAGAATCGAGGTGTCAAACTCAATTTCATTGAGGGCCGTATCAGCATTGCGGTTGCCCTCGGGGGGAGTGGCCTACTAGGTGGGTGTGGATGGAGTGGGTGTGGCCTATTGGGTGGGCATGGCCAGCTCTACATCGTTCGTGTCAAGGGTGCCTGTGGGGGCCTGGGCAGGAATGGGACAGATCTGAGGGTCTCTGGCAGAAGGAGGTGGGACCCCGGGGCAAGTGCCAAGGCATGGTCCACTGGAGGAGCCTCACTGCCTGCTGAAACCCCTCCGCCAGAGCCCATCAAGCCGGATATGTGAAGTAGGCGAGGGCCATTTGCTGGCCATTTCCAGGCGATGGTGCATTTCTTCATTCCTCACAAAGGGGGACACCTCCCCAGCGTGCACCCAGGGGACAGAGCCAATGCGGCAGGGGCTGGTTCCTCGCTGTTTCCAGACGGCCTTGTGGAGCTAAGACTGAATGCATTTCAGCACAGATAGCCACCACAAAATTGTACATTGGCTCCCGGCAGGCCCCGGCCCCGGGCCAAGGCAGTGGGGGCCGTTCCCTCACTGTTTCCAGGATGGCTTCGCGGGCCACATGAAACCACTTCGTGGGCTGCATCCGTCCCCGGGCCTTGTGTTTGACATGTCTGTTTTAGAACATGGGATACCTTTTATCAATGGCTAGAAAAACCAGGCAGAGAGAAAGGAGTTCAACAACATGTATTAGTAAGCTAAACATTGGAACCCAGACAATATGTTGCTGATAAAATATTAAGGATTTGTGACTATAAAAAATTAATAAAATATTGAACAAAACAAAGAAGTTACAACAGCACTGAAAAAAGTGACTTGTGACTGTTTTTCACACTTAGGACCGTTTCATTATCCCTATGGTCACGTGATCAAAATTCAGATTCTTGGCAACTGGCTCATATTTATGACAGTTGCCGTGTCCCGGGGTCATGGGGTCCCCTTTTACGATCTCCTGACAAGAAAAGTTAATGCAGAAGCCAGATGCACTTAACAACTGCCTTACTAACATAACCCCTGCAGTGATTCACTTAACAACTGTGGCAAGAAAAGTCATAAAATGGGACAAAACTCATTTAACAACTGTTTTGCTTAACAACAGAAATTTGTGACAGGCTCGTGTGCAAAGAGCCACCTTCAAAACTTACCCATTTCTGGTTTTGTGGCAAATAAAATGGTTTGCCATGATTGTCTTCTAATTTTTCAATTCCCCAGTCAAGTTGCAGTCTTGGGATTTTCTCAGGCCTCCCATCCAAGAATGAGCCACATCTGATCCTGCTTAGCTTTAGGAGATCAGTCAGGAAGAGGGAAATTTATTAAAAGACCAATAATAATAATAAACAGCAAACTGTCTCTGATTTCAAAAACGTTCATTCCAAAGGATTGCCCTGAGAAATCTGCTTATTAAAACACGGTTGGAGCTCTGAGAACTTGAAGGCCCTTCAATTTGTCTCAGTCAAGTCCTACTTTAATTGCTTCTAGAATTCTGTTCTTTCTCTGAACTGGACACACGCAGCCAACGTCGTGCACCCTGGAATGGCAGATGAATGGCCAGCTTTTTTGATTCACAAGAAAAGGATGCATACTTTCTCCCCCAAGTGAGCCTCTGTATTTCTGCATCTACAGGATATCTTTTTTCTGGCAAATTTTTATAGTATACGAGTTTGCTATATGAAGTTAAGCATGCCACAGATGAAAAAAAGATTCTTTTTCTTGAAACATTTTGTCTGCTAGAGCAAGGAAGAGTTTGCCATCTCCCTCTAGTGGAGAAAGCTAAGAACTGCAATATTCACTTACTGCTTGAATTGGGGGGGTCTCCACCCCCCATCTCCTGTCTCCATCACTTTTAAGCAGTTGATGAATTAAACCCACTCATGGATCCATCACTTCAAACATGTGTCATCAGTATAAAAAATGCAGAAGCCCCCCACCCTTTTTTTTTAATATGAAGAAACATTTGCAGAGTGAAATAAAAGAAACTTGATACGGCACACGCAGCTGGTCAATGCTTACTTAGAGGGGGAATCCCCAGGAAAGCAACACTGAAATTACTCTTGAATAATGGATATTGGCCCAATGATACTGGCTCATAGTGGCAGAGCAGGTAATTTTCCAAACGGATAATCATACTGGCTAATTTGGATGACAGCAGGGCACAGTTAAATAGATGAAGGCATTTTGAGTAACAACTGGGGATCTTGTTCAGTGAAAAAAAAAGCTTTACATATTGTTTTGAAAGAATTTTTTTCTGGATGGAGGGTGACAGTTTTGCAGCTATTTAAAAAGAAAGAAAAGGGAGGGAGGGAGGAAGGAAAGGAAAGGAAAGGGGAAACAAAAGGAAAGGAAAGGAAAAAAAGAAAAGAAGAGAGAGAAGGAAGGAAAAAGGAAAAGGAAAGGAAGAGAGAAAAGGAAGGAAGGAAGGAAAGGAAGGAAGGTAGTAAAGGAAGGAAGGAAGGAAGTAAAGGAAAGGAAAAAAGGAAAAGAAGAGAGAGAAGGAAGGAAAAAGGAAAGGAAAGGAAGAGAGAAAAGGAAGGAAGGAAGGAAGGAAAGGAAGGAAGGAAGGAAAGGAAGGAAGGAAAGGAAAGGAAAGAAAAAAGGAAACGAAAGGAAAGGGAGAGAGAGAGAAGAAAGGAACAAAGTTAAAAAAGCAATATTTATGTTTACTAATAATATGTTTATTAGTAAATGAACATACAAAGCAAAAGCTAATATTTGCTCAAATAAATGTTTGCTAGTAGAACATTGACCATTTGATGTATTAAAAATACGTTCCACATACATGTGTGTCCTATGAAAGATCTAAAATCATGACCGTCATGGCTTGTTCAGATGACTGACAGGACGATCTGGCCCAAACAACTTTCAAGGTCTGCACTATCAAGTGAGGACCTGTATGCATGATTTGATCAGTGCAGATTTAAACATTAGTGCCCACACTTTCCTGTTCATTCATTAATTGCACTTCATACCCTTCCCCCATGCCTCTCAAAGGAACTCATGCAGATCACTCTGTGAGTTCACGTTCAGCCCCACAAAGCGATGGAATGGAGTGGTCTTCGCACCATTCTTTTTTTTTTTTTACTTCCTTCTCTTTCTGCCTCCCCCTTCCTCTCTGTTCGAGCCATGTTGAGAAAGAAATAATCCTGTTCTGCAGCCAGATTCCAATGCCTGAAATAGTGGGCTGCCCCAAAGTCAAGCTATTCTCCAAAGCGCCTGAAGGCAGGACAAGAAGCAACGGGTGGAAACTAATCAAGGAGAGAAGCAACCTAGAACTAAGGAGAAACTTCCTGACAGTGAGAACAATTAGCCAGTGGAACAACCTGCCTCCAGAAGCTATGAATGCTCCAACACTGGAAGTTTTTAAGAAGAGACTGGACAGCCATTTGTCTGAAATGGTATAGCCTGAGCAGGGGGTTGGACTTGATGGCCTCCAAGGTCCCTTCCAACTTTATTATTATTATTATTATTATTATTATTATTATTATTATTATTAGTATTAGTATTAGTATTAGTATTAGTATTAGTATTAGTATTAGTATTATTAGTATTATTAAGCTAACATATCTTACATTTCAATGCTTCCCCTTTTCTTGCCCTTAGTCCTAAAAAGGGTAGTCCCAGCCTGACGGCACCTCTGGATTCCAATGCAGTCTGGTAGGTTTTTTTTTCATGCTAGTTTTCACTGTTGTTCTCCAGGGCTCTGACATGGGGGAGAACAATTTCCTTCCTGGGCGCGGACCGTTTTGCCTCTTTGCCAAACGGCAAAGAGAAAATTGAGATCAGTGCTCGCAGCTTGCAACATCCGATGCTCTTTTCTCCTCCTGCGCTCTTTTCTGGAAGGAGCACACAATACATGCTCCTGTCATTGTCTGAAGAGCAGAGGAAAGAGCTGCAAAGTGGGACAATTTGCAACAGCAGGAGGAGATTGTAACATCTCTGAGCAAAGTGGAGGAGACATTGCCTGTCTCAGCAGCCCCGGCAGGCAGCCATCTCTGTATATTAAACTGTTGGGTGTTCGACGCTGTGGGAACTTCAGAAGCGTTGCCGTGACTCACTCTATGCTCGCTTGTTTCCAAACAACACACATACGTATTAAGGCAGTGCATACTTCAAACATTATTCAGAAGAAGTGCTTCAGGCCCTATGTGAACACTGCAACTCTCTGTTGTATGGGAGCTTGAAAAAAAGATTTTATTAAAAAGTATAAGCTTTGGTTAGCTGCAATTCACTTCATCAGATACTCCCCTTCTATAACTGGCCAGAGAATTTCACCCAAACAACAGAAAGTAAGTTGATTTGGGATAACAGAATAAATAAACCATTAGAGTCTTTAACCAACTTTTCCTAATAGAATGCATCATGTTCTTTCCTTACTATTCAGATGCTCCTTTACTTATGACTGGTTACTTAAATAGGTTTACGACTGGTTACTTAAATGGGTTTAACAAGAATTCCGGAAGCTAAACTACTTCTCAGTTAATCGCTAATATATCCCCAAAATATATCAGGGAAACTACCGTATTATATTGCAGATGTATTAGTACCAAGGCCAGCAGTGAAGACTTCAGCACCAAGGATAGTTCCCCCCAAAAATCATAAATCAGTTTGCTGCCCCCCCTATTCCACCCAGCTTTTATATTTCACTGTAGACCCAGTAATGGATTGAGGTCCACTGTTGAACTGAAACTGTGAGGAATCTAAGGGGGGGGGAAATGCTGTGTTGGAGTCATTGCAATAACTTTCTTAATTCAGGATTGTGGATAACCAGTTTATGATGGACTTATAGCCTCCTTTAAGCAAAAGTCAGTTTGGTGTGGTGGTGAAGGAACCAGGCTACAAACCAGAAGATCTAGGATCTGGTACCACCTTAGGCACGAAGCCAGCTGGGTAACATTGGGCCACTCTCTCTCTCTTAGTCCTGGGAAGAAAGACATGACAAATTATTTCTGAAATCTTGCCAAGAAAACTTGAGGGATTAATCCAGGCATAGTCAAGGCAGAATTCAACAATGGCTTGAAGGCTGTAGGGGAATGAATAACAGAACTTGAGGGCAGAGTTAAAAGAGGGATCAGCCTAGAATCCCTATGTAGCAACCTGTGAATTATATCCAGTTTCCTTGAGTGCCATTGTACCTTATTCAACTTTAACCAGGTGCTGTGATCTATAGTTGAGCAACATTCCTATGCATAGACCTGGGGTCTTCAAACTTGGCCCTTTTGTGACTTGTGGACTTCAACTCCCAGAATTCCTTAGCCAGCATGCCTGGCTGAGGAATTCTGGGAGTTGAAGTCCACAAGTCATAAAAGGGCCAAGTTTGAAAATTCCTGGCATAGACTTTTGGCAACAAATCAGCTTAATTGAACCTTCACATGTGAACCCGGTCTTTCATGCTTACAACATCAGTCACACACACACAAATCCTTCCCCACAGTAACTGTTTTAGTTGGTGCTGTTGAACATGTTTTTCATTAACATTTAGCGCACCAAAGTTTCCACTTTGGGCTTAAATAAAGATTCAGGTCTTCACAGAATACCAACACACACGCCATCTATGTCAATACCATCTGGGCATTCTGGAAAGAGGGCATTCCATAATGAAGAGCTCATCATGTGGTAATTAATGCAAAAGTCTGTTTTTTATCCAGATTTAGAAAGATGAGAAATATAGAAACACACGGTTGCTAAGGAAGGGTCCTTGGGAGCAACAGTTTTACGACTTGCTTCTGAATCTCATCTCTGACCACACAGAACGTGATGAAGAGCCATTCCTCAAGAAATGCAAAGCCAGCATTAAGCACTGTTGAATCAGTCACACTGTCCTATTGTTATGTCTTGTTTACTCAGCTCTTGACTTGAATTTCTACAAATTCACAAGTTTAGTGTCCACAGCCTAATATTTACCTCATGAATGTGCTTCTGAGTGACGTTTACTATCTCTTATTGCCTCTCTTTCTCTCAGTATGTGACTGATTACAGATACTCCTAGACTTACAACAGTGGTAGGATTCAGCTGGTTCTCACCGGTTTGGCAGAACCAGTAGCTAAATTTTGCTGCATTCGGAGAACTGGCTGGCTTCCAGAAGTTCAGTCTAGGCTTCGGAGGCCTGCAGGAGGCCTCCCAGGCCTAGGACAGCCCACTGGAAGTGCATGGATGCCACTTTTGGAAGTCCATTCTAGGCCTCGGAGGCCTGGAAGAGGCCTCCAAGGCCTAGAATGGTCTACTGGAAGTGCACAGATGCCACTTCCGGAAGTCCGTTCTAGGACTCGGAGGCCCAGGCCTGCATCGAATAAGAGAACCAGTTGTTCAGGCATTTGAATTCCACCACTGACTTACAACCATTCAAAGTTAGAACAGCACTGAGAAAAATGTTACTTATGACCATTTTTCACACTTATAACCAATGCAGCATCCCCACAGTTATGTGGTCAAAATTCAAATGCTTGACAACCGGTTCATATTTATGACGGTTGCAGTGTCCTGGGGTCATGTGGTCACCTTTTGTGACCTTGTGGCAATCCAAATCAATGGGGAAGCTAGATTCATTTAATGACTGTGTTCCTAACTTAACAACCTCAATGATTCACTTAACAACTGTGGCAAAAAGGTGGTAAAATAGGGCAAAACTCACTTAACCAATGCATAATTTAGCAACAGAAATTTTGGGCTCAATTTGATCGTTCCATTGTAGTTGTTAGTTAGTAACACTTAAGTTGTTAAGTGAATCTGGCTTCCTCATTGTTTTTTTTTTTCCCTTTGAAACCATTTCTCTTCTCATCCAAGAATCTTCTTCAGTTTTTGGGTGAGAAGCGAAACAGTCTCAATGTAAAAATCAAGAAAGTCCAGTTGCCTTTTGAAAAATATCTTTGGGATAACCCCAACCTGGATGATTGAGAATCTCCATAGACCTTTCAAGGTATTTGTTGGTTTGTTCGCCAAATTTAGGTACTGCTCACCATCTGATGTGAGCAACATGATGCAGAAGACATAGAAAACCAAAGAAATTTAAGGCATGGAATGAAGACAAAGGAGACATTGCTAAAACATGACCACAGTTTGGTAGATCTTTCATATATTTCTAGCTGCGCAAATCACATTTGCTTCTCTGATATCTCTACAGCTCTTCATGCATTGTTTTCGGTCCTCTAAACTTGCTTCCCTCTTTCTGAACACCTCCTCAGATCCACCCAACTACAGCTTTCTTGGTTGGTTTCTCCATTCTTCCAATCCATTCATTCCTCCATCATACCTTTGTTCTGTGATCCAATCTCTTACTTATTCTCCCTCTTAAGTCACCCAAATAATCCTTGTATGTTAAAGAACTCAACAAATATCACATCCTTTCCTCTGCAGGGCTGGCTGGGGAATTCTGGGAGTTGAAGTCCACGCATCTTAAACCTGCCAAGGTTGAGAAACCCTGCTCGGCAACAAGCAGCCAATCAACTCTACAGCAAACACTGATCTTACAATTCTCAGAGATACCCAGTGGGGAGTCTTGTTGATGGTTTTTTGTTTTATTGCAAGTGAACCAAACTTTTGGGAACAATAATAAACGGTAGAAATTTCACGAGAGCATCAACTCCTGTGAGTTTTCAGCACAGGTAGTCCTCTCTTTACGTCCAGAATTGAGCCCAACATTTCTCTTGCTAAATGGGACAGTTAAGTGTTGCCCCATTTTGGGACCTTGTTGTTAAGTGAAGCACTGCAATGAAAATAGTAACACGGTTGTTAAGTGAATCTATTATTATTTTATTATTATTATTATTTATTTGACTTCTATTCCGGAGAACTCAGGGCGGCTCACAACATCTGGCTTCACACAATTGGCTTTACTCGTCAGAAGTTCACAAAAAAATGATCACATGATCCCAGGACACTGCAGCCGTTGTAAATATGAACCGGTGGCCAAGCATCTGAATTTTGATCACGTGACCGCGGGGAGGGTGCAATGGTCATAAATGTGAAAAATGGTCGAAAGTCACTTTTTTTCAATGCCACTATACCTTCAAACGGATACTAAACAAGCAGTTGTAAGTCTTGGATTATCTGTAGTCTCTTACGCCAGGCTGCATGAAGTCTGTGGGGAAAAACTTCCCCAATGTTTCTACTTTTAAATCATTTTTAAATCTTAAATGTTCTTTAAACGTAACCCTTTGGGGGATCCAGGGATGCTATGCAGGGGCTTGCAGATAAACGATTTGGTTTCTGAAGGACTCACAATGTTCACCTGAATCCTAAAACATAATTTTGACATTTAGCTGTGGCTCTCCTTGTGACAGTCCTACGCCGTGCCTTTTAACTTCGCCGAAGAATGGAAGATTGACCTTTAAAAGCAAGAGCACTTTATTACCTTAAATCCATTTGCTACCATAACTTGTGGATTACAATGCTTTTTTTAAAACAATTCCCTATTTCAAAACTGAAAATCCATTCCTTCCACTCTCCTTTCAGAGCAGAAGTACTTTACAAACAGTCTCTGCTCACTTCGCATCAGAACAGACTCCCACTTCATGTGCTCAAAGCAGACTTTTTGCTGAAGCTTTTATTTCTTTTAATGCTTTCCCCCCCTAAAAGCAGGCTTGAATTTATCTAATTTCTCCCTTTTTTCAGAGAAGGGGCTGTCAATATCCATGTGCATGATACTGTATGCCTTTTGCAGAAGGCCTATTGTTTCCCTTTGATTCTTTTGGCTAATAGCCAAGATGCTTATTCAGTTACATTAACATTCCATTTCTGAAATTGGTCCTTGCTCAGATTATCAATGTGCATGTCCCCTTAAGTGGTGAAAAACTTCATTTTGACATTGTGCAATTTTAGCCTGAAGTTACACTACAGTAACATTTCTGTTTGGGTCAGCATAAGATCACAGTCAGCATGCAACAGTCCCAAAGAGTCTAGTAACACAACGTTGGCTGAAGGGGTTCAGGAAATCCAACTATGAACATCCATGGACTCACTTCTTTACATTCCAAAGTGAATCCTGTGAATATTTATTTATTTGGCTGTCCAATCCCACTCCGGTGTCCCCAGACCTATTGGCAAAGTGGTGGCCAATCTTATCTAGGTAGGGATGAGGTTCCACAGAGAGGGAGCCACCATGGAGAAGGCCCTTCTTGGTCCTACTAGATGGACCTTCTTAGGAGAAGGGACCTGTAATATTCACTGCTTCCTTTAAATAAATAAATAAATAAATAAATAAACAAACAAACAAACAAACAAACAAACAAACAAACAAACATATAAAGAATGGTTGCCATATAAGGAACGGTTGCTGGAATTGGGTATGTCTAGTTTAATGAAGAGAAGGACGAGGGGGGACATGATAGCAGTCTTCCAATATCTCAGGGGTTGCCACAAAGAAGAGGGAGTCAAGCTATTTTCCAAGGCGCCTGAAGGCAGGACAAGAAGCAATGGATGAAAACTAACCAAGGAATGAAGCAACCTAGAACTAAGGAGAAACTTCCTGACAGTTAGAACAACTGATCAATGGAACAACCTGCCTCCAGAAGCGGTGAATGCTCCAACACTGGAAGTTTTTAAGAAGAGACTGGATAGCCATTTGTCCAAGATGGTATAGGGTTTCCTGCCTGAGCAGGGGGTTGGACTAGATGACTTCCAAGGTCCCTTCCAGATTCTATTCTATTCTATTCTATTCTATTCTATTCTATTCTATTCTATTCTATTCTATTCTATTCTATTCTATTCTGTTACATGCAGTAAATTGATCCTTCACTTGAGATTGCAAGAAAAACAAATTGTTGAAGATTCTTGCGGAATAAAACAGGTTATCTTGGCATGGCATAGCATACTTAGTACTAGTTCCTTTCTCTGTACCCCAGCAGGTAGAAGATCTTGTTTGAGCTTGAAAATGAAACACAGTTAGATCTTATGGGAAGTTGGGTGAAAGACCACCAGAGAATAAATACCAGGGCAAAGCACTAAGGTGGGAAGTCAGAATGCATCCTGAAATGTTATTTGTAAAAGCCATTGTTATTGTTGGTTAAAAAAAACAAAACTATGTAGATACATTTACTGGACATCAGGTTCATGCATGGACTTTAAGTGAAACATCTACAGTGGCCATCAGAAAATGGAGATTAGAGAAAGGTCAAGATTCTCAACCTTCCCCTTTGTCTCTGTCTTGCATTGTTTACCATTCTTGGCCGCTTGAAGACATGTGGACTTCAACTCCCAGAATTCCCTAGCCACCATGCATACATACATCTTCAAGCTGCTACAGTTAAGAAACACTGGCGTAGGGCCTTCTACAGGGCACTGAATTTACATCTCAAGAAAAGGCTTTGTCTGTGTTGACTGAACATTGTTAACCGTTCCAAACTAACTTCCCTCAGATAGTTCCAGAACCACAAGGATACAACAGATGCTTCTCTGTTGACACGCTGTCCTTCCAGCCTCTCGGAGGGTCTGCTGGAGAGGGGCGCCAACCGGGTGGTTTCCTCACGGTCCAATAGAAGAAATACTCGGACACAGAGTTTCTCGGGGTGAGAGAGCCCAGAGCAGTCCGTGCTCGCCTCTTTTATTGGGTTACATATTGCAACATGCTCCAGCCTCTTACATATTTCACATATCCTATCTCTATCCTATACATATATTCCTTACTGCACCACTTGCCATTCTGCCCGCCCTCCTGTATTCTTTTGCTGATGTGTCCTTTGTCACGTAGGTGTCTTCCAAGAATTGCCAGGAACATTTTGTGGTTAGCCAGTTTCCTCTTTAAACTTTTCCACTAGGTGTGCAGATTACTTCTTGTAATCCTAGCCTAGTCTCTCAAGATGGAATCACGCTGGTTATATAGCAACACTCTGTTAGTCAAGTTCTCCAAAACCTGGAAAGGGGTGGGAGAAACAGCTTAAAATCCAACTATGTCAACAGTCCTCAATTGCAGATTGAGCGCTGGTTAGCTTACTTGTGAGGACATTCGATCGTTAAACATTTCTTTGCACCTAGGAGTACTTTGCTTTCATAGAAGTTCCAGATTAATAAGTAGATCAGCTTCTATGGGCTTTGATGAGTAATTTTTCAGCTCTAAGTTAAAACTGATGAGAGAATCAATACAGATATTTTGATAATGGAAAACTAGTGGGAGATAATTCTGTACTGAAAGCAAGTTCATGGAAACAGAAGAGAGATAAAACACCTTCGGGGAAAAAAAGAAAAGATTACAGATGCAATCTCGATTAAATGTCAGTGATTAAGAACGTTGCACTGACACTTCCCTTTCTCCTCACTTTTCCATCAAATGTTATTTAGGATTACCGTATCGGAACTTTTTCAAAGGAGAATATCGGAAAGGAGATCGATTTGGCTAATCTGGCCTCTATCCCAGAAAAAACAGTTAATTTATTTACTTAACTCTGCATGGTTTCCCTGCTGTTTTTCTTCTGATCCCAAAGGAGCTCTTTTGTGGGTTGACCCTCGTGATATCTACACATGTGAAGTAGAATTGCATCTTCCAAACCTATGTTCAAAGTGGCATGTTGTTGTTGTTGTTGTTGTTGTTAGTTGCGAAGTCGTGTCCGACCCATCGCGACCCCATGGACAACGTTCCTCCAGGCCTTCCTGTCCTCTGCCATATTCTGGAGTCCATTTAAGCTCATGCCTACTGCTTCGGTGACTCCATCCAGCCACCTCATTCTCTGTCATCCCCTTCTTCTCTTGCCCTCCATCTTTCCCAGCATCAGGCTCTTCTCCAGTGAGCCCTTCCTTCTCATTAGGTGACCAAAGTACTTGAGTTTCAACTTCAGGATCTCCTCTAGGACTGACCGGTTTGATCGTCTTAATAGTAATAATAATAATAGTAATAATAGTAATAATAATAGTAATAATAATAGTAATAACAATAGTAATAACAATAGTAATAACAATAGTAATAATAATAGTAATAATAATAATAGTAGTAGAAGTAGTAGTAGTAGTAGTAGTAGTAGTAGTAGTAGTAGTAGTAGTAAAGTGGGAAGGGACCTTGGAGGTCATCTACTCCAACCTCCTGCTCAGGCAGGAAACCCTATACCATTTCAGACAAATGGCTGTCCAGTCTCTTAAAAACTTCCAGTGTTGGAGCATTTACCGCTTCTGCAGTCCAGGGGACTCGCAGGCATCTTCTCCAGCATTATAGCTGCATGTAGATTACTGCAATGTGTTCTAGATGGGGCTGCCCTTGAAGACAAAGCAGAAGCTACAAGCTTTTTTTTTTTTTAAGTTTCCAGTTTAGACAACAGCCTTAAAATTTCTTAGTAGTGTCTCCTCCAAGAGAGGAATAATTAAAATTAACGTTCTATTTTGCAATTGGCAGCTTTTCCAATCAGTGCCAAAAATGTACAAATGCCTAATTATCTAAAAATGTAGGACCTCATCCTAACCTGTTCTTTACATTAGACTATTTACCGGGACTTTGTGGTAGTTCTTATTTTACATGATGAATTTAAATGTAAAAGGTGATATTGTGCAGCACGTTCTTGAAACAGATCATTTTTAAATATGAAACAAACAATGACCGAAGCTATTTATGGGGAGATTTCTCATTTGGCTTTTTTTTTTCCGCCTCAGGCAAAAAAGAAAAAAGAAAAGAAAGAAAATAAAAATAAACACGAGTCCAATTATAAGCAGACCAAAGTTTTTATTATGGGTTTAATTTTGAAATGCAAATGGACCATTGTGAAATTGCATGTTGAAATTATAATTTGTACTTTTTATTTGTGTCAGTGGATTAGCAAACTGTCTTGTGCCGAAATTAATTATAGAGAGAGAGAGAGAGAGAGACATAAAAACAGCTACAAGATAACAATATGCTTGAACATGCCAAAATTACTCAGAGGGTCTTCTCGGAAAATTTCCTTTTGACCTATCCATCACAGCAGTTACAAATAAAAGCTTGCCACCTGCCCTGATCTGCAACAAATCTCTTCCATGGGACAACATACGGAGCATTTGATGAAAGCTTGAATATGGTACCCACGGCCATAAAAAGAGAATTAGTAGAGTTTGGAGAATGGGTTGAGAAAAATTCTACGCTGACAGATTTTGCAATTAAAACCCTTCCGGGATGTGAAAAGATACAAACTGTGGCATTTCATCTTGAATATTCAGACCTTGCTTGCTCACAAGGCCTATGATGATCACTCCCAAAGAATTTGTCGGTTCTTTATGAATCTATGCATTTTACGATTAGACTATATTTGCGTCTTAAAGGAAAGCGCCCAAATATGAATCTCTCTGGCACCCATCTCTTGCAATATCGAGGATATAAAATTAGATCCACATATTATTCCACTTCGGAAAATCCATCTGAAGTTCTTTTGGAGGGCGTTTTTTCCACGGGAGAAAGGTTCACGAAAGGCAATACGTCCATGGGATGATTTGTCCTGCAGGAAAGCTAATTTTCATGGCCTCAGTAAGATATTTATAAGTGACGATGAAGACAACTGAAGTTTTCTGTCGCTCATCATCATCTTCTATCATCATCATCCACCAAGAAAACCTTTCCAGAATATTTTTGGATAGAAGAAACTGAGTTCAGAATAACAACGCAATGATTGCGTTGGGTGAAGACGGCAGTATTGTTAGAAACTGTTTACAGATAGTCCTTGACTTATGACAGTTAGTGACAGTTCGAAGTTTCAATCTGCCTGAAAGGGGGACTGAAAAAAAGATCTGACATTGCAAGGGTTGCTCCTCCCCCACCAGTCATGTGACCACGTTTCAGCACTCAAGGACATGGCTGCCTTAAAGGCCATTTGCCGCACCCCACAGCCATGTGATTATGTTTTACAATGGTTTTGCGGAACACAGCACTTACTTCGAGGTGTGTACTCTTTTTGCTCCACCTCCTCGTTGCCAGTCCTCTTCTAAACTGAGATGCATCATTCAATTGCTGTCATTGTTACTGGTTGTCCTCAACATTGCTAAGCAAGACAGTTGTTAAGTGAATTTGGCTTCATTTTATGAGGGTTTTTTTTGCCACAGTGGTTCAGTGAATCTGGCTTCCCCATTGACATTTCTTGTCAGAAGGTCAACAAAGGTGTTCATAAATACATGCCAGTTGCCAAGGGTCTGAATTTGATCACCTGACCAAAGGGATGCTACAATGGTGGTAAGTGTGAAAAATGATCATAATTGACATTTTTCAGTGCCATTGTAACTTTGAATGGTCATTAAATGAATGGCTGTGAGTTGAGGACTATCTGCATATATACAACAATGTGAAATCACAGTGGGCAGTTTGTGAGTTGGTGTTGACCTCCACACAGATCAATTTCTTCCCAAGAACCTAGCTCAGGGGTAGGCAACCTCGGCTCTTTTATGACTCATGGACTTCAACTCCCAGAATTCCTGAGTCAGCATAGCTGACTCAGGAATTCTGGGAGTTGAAGTCCATGAGTTATAAAAGAGCCAAAGTTGCCTACCCCTGAGCTAGGATATTGTAATGCAGAGATCCCCAACCTTGGCCATTTTAGGACTTGTGGACTGAGGACTCAGCCAGGCTGGCTGAGGAATTCTGGGAGTTGAAGTCCACAAGTCCTAAAGTGGCCAAGGTGAGGACCCTGTCATAATGTATCAGCATAATATATGTACAGATCCAAACAGCCTTTTGCAACTGTAAGCTGCCCACTCTTGTTGAATGAGATGGACAGCTATAGTAACTGAATAAATAAACAAATAAATAAACAAACAAACTAACCAACAGAATCAAAAGATGGACCTTTGGCCAATGCATAGATTTTCTAAGTGTCATCCAAGGCTTTTGGTATGATATCCAGTGAACCAATAACCAGCGAGACTGAGAGACAGATATGGTTCAGACCTATGCAGTGGGCTTTTGTGACCATTTTTTTAATTGTTTAAAATGAAAATGGAGAAATGCAAGACAGAAGCTGACTCAGACATTCATTTATCAAACTGCTGAATTTCTGCCAGAAACTTTCCTCAACTAATTCACTTTTATAAGTATATTGTTATTCCTGAAGATCTAAAGCCTCTTTCTAAACACAACCCCACTTGTTAATTTAGTTAGCATGCTTCTCGGAAATATATCTTATAGGAATGAAAAATCTAAAGTTCTGCTGTTTGAGAGAGGGAAGGACGGAGGGAGGGGAGAGGAGAGGAGAGGGAAAAGGAAAGGAGAGGAAAGGGAGAGGGAGAAAGAGAGGGAGATCCTGACTTTTGGATTAATTCCCAAGTTTCAAAGAACTTTCTGCTCTGAATCAGAAATTATCTTGCTTGGCATAAAAACAGCTCAAATGTACATTAAAGCTTAGAAATGACATCAACAAAGCTCCCAACTTATCTATGCCAAGCCAAGATAAAAGGATTCACTCAAAAGAACTTTATATATTTATAGATAAACGATTTTCCAGACTTAAATACTGGAAATTGCTGGAGTCAGCAATGGATGGGTGCCCAGTGAGAGAAGAGGGGGACAGTGTTTGTATTCAGATGAGCAAGAATGGGTTGGTTCCTGAAATCAGGCTGAAGAAAGGAAACTTTAACAGAAAGTTAGGAGGAAGAAATGAATTTCCATACCAGCATAGATTTTGGAAATATGCATGGGGGTATTTGGGGGTGGAGGATCCAAAAGCAAGATGGAGGCCATAATCATGCAATTGAAGCTCCACCCCTTTAAATCGGGTATGTCTAGTTTAATGAAGAGAAGGACGAGGGAGGACATGATAGCAGCCTTCCAATATCTCAGCGGCTGCCCCAAAGAAGAGGGAGTCAAGCTATTCTCCAAAGCACCTGAAGGCAGGACAAGAAGCAACGGGTGGAAACTGATCAAGGATTAAGGGTGACATGATAGCAGTCTTCCAATATCTCAGGGGCTGCCCCAAAGAAGAGGGAGTCAAGCTATTTTCCAAAGCGCCCGAAGGCAGGACAAGAAGCAACGGATGGAAGCTAATCAAGGAGAGAAGCAACCTAGAACTAAGGAGAAACCTCCTGACAGTTAGAACAATTAACCAGTGGAACAACCTGCCTCCAGAAGCGGTGAATGCTCCAACACTGGAAGTTTTTAAGAAGAGACTGGACAGCCATTTGTCCGAAACGGTATAGGGTTTCCTGCCTAAGCAGGGGGTTGGACTAGATGACCTCCAACTTTATTATTATTATTGTCTTTCTTTTCACTAGATTAGACATACCCAATTCCTGCAACGGTTCTCCACATGTTTTAGCCTCCAGTCTTTGTTGCTCTTCTCTGCACTCTTTCTAGAGCCTCAACATCTTTTTTTTATATCGTGTATATATAGTTCAGTCAAGAACAGTTGGGAGTCGAGTCTTTTTTTAACAAAAAAAAACCACCTCAAGTTGTACAAATAGGTATACTAAATAGGCCTTAGTTGTTGTTTTTTTTTTAAAAAAATATATATATTCCTTACAGGTTTACTTTTTATTTTTTTTTTCCTGGTAGAAAATGTTACCCTTCTGAAATGCAGAAGCCATGACTAGAACGACATGCATGTAGATATGCATGATTAACATTCACTGTTTAGGGATCCCTGTTGCTTCTCAACAAACTTTCTTTTTTGGGCCGAATGAAAAGGCCCTCGTTTCCCAGTGAAATCAATCCCTGTCACCACTTCCTTTGGAAACAGGCCATTCGAGAGGTTGTTTTGGCACTTTTGCGTGCTCGCCAAAGCCTGCTAGGCGGGAATGCCGAACACGGGCCGCTCCTGCGGTGCATCCAAGTGAAATCCACATGTGTATTTTTAAATGATAACGCTGGCAGCTCACGGATACTTTCTCTGGCTGCTAAATAAGCTATTGAAGACTGATTGTTTATGCTTTAGTTGCTTGAAAAGTACAACTTGGACAAATAAAGAAGCTTCATCTGCCGAGGGTTGTGTGTGTGTGTGGGGGGGTTGTGTATGTGGGGGAGGGAGAAACAAGGCAATGATTGTCTAAATACCAACTACAGCGGGGGTCCCCAACCTTGGCAAGGTTGAAGTCCACAAGTCTTAAAGCTGCCAAGGTTGGGGACCCCTGAACTAAAGCAGACAAAATGGGTAGGCCAAGGTGACCACTGAATTTCAGATAGACTGCCCCCAGCAGAGCTTCAGCGTTACTAACAACTGCAGTGATTCACTTAACAATTGTGTCAAGAAAGGTTGTAAAACGGGACAAAGCTCACTTAACAATTGTCTTGCATAGCAACAGAAATTTTGGGCTCAACTGTGGTCGTAAATCAAGGATGACCTGTAGGGATGACTTTAGGGGTGATCACTTGAACCTCTCCAGATATGATGGACCACATATTCCCCATCATTTTTAGTTTACACCTCTAGAGGACATCAGATAGGGGGAAGTGGCTCTTTGTAGCTGTTTGGTCCAGGGGTAGGCAACCTTGGCTCTTTTATCACTCGTGGACTTCAACTCCCAGAATTCCTGAGCCAGCATGGCTCAGCATGGAAACCTCTCCCTTTCCCCTCAACGTGGCTGGCTCAGGAATTCTGGGAGTTGAAGTCCACGAGTCATAAAAGAGCCAAGGTTGCCTACCCCTGGTCTAGGAGGCTCACCATTTAGAACAGGACGACTTAGGACAGGGGTAGGCAACCTTGGCTCTTTTATGACTCGTGGACTTCAACTCCCAGAATTCCTGGGCCAGCATGGCTCAGCTTGGAAACCTCTCCTTTTCCCCTCAGCATGCCTGGCTCAGGAATTCTGGGAGTTGAAGTCCACGAGTCATAAAGCGGCCTAGGACAGGGGTAGGCAACCTTGGCTCTTTTATGACTCGTGGACTTCAACTCCCAGAATTCCTGAGCCAGCACAGCTCAGCTTGGAAACCTCTCCCTTTCCCCTCAGCATGGCTGGCTCAGGAATTCTGGGAGTTGAAGTCCACGAGGCATAAAAGAGCCAAGGTTGTCTACCCCTGGTCTAGACTAAGTCTGCTTAGGCTAGGTTTATAGAAAAGCGGGAAAAAGAATTCCATGGGTTCACATATTCTTTTCTTCTCCTCCCCTTCCTTTTCCTGAGTGACATTCTGCTTAAGTTCCTGCTCTTCACTAACTCTCCTTTGTGCTGTGTAAAGTAGCAGAAGATTCACAGGTTCTCCTCTGACATTATTTTGGTTTGCCTCTTGGGAAATTAAAAATTTGGAACAAATCCTTGACTTCTGAATAGAAATACAAAAGATGTTGATCTAGAAATATTTAGACAAGACTTTTTGAGTGTCTATAAATTATTATAAGAGCTAAGAGGGTTACAATGAGTTACCTCAATCTTCTGCACAGGGGAAAAAAATAGATTAGGGCTGATTTGAACTGCAATTTTTCAAGCGTCCACTAGATGGAGATAGTGTTTACTGCCTCTGTTTGCTGTCATCTAGTAGTCATAGGGATTTTTACGGTTCAGATATGGTAGAGCAGCGGTTCTCAACCTGTGGGTCGCGACCCCATTTGGGGTCGAACGACCGTTTCACGGGGGTCGCCAAACATGGCAGTCCGCCATTTCCCCCCCATTTTCCCCCCATTTTTTTTCTCCATTTCCACTCGACCGTAGCGCGCGTGCCGCACATGCGCGATTCGGGCCGTTGTGCGTGTGCCGCACATGCGTGATTTGGGCCGTCGCGCCGTGTATGCACGGTTCGGCCCATCGTGCCACGCATGCGCAGTTTGGCCCGCCGCGCGCGCACCGTGCATGTGCGAATCGGGCCGTCACGCTGCGCATGCGCGGTTTGGGCTGTCGTGCGTTCGCCGCGCATGCGCAATTTGGCCCGTCGCGCTGTGCATGTGCAGTTCGGGCCGTCGCGCGTGCGCCACGCATGCGCGATTCGGCCCGTCGCGCCGTGCATGGGCGGCACAGGTGGGGTCTTGGCCTGAAAAAGGTTGAGAACCGCTGTAGTAGAGCCACCCAAAATTATGGGTAGTCCTCGACTTACAACAGTTCCTTTAGTGACCCTTCAAAATTACAACGGTACTGAAAAAAGTGACTTATGACATTTACAACCGTTGCAGCATCCCCATGGTCATGTGGTCAAGATTCAGACACTTGGCAACTGATTCACTGACGGTTGCAGTGTCCCGGGGTCACCTGATCCCCTTTTGCCACCTTCTGACAAGCAAAGTCAACGGGAGAAGCCAGATTCACTTAACAACCTTGTCACTAACTTAACCACTGCAGTGATTCACTTAACAACTGTGGCAAGAAAGGTCGTAAGGTGGGGCAAAATTCACTTCACAAATGTTCCATTTAGCAACAGAAATTCTGGGCTCGCTTGTGGTCGAGGATTACCTGTACTCCAGTACAACAGTCAAAATAGTTCATTTAGGAAGCAACTTGATTTTTTTTTTCAGTCTGTTTGCTTTCACATTCTGGTTATTCAATGTACTTTTAAAGGTGGAAAAACTCGCTGGACTCTTTTTTTCTTTTTTCTTTTTTAAAGAAATGTTTTGCTGCCATGCCCATTTTGGGATACAAAGGATTACAGAGCACAGCCGGCCAGCACTCAAAGAAGCCTTTGTCTCCCCTCCTGTTTGGACAGGAAATGGTTCAGGATCTCCAAATGGGAATTCAAAACTATTTCACTTCCTCAAACAGAAAGGCAAGAGTACTCATTCGTGCAAAAAGTTTCAGATCCCAGAGAAGGAAGACAGGCATATAGATGGTTTGGAGAACATACGATTCAAAGACACCATTCTATACTCTCCATAAATATTGCGGCCTGTTTCCCAAACTTCAAAAACTCAAGCACCTTTCTTTCCCTCCCTCTCTCCTGAATTAAAATCAGTCCTGGTTTACTCTTCAAGAGTTGACTTAAAGTCAACCCTTTATGCCTCAATATAGTAGATGAATTCAGCCCCTGTGGGTTGTCAGTGATGATTGATGATGATGGTTATCAATGACATTGTCCAAAATGGTATATAGGGTTTCCTGCCTGAGCAAGGGGTTGGACTGGAGGACCTTCCAATTCTCTCATTCTCTCATTCTCTCATTCTGTTATTTGTGCTTTGTGTGTGCCAGGTCTCCATCCAGCCCATTGAGGGATGATGATGATGATGATGATGATAATAATAATAATAATACGATTGGCATTGACAAATTCGCCATTAGTCAATTGCAAAAGGTAGCCTTACTAGGAACCGCCTCCATCCTGCGACGATATCTGTAATAACATCAAACATCCACATCTGCCTATCCCAGGTCCTTGGTAAGGTAGACAAAATGCCAAATCCAGTCTGAACATCTGGCTGACTGTGCGATGATGCATAGTAGTAGTAGTAGTAGTAGTAGTAGTAGTAGTAGTAGTAGTAGTAGTAGTAGTAGTAGTAGTAAAGTTGGAAGGGACCTTGGAAGTCATCTAGTCCAATCCCCTGCTCAGGCAGGAAACCCTGTACCATTTCAGACAAATGACTGTCCAGTCTCCTCTTAAAAACCTCCAGTGTCAGAACATTCACAGCTTCTGGAGGCAGGTTGTTCTACTGATTAATTGTTCTAACTGTCAGGAAATTTCTCCTTAGTTCTAGGTTGCTTCTCTCCTTGTTTAGTTTCCATCCGTTGCTTCTTGTCCTGCCTTCAGGTGCTTTGGAATGTTTGGTTGTTTGAGAAAACCTGACTAAAACAAACCCCAATCTTTGAACTGAGTTCCACGCTATTGCAGGCTGCTTTCCTGTGCCTCTGCCTGAATCTGTGTTCTGGAAAGCAGAGCAGGTACTCATGGAAAGAGGCAACAGGCATTGATTCTCTTGGGATCCTGCACTACGTGAGTGAAAGGACCACACAGGGCAAATGAAATTGACATTAAGCTGGCTTTAGGAAGGCTGAACCATGAAGCATGGGAAAGGGCTGGGTAAGGAACTAAATTATGGTATTAGTACTTTTATAACCTATCCTGCAATATTAGAAGACATCCATGGTAATCTACGGTGCCGAAAATACAGGACTTCAATACCATCTTTTCCGACTAAGTAAGCAGCAGAAAGAAACACCCCTAGAGCACATTAAGAGCCATCTCTTCATTTCGATTAGTGAATTGCCACAAACACAGCAGAGAAGAAGCTACATATTGGCTGAGTTGGCCCACAAAGCAAAGTCCACAGCAATAGCTGTCTTAATCCATGGTTTTCTTAAGCAGAGGTTAACCAGTGATCCATTCAGTATTTGGAGTCAGATACTGAACTGAATCATGAAGTAACCAAACCAGCTGCATTCAAACAACCTATCTGAGTTGCAAACCAACCAACTTCATATGCTCCCCTGAATGGTTGGTAAACCCAGCCAATATGAGGATTATTTGATGAAAGATTGTGGAAGATGGTGACACCATGGTGATTTGTAAAGCACAATCAAGGTTTGTGGTGCAGTGTGAGCTGAACTAAGTGTTGCTTTTCAATAAACTGTGCTACAGTATATTGTATTTTTTATAGTATTTTCATTAGCTCAAAGGCCACAATTTGAGAAGATTCAGGCTGAACCAAGGAAAATGGTGTGGAAGAAACCGTACAGGACAAGTAAATTGAATCAAAAGCACACCCCTCGCCAGTCACAACAGGCCTCAAAAATTGTTTCTAGGCCTCAAAAATTGACCAATACAAGAAACAGATTAAAGCTTTCTTTACACCCTGCCCAGTTGTTAGTGCAAAAACTCTGAGAGGGACTGGAGGTTAAAAACGTGAAAACTGCACAAATGAAATAAAAAGAAAAAATGGAAATCTGGAAACACATCATTCTTCGGATGATTGGAATGGAGAAGTGGGGTAATTGCCAAACACCGAACGACACAGACTTTGAAGAGCTCCGAAGATATCAAACATGTTATTCAGATTGTATCACCTTTGGTTAGAGATATATCTGCTGGGCCCGACTTTATATTCATTCTCTGAGTGGCTCTAAGGAGCATGCAGAAGCAGGAATGAGGTGCCTGAAACCTTGACACAGAAGCTGTAAGATGTTACAGACAGGTGTCATGCTTGTACTTCCAAGTATTCCTAAGCACCACTTAGAAATCACACCAAACTTCTGTATTGTGCTAACATTAACTGAGTTTTCTCTAATAGGTTATCTTGTCTGTGCAAATGTAATTTCAGGTAGATATTTGAAAATGGATATTTGAAATGTTTCTATGTCTTCTGAAGAGCACATATTTCTCTTTCATTGTCTTTAGCTTTCTCTTTTTCTCAACTCCATGTTTCTATTTTTTTTTTCTGATGCTAACACTTTGGCCTTTATTTTTGACATTCTCTGTGTTTTATTTTATTTTTATCTTTTTCTCCCTGAATAAGAAAGTAAACCGGAAAAATAAAACAAAGATTTTTTTTGTAGAGATAACCTAAGGGAGAGAGAGAGAGAAGATGAGATTATCTAATTCCAAGAATAAAATGAATTTTTCACAAGGTTCTGCAAACAAAATCTGCTTCCTAGAGATAATTCGATGCAATGCACAAGACCTCCTAAATTAGCTGATTGGTAATTTCCTATATGTATAATGTTTATTAAAAGAAGTTTTTCCACAGAGTAAGAACGATACAAATTTTAACTTAAAGTTAAGAGAGAGAAAAGTAACAGAAAGTGAAAAGGCAATAAAAGGAGGGAGGGAGGAAGTGTAGGAAGACAGTGCACCCCCCCAGAGAAAGAAATATTTTGGGGAATATTAAAAAGGCAGAATATTATATTTCCCCAAAGGAATAATGGAGAAAATCTTAGGCAGAACCCCTCCCCCACCCAAGTCTCTCTGGCCCAAGCAGAAACCAGCTCTGTAGAAATACACATTTGATCATCCTTTCAGAGAGACTGGAGCCAGGAAGACAAAGATCCCTAGAACCAGCAACCCCTCACCCAAAAATCCAACACAGGACATATCCATCAGCCACAGCCACAGGGAAGCAGGACATGACCTTTAGAACATAATAGGATTAACCCACCACCATCAGAATACAAAAAGGGCACACTGAACCTCAGGTCAAAGTTCATGCCACAGGAACAGGAACAACTCCAAACACAAAAGCCCAAGAAGGCATAAAAACCCGCCACTCCCAGCTCCATGTGGTCAGATGCCCCAGAGCCACATGCTGTTGTGGTTCTGCTCTTCAATAAACAAGAACCTTCTTTCAAAAGCAGCCTCCATTTTATTTATTCCCAGCTAGGACTGGATGAAGATTTTTTAACAGAAGGAAGGAGGGAAGGAGGAAAGTTTCTAATCTTCTAAATAATAGTTACAAGTACATTTTATTTTACCCTTCTCTCTCTAAGGTTCCATTAAAGTTTTCTTTTTCCTTAATCTACCCAGCAGGTCAAAGATTTTCAATGTTGCTGGCCCTTTTATCTCCCAGGCATGGCAAAGACACCATTTAAAAATTGCCTCTTTTGTTCACACTATTAGCCAATTTAAAATAGCTTCATCAGGTTACCTTGAACAAGTTCACTTAGCACTTTGGAACAAAAGAGAAAGACAGAAAACTTCATGAGAAATATATACACGTGTGTGCGTCTACTTGCCCCCTAAACCTCTAGCATAATAGCTCTTCAAAAGCAGAAGTGAAAACAAACCTTCTCTTATTTGACTATAATAGGGGGGGGGGAGAAAAGATGGATATGATTAGATTTCTCTATCCACTTTCTGGAACAATGCATGGCCTTGTAACTTGAAGCCAGCAAATGATCCATCTTTTCCTCACGTAATGTTAGGCACCACCCAGCTTTCTTAGATCCACCAGGCAAAACAAATCCTGTAACCTCAGGCTTTGTCTTGTTTATTTGTCTAAGATGTCATCATCTCGGATAGAAAGAAGGTTATTTTATGGCCTGTTCATAAAACAGGGACAGTTTCATGATTCAACAGCACTTGCGGAGGTGAGCACAAACTGAGAAACTGGAGGAGCCACTGTTGAAAAAAACTACTTATTGGCTGAACATCAGCAAAGATCAAAAGCATTTCACTGGTGAAATGGGGTGGGGGAGACAAAAGGGAAGAGAGAAAGACCTGGAGAACAAGTAAGAGGTCAAAGGAGTTAAAAACAACAATCTGCATTCTCTGTTTCTGTATCTATCAAAAGACAGCGAATATTTCCATATATACACATATTATCCAGTTGAATTCTGACTGATACATTACTACACTATTAATTTCCCATCCCTTGCAAAACAGGTCCAAAAGATTTTTAAACTACTAAATCTATTTGCAAATTGCTAACCTGTCATCTACATACTCAATTAATGACAAAACAGTTAACAGGAAGAACAATAATGATTTTTTTCTAAAAGACAAGGCTAAAGTTTCAAAATCCTCTGTTAACAAACTATTATTGTAATTTGTAAATTTTCCACAGTATCTTATCATCTCAAATCATCCCAGAAATTAACAGTAATTTTTCCTGAATCAAATATCCACATTTGTTTTTTTAATATGTGTATAGGTGTTAGGTCTCCCCCCCCCCATGCACTTTTTAATGTCTTGTTTGCCGGGTGTTTTTTGTTTTCTTGAATGCTTTTAATCTTTTGGAGTTTTGTATTTTAACTTTTTTTTAATAAAATATTTTTTTTAAAAAAAGACAGAGAACGCAACTGGAAATAGTCCTGGAGGTCATTAGCACAGACAGTTCCAAACTTTTCATTATTCCAGTTTTGACCCTTTTCTTCACATGGCAGTAGCAAAATGGAGATGGAAAGTAGGACACCAGGTGATCCCTCCTCTATTCTGAACCAGGGAGGAAACAATTTTATTGATGGATATGATGCAGTCAACATTTCCATGCAATTTAAGAACATGAGAATAAGTGTTGAACACAAGACAGTGAGAACAATGAACCTGTAGAACACCTTGCCTCCAGAAATTGTGGGTGCTCTATCACTGGAGATTTTTAAGAAGAAACTGGACAGCCATTTGTCTGAAATGGTATAGGCTCTCCTGCCTGAGCAGGGGGTTGGACTAGAGGACCTTCAAGGTCCCTTCCAATTCTGTTGAATTGTCATGTTCTATTATTCAAACATGATGTTAGGACAGTGATGGCAAAACTTTTAGAGACCGAGTGCCCAAAAACTGGCCCCGTCCCCGTCCCCGCTCCACTCCCCTGCCCCGCCCCTGCTCTGCCCCCCATCCCCTGCCCCGCCTGCCCACAGGACCATCACCGCCTGCAGGGCCCGCCGCAGATCGCCCAGGCAGCCCAGCAGCGCTATGGCAGCCACACCCTCTGCCCGTGCCCTGCAGCATCAACTGCATGATGGGGCGAGAGGGCAGAGTCTTGTCTACGCTGCCTGGCTGCCATGTCCTTGGCTGCACTGCTCCGTGTGGGCCACGCTCGAGGGCGATTCTCCTTCAGGGGGGCTGCTGGAGAGGAGGGGGTCACGAGGGGAGGCAAGGCTGGGGCAATGGCACATGTGCCCACAGAGAGGGCCCCGAGTGCCGCCTGTGTCATCCGTGCCATAGGTTCGCCACCACTGTGTTAGGAAGTCCGGTGGAGAAGTATGTCTAAATTCCTTCTTAAAGAACTGGTATAAAATCCTCTATGGGTGCTAAGCTGGAAGTTTCCGTGTTCTTTGCACCTGAACTGACACTTCATAAATACAGTGACTTTGATGAAGACTTGAGAAGCCGTTTCCTCCTCAGCCAAGAGAATCTCAATCAGAGAAGAAAAGGCAGGGATGAGAGTAGCTGAAAAGATGCCTGATGTCTCTATGAACCTCTGAATGAGAGGAAGTTGCCAAAATCATAAAAAAACAACAACACAGCAGTATCCCCGGTGAAAAAGCAGATAATTCATAACCAACCATGACTTCTTCTACGGTTGAGAATTCGGAGGGAACTGCTCCTAATCCAGTCTTTTCCTGCAGAATGCAAATTTGAGATTTTAAACAGGGACTGTCCGTTTTATGGACGATCGCTCTTTGAAATACCATCATCCATATGTTTCAAGGTTTTTGAAACACATCCTGCAGCAGAAACCTGGGTCAAAAAAAGGGGGGGCTGATATGGCCCAAGGATTCTCTCTGAACTGTGTGATGCTCAAAAAAAACCCCGTCTAGGCGACTGATGAAGCTGATCTAATAGCTGCACCATCTACAATTATCTAGCCTCCAACCACATCCTCAAAGCAGATGTAATTAGGGATGTTCACAGCCAAGCTGTGCATGCTCTTAATTACAGAACCAACGTGGGATACTTATGCATTCCAACTGTTTAAAAGAGGCAGAAAGACAGGAGAGGAGAGAAAAAAAATTGGGGAGACACGTCGAACAAAACAGAAAAGTTATTTTTACACTGGTTTTGACTCAGGGAGGACACAGCTGCTTAAGCTACCACTGAATGCCGGGGTGGGTTCTGCGATTGGGGTGGACAATTTCAGGGGCTGTTTTTCCAAAATAAAGAGGAGTCTTGTCAGCCTTGAAAATATTCCACTCGTGTCTCTTCTGCCTCTGATTTCTGCTTTTTCCTTCCAGTCAACATAACCACGTTGCCACAGAGATGGTTCAATTTTTCTCTTTTGGGGAAAGGTTTTGTCCCTTTACTGTATTTTTCTGTAGTGTTTTCTAGCAAATATTAGGGTTCCCCCCCTTAATGCTCTGGTTCTCGAACTGGGGCATCATTTGGGCCTATCCTGGGGGTTATGGAGCCATCTGTGAGTTGAGGATCAGTTTGGGACTGCTGCCGCCAAGACTCTTGTGAAAAAACAAGAGTCTGGTTTTATTTATTGATTTTTGGTGGGGGCTAATGACCTTATTCAGGACTAGGAAAAGGGGTAATTGGGTCAAACAGTTTAAGAACCACTACTTTCGTATGTGCTGCTGATTGCTCTGGTGCTGTTGAGGGGCCCCGTGTGTGATATCTTCTTGGTGACCTAGTTGAGGCAACTTCAGGGGACGTATCAGGGAGGCCATCTCACTGGAGAGCAAGGAAACAGGGTTAAAAAAAAAGTTTTGCAAACAGGAAAGGAAAAAGGAAGAAGAGGGAAGAATAAAAGGGGAAAAGAGGACTTAGCGATTGCTGCTTCTGGCTGATCTGCATGTGCTGCTGATTGACTGTGTTGACTGGAGCCTTGTTTCCTATTGACCCAGCTGAGGCAGCTTCAGGGGATATATATACAGTGAGTTCCCCAGAGTAAGCTCACTGACCAAGCCAGTAAGAAGAGGAAACAGAGTTCAGTGGGGGGGGGGGAACACAAAAGGAACATACTGTTGAAAAAAAATTCTTCATCATGGTTCAGTCCAAGCCGGGAATAAACAACATGGCGACTGCTTTAGAAAGAAGATTGCAGTTTATTGAAGAAGAGAGCCAGTCAGAAAGATAGCTGTGGAAGAAAAGAGAAGGAATGAGCACATGTAGGGAGTGGGTTTTTACACCTTCTGGAGCCTTTTGTTTGGAATTGTTTCCTGTTCCTGAGGCATGAACTTTGACCTGAGTCTGAGTGTGCCCTTTGGTATCTGTGGTTTAATCTTATTATGTCTTGTCTTAGAGTTTGGGTGGGGTATGTAGATTTTAGGTGTCTTTGTCTTCTTAATCTTCTAGCTTCAACCTTCCTGAATGGTTTACATCTGCATTTCTACAGAGCTGGTTTCTGCTTGGGGGAGGGAGACTTGGGGCTATTAAGAAAACTTGAGGAAATATATTTTTTTCCCTTTTAATATTTCCTTCTCTGGGGGGCTGACTTCCCACAATACTTAATTGCAGGATCCAATCTGAGTTGGTCAACCGGGACCAAAGGTTTATTCTTCGAAGCTTTGGGGCACATGCTGGAGCCCATCTTCAGGGAATTTCTCTCTTTCTCTAGAATGTGTGCACTAAGCTGTTCATTCTGGAGAGACAGAAGTTCCCTGGAAGATAAGCTCCAGCATGTGTCCAAAAGTCTGGAAGACTAAACCTTTGGCCCCGGTGTCTGACTCAGAGGATCTTGCAACATTATCAGTTACCCTGGACCCACACCATAAAGGTGATTATCAGGCTTTAAAGAGAATAACCAACATCTTGAATTGGATGCAGGAGCCAACTGGTAACCAATACAGCTCAATGCAACAGCAGTGTTATATGTTGCCTTACATATCTGATTCAGAGGGGTTTGAACTGAAAGCCATGGGATGCCAAAGAGTGGGGCTAAAATAGGGGCTGGGAGTGCTATGCAGGATGTGGGGTCACCCAATAATAAGCACACACATGCATGAAGGCTTTGGTTCAGTTTAATGATGGCGCAGATCTCTACATATCCTGAGTTTATAAGATTGCTGATTTTTGTTTTCGTGTCATGAAGTCAGGTTTGTTTGTTTGTTTTTTAGATGCAATCTTTGGAAGAAAAATAATTACATGTGCCTCCCTTACAGAGTTAATAATCAAAGGAGGAGAACAAAACAGTTGTTAAGAAGCCAAAATCCAGCCAGAGAAAAACCCACTGCAAAATTGGTTGCATAGGGGAGAGTCGTGCAGAGTTGCATAGATATTGTTAACCTCACCTATATGAAAAGTTTGATCTGATAAGTGAAACCTGCCTCCCCGTTCCTTTCACTGGAGGAAATGTGGCACTTTAGGCTTTCCACGCCATGCAGCAAACTTCTTTTGAAACCTGATGTGCGACAGTGGCACAGCCGTCTCATCTTAGAAAGGGGAACAATATTTAATGGCCTTCCCTGACAGAGGCAACCTTGAAGATGTGCTGAAAGCTGCTGTTTCAAGCCCTGCTCCCGCGTTCCCTTTTGAGCTATCTCTTCCGTTGTGTTTGTAAAATGTGAGAGAATGCTGGTGAAATGCTTTGAAGATTCTCAAGGACTGCATCTAGGCATTGTTCCTTCATTTCTTGGGTGGAAAGGACCTGCTGAACATACAGGCAGTTCTCAACTTACAACTGTTGAAAGAAAAATCTTCATCAGGGTCCTGTCCAAGCCAGGAATAAACAACATGGAGACTGCTTTAGAAAGAAGATTGTGGTTTATTGAAGAGGAGAACCAGACAGAAAGATGTCTCTGGGAAAAACTGACCACATGAAGCACAGTGGTGGGCTTTTATACCTTCCAGGGCTCTTGAGGTTGTTTTCTGTTCCTGTTTGAGGCTTTGTATTTCCTGTGTCACGTACTTTGACCTGAGTCTGATTGTGCCCCTTTGGCATTGGTGGGTCAATCCTATTATGTCCTGTCTTGGAATTTGGGTGGGGTACGTAGATTTTAATCTCTTCCTTATCTCTTCAGTTTCTAACTGGAAGGCTCCAAGCTTCCTTTTTTTTTTTTTTAATAATTTTTTTATTAAAATTTTTTATAAAAAACTTTTAACAATTATAACATAGTAACCTATTAACTCAACTGAAAACAAACAAATTACATAATAAAAATAAACAATACAAAGAACTGCTCGGAGCCCCCCTCCAGAACACCCTCCACCAGCCCACTCCTCTTGTATTTTCGCTCCTCCTCCTCGCCATCCAAAACACTAGCTACAATTCTACCGAGCATCCTACAAAAATTATCTAATCCCTAAACCCCCAACTACAGTTGAGAAACATAAGCTAACGTATATTATCTCCCTCCCCCCTCCCCCCCCGACTTCCCAGAATGAATACAGGGTAAAAACACAAGAAACCTCACTAAACTACTATATTAAACTATTTAACTATATATCAAATCTAGTTCTTTCAACTGATATTTCTTTTGCATATAATCAATCCATTTCTTCCAGTCCATCAAAAACGTTTCATTTGAGTGGTTCTTCAGGTATACCGAGATCTTGGCCATCTCCACAAGATGGGTAACTTTTAATGTCCATTCTTCAATAGATGGTATTTCAGATGACTTCCAATATTGTCCCACCAACAGTCTTGCAGCAGTAATCAAGTTCAAAATCAACTTAGTCTCTGTGGTGGAACAGTCCTTTGTAATACCCAACAAAAACAACTGTGGTACAAACTCAATACGCTTTTTCAAAATATTTTGAAGAATCCACCATATTTTTATCCAAAAAGCCTTAATTTTTTTGCAAGACCACCAAATGTGAAAGTAAGTAGCGTCCATAGAGTCACATCGCCAACATTTGGGTTGCAAATTTGGATACATAGACGATAATTTTTTGGGATCTAAATGCCATCTGTAAAACATTTTATAAAAATTTTCTCTTAGATGCTGAGCTTGTGTAAATTTAACATTTTTCACCCATATTCTTTTCCAAGTTTCCATCATAATTGGGTGACCGAAGTTACCTTCCCATTTAATCATACAGTCTTTAATTAATTCAGTTTACAGTCTTTAATTAATTCAGTTTACAGTCTTTAATTAATGGAAGGCTCCAAGCTTCCTGAATGGATTATTACATCTGCATTTCTAAAAGCTGGTTTCTGCTGAGTTGTCTGGCTGGGGTGTGTGTGTGAGAAGTTTCTGTCTTTTTTTTATATATAAAAAAATTCTTTTATTAAAACAATCAGCATTGAACATAAAATCTTAGTATGCATCAATCATCATAGCACCTGGTATACAACACTAAGTATTAATCTTTGTAAACGTCTGGTTTGGTAAACATTTTTCACTCCTCACATCAAGCCTCAACTATACGCCTGTTACACTTTATTTGATTGGTGTTTCTCTTTTCTATAGTTTATCCACAGTTTCTAGTCTATCACATATTATTCATCTCAGTATTAGTACAATCTTTTATGATCCCTAACCAAAATTCCTGAGGTAAAAGTTTAATGACCTGAGGTAAATCTTATATATGGTCTATCTACTATATCTAGTCTATCACATATTATTCATTCACGCTTCTGAATTAACTTCGTCTCAGTAATAGTGCAATCTTTTATAGTCCCTAACCAAAGATCCTGAAGTTTCTGTCTTTTTTAAAAGATCTTCTCCATTATTCCTTTGGGGAAATATATTCTGCCTTTTTAATATTCCCCCAAATATTTCTTTCTCTGGATTCTTCCCACACAATTCATTTAGCAACCATCCAACGTTATAATGGCACTGAAAAAAGTGACTTATGACCATTTTTCACACTTACAACTTTTGTAGCATCCCCATGGCCATGCGATCAAAATTCAGGTGCTGGGCAGCTGACTCATATTTATGGCTGTTGCAGTGTCCCAAGGTCACGTGATCAGCTTTTCCAAGTTTTTGATAAGCAAAGTTAATGGGGAAGCCAGTTTAATTTTACAACCGGGTTACTAACTTAACAACTGCAGCGATTCATTTAACAACATTTTTATTAAAAAAAATGGAAGAATGTCTGTAGGCGCATAAAGGGTTCTCCCAGGGTAGAAAAATCTACTTAATGGTTTTGCAGCTGGTCAGACCAACAAGACATCCCATTGGTCTAAAGCAGGGGTGTCAAACTGCCGGCCCACGGGCCAGGTTGCATTATGTGAAGGCTGTGCCTACCCCAGCTCCGGCAATGCCCTTCATGGCATGGGACCAGGATACTTACGGGACCGCCTTCTGCCACATACTTCTCTACGACTGGTGAGAGCGCACAGGGTTGGCCTCCTCCGGGTCCCGTCAGCGAAACAATGTCGTCTGGCGGGCCCTAGGGGGAGGGCCTTCTCTGTTGTGGCGCCCGCCCTCTGGAACCAACTGCCTCCTGAATTCCGCGTTTCTCCGACTCTCCCGGCCTTCCGGAAAAATCTAAAAACTCATCTTTGCCGGCAGGCCTGGAGATGATTGTGGTTGATTGTTGAATTGAATGTGTGTGGTTTTTTATTGATTTTTTTAGATATCTTTATTTGGGTTTTTTAATTGTTATTCATTGTTATATATATGTTGTTAGCCGCTCCAAGTCCCCTGGAGAGGAGCAGCATACAAACCCAAATAAATAAATAAATAAATGAAAAAAAAGTTGCAGTATGTTGCGACACGTCATATGACGTGGCAAGTTTAACACCCGCGGTGTAAAGCATGCGTTATGTGAAATCCTGTTTGTTGGCAAGATTTTATTCTGCCTCTGGATTGAAAAAGCGCTCAGAAAAAGAAGTATCCTCATGTCACATCTACATTTTGGGAGTTCCTCTGGACCTCTTCACCCCAGAAGTTAAATAACAGCAATTACAGAGCACTTTCCAGTCTGAAAATCCTGTGCAAACAATAATTAAGCACTGCAGCTACATTTCAAATAGCCTTGGGTCATTCTGTGACAGCTTGGAAGTGAGACTGGGTCCTTCTGCTGCTGGAGAAACTATGGGATGAGCCTATGACTATTGTCCTTCAGAGATGCTCTGTAAACCTGGTTAAACAAACAGTGTCATAGTCTAATCTGTGAATTAGGATAAGGCATTCATGGTCTATCACCTACTCCTGTTACATTCCAAGTTTCGGTATTCCATGCAGAGGTATTGCAGTAGAAGATTATATGGTAGTCCTTCAGGTTTAATAATAATAATAATAAAGTTGGAAGGGACCTTGGAGGTCATCGAGTCCAACCCCCTGCTCAGGCAAGAACCCTATACCATTTCAGACAAATGGCTGTCCAGTCTCCTCTTAAAAACTTCCGGTGTTGGAGCATTCACCGCTTCTGGAGGCAGGTTGTTCCATTGGTTAATTATTCTAACTGTCAGGAAGTTTCTCCTTAGTTCTAAGTTGCTTCTCTCCTTGATTAGTTTCCATCCATTGCTTCTTGTCCTGCCTTCAGGCGCCTTGGAGAATAGCTTGACTCCTTCTTCTTTGTGGCAGCCCCTGAGATATTGGAACACTGCTATCATGTCCCCCCTCGTCCTTCTCTTCGTTAAACTAGACATACCCAATTCCAGCAACCGTTCCTTATATGCTTTAGTCTCCAGTCCTCTAATCATCTTTGTTGCTCTTCTCTGTACTCTTTCTAGAGTCTCAGCATCTTTTTTACATCATGGTGACCAAAACTGGATGCAGTATTCCAAGTGTGGCCTTACTAAGGCATTGTAAAGTGGTATTAACACTTCACGTGATCTTGATTCTATCCCTCTGTTAATGCAGCCCAGCACTGTGTTGGCTTTTTTGGCAGCTGCAGTACACTGCTGGCTCATATTTAAATGATTGCCCACTAGGACTCCGAGATCCCTCTCACAGTTACTACTATTGAGCAAGGTACCCCCTATACTATACCTGTACATTTGGTTTTTCTTGCCTAAATGTAGAACCTTACTTTTTTCACCATTGAATTTCATTTTGTTAGATAGCGCCCAGTGTTCAAGTCTGTCCAGGTCCTCTTGTATCCTAAGGCTGTCTTCTGGAGTGTTAGCTATTCCTGCCAGCTTGGTGTCATCTGCAAATTTGATGAATTCCCCATCTATCTCCTCATCCAAATCATTGATGAAGATGTTGAAGAGCACTGGGCCTAGAATAGAGCCCTGGGGCACCCCACTACACACTTCCCTCCATGTAGATGCAGTTCCATTAAGGACCACACGCTGAGTACGGCCGGTCAGCCAGCTATGAATCCATCTGGTGGTGATGCTGTGTAACCCACATTTTTCTATCTTATCGAGTAGTAGGTTGTGATCTACTTTATCAAATGCCTTACTGAAGTCCAAGTAAATTATATCCACAGCATTCCTCTGATCCACTAATTTTGTCACTTGGTCAAAGAATGCAATAAGGTTTGTCTGGCATGATCTGTTTTTGACAAACCCATGTTGGCTTTTAGTAATGACTTTGTTTGCCTCTAGGTGTTCGCTAATTCGTAGAAGACACTCTGTTAGGATAGCAATAGCAATAGCACCTAGACTTATATACTGCTTCACAGTGCTTTACAGCCCTCTCTAAGTGCTTTACATAGTCACCATATTGCCCCCAACAATCTGGGTCCTCATTTTACTGACCTCGGAAGGACGGAAGGCTGAGTCAACCTTGAGCTGGTGAGAGTCGAACTGCCAAACTGCTGGCAGCCGGGAGTCAGCATAAGTAGCCTACAGTATTACATTCTAAGCACTGTGTGACCAGGGCTCTTATGACTAGTATTGACACTTCTATTTTGAATCTGTCTCTACACCCAAGCTTTTACATATATACAGAGAGAGGGAGGGAGGGAGGGAGGGAGGGAGGGAGGGAGGGAGATGTAGGCCAAGCATGGTCCAGATACTTTGGAGATACCTGGGAAACAGACATATCCAGTTATCTGGGAACAGTTTGCTTCTTTGGATCTGAGGAAGTAGACAGGGCCCTTTTCCAGACTGTAAGAACATCAACCATCTGAGAACTAAATCCATGTCCCTCCTGACTGGTCAAGGCTGCCTGATAGGCATCATATGGTAAATTCATCCTCGAGGGAGGGAGTGTTTCTGGTACCCTTTAAAGAAGGCCTAGTGTACTATCTCCTCAAGAAGCTGCTGCTGGAACTACTGTGCTGGATAATCTTCATCCAATCCCCCACTTCCTGTTTTTAGGGAAGATGGTTAACAGTGCCAGAGGATTCCGGATGAGACAGATGATCCTTTCCAATCAGGTTTCAGGCCTGGATATGGGACAGAAATAGCATTGATTGCACTTTGGATTAGTCTCTGGTCGGAATGGATGGAGGTGGTGCATTCATCCTCGCTCAACCTGACCTCCCACTGGCTTTCAATGCCATCAATCATGGCACACTTTTGTGTCAATTTCAGGATTTGGGATGGTGGAGGGCACAGTTTTATGCTGGTTTATCTCCTTCCTCTATGGCTAGTCCCAATCTGTGTTGACAGGAAGAGAGAGGTCCAGCCCATGGTCCCCTGCTGTGTGGGGTAACACAGGGCTTGGTATACTCTACATTCCTGTTAAACATCTACACAAGCCACTGGGCGAAATCATGCATCACCCCAGGAGGAGGTATCTTTAGTATGCAAATGATACCCAGTTATATATTTCCATGAAGTGATGTTGTGGATGTTCTTTTGTGGTGCCTAGAGGCTCTGGGGTCTGGATGAGAAACAACAAGTTTCAACTAAACTTTGGTAAGATGGAGTGCCTGTGAATGGGGGGCTTCTCTGTATCTGGAGGTTTAGCAAGTTTGATCTTGGGTGGGATGTTCTGCCACAAATGGACCCGGTACATAAGCTGGAGGTCCTTTTGGACTCACCAATCTTGCTTGAGGAGCACGTGGCAGTTGTGGCTAGGAGGGCCCTTGTTCAATTTCATGTTGTGCACCAGCTGTGCCCCTTCATGGATTGAGAGACCTTTCTCTCAGTCATTCACACCCTGGTCAACTCCCATATGGACTATTACAATGTGCACTACATGGAGCTACCCTTGAAGAGTATCCAGATGCTAAGTTGGTGCAGTATGCAGTTTTATGTCCTTTGAGGATTGTGTACACCTCTGCTGTATGAGCTGCACTGGGTGCCAGTTTGCTTCTGAATCCAATTCAAGATGTTGGTTAGCACCTTTAAAGCCCTCCATGGCATGGGTCCAGATTATCTGAGGAACAATCTCATCCTATTACATCAACACATCCTACCTGGTAAGACAGGGAGGATATGCTGTCAGTTAAATAATTTTGACAGGGAGAGTCCCAGAAGGAAATCTTCTCTGCCATTGCACTGCCCCATGGAATATCTTGTCCCCAGAAGTGAGCTTGGATAACACATTTCTGGCCTTCTGGAAGGGTGTGAAGATCTGGCTTTGTCAACTGACATGGGAATTGAGAGGTGATACCCAATTTTGGAGGGTGGTTGGTGGTTTGCGTATACTCTATCTTTTAACTTGTCTTTTAATTGCCTTTTATTTTGTTCTTCCCTGTTTTTAATTCTGTTTTTAACAATGTCTCTTTTATATGATTTTACGGTTTGTATCTGTAAACTGCCCAGAGTCACTTGGATAGTGAGATGGGTGGTGTTTAAATGTGATAAATAAAAAACAATAATTAAAAAAAAACTTGGATGCAATTTAAAATTAAACTTAATTAAAATCACACTCATGTGGTTACTTCCTTCTGTCACATTCAACACTGCAATTCAGCGGCAAAGTATGGAAGACTTCAAGGCTTTGAAGAGACATTTGGTATCTACCCTTCATTTTAAAAAAAAACAACGTGTCCACATTTTGTTGGCAGAACAATTTGTTGATTCTTCAGCTTTCTTGAGAGGAAAGAAAATATTAAAGAAGACCAAGCTGCTTCTTCAAGCATGGATCCTTATGTACCACAACAGGAGTTCTTATGAAGTTCAGGAGAATCCCAAGAAAGATTGGATACAAAGAAAATTAACAATAATAATTTGTAGTGTTTGGGAAGACATTGTATTAGGACAGCTGTGTTAGTTTACCGTAGCAAAAATTCAGGAGTCTGGTATCACCTTTTCTGATTTACAAATGTTATTAAAAGCATAAGCCTTCATGAACTGCAAGTTACTTCATCAGATACAGAGAGTGACTTAACTGATGTAGGATTTAAATTGGCATGAGGTGGTGGGGGGAAATGAGAGAATACATTGATTGTGCGGATGTCAATTGCACATGAGAGAGATTGCAACTAATGGTATCATGTATTAAAAACCCATTGTGTTTGTTTGAGATTGCCTGAAATGTTTTGATTCAGCAGTCGATGGCTCTATGGTGCTCTATTGAAGTCTTGTTTTTCAAAATGATATTTTTCACCAAAATGTTCACCTCTTATGACACTCTGTTGTAGACAAAATAGTAGAAAGTTGTACAAATATTCTACATTAAATTATACAAAATTATACATTATACAAAATTATAATGAAAATTAAATTATGTCTAGTCTAATGAAAAAGAAAGACTAGGGGAGACATGATAGCAGTGTTCCAATATTTGAGGGGCTTCTACAAAGACAAGGGGGGGTCAAGCTATTTTCCAAAGCACCAGAAGGCAAGACAAGGAACAATGGATGGAAACTAAATAAGGAGAGAAGCAACCTGGAATTAAGGAGAAATTTCCTAAAAGTGAGAACAATTAACCAGTGGAACAGCCTGCCTCCAGAAGCGGTGAATGCTCCAACACTGGAAGTTTTAAAGAAGAGACTGGACAGCCATTTGTCTGAAATAGTATAGGGTTTCCTGCCTCAGCAGAGGGTTGGACTAGATGACCTCCAAGATTCCTTCACACTCTATTATTCTATGTTCTATATGCTCTAATAACAGTTGGAAGGCCCCTTGGAGGTTTTCTAGTCCCACCCCCTCCATCTCCCCCCACCCCCACCCCCCCACTCCACTCAAGCGGGAGACCCTATACTATTTCAGACAAATGGCTGTCCAATCTCTTCTTAAAAACCTCCAGTGATAGAGCACCACAGCTTCTGAAGGCAAACCACCCCACTTTGAAAAGATGCTATTCGACGCCTCCCAATTTAGAATTTGGGAAGAATCTGCAAATAAACAAGCATCCAGTAAAGGTACCCAGTGACATGGTTATGTTGGTTAATTGTTGGAAAATTAGAAAACTGGGCCATAGAGAGAACGGAATGGGAAAGGACATGGCTGGCAAATTATTCAAAACTACACCACACTACAACATGTGCTCTACATGGGGCTGCCCTTGAAGAGTATTCAGAAGCTTCAGTGAATACTTTTGTGCAAGACTAGACTGGTGCAGGTGTCACCTCTTCTGCGGGAGCTGTATTGGTTGTCAAGTCTGCTTCTAGGGACAATTCAAGAGGCTGGTTATCACCTTTAAAGACCTACATAGACAAGTTATTTGAAAGATCAACTTTCTCCTGTTATATCCACCCGGCCAACCAAGATGGAAAGGCAGGGCATATTATAAGTCCCATCAGTTAGGGATCATCAACTGGTAGGCCACTAAAAAGGACTTCTGGGTGATGGCCCCTTCTTTATGGGACATCATCGCTCTTAAAGTATCCTTGGCCCCCACCCTGCTGCTTTTCTAAAAGACCCTAAAATTATGTGTAGGAAGGGCTCCTCTCCTCAGAATAAAATTTTCCACAGAATAAGAAAAGAAGTAGAATAGAATATTTTCGTAAATTACTCAAAACACACCTCTGCCGGCAGGCCTGGGGTAGTTAACATCTTGCCCCAAGCCAGTGTATGTCTGTGTGTATGCTGAATGATTGGTTTTTTTAAAAAATTAAGAGGTTTTATATTTACATGTATTTTTTATATGTTGATTTCTACTGTGTTGTGAGCCGCCCTGAGTTCTCCGGAATAGGGCGGCATAGAAATCGAATAAATAATAATAATAATAATAATTTTCCTTAAAGAGAAGAGGAGAAAAATCTCCTTAACAAAGGCAGAAAGCAGCACCACCAAAAACACCTACAGGTAAAACTTAAGGAAACTGAGTTTCATTCACAAAACAATGTATACATTGTAAAACTGGACTTGGCTAAAGAGATCTCCAAATAGACAGTAGAATATACTAGGAACTGAAACTGATTAGGCCAACAAGATTAAATCAAGACAACAAAAAAATCTTAAGATTTGCATCTCCCCTCACCAATTGGGCCAATCATGCCAGGCACATCACAAAGGAAATTTCACAATAGCAAGTTAAACACAAGCGAACCTAGAAAGAACACAATTTCATACAGATGATAACATATAAATCACAAAAGGTCTATAAAACCATATTAAAACCTCACTAACTCACAACCCCAATTTGCTAGCTGCCCCCAAAAATGCTTGCTGTTGTCACTGCTGTTACTAGGCCAATAAACCTCCTTTCCAGTTGCAGCCTGCCTCAAACTTATTTTTCCTCTGCCTGTGTCTCTATCCCGGCTTGGAAAAAGACATGGACCGGATTTAACCTCCAACACATGGTTTTTGTCAGCAGACCTGCAGAACATAAATGGAGATGGGGCTGATCAAGTGGCTGATCTGATTGTTTTGTTTCTGCCAAGGGGCATGGAGGGGGGGGGGAAGGGTTTAAAACAGATTTTATTATATGTTGGATTTTTAAAAAAATTGTAAGCCATCCAGAGTCCCCTATGCATAGGGGTGGCTACGTAGATTTGTTTAATAAAGAAATAAATGGATTTTGCTGCAGCTCCCAGGTCTTTCTGTTTATTAGCAAAGTGGGTCACGCAAAGTGGCTTCTTTTTCTTTCTTAGCAAATAGGATTTGCATTTAAAGAGGCCCAGGGATCCAGAGTCCATTCCTGCACAGAAGCCACTCAAGAGGTGTTCAACAAACCACTAAAGTGCTCCTGACAGCTGCTGAATTGGACACAAGGCTACTTAACTACGGCAAGAAGGAGGTGGGGAGGCTAAGCTACGCCAGCTGGGTCCTTGCTCCCCAGCAGGAGGATAATTTCTAGAGAAATCAATTTTAGGTGGAAAATTCCATTTCTATCATGCCGGCTGATAGCACGTTTGCAAGACGAGGGCTTCTAAGCAAAGCTACCCAGCATTAATCTAAAGAGACACAAGGGATCGTCAGAAGGCACCACTGTTTACATACCTAAATAAATAAAATGGCAGTGGATGTTGAATTGGATCCTTCCGATTAGGCGTAGCCCAAATGCAATCTACTCTGTCTGGAGTCTGTAATCGAGAGTTTTCGTAGCTCTATTAGAAATTATTTTGACTGAAAAAATTCATCTGAAGATCAGTCCATGAGCCCACCCCAAGGCAGTTGAAAGCTCTTTGGGCCCCAAAGCCTATCAGGTTAATTCAGGTAGCCCTCAGCTTATGACCAAAATGGAGCCCAAACTTTCTGTTGTTAAGCAACATTCCTCCTTCCATCTCTCTCTTATACCAAAGTAAGCCAAGGCAGGGCATCCTTGTGTTTCTTTCTCACACATTCCTGTTTTCTTAGGTCAGGGGTAGGCAACCTTTGCTCTTTTATGACTGGTGGACTTCAACTCCCAGAATTCCTGAGCCAGCCATGCTGAGGGGAAAGGGAGAGGTTTCCAAGCTGAGCCACGCTGGCTCAGGAATTCTGGGAGTTGAAGTCCACGAGTCATAAAAGAGCCAAGGTTGCCTACCCCTGTCCTAGGTCTAAACTCATGTTTTACTGATAATTGCTGCATATTTCTTCAAGGCCATCTCTGCATTCCTCTAGAGTAGGGGTGTCACGTGACATGTCGCAATGAATCGCGACTTTTTCCCATTGCCGGCAATGGGGTGGGCGTGGTTTCGGTGTGATGCATCCGACCTGTGGGCTGGCAGTTTGATACCCCTGTTCTAGAGTTTGACATGCATCTTGTTCTTCTCATACTGTCCTTGGATTGGGCAATGTCTTTTCTAAAATTATCTTTATTACCACAGGAGCGCTTTGAAAAAGAATAGACAGAATCAACCCGAGCTTTCTGCAGCTCTTTTAACATCTATTACATGGAATGCAAGGGTCAATATTTTTGTATGACACCCTGTAAGGTCACGCTCCAGTTTATGATGTGGGAAGCTGCTAAGGTGGCCCTGAAGCAGGGCAACCAAACCAGGTCTTTGGCTGCAACCTAGAAGCCTTTGGTAGTCCTTCTGCTCCAGGCGGATGGTCTATGGGCATTCCTCAACTTACAACCACAACTGAGCCCCAAATTTCCATTGCTAAGCAAGATGGTTGTTACATGAATTTTGCCCCATGTTATGAACTTTCTTGCCACATTGTTAAGTGAATCGCTGCAGTTACTAAGTTAGTAACACGGTTGTTAAGTGAATCTGACTTCTCCGTTGTCAGAAGGTCACAATCCCGAGACCCTGCCACCTTCATTATGTAGGAACCACATGCCAAGCTTCTGAATTTTGACCGTGGGGACGCTGCAATGGCCATAAGTATGAAATACAGTCATAAGTCATTTTTTGGGGTGTGCTTTTGCACCTTCCAACAGTCACTAAATAAACTGTTGTAAGCCAAGAACTACCTGTATTTCCGACATTTAGTTTGGAAAAACAGGGATTTTAACAAAATTGATTTTTGCCCGGTTGAGAAGAAGCCAAGTCCTGAAATAGAAGAACTAGCTAGAGATACTGTAGTCCTCCCCTTACAACTACAATTGAGCCCAGAATTTCTGTGGCTAAGGGAAACATTTGCTAAGTGGATTTTCCCCGTTTTTCGACCTTTCTTGCCAAAGCTGTTAAGTGAATCAGCCGTTGTTAAGTTAGTAACATGATTGTTAAGTGAACTTGACTTCTCCATTGATCTGGCTTGTCAGAAGAACGCAAAAGGGGATCACATGATCCTGGGACACTGCGACCGTCATAAATATGACTCAGCTGCCAAGCATCTGAAATTTGATCACGTGACCGTGGGGATGACGCAATGGTCATAAGTGTGAAAACCGGTCCTAAGTCACTTTTTCCAATGCCATTGTAACTTCGAATGGACACTAAACAAACCATCATAAGTCGAGGACTACCTGTGTCTAGATCCATCCTTCCACCAAAAGGAAAGAGAAGGGCTGAAATGTTCACCCCTGCTTCTTCTGACCACGTCACTGTGTCTCCTTCGCCTCCTCTATGCTCCTCATTCTCAAACAAACTGCATATCATTGTAATAATAATAATAATAATAATGATAATGATAATGATAATGATAATGATAATGATAATGATAATGATAATAAAAATTGGAAGGGACCTTGGAGGTCATCTAGTCCAACCCCCTGCTCAGGTAGGAAACCCTATACCAGGGGTAGGCAACCTCGGCTCTTTTATGACTCGTGGACTTCAACTCCCAGAATTCCTGAGCCAGCATGGCTCAGTTTGGAAACCTCTCCCTTTCCCCTCAGCATGGCTGGCTCAGGAATTCTGGGAGTTGAAGTCCATGAGTCATAAAAGAGCCAAGGTTGCCTACCCCTGCCCTATACCATTTCGGACAAATGGCTGTCCAGTCTCTTCTTAAAAACTTCCAGTGTTGGAGCATTCATCGCTTCTGGAGGCAGGTTGTTCCACTGGTTAATTGTTCTAACTGTCAGGAAGTTTCTCCTTAGTTCTAGGCTGGTTCTCTCTTTGGTTATTTTCCATTCGTTGTTTCTTGTCCTGCCTTCAGGCGCTTTGGAGAATAGCTTGACTCCCTCTTCTTTGTGGCAGCCCCTGAGATACTGGAACACGGCTATCATGTCCCCCCTCATCCTTCTCTTCATTAGATTAGACACACCCAATTCCAGCAACCGTTCCTCATATGCTTTAGCCTCCAGTCCCCTAATCATCTTTGTTGCTCTTCTCTGTGCTCTTTCTAGAGTCTCAACATCTTTTTTACATCGCAGAGAAGTGGGGAAACAAAATTAGACTAAGTGAATCGATGCGGCATTGGATTTAAGCTGACTACAACACATATTTCTCAGCAGGTCCTGGAGTAATGCTTTGAGCAAGGCGCCGATCTTTAGATTGCCCGGTAGGACAGCAGAAGGAGGGGGGGGGGAGAAAAAAAGGAAGATGGCACTTAACTTTTAAGAGCCAGATTCACATGGACGCCCATGACACTTTTCATGCCTAACCCGTCCCATTCTGTTGGGCTATTGTGTGTGCGGCTTTGTCTATATCCAAGGTATCCTACACTTGCCTTAAATCCTTCCAGCTAACTTTCACTTTTAGGTACAGTTTTGTCCACTTTGTTTATTACTTAGTTGTCCTAGAAACCCGATTTGAAGAAAGAAAGAAAAAAACAACACTTCTCTGCTAATGCTGGTACATGGAAGTTAGGCTCCATCTACTGTTTTGTTCCTGAAACGATCTTTTCGAAACTATCTGGGGTGGCACAAGACTGACTTCTAAGGGTTGGAGTTAGTTTTGGCTTTAAGTAGATGTCAAGCGTGCAGGTTTTTGTTTTTTTTTTTTAAAAAGAGGGTCTTTACAGTTCCAAGTGTGGCCTTAGCAAGGCATTGTAAAGTGGTATTAACACTTCATGTGATCTTGATTCTATCCCTCTCTTAATGCAGCCTAGCACTGTGTTGGCTTTTTTGGCAGCTGCAGCACACAGCTGGCTCATATTTAGGTGATTGTCTACTTAATTTGTGGCAGGTCTGACACAGACTTAATTTTCATTTTCTCTGGTTCAAAGTCTTAACTTGCACATCACACAGGTGCTTGGGTAATCTGTCAAAGTGTAGCTAGTGCTCCAATATCATTTTTATAAGGGATTTTGAGATAGTCTAAGGGGGCAGAGGGAGTCAACATCTGCAACCTGGTAGGTCTGATGTCATGATCCAAACCTCCCAATGCCATGCCTTCTAGCTTGCAAATACCCTGAGGGTGATTGAGAGTCTAAGCCAGAGGTTGGCAACCTTGGCTCTTTTATGACTGGTGGACTTCAACTCCCAGAATTCCTGAGCCAGCCATGCTGAGGGGAAAGGGAGAGGTTTCTATGCTTAGCCATGCTGGCTCAGGAATTCTGGGAGTTGAAGTCCATGAGTCATAAAAGAGCTGAGGTTGCCTACCCCTGGTCTAAGCCATAAACTGGAAGCTAAACTTCTTCAGAGATTCAGCGTCTATCCATCCCTGAGAGCAAAAGGCAGGATTGCATTGCATTTATGTCAGAAGCAGAAAGGGTTAGTCAATCACATCACAATTGCTCAAGGGAATGCCCAGTTGGGGGCTCCTTTCAGGTACCCAGCAGGAGCTGGGGTGAAGGACAGGCGCTCAACCCCACCCCACAGCTGCACTCGGGTCTCAATGTGGGCTTGCTAACCTTCGACCCAGTGTCCTAAAACTATATCTTTCTCAACAAGCCACTCTGCGCCTTTCAAAAGGCATCATAACATTAAAGTTTCTTGCATTATGTTTGTAAAAATTGACACTAGGTAACATATTATTATCATCACATTAATTAAAAGGGATGGCTTCCCAATTAGAATACCAGCCTAGAAGTCACTGGGATGCTGTAAGGACTACTGGGAATTACTATAGTTCCTAATACCTAGTGAATAATCGGGCTTCATGTAGATTAGTGGAACCTGGAAGTTGATCATCCTGGAGAAAATCTGTTGATGCAGTCACTAAGAGTCAACAGTGATTTGCTGGCATGAAATCCTTATCCTCAAAAGAGCTGATTTAAAATATCTTGAGAGCACCAGGTTGCTTTCCCTATGGCACTGGATTTTCTCATTCCTAGAGTTCACTTGACTTGGAAATGTTTCCAATATGTCACTAGAATTCGTTTAAGAAATTATCTGAAGGGGAAGATTTCATAATCTATCCACCATAGTCTTTGGCTGTTGGTTATTGTTATTATTAGCGTATGGCAGTGGTGGCAAACCTATGGCATGGGTGCCAGAGGCGGCACTCGGAGCCCTCTCTGTGGGCACACATGCCATTGCCCCAGCCTTGCCTCCTCCCGTGACCCCTTCTACTCTAGCAGCCCCCCTGAAGGAGAGTCGCCCCTGAGCGTGGCCCACACGGAGCAGCACAGCCAAGGACATGGCAGCCAGGCAGCGTAGACAAGACTCTGCCTTCACACCCCATCACGCACAGTTGATGCTGCAGGGCGCGGGCAGAGGGCGTGACTGCCATAGCGCTGCTGAGCTGCCTGGGCGATCTGTGGCGAGCCCTGGAGGCAGTGAGTGGCCCTGCAGGCAGGTGGGACGGAGGATGGGGGGGTGGAACGGGGGCGGGGCAGGGGGTGGAGCTGGGGTGGGGCCAGTTTTTGGGCACTCGGTCTCTAAAAGGTTCGCCATCACTGGCGTATGGCATTGTTGCAGTAGCCAGAAGACCACAATAGTTATAGGAAACACTTGCGTGCTTCCCAAGGTGAGCCACAGGAGAGCAAGCTGGCTTCACACCAGAGAGAAAGATGAGTGGCTCTTCCTGCAGCATCACCCAAGGCCACTTCCTTTCCCTGCAAGGAATCTGATTGCCTGCACAGAACACCAATTCATCTCCCCACCAAAGTGGTACTTATCCATCTACTTGCATAGAACATGCAAGTTTGAACTGTTAGGTGGACAGAAGCTGAAGAGGACTTCTCCCTACCATGCAGTGCTAGGACTTGAACCGCTGCAGCAGAGACCATCTCCAGCATCATTAAGCCATTAAGCCACCACACCTCCTTTTTAGCTGGTAGTGCTATGGATCAAAAAATATATATAGGTATGTTCGCCCAACATCTTTCACACTGAACTGGGTTAACAAAACTTGGGTGCTGTGATTTGATAACCTGCTCTACTCAAACCATATGATGGCTTTCAGTGACCACCTGATTCACATCTATCAAAATAATGGCTCACAGAATTGCATCACTCTCTTTCCTCAGTTTAATCTTGTGTAATGTGTAAACCCAGCTATTGTGTAGGCCAGGGGTAGGCCACCTTGGCTCTTTTATGACTCGTGGACTTCAACTCCCAGAATTCCTGAGCCAGCCATGCTGAGGGGAAAGGGAGAGGATTCCAAGCTGAGCCATGCTGGCCCAGGAATTCTGGGAGTTGAAGTCCACGAGTCATAAAAGAGCCAAGGTTGCCTACCCCTGCCCTAGGCCGCTTTATGACTCGTGGACTTCAACTCCCAGAATTCCTGAGCCAGCCATGCTGAGGGGAAAGGGAGAGGATTCCAAGCCGAGCCATGTTGGCTCAGGAATTCTGGGAGTTGAAGTCCACGAGTCATAAAAGAGCCAAGGTTGCCTACCCCTGCCCTAGGCCGCTTTATGACTCGTGGACTTCAACTCCCAGAATTCCTGAGCCAGGCATGCTGAGGGGAAAGGGAGAGGTTTCCAAGCTGAGCCAGGTTTTCTTGTCTGACAATAGCACTTACCGGTAGCACTTAGACTTATATTCCGCTTCATAGTGCTTTACAGCCCTCTCTAAGCGGTTTACAGAGTCAGCCTATTGCCCCAAACAATCTGGGTCCTCATATTACCAACTCTGGAAGGATGGAAGGCTGAGTCAACCTTGAGCTGGTGAAAATCGAACTGTTGGCAGTGGTCAGTGAGTTTGCCTGCAGTACAGCATTCTAACCACTGACAATTTTCTAACACTTGTTGGGGGAACTTACTCATTTCTTGGTATCTCTCCTCTTGCTATTTTGAGATCTTGAGATCTTCCTTTGGACTTTGATGGAACTGTAGTATTTTTATTTATTTATTTATTTTCTGATTTCTATACCGCCCCTCTCCCGAAGGACTCGGGGCGGTGTACAGCCCAAAATTAAAAACATATCAATATACAAAAAATAAAATAATTAAGAATAAATTAAACAATTTGGCCATAAATCCCATTTAAAACCCAATACATTATATATCTTAAAAATAACTCAATCCCCTAAAACAATTTTAACCTTGCTGGAACTGGAGCTTCTATGCCAGGCCGGCCTGTCGAAAAAGGAATGTTTTCAATTCCCGACAGAAGGTACGTAAATCCGTCATCGTACGGAGTTCGAGGGGGAGCTCGTTCCAAAGCGTAGGAGCTCCCACAGAGAAGGCTCTCCCCCTGGGGGTCACCAGCCAACATTGTCTGGCCGACGGCACCCTGAGGAGGCCCTCTCTGTGGGAGCGTACCGGACGGCGGTAGACAAGATAGCTGCAGACTGCAGGTAGCCAAGATAGCTGCAGACTGCTGGAGATAGTACAAAGATAGGTCACCCACTTCAAGTGAAAAAGCCATTCCTTGTGGGAATTAGACCAAACACTTAGTCTGCTTTCAAACCCATATTGTAGTTGCATAATTTGATATTTTTCCAGATCAGTTAAAAACTCTGGATCAACCTGACTGATCACACTGCAAATTCAAATCAAATCAAGGCTGACTTTCACTTGGCTCACTCCTAGACTTAAACTTGGAGTTCCACAAATGTTTGGATGGTCATCAAGGCCAAACAGTTTGGAAGGCAAAGAGTTATGGTAGGACTTTTCGGTCATCTGTGAAACTTGCTTATTTGTTTTAAGCTTATTTCTTCTTATAAAAGAGGGAAAAGATTCAAAACAAGACACTTCCACCTGCATTCTGACATGAGGATAGCCAACGAGCGATATCAGCATGATCCAGAGGGTTGACATTTTGCTTTGTTGGTCTCATGCAAAGAGGATGGGGCAACCAGCGTAGAATTGCTCTGAAACTTGCAAATGATTGAAATGGCAGACCCCATGGTGCATTTGGGGAAATTGAAAATAAACCCATGGGGTGCACTTAGCTAAGGGTCTCCTCGTCATGAAGCCAGCTTGGCTAATGCATTGGTGAGCTGTAGTTTAACATGCTGTCCCTTCCTGCGGAAATCGTTAATATGCTAAAATAATACACAATTTTTTTAAAAAAAAACCTGCATCCCACAATGTCTATGTCGCATCCAGACCACGAAACAGGTGTCCTTTAAACTGTTTTATTGGAGACAAGACAACACTGCATAATTACAGATATGATTTGGAAAGTGTGAGCAACAGCCGGGGTTTCTCATGCCAACACCATACAATTATTACAGCTCTTTTAGACATACAAATAGAAAAGGGCTCCTTTCTACGCCAGATGGTTCCTGAGCAATGACCCTGTTAGGAATAGTTAATTGTACTTCTCCAAAACTTTGAGAATGAAGAATAAGGTAGCGTCTCCCTTCCCTTTGCCCCATCAGTTCTGGCTACCATCTGTTTCGGTATGATTTTGATACGTTCCTCTCTTTGTTAAAAAAAAGAGTCTATTCGTTTCAGTGGGTATAAAATAAAGACTTGGAGAACTGAGTTTGTTTTCTTCTTTGCAGGGATACCGAGAATATCAGGAGTATCTCTGACATATGCCAAAACCTTCCAATCAAGTGAATTAATATAAGACTTTTCAACATTTGCCAACTGATGGTTTGGTTCACCAGTGTCTCATGGCTAGCTTGGATGGCTCACTACCATTGGGATCCAAGAGAGATGCACTGAATCTTGACAACAAGCTTCTCTAACTCAGTATCTTCCAGAAGCTTAGGACTACAATTCCCAGAATTCATAACCCAGCATGAAAATTCTTAGAACATTAGTCCTAACTGTTCTAGCTTATCAAAGAGAAAGATTGGTGGAGGGGGGACAAGATAGCTGTCTTCCAATAGAGTAGAGTAGAGTAGAGTAGAGTAGAGTAGAGTAGAGTAGAGTAGGGTAGGGTAGGGTAGGGTAGGGCAGAGTAGAGTAGAGTAGAGTAGGGTAGGGTAGAGTAAAGTAGAGTAGAGTAGGGTAGAGTAGAGTAGAGTAGAGTAGAGTAGGGTAGGGTAGGGTAGGGTAGGGTAGGGTAGGGTAGGGTAGGGTAGGGTAGGGCAGGGCAGGGCAGAGCAGAGCAGAGTAGGGTAGAGTAGAGTAGAGTAGAGTAGAGTAGAGTAGAGTAGAGTAGAGTAGAGTAGAGTAGAGTAGAGTAGAGTAGGGTAGGGTAGGGTAGGGTAGGGTAGGGCAGGGCAGGGCAGAGCAGAGCAGAGCAGAGCAGAGCAGAGCAGAGCAGAGTAGAGTAGAGTAAGGTAGAGTAGAGTAAAATAGAGTAGAGCAGAGCAGAGCAGAGCTGGAAGGAACCTTGGAGGTCTTCTAGTCCAGCCCCCTGCTCAAGCAGGAGGACCTATACCATCTCAGACAGGTGAATGTCCAGTCTCTTCTTAAAAATCTCTAATAATGGAGTGCCCACGATATCTGGAGGCAAGCTGTTCCCCTGGTTAATTGTCCTCACTGTCAGGAAGTTTCTCCTTAATTCCAGGTTGCTTCTCTCTTTGATCAGTTTCCAACCCTTGTTTCTCGTCCTGCCCTCTGGTGCTTTGGTGAACAACTTGGCCCCCTCTGCCTTGTGGCAGCCCCTCAGATACTGGAACACTGCTATCATGTCTCCCCTATTTCTTCTTTTCTTTAGACTAGCCAAACCCAAGTCCCATAGCCGTTCTTCGTATGTTTTGGTCTCCAGGCCTCGGATCATCTTAGTTGCTCTTCTCTGAATTTTTTCCAAACTCTCAACATCTTTTTTGTGATATGGTGACCAAAATTGGCTGCAGTATTCCAGGTGTGGCCTTACTAGGGTTTTATAAAGCGGTACTAATGCAGTAATGGAGGGGCTGTCATGAAGAAAAGGGGATTGACTTATTTTCCAAAGCATTAGAGGGCAGGACAAGAAGGGTGCAAGCTTAAAGAGAGAAGCAACCTAGAATTTTCTGACAGTGAGAACAATTAATCAATGAAATAGCTCCATCACTGGAGGTTTTAAAAAATAGACTAGACAATCATTTGACCAGGAGGGGATAGGTTCTCCTGCCTTGAGCAGAGGGGGTGGACTAGAAAACCTCTGAGGTCCCTTCCAGGTGTATGATCCTATGTTCTATGTCAGCGGTTCTCAACCTTTTTCAGGCCACGACCCCGACCTGTGCCGCAAATGCGCGGCGTGACCCTAACCTACACCACGCATGCGTGGCGCGACAGCCTGCACCGCGCATGTGTGGCACAACGGCCCACATGCGTGGCGCGGTGGCCCGCATCGCACATGTGCAGCGCAACAGCCCGCATGCGCGGCACAGCCCGCATGCGTGGCACGGCCCACATGCGCGGCGCGGCCCGTATCGTGCATGCACGGTGCGACAGCCCGCATTGCGCATGCATGGCGCGACGGCCTGCATGGCGCATGCGCGGTGCTACCCCGTGCATGCGCGGTGCTGCCCCCTATGCCGGCCAAGGGGAAAAGGGGAAAAAATGGCGGACTGCATTGTTTGGCGACCCCCATGAAATGGTCGTTCGACTCCAAATGGGGTCGCGACCCACAGGTTGAGAACCGCTGTTCTATGTTCTTTAGGCCACAAAGTTGGGAAACGTTTGTATCATACGGTTTCCTGCTTGAGCAGCGGGTTGGACTAATGAGGGCCGCATCAGCATTGCAGTTGCCCTGGGGGGGGGCTGGGGGGGTGTGGCCTACTGGGTGGGTGTGGATGGAGTGGGTGCGGCCTACTGGGTGGGTATGGCCAGTTCTACATCGTTCGCATCAAGGGTGCCTGTGGAGGTCTGGGCAGGAGTGGGACAGATCTGAGGGTCTCTGACAGAAGGGGGAGGGACCGGGGCAAGGGCCAAGACATGGTCCATTTCTTCATTCCTCACAAAAGGTGACACCTCCCCAGCATGCACCCAGGGGGCGGGGCTAACGCGGCAGGGGCTGGTTCTTCGCTCTTTCTGGACGGCCTTGTGGAGCTAAGACTGAATGCGTTTCAGCATAGATGGCCACCACAAAATTGTACATTGGCTCCCGACCAGCCTGGGCCAGGGCCAAGGCAGTGGGGGCTGTTCCCTCCCTGTTTCCAGGATGGCTTCACGGGCTGCAAGAAACCACTTCACGGGCCGCATCTGGCCCCCGGGCCTTGTGTTTGACATGTCTAGACTAGAAGATCTCCAAGATCCCTTCCAACTCTGTTATTCTGTTAAATTCAGTGACGAGTATTTTAAGCTTTTACTACAGATTTCAAAGGTTTCTTAGCCTACAATCGTGGCTGTAATCAGAGGAAGATCTAGGAATCACTCACTTTATGATGGTAAAGCCAAGAACCTCTGCCACTCTTTAAGCAGAAGAATATGTTTTGGACCATTACAATAGAGAAGAAATTTGTCTGTCTGTATGTTTAAAGCAAACTGTGAGCTTGAGACAGAGTTAACAAAACAACTGCATTTGAAATGTCGGGAACATTTTAACTCAGCAGGACTGAATTAAATAGACCAATGATCTGACTATATATTAAGCATTTTCCTTCACTATGAACTGGGTCACCAGAATAAGTTTTCCCTGGAAAACTGGAAACAAAGGCATCAGTTATGACAAGTAAATTGTCCTTTTCTTGGATCTTATAGAAGGTAAACTATCAACTCAGTCATACATGTTTAGACCCAAGAAGGTGCTTAATTTTGATTACTATTGAGAATAGCTCTAGCAAACGAGGCCACTAGAACAGAACATGCAGAGAAAGTAATACATCCATAGTAATTGTTGAGAATATAGCTTTTGTTGTCTTTGTAATGCAAATTACAGTGCCTCACTATTCCTACCTCATCATCTTGCATATGGTGCTATAGTCAATCAATTATCCTGCTATATTGATCACATGTATCTTGCAATTAGCATAAGTTCATATAATGGGTTCATATCCCTGCCCCTCATTGGTTTAACCCAGGGGTAGGCAACCTTGGCTCTTTTATGACTTGTGGACTTCAGCTCCCAGAATTCCTGAGCCAGCAATGGCTCAGCTTGGAAACCTCTCCCTTTCCCCTCAGCATGGCTGGCTCAGGAATTCTGGGAGTTGAAGTCCACGAGTCATAAAAGAGCCAAGGTTGCCTACCCCTGGTTTAACCTCTGCTGTCTCTGGTATTATAACAGACAATGTAACTCTAAGTCAAGGGTCTTAAACTTGGCCCTTTTATGACACACTGGCTGAGGAATTCTGGGAATTGAAGTCCACAAGTCATAAAAGGGCCAACTTTGAAGACCCCTGCTCTAAGTGAATGAGAGTGTTTGATCCCTGTTAATAAGAAACTCTTGGGAGAAATTTCCCCAAAAGGATTCATCTGCCATTGCTAACATAATTTGCAACCATTTGGAACAGCACTCAAGGAGTGTGCTAATCTAAGGATACAAGTGTTTGCTGGGCTGATGACCACATCAGAGTGAGGCTCCAAAACCAAGAAAGACATGTGGTGATTCTCCCAAGGAACTGTCTTTGTTGTTCCACCTCTACAGACAGAAATTTAGCAAACTAAAGCACTCTATTATCTACACTAAGCATATACTTGGAGAACTATTAAGGAGGGGCTGTCTTCAATCTGTTTCTCTCACACAAACTCTCTGAACTGAACTGTCTCTTATTCTTCTGGAATACACTCCCTCACTCCTGGGAATCCAAATTAATACATTCCATCACAATCAGCCTTGAACTGGTGTATCAAGTGCCACAAAAAGTAAGGTTTTACATTTAGGCAAGAAAAACCAAATGCACAGGTATAGTAGAGGTGGTACCTTGCTCAACAGTAGTAACTGTGAGAGGGATCTTGGAGTTTGTTGTGTACTTCGTTCGCGTGCGAATGATGAAGACACATGGCGATGCTGAACAAACACTTTATTCTCCTTCTACAACAACTGAGCAAAAGCAAAAGGCATGCAGGCCTTTTTATATGGCCAGAAACCCGGACAATGTCAACCAATAGGAACAGAGCATTTTTGCACCTTGCACATGCGCACAAGGCTGGCGCCGCTCTGTCTGGTCCCGGGCAGCTTTTGGAATGCCCGGAACCAATGCAACGTCCCGAGCCTGCTTTTGCAGGCTCAGGACACAACACCCCTCCCCCTAGATGGAATATACTCTGCATACATTCATGTACTCCATGCATTGGGAAGAGTGGCATACAGTTGCATTATTCAAATGCAAGGAGTGTGAAATACTTGAGTCTGTCCTCAGGCAAACCCTCTACAATATTGATTAATACAATAAATGTATCCAAAATAAAAAAATAATACAAAATAATCGACCCACGAGTTGCTTCCGTTATTCAGAGGCCTCATGAGCAGGTCCCTCATGATTGGACAGCAACTTCACAAAGTCTCTCAGATGTTTGGGTGGGCACTTGGCCTGCTACAACCTTCTAAGGCCCGGAGAGATTGCCTGGCCCACCTGCTCACCTACCAGGCTAGGCAGGCCAGGGCGTTGCTGCCCTAAATCCCTAGGTGACCCTGGTGAGGGTGCCTAGCCTACCTGCTCGCCTACCAGGCTAGGCAGGCCAGGACTTTGCTGCCCCAAATCCCCGGTTGACCCGTCCAGCTGCTGGCTGGCTGGACCCTCTAAGTCCAAGCCAACATACCTTGGAGGGGTGGAAGTCCCCGACCCCTCTTGGGAACACTGTCCCTCGAGCCCAAGGCTAGCAGATGGAGAGGGCTGGGTAGTGGAAGTGCCCCAGTACTCTATGGCCCCCAAGCATGTGCCCGAGGTGCCAGAGTCAGGAGTCACCTCCATAGCAACCCCCTTTGCTGGAGACCTCCTTTTGTGAGCAATTGCGGAATTAGGCAAGCGCCCCTGATGGAATTCCTTTTCTCTTGCTGCTTGTGATTTGTGTGGATACCCCCGGTCAGTCTCCCTGTCTGGAGCACTATCTGACATATGTGAATACTGTGGATACCCCCAGTGTGACTCCCTGTCTGGAGTAATTATGGATGTGTGGGATGATCCCCTATCCAGTGAATTCCTGTTAGGAGCACTTGCGGAACCTTGGGATGAATCCCAAACAGCTTCAGTTGCAGCTAGTGAGGGCCTGTTAGTCCTGGGAAACTGTGACCCAGAATGCATATTATGGTCCTCCCCCCCCCAGAGCAGAGCCAGGAGCGGAAGGGTGCGAGTCCAGTCTCCAGTTGGTCTATGTTTCTGTGAAGAACGCGGTTGTCACCCAAGGCAACTTCATATGATAACGTCCCCGAGACCTTGCAGACCACAGATGTGACCCAGAGATGTCCAGGCCCATAGTTTCTTGCCCAAACCGGATCACCCACCTGGAGTCTCCTAGGTGCCCGTGGTTGTGACACCTGTGAAGCCACCCGGTCAGGGTGCAGCCTGTCCAGTTTAGTGATGAGGCGGCGACCCCAGCGGAGTTCAGCTGGGCTCTTCCCTGTGGCTGTGCATGGTGTGGTGTGGTGTGGTGTGCAAGAAGGAAATCTGCTAACCTGTGATGCCAATTACCATAAGTCTGTTTCTTGAGGGCATCTTCGGTGGTGCGCACCATTCTCTCTGCCAGTCCGTTGGAGGATGGATGGAAGGAAGCCGATGGTGCATGCTGGATCAGGTTGGCCTGAAGAAAAGCCTAGAACTCAGAAGACGTAAATTGAGGGCCATTATCTAAAACCAGCACATCTGGAAGACTGTGTGATGCAAAAATTCCTCTCAACACCTGGATGGTCCTGGCAGTAGTAGTGGAGGAAACAGGAACAACCTCTAGCCATGGAATGGCTATCAATAACAACCAGGAAGAATTGCCCCTGAAAGGGCCCAGCATAATCTATATGCACCCTAGACCATGGGGTTTGAGTTTCCTCCCACCTATGTACTGGGGCCTGAGGCATTTCAGGCCGAGACTGTTGAGACACTTGGCACGCGTGCACCTGGGCCTCGATGGCTTTATTGAGCCCAGGCCTCCAAAGATGGCTGTGCGCAAATGCTTTCATCCGGACTATACCAGGATGTCCCTCATGTAGAGAGATCAAGATTCTAGACCTCAATAAGGCTGGAATCACTACCCTGCTACCCCGTAACAGGCAACCCTTGAAAGTGGAAAACTCATGGTTCTTGTGCGAGAAGCTTTGGAACTCAGTATCTGGGCACTTGTCAGGCCATCCTGACAACACCCATGTCAGCACGCGTGTAAGCGTGTGATCAGTGGCAATTTCTGCAGCCACATCCCTAGCATTGAGGGGAGACTCAGGCAACTCCTGAATGGAAAGAATATTGACGGCTGGAGCGGGATGTGGCTGTAATTGGTTCAGGGGTAATCTGCTCAGGCCATCTGCATGACCCATTTCTTTTCCTGGTTTGTGAACTAATGTATAGTCATATGCTGACAGGAAAATGGACCATCTCAGCATACGAGGAGAAATGATATGTGGGGTCTGTTTTTCATTGGTAAACAAACCCAGCAGAGGCTTATGGTCAGTATAGACCGTGAAATGGCTGCGATATAAGAAATCATGAAATTTCTTAATGCCAGCCACTATGGCCAATGCTTCTCTGTCAATTTGAGCGTAATTCCGCTCTGCAGAGGACAGAGTCCTTGAATAATAGGCCACAGGGACCTGTATCCCATCAGCCTTCAGATGACTCAGTACAGCTCCCACCCCATAAGGAGATGCATCGCATGTGATGCAAACAGGCAGTTGCTCATTGAAATACGCTAAAACAGCATTAGAAGTGAGGAAGGCCTGAAACTCTTGTCATGGACTTTAGTCCACTGCCAAGGAGCCTGCTTGTCTAAGAGTCTGTGTAATGGCTCTGTCACTGCAGCTTTATGTGGAAGAAATGCATGGTAAAAATTTAATAGTCCCAAGAAGGCTTGCAGCTTGCTCTTAGACTTAGGGCTTGGGGCCTGCTGGATAGCTTGCAATTTAGTTTCAGCAGGGTGAAGCCTTGAGCATCAATCCTGAATCCTAAGAAGTCAGTAGAAGTGACTCCTATCTTACATTTATCCTTCTTTAGTTTAAGGCCTGCTTTTCGAAAATGAAACAAGACAGCCCTTAATCTTTCTGCTAAATTTTGAGATGACTCCTCAGTAATGAGGATGTCATCGAAGTAGGGACAGACCCAAGGAATACCTCAAAGTATATACCTCCATGACACTTTGGAATATGCCAGTGGCTACATTTACCCCAAATTGCAGTCTCTTGAACTTGAAGGCCCCCCGTGAGTTACAATAGTCTGGACCTCTGCAGCTGCCTCATCAACAGGTAGCTGTTGATAGGCCTGTGCCAGGTCAAGCTTCGCAAAAATGTGCCCCCCCTTGACGGAGGCCAGAATGTGACTTACCACAGGCACTGGATAAGCGTGCTGTTGCAGTGCCTTATTCAGTGTGCATTTATAATCTGTACATATACGTATGTCCCCATTAGCCTTTAGAGGCGTTACTATGGGGGTTTCCCATGGACTTGAATCCACAGGTTCTAGAATGCCCTGCTGGAGCAATTTTTTTTTAATTATAAAAAATTCTTTTATTAAAACAATCAACATTGAGCATAAAAACCTATTATGCAGCAATCATCATTGGTATACAGTACTAAGTATTAGTCTTCGAAAACGTCTGAGTTAGTAAGCCTTTTTCCCCACTCCTCGCGTCTAGCCTCAACTATACTCCTGTTACATTTTATTTTGATTGGTGTTTCCCCTATCTGGTTCAATATTAATGTGATCAACATTAAACATAAGGTCCTATTGCTAAGCAATCATCCTAGAACATAGCATACAGCATTAGGTATTAATCTTTGTAAACATTTGTTTTAGTAAACGTTCTCCCCTCCTCCCTTACATCTTCAAGTATACTCCGAATACATTTTGTTTGATTGGTGTTTCTCTTATATATGGTCTATCTACTGTATCTAGTCTATCGCATATTGTGCGTTTGCGCTTCTGAGTTGACTTCATCCCATTACTAGTGCAATCTTTTATGGTCCCCAACCCGGGATCCTGAGGTAAAAGTTTCATATCCTGAGGTAGAGATTCAGTCTACTTTAACAATATTAAAGCAAACAACATTAGTCTTCCAACTCAGCATCAGTCTTACCTTTGAAGGCAAAAGATACCCTCCTAGGCTTAACCGTGATGGGTGTGATGGTTGGGTCTAACCGTAGCGAAATGGGAGGCCCCTTGTAGGATCCTACCTCTGAACTAAACACATCTGCAAACTCCTTGCAAACCTCTGCAAGGCCCAGCGTTTGTAAACTGTGCAGCCCAGTTACCTGGATTCCCAGAGCCTCGAACCAATCGAGTCCAATAAGACTCGTACGTTCACCCCCAACAACCACCACATCTAGGGAAACTTCAAAATCCTTATACTGTACCCTAAGGGTGGCCTCCCCCTTAACACACACCATAGAATTTTGAAAATCAGTGAGTATTAGATTCAATGGCCTGAGTTTAACTCGAAGGCCACTACTGCTGCAAATCCTTTTAAAGGTATTCATTGAAATAATGGAAAGAGCAGACCCAGTGTCCAACTCCATCAGTAAGGGAACCCCTTGCAACCTTACGTTAATGGAAAGTTTCTTCTTAAGGGGCTTGTGTGTCCCTGTTCTTAGAATGCTCCTGCGCAATGCACAGAAACCCACCCTGTTTTGGCTGGGGACCCTTCCCGAGGTTGAACCTTCTGGCGACCCAAACAGACAGATGCAATGTGGTCCTACCTGCCACACGCCCTGCAAATGGCGGAGCAAAATGTGCAGTCAGCTCGCTTGTGGCGTCCTCTGCACCCGAAGCATTGAAGAAATGCTGGGGCCTTGACCGGATGTCCCTTCTGCCTCCTCTCAGCTGGTTGGTGAAGTCTGCCGACCTCCTCTTCTGGATCCTCTTCTGATTCTTCTCGAGCATCCTCTTGATGGCCTGTAGCTGTGTCTGGAGGATTCCTGGAGAGGTGCAAGGCCTTCACAGCTCTGCCTGCTGCTTCCTCAGCTGCCAACTCTCGCAACGCATCTTGGAAGGAGACATATTCCTTTGCAAAAAGCTTTTGTTGTAAGTCTCTGCTCCTCAAGCCACAGACAAAATGATCTCACAGCCTCTTTTCCAGATCCTTGAATTCACAAGGTCTGGCTGCTTGCCTTAGGACCGCAATAAAGTCAGGATTCACCCAGCCTCTGGTCTCTCTGCTCGAACGCGTGCCTCCAAGCAATGATGGATAACTTCGGCTGGAAATGTTCTTCAACATTTTCTTCAAGTCAGCATATGTTACTGACTTGGGGCCACCAGATTTTCTGCAATGTCAAAAGCTTCTTGTCCACAGGCACACAAAAGAGTTGCTGCCTTCAGGCCGTCTTCTCTAATCTGATTTACTCGGAAGTAATTCTCCACCTGTGCTAGGTAGGAATTCCATCTCTCTGGGTGGGAGACATCGAAATCAGTCAATCGGCCAATCTTCGACATCGTAAGCTTTACGACCTTCACCACTCGCTTCCTCTACAAGCTGCTGTTGGGGAAAGGGTCCTTTAGCCGAGCTCAACCTCCAGCAACGCTGTACTGGCAGGCTGGGACACTGATTCAGACGCCGTCTTCCCCTCTTCAGGACTTCCTTGGTAAGTCCTCAAATCTTTTGTTCCAGCTTGCAAAGGATCCCACCTTCGTTGCCAGTGTTGGGTACTTTGTTCGCATGCGAATGATGAAGACACATGGCGATGCTGAACAAACACTTTATTCTCCTTCTACAACAACCAGGCAAAAGCAAAAGGCACACAGGCCTTTTTATATGGTCAAAAACACGGACAATGTCAACCAATAGGAACAGAGCGTTTTTGTGCCTTGCGCATGCGCACAAGGCTGGCGCTTCTCTGTCTGGTCCCGGGCAGCTTTTGGAATGCCCAGGACCAATGCAACATTCCAAGCCTGTTTTTGCAGGCTCAGGACACAACAGAGTCCTAGTGGACAATCACTTAGTATGAGCCAGCAGTGTGCTGCAGCTGCCAAAAAAGCCAACACAGGCTGCATTAACAGAGGGATAGAATCAAGATCACTGAAGTGTTAAAACCACTTTACAATGCCTTGGTAAGGCCACACTTGGAATACTGCATCCAGTTTTGTTCACCACAATGTAAAAAAGATGTTGAGACTCTAGAAAGAGAGCAGAAAAGAGCAACAAAGATGATTAGGGGACTAGAAGCTAAAACATATAAGGAACAGTTGCTAGAATTGGGTATGTCTAGTTTAATGAAGAGAAGGATGAGGGGGGACAGGATAGCAGTCTTCCAATAACTCAGAAGTTGCAACAAAGAAGAGGGAGTCAAGCTATTCTCCAAAGCCCCTGAAGGCAGGACAAGAAGCAACAGATGGAAACTAATCAAGGAGAGAAGCAACCTGGAATTAAGGAGAAACTTCCTAACAGTGAGGACAATTAACCAGTGGAACAGCTTGTCTTCAGACATCATGGGCGCTTCATCACTCGAAGTTTTTAAGAAGAGACTGGACAGCCACTTGTCTGAAATGATATAGGGACTTCTGCTTGAGCAGGGGATTGGACTAGATGACCTCCAAGGTCCCTTCCAGCTCTATTCTGATATAATTCTCAGCGGGCTGCAAATTATGCAATTGTGGCTTAAGGTCTTACTTCCTATGTCTATGTTTAAGATAACCATCAAGCACATTACCAGAAAGATCTAAGAAGAAATACTCCTGAAAGGGCCCATTGAAACAAGTTGTTAGGCTTTCTAACTCCCCCACTGCAACTTGCAAATCGCATGTCTCCACACCGCCCCCACCCAAAGGCACCCCGCCCCCGCCCGACGTGAGAGGGGCTGAATCGCATTTGATCAACCCAATTAAACATTAAATAATTGCAGCCCATTATGCAAATATCACACAACAATATTAATTTGTTGATTTCTTCTTTGAACAGCCCCTAATGCTAGCCTATCTTATGTGTTAAACGACCAATTAGCGCAACTATAACTAAGCGATGAAGAATGGATAATTGCCTAGTTATGATGTACCATCCCCTTGCTATGTTAATCCACCACAATTAAACAAATAGTGCACAAGGGAAGAAGAGATGCACAGATGTTCTTTTACAATGCTTTATTAGCCTGGGGGATTCTGTGGGTTCTGCTGAAGCAAGGATGGAGAAAGGGAGGGTGAAGAGGGGGGGACAATAGAGCCTAATATCTCAAACTGTGTTACTGTCATTTAGGCAGAACTAGATTCATCAGGGGAATTAGTAGTGGGAAAGCCCACCCTATTTGAGACAATAGGCTGTTTCACCGGGCAAGGATGGGCTGCTGCATTGGGATGGTGGGACAGCTGGTTCCTAAAACAGTGAATAATCAGCCTTGATGTAATTTGAATAATTCAATTGATTCTGGGAAAATCCATTTGGTTCAGATTTTCAAATCTGAGTGTTCTTTTGATTTGAGAGACAAAGAAAAGGGTGGGGGGCTTTTGAGCTGTATTTTCAGGTCTTATGAGGACAGCTTGTTAATATGAGCCCAGGTTTAATGTTGATTGCTTTAATATTGGGAAAGCGTACTGAATTTCTACCTCAGGATACTGAATTTCTACCTCAGGATCTTTTGCTAGGGATCATAAAGGATTGCACTACTACTGAGACAAATTCACTTCTGAAGCTCGAATGAACAATATGTGATAGACTAGAAACAGTAGTTAGAACATATATAAGAGGAATGTTTACTAAACCAGATGCTCACAAAGACTAATCCTTAGTGTTGTATTGCAGGTTATATGATGATTGCTTTCTAATATGATCTTATGTTTGATGTTGATTGTTTCAATAAAAGAATTTTTACCCCCCCCCCAAAAGTTGATTTGAGGCAAAGGTGCTGTCAGGTGCAAGAACTCAGCAACCAGGATAGAATTCAAATTGCAATAGCACTTAGACTTATATACTGCTTTGTGGTGTTTTACATTCCTCTCTAAGCAGTTTGATGGAGTCGCCCAACAGTCTGGGTCCTCATTTTACTGACCTCGGAAGGATGGAAAGCTGAGTCAACCTTGAGCTGGCCAGGACTGAGCCACTGGCAGTGGGCAGAGTTAGCCTGTAATACTGCATTCTAACCACTATGTCACCAACATCGGATCAACTACAGCAGTAGTAATAGCCCTTAGACCAGTGTTTCTCAACCTTGACAATTTTAAGGCATGTGGACTTCATCTCCCAGAATTCCACAGCCAGCGTTGCTGGCTGTGGAATTCTGGGAGATGAAGTCCACATGCCTTAAAATTGTCAAGGTTGAGAAACACTGCCTTAGACTTATATACTGCTTCACAGTGCTTTACAGTCCTCTCTAAGCAGTTTGATGGAGTCGCCCAACAGTCTGGGTCCTCATTTTATCGACTTCGGAAGGACGGAAGGATGAGTCAACCTTGAGCTGGTCAGGATTGAACCGCTGGCAGTGGGCAGAGTTAGCCTGCAATACCGCATTCTAACTACTGCACAACCACGGTGCCTCAAAAGTACTACATATACAAGAATTTGAACTACTAAAGATCAAGATGGATTGACCTCAGATAAGAGTCAATGGATTTAGGTCTCTTATGGGGACGTAGTGGTGATGTATTTAATCCTGCCCTTGTGCTCAGCTTGGTCATCTGCTACAGGTGCTATGACATTGCCGTCAAATTTCTGAACTGAGTCCTTGTGTATCCTTCCTGGATTGCAGCAAGAAGTGTCTGTATTTGATATCTGGGTGCTCTAGATCAGAGGTCCTTTGGGCACCAGGGACCGGATCCACGGAGAGAGGTTTTTCCACAGACTGGAGGGTGCGTGGTTTTGTGTGCTGCCTGCATCCCGCGGATGGGGCTTTGCTTGTTTGTGCGGACTGGTTGCTGGCATGCCGTGGCCCGGTACTGGGCCACGGACTGGGGCTTGAGGACCCCTGTTCTAGATGAAAGGAAGGTGGAACAGACAAACCAACTCCTGAGGAGTTCCTCTTTTGGCCTTCTGGAAGGGCTTTAAAACCCAGCTTTGCCAGTTAGCCTGAGGTCCCAATGCTCAAAGTTTGAGGTGGATTAATAACGTGGCTGCCATCTCATTGGGCTTGCCTTTTGCTCTTTGCCTCTGTATTTATTGTTTTTTTTTTTAAAAAAAGTATTTTTATATTTATGATTGCAATTGTCAACTACCCAGAGTCGCTTTGCAGAGTGAGATGGGCAGCAAATAAATTTAATAAATAAATAAAATCTACCCAGCTACAAGGCAGATTCCATGAACTGTTCAAATGGTGCCACCGATAAAGCCTTACTTGAAAGGTCTCACTCATTCACGAGTCTTTCCAGGTTTTAAAATCTGTGTCCCATCAAAAAAGCATCTTCATTATTATTATTATTATTATTATTATTATTATTATTATTACTACTACTACTACTACTACTACTACTACTACTACTACTACTATTACTACAATTATTATTTTTCCCAAATTTTAAAACTTTCTCCCCAAAAGGCTATGCTAGCTTTATTTTTTTGTGTCTTTTTGTGTCCTTTTATTACCTTTCAATCAGTTCAGAGGCCTAACGGATGTGCTACTTCTTAGCTGAAAAAGATTTTAATAGAGAAAGCAGCTTTTTTATATATCAAAACAAACAAACAAACAAACCTTATTGTTGCTTTTGTTTTCATTATATTTTTTTCTCTTACAAAGCCCTCTTGTTAAGAGAAAGATGGGAAATGCAATTAATTATCTGATTTTCCATTTATAATTACAAAGATGTATTAGTTACATTTGACCCTATTAGTATAAAGCTATTTTATGCATGATTTATAATTTTATTGCTTAAGTAAAGGAAGTAATCACTTGAGTAATAATTTCATCATGGAACACAAACATCTCAAGCAAATAAACTCACTAATAAAATTCCATGATACATTTAATAGAGAATTACAGCAATACTCAGGAGTCAGCTCTATCCAACCCATTGTAACTTTCTTCCGATGGGATAGCAAATTTTTAAATTCTTTTTCACACATTAAAAATAGCTGAATTTTAAATTAGTAAAACAAAATGCAAGTTTCATTAAAGAAAACAATCAGGTTTTGGCTTGAATTTTTTAATAATAATAATAATAATAATAATAATAATAATAATAATAATAATAATAATAATAATAATAATAATAATAATAATAATAATAATAATAAAAATAAAGTTGGAAGGGACCTTGGAGGTCATCTAGTCCAACCCCCTGCTCAGGCAGGAAACCCTATACCATTTCGGACAAATGGCTGTCCAGTCTCTTCTTAAAAGCTTCCAGTGTTGGAGAATTCACCGCTTCTGGAAGCAGGTTGTTCCACTGGTTAATTGTTCTAACTGTCAGGAAGTTTCTCCTTAGTTCTAGGTTGCTTCTCTCCTTGATTAGTTTCTACCCGTTGCTTCTTTCAATGGAAAGATAATTTAATCAAGAATGTAATGCAACATAGTTTGTTCAATTATCTGTACTATATTCTATTGAAAGTTATAGCCAAATAATCAGAAAAAGGAAGCACAACTTGCTTAGGTTGATATCAGGCAGCTTTCCTTCATCTGATTATAGCCAATGAGCATGAGTGTTTACAGAGCCAATCGGGTGTCATCTTGTTTTGGCAATGAGCCAATCAGATCACAGTAGGATTCAGTTATTGATGTCCTGTATTGAAGCTGAGAGGAGGACATTGGTCAGTGTGTTATGTGATCGCTATCAAGTTGGTTGGGTTTTTTTGTGTTCTTTCATTTAGTGAGTTTATAAAATGTAATAAAATTAAAGTAATGGTGCAAAGAATTGACTGGTCACCCAGAAAGCGATGTAAAATAGTATTATTAAGTGAACAAGGCTACAGTTATAAAGAAATTAGAAGAAAAATTGGTGGAAACTTAACCAAAGGTGGCATTTCAACTGTACACTTTTCCCAAAAGGTTTCCACAAATTTTGGCCACTACTGTATACAATTCTGGACATATGGCTGTCCAATCTCTTCTTGAAAACGTCCAGTGATGGAGCACTCACAATTGAGCCCAAAATTTCTGTTGCTAAGCAAAATATTTATTAAGTGAGTTTTGACCCATTTTACGACCTTTCTTGTCACGGTTGCTAACAATGGTTGTTAATAACACGGTTGTTAAGTGAATCTGGCTTTCCCCCATTGATTTTGCTTGTCAGAAGGTCCCAAAAAATGATCACAGGACCCCGGGGCACTGGGACCATCATCAATAGGAGCCAGTTGCCAAGCATGTGAATTTGGATCACATGACCATGGGGATGCTGCAAGGTTGTAAGGGCTGTTGTAACTTCAAACGGTCACTAAACAAACAGTTGTAAGTCGGGGAATACTTGTATTTGTAAGATGTACGGACTTCAACAGCTGTGGAATTTATGCTGGCGGGGCAATTCTGGGAATTGGAGACCACACATCTTTAAGTTGATAAGGTTGAGAAACATAATAATAATAATAATGATGATGATGATGATGATGATGATGATGATGGAAGGGACCTTGGAGGTCATCTAGTCCAACTGCCTACTCAGGCAGGAAACCCTATACCATTTCGGACAAATGGCTGTCCAGTCTCTTCTTAAAAACTTCCCGTGTTGGAGCATTCACCGCTTCTGGAGGCAGGTTGTTCCACTGGTTAATTGTTCTAACTGTCAGGAAGTTTCTCCTTAGTTCTAGGTTGCTTCTCTCCTTGATTAGTTTCCACCCGTTGCTTCTTGTCCTGCCTTCAGGTGCTTTGGAGAATAGCTTGACTCCCTCGTCTTTGTGGCAGCCCCTGAGATACTGGAAGACTGCTATCATGTCCCCCCTCGTCCTTCTCTTCATTAAACTAGATATACCCAATTCCAGCAACCGTTCCTTATATGACCTGAATCAGCTTACCTGCCTACCTACTTATCTTACCTCTTCATTTGCCAGAACAAGGAAAATAATTAGGGCCAAAAATGTCTGAACAGAGCAGGTACAAAGAGAGTCTATTTGCATTGTGAGAGTTTGAAGGAGTTTAGGCACGCTGGCTGAGGAATTCTGGGAGTTGAGGTCCACGTTTTTTTAACGCAAAGGAGTGCCATTTACTTCACTTAACGATGCTCTTTTTCTGGCTGGCGCAAACTGTTTTTGCTGTTACGCAAAGATGGAAAACACAGATGACAGCAGAGGTCTAATTTTTATTTTTTATTTTTTTTCATTGGATTGTCACGCAATATCAAAATACCCTTGCTGGTCTGAGTAACTTCCTGTACATTGAAGAAAAGACCTTTTAAAAACCAGCCCCTTTTAGCAACGACAGGCTGAAAGACAAACAAACAAAACACACCTCACACAGGGTGGATCCATTTTTGTAGAGAATCTCAAGGACACAACAGTGTGTTCCATTTAAGCTCTGTGGCTGTGGAGCAACAGAGGTAAATCATGCATGTTTGCAACAAGAGATGCACAAAATGCTTTGGATTTGAAATTGTCCCATTGTAAGGGGGCCATTGGTGGTGTTGAACATTTTGCATGAGCCAAATGCTTTGTTGGGGACGAGAGGGAAAGGGGGAACCTTCCTAGGATTCTGAATACTTCATTTTTGCTTTCTGCAGTTTGCAATTCCCAAAATCCAACACTGAGAAGACAGGGAACGTTCGTCTATGGCAGGGATAGGCAACCTTGGCTCTTTTATGACTCGTGGACTTCAACTCCCAGAATTCCTGAGCTAGCATGGCTAAGCATGGAAACCCCTCCCTTTCCCCTCAGTATAGCTGGCTCAGGAATTCTGGGAGTTGAAGTCCATGAGTCATAAAAGAGCCAAGGTTGCCTACCTCTGGCCTAGGCCTAGGCCGCTTTATTACTCATGGACTTCAACTCCCAGAATTCCTGAGCCAGCATGCCTCAGCTTGGAAACTCTCCCGTTCCCCTCAGCGTGGCTGGCTCAGGAATTCTGGGAGTTGAAGTCCATGAGTCATAAGAGAGCCAAGGTTATCTACCCCTGGTCTATGGAGATTCTCAGTCCTCCAGGTCATAGCTGTCTCAATGGTGATTTTTCTTGAGGAATCAGAAGAAAACATTTCACTTCTCATTTAAAAAGCTTCATCAATTCATCATTCAGAAGTGATGAAATTTCATGGATGAGAAGCGAAAAATTTTCTTCTTCCTCTTCAAGGAAAAAAAACAGTCCAGTTGCCTTTGGAAAAAAAGCATTTTTGAGACAGGAAACTTTCAAACCGGAATGGAACAACTCATCACAGCCAACTCACTGCGGCCAACTTCTCATGGCCAACTCTTTCCTGCCTGAGCAGGGGGTTGGACTAGATGACCTCCAAGGTCCTTTCCAACTTTATTGTTATTATTATTATCATTATTATTATTATTATTATTATTACTATAATAAGTTACCATGGCCCACTTGCCACGGGAAAACTCACCACAGTAACTCAACGCGGGACAACTGAACAATTCAATTTAATTATTTAAAACGAATTTTTTAAAAAATATTTTATTTTTTGTCATTCACATTTCATTCTGCCCCTCCTTTGGCGTCTTTTCTTTCATGATTCTGTTCCATCATTTCTTGGAGATTACTGTAACTCTTGTCCCGTGGCAAATTATCCCGCAGCAAGTTGGCCGTGGCTAGTTGTCCTGTGGTGAGTTGGCCACAGCAAGTTGGCTGTGGCAAGTTGACTGTGGCAAGGTGACCGTAGCGGATCGTCATCAACCTCATTCACACAACACTTAGAAACAGGCACTCCCTTGAGGCAAATTGTTTAAGAACACTTCAAGTGGTTTTCAGGAATGGTGAACACCACCACACCCTAAACAGGACGAGCATTTCTTTTCATGCCCTTGTCAAGAGAGAACCTTGAAGTAGACAGAGTTGCTTAAAATTCATCTTGATGAGAACTGTATGCTCAATGGCACAGGCGAGGATGACCTGGGGACCCAACCCCCTTCTGCAGCTAAGAGATACAGTAGTGGCCAAAATTGTGGAAACCTTTTGGGAAAAGTGTATTTTTGAGGTTGGATGGCTAATAACACCACTTTTTTGGGGGGGAGTAGTACCATAAAATTATATATCAACGGAAAGATAATTTAACCAAGAATGTAATGCAACAAAGTTTGTTCAATTATCTGTACTGTATTCTATGAAAAGTTATAGCCAAATAATCAGAAAAAGGAAGCACAATTTGCTTAGGTTGATCTCAGGTAGCTTTCCTTCATCTGATTGTAGCCAATGAGCGTGAGGGTTTAGAGAGCCAATCAGGTGTCATCTTGTTTTGGCAATGAGCCAATCAGATCACAGTAGGATTCAGCGATTGACGTCATGTATTGAAGCTGAGAGGAGGACATTGGTCAGTGTGTTGTGTGATCGCTATCAAGTTGGTTGGGTTTTTTTTGTGTTCTTTCATTTACTAAGCTTGTAAACATAATAAAATTAAAGTCATGGTGCAAAGAGTTGACTGGTTGTCCAGAAAGCGATGTAAAATGGCATTATTAAGTGAACAAGGCTACCGTTATAAAGAAATTAGAAGAAAAATGGGTGGCATTTCTACTGTACACTTTTCCCAAAAGGTTTCCACAATTTTGGTCACTACTGTACACCCCAGTGGAGGATAAAAAACAGTTATTTTACTGCTTTCTCCTTTTCTTTGGAATCCACCTTGTTTCTATCTGCTTTTCTCACTTGAAGCGGCCAGTAACTAGGGGAGGAAAATTGCAGAAAGGAAATGGGGGTGGATGGGGGTTGAGTGCTCGCCTCCCTGCTTACGGAACGGGACAACTCACCACAGCCAACTTGCCACGGTCATCTTACCATGGCCAACTTGCTGTGGGCATTTTGCCAGGGCCATCTTGCCATGGGCCAACTCAGTGAAGACCTCTCACGGAGGACATCTTGCCATGGGACAACTCAGTGAAGACCTCTCACGGAGGACATCTTGCCATGGGACAACTCAGTGAAGACCTCTCACGGAGGACATCTTGCCATGGGACAACTCAGTGAAGACCTCTCACGGAGGACATCTTGCCATGGGATAACTCAGTGAAGACATCTCACGGAGGACATCTTGCCATGGGCCAACTCAGTGAAGACATCTCACGGAGGACATCTTGCCATGGGCCAACTCAGTGAAGACATCTCACGGAGGACATCTTGCCATGGGCCAACTCAGTGAAGACCTCTCACGGAGGACATCTTGCCATGGGACAACTCAGTGAAGACCTCTCACGGAGGACATCTTGCCATGGGCCAACTCAGTGAAGACATCTCACGGAGGACATCTTGCCATGGGACAACTCAGTGAAGACATCTCACGGAGGACATCTTGCCATGGGACAACTCAGTGAAGACCTCTCACGGAGGACATCTTGCCATGGGACAACTCAGTGAAGACATCTCACGGAGGACATCTTGCCATGGGCCAACTCAGTGAAGACATCTCACGGAGGACATCTTGCCATGGGCCAACTCAGTGAAGACATCTCACGGAGGACATCTTGCCATGGGCCAACTCAGTGAAGACATCTCACGGAGGACATCTTGCCATGGGCCAACTCAGTGAAGACATCTCACGGAGGACATCTTGCCATGGGACAACTCAGTGAAGACATCTCACGGAGGACATCTTGCCATGGGACAACTCAGTGAAGACATCTCACGGAGGACATCTTGCCATGGGACAACTCATCATGGGAAAATTTACCGTGGCCAACTCACCTTGGGACAACCTGCCGAGGGACAACTCAGCGCGATAAATGTTATCTGCCAGTGTTCCTTCGACCTTATTTCCATTGACAAAAATGGAAGTAAATGTCAAAGAAACAATGGTGGATCATATTTATCATGTTATCCCGCATGGATTGTCCTGTGGTAAGTTCTCCCGCCAGCGAGTTGGCCCTGGCGAGTGTCCCACAGTGAGATTGTGGGGCAGATTGGCCACGCCAAGTTGGCCACTGTGAGTTGTCCTAGATCCCCCTGCTTATCCTCCTGACAGGGTAACAGAAACAACCCGTCTTTTCAGATCCTGTCTCTGCCAAACATTGACTACATTGTTTTGCTCTTAGCGAGTCAAACTCTCAACATGGACACAAACTCTTCGTCAAAAGGCACTCTTCTATTATGATGGTCCTGCTCCAGTAGTCGCTTTACTCAAGATCAGAACTGTAAGCATCCCAGTTAGTAATGTGACCAACCATAGACAAAGGAAAAGGAAAGCAAAACTCTGCACATCACCAATGATAGCTAGCAGTAACTGGAACAGAAACTAACAAGGATAGCAGCACAATATAAATTCAACTGGCAAGAAGAAGAAATGCAGGGTGTTACGTCTACCATCATTGGGAAATAGCTTGTGCTTATTGTGTCTATTTCAATGCTTCTCAACCTGGTCAACTTTAAGATGTGTGGACTTCAAATCCCAGAGTTCTATAGTCAGCATGGCTGGCTGGGGAATACTAGGAATCGAAGTCCACACATCTTCCCCAGGTTGAGAAGTAGCAATCTGTTCTTAGACCATCTTTACCCTATTCAGGTGGCCTTGAATTGTAGGAACTCCAATTCTGAGGATTCCTATTGGCTGAGAAACCTTGGATGTGGAACCTCAGCACATCTGGAAGAACCATCCTGGAGAAAACTGTCCTAAACAGAACTCGGTCCAACATCATCAGCTTCAACTGATCTTCAATAAAAGGATAACGTTTTAAGTATGACATCTTTCTGGAAGGCCTTTGCTGATTAATGAAGCATGAAGTCCTACAATACAAAAAGTTTTGCTTTGCACTAAGGTGCTTGTGGGAAATGTTACCGCAACATGGAATATTATAACTAAGAGTATTGGATCAAGATGTGAAGAATCCATGTTAACAGATTTTAAGACCCAGTTAAAATGTTCTGGAAAGAATATTTGACATGGTGCTATTGAATGTGTCTCCTTATTTCAGCACACAGTGGAGCATGATGAGAATGAACGAATACCCTTGGATATTAAAATGCTTTTGCGTATGCATAAGGGAGTAGGCTGCAACAGGCCTTCTCTTTGAGGTCACAGTCAGACAACTGTGTGGAATGCATGCAAATCACCTCCTCCCTACCATTACCTGCATCTTGAATTGGTAAAGTCTTGTCACATCCTTTCTCCTACGTAAAATTTTTAGGTGTCTATGAGGTCACAGGGAAACAAACGCTGGGCATAGTCTCAGTCTTGATCAATCACTAAGTAGAGGTAGGTTCACGGTTCAAGAAGCAGAGTTGGAATTTTCCCAAATCATGCCCTTCTCTCTTTATGAGGGAGGGGGTGAGCTTTGTTAGTCCCTGTGGGTGTCCTAGCTAAAAGAAAGCCTCGTGCCTTGACTCTCTTGCCAGAATCATCAAACTGCTGTCTCGTGAAGCTACAATAAGAGTAACTCAAGAAATATTTGGTCCAAGAAACGTGAGTGTGCCGAACACTGTTGTATGTAACTTCTTTGGCAAGAGATGTCTTAAAGCTCGGATGCCTTCAAGCTCAGACTCAAAAGGCATTGAGCCAAGACCTCCAAACTGTATTTATTTATGAGCGTATTCAAAAAAGGTAAAATTTAAAATTAACTAAAGCAATATGGTGTGGTTTGCTCCCTCCAGACCAGTGGTTCTCAACCTGTGATCTGTGGATCCCTGGGGGATGGGGCGCAATGTTGTCACAGGGGGTCCACGAAGGTTTGAAAAAATGTTATGATTTAAATCTTGAGTTAAGCCTTGGGGGTTCGTGGCGACGGTTTGTGGCCACAAAAGGTACTTAAAGGGAGTCCGTGGTGAAGAAAAGGTTGAGAACCATTGCTCCAGAGTCCAGACCATTATTTTATAACTTGATCTAGTTTTGTGGATCTTGGGGGGAATCTAGTGGAAATGAAAGGAAAAAGGAAAGGAAGATAAAAATAGGTCTGGTAAGTCTGGGGTCAGCCCACACTTGATTTAGATGCCTTCCAGTATCTCACGATACTTCAGTAGTATCTTGTTTAATCTATTTTGATACAGTAGATTATTAAAGCTTACTTAGAGAATCAGGAATCTTTTCTAATGCATCTGATCACTGTGGTGTCACGATATTAAGACTGCGTGAAAGGAAGGATGAGATTTTAAATCCATTGTCTCCAAGGAAAGCTGAGACAATGGTAGGATTGCAGAAGCCACAAAAAAAGAGAGATTCCTTTCTAGAGGATTTCAAGCATGGTAGACTGGGCCATAATCAAGTATCTGGCAACTCTCTAAAACCTGCCTTGTTGAAAATGCTGTAGATGGCTCTGCCATCAACCAACAAAACCGTTATTCTGCATTCAAACAATCTGCTTTACAGAACTTCCCGTAGTTTGGCAGTGGTAGAAGTCACTTATTAGTGAGAGGGAAAAGAATTCCTCTAGACATCAGATCCAATTTAGGAATTATCCTCTGTGAGACGTGATTCTAGTCCAGCGGTTCTCAAACTTTTCCGGGGCTTGACCCCGGCCTGCATCGCGCATGTGCGGCGCGACGGGGTGCATCGTGCATGCGTGGCGCGACGGCCTGCATCGCGATAGGGGAAAAAATGGCCGCCCAAAAAAAATGGCGGACTGCGGAGCTTGGCGACCCCCGTGAAATGGTCGTTCGACCCCAAATGGGGTCGCGACCCACAGATTGAGAACTGCTGTTCTAGTCAGTGATCTAAAGCTGGGATTCTTCAAAATCCTATGAATTAGGACAATAGTTCTAAAGATGAAAAAAAAAACAATCAAAATAGGTCCTGCATATATCCACCTGTCTTATGAAAAAATAAATCTCTAATTTTTTAAGGTGGCAGATGAGAAGGAGATAGTGAAAGGTTTACTCTCAGTCATTTGGCAGACAGTCACCTAACAATCTGGTTAAAAAGTGACATAAGGCCAAGAGTATTTGGCTGGCGATGAAGAGCAGTTGAAGAACGTCTAAACACAATTGTCCACTGTACCAAGTCTATAAGGGACACCAAGGGATCTGTTGGGAAAGTCTCTATTGCTGACATCTAGCACCTCCACCAGAAGACAAATTTCTACTCTAGACCAAAATCACAGAAGAAAAAGATGTGCTTACTAGGACTACCTTCTCTGGCCTGCCAAAATCTGCTTGACCACAACGTAGCAGCAAAGAGATCCCGAAAGAAAGCTGGTTCCTGCTATTTTGTGATCAACTTGACATTTGCAGCCTGGAAACAATAGCCCTAAGTTTCATTTCCTGGCATGGGGACTCAACTCCCCAGCTCAGGAATAAAGTGATAATACACAGACTACTCTACACAGAGCTACAGTTAAAACTGGTCATCGTTCAGGTGGCATTTCAAACACTTTGTCGTGCTTTTGCAGAAGGCTGAAATGTTCTCGTCCTTCACATTCATGACACCAGGATCGTCCAGTCGCTGTCTTCTCTCCCATACTGAAACACAAAGAAAGTGTGTTAGGAGAAATGCCATTGGGACCCAGGCTCAAGTCTTTATTCAACCAAGAAACTCACTAGGTACCTCTTCCTTGAAAACTATGGAGTAAGCCTGAACAGGAAGACCGTTTTAGAGTTTTTGAAAACTCTGCATATGGTTGGCTGTTAAAAGTGCTGATTAAGGGGTTGAGAAAGTGATGTTCAGAAGAAGTATATTCCCAACGCCCTAAAATTGCAATTGGCTGCTGTGGGAAGTCAGCCCCCCAGAGAAGGAAATATTAAAAGGGCAGAAAAATATATTTCCTCAAAGGATCTTAAAGAGGCAGAAAAGCATGCCCACTTTTTCTTAATAGCCCCAAGTCTCCCTCCTCAAGCAGAAACCAGCTCTATAGAAATGCAGATGTAAACCATTCAGGAAGGTTGAAGCTAGAAGATTAAGAAGACAAAGATACCTAAAACCTACATACTCCACCCAAACTGTAAGACAGGACATAATAGGATTAACCCACAGATGCCAAAGGGCACACCCAGACTCAGGTCAGAATACATGACACAGGAAATACAAAGCCTCAAACAGGAACAGGAAACAACTCCAAACAAAAGGCCAGAGGGTATAAAAACCCACTCCCTACATGTGCTCTCTCTTTTTTCTTCCAGAGCCATCTTTCTGTCTGGCTCTCCTCTTCAATAAACTGCAACCTTCTTTCTAAAGCAGTTGCCATGTTGTTTATTCCCGGCTTGGACTGAACCACGATGAAGATTTTTCCTTCGACACTGCCCAAATGTTTGGATGCTCTCCCTAGGAGACTTCTAAAAGGTTTATCACATGGTCCTCTTTCATGCAACCAAAAGGTGAAATATTAAATACATCTCTGGGGAACAGAGTGGGACAATCACCGCAGCCAACACGCCACGGCCAGTTCACCACAGGACAACTCAGTGGGGGACAATTCGAGAATTCAATTTAATTACTTAAAACAGTTAAAAGTTATTTTATTTTTTGTCATTTACACCTCATTTGGTCTCTCCTTTGGCATCCTTTCTTTAATGATTCTGTTCCACTGTTTCTTTGATATTAGTGTAACTTGTCCCTCGGTGAGTTGGCCATGGCGAGCTGGCCGTGGCTTGGTAACTATATTTAATTTGAAGCAAATGTAAATGAAGCAAACCAAAAGATTTTTGTTCTGCCACTTCTACTGAGAGTGAGCCCAGCCTGTTGATTAAAGTCTAGGATGGTTCCTTGATTTGGGAAGAGCTGATCTTGTGCAGGCCTAGAATTGTTTTGCGCAGGCCTAGATATGTGCATGTGTCATCTCTGTGGTGGGAGCTGCATTGGCTGCTGGTTTGCTTCTAGTTTCAACTCAAAGTGCCAATTGTCACCTTCAAACCCCTACATGACTTGGGACCAGATTATCTGAAGGATGATCTTTTCCCGGTCATATCTACCTGACCCACCAGAGGCAGAGAATGCTATATATAAGTCCCCTCTCTTAATATGTAGGTTCCCACTCTTAAGGAAGTTCATCTAGTAAGACCAAGAAGAAGGGCCTTCTCTGTGGTGGCTCATATCTGCAGAGATAAGATTGGCCCCCACTCTGACACTCTTCCACAAGCCCTAAAGACCTGGTTTTGGCAACAGGCCTGGGGAGACTGAAGTGATATGGAGCCCATCAAATGGCTCATTGGATTGTTGTTGCCAGGCAGATGGGGTCGGTAATGCTTTTTTATTATTTTTATATTGAGTTTTTATCCTTGTAGGTTTCCCCGAGTCACTGAGAGTGAGTTGGGCAACCATATAATTTTTCATAAACAAACAAACTCTACAGCCCTGTGCCTCTGAGCTGTTTCTATCACTGCTGTTTGGTTTGCTTCATTCCACCATCTTCTTTGTTTGCTAAGCAACAAATCTGAATTTTCCCTTTACTCAGCATTCTATTTAAACAAGATCCAGTCCTTCAAAGAGGAAATGTAAACCAGTGTAAACATTCTGGAGGGAATCTGGGCTAGCCCTCAGCTGATCAGAAGACTTCAGAAAATTTGCATGGCAATCTAAAAGATCAATACCAGTCACAACATGGAGCACTACAGAGATGGGAAATTGGCTTCCTATCATGCCTGTTTTGGATACTATAGGTTTCCAGATGTAAATAATACAGGGCAATTATCATCACCAGAGTTGGAAGGGACCTTGGAGGTCTTCTAGTCCAGCCCCCTGCTCAAGCAGGAGACCTTAGACCTTTGCAGACAAATGGATGTCCAGTCTCCTCTTAAAAGCCTCCAGTATTGGAGCATTCACAGCTTCTGGAGGCACTGATTAATTGTTCTCACTGTCAGGAAATTTCTCCTTAGTTCTAGGCTAGATCTCTCCTTGATTAGTTCCCATCCATTATTTCTTGTCTTGCCTTCTGATTCTTTTGGAAAATAAGTTGACCCTCTCTTCTTTGTGGCAGCCCCTTAGATATTGGAACACTGTTGTCATGTTGATTCAGGATTGAATCAATGTCACCCAATACAGAGACTGGTGGAATTATGTGTGTATATTGCATTTCTGTCAGGATGTGAGGCAATAATTGAGCTATTCAACCATTCATACATTTGTCTATTTCTCATAGAAAACATGTGAGAGCCTTACTTGGATATCACTTAGCTGGTTCCAGAAACGGGTTGCTATTTGAGGTCCATTCTCCATGGTCGGAATGTGCAAATTCTAGAAAAAAAGAAAAACCTAGTTAAAATATAAAGGTGTTCAGAAAATTGATCTCTGATGGAATTATAAAAGGCTTAGGAACAGAAAGACAAACCAATACATGAAAGCCCAGCAGTGAAAAGCTTTCTTATTTTCCCCTGTTTGAGATATAATTTTGTTTCTTCTGTTCAATCTTAATTCAGTGCAAAACAAATTCTGCAGAAGCCAAGCAAGGCTGACAAGAGATCATTATTTAACTATCACACAAACATAAAATTCATTCCCAAGAACATAAACTGCCAAAGACATTTTATTTGACGGATACAAATTACATCACAGCATCTGCAAGGAGAATAAGGAGAGAAATGGTATCAGGTATGACATTATGATGTCTTTCCTCCTGAGAACACCTATAATTTCAGCAAGATATTCATGTCAGCAGCAAGGTGGATGGTCTTAGTTACAGCTGTTGGAACAAATGAAGAACCAGGTTAGAGAGAGATTGTTATGGAGAAAATCTACCTATGTGCTCACTAACAGTCCCTCTTCTTTGTGGCAACTCCTGAATGTCCCAATATCTCAGGGGCTGCCCCAAAGAAGAGGGAGTCAAGCTATTCTCCAAAGCACCTGAGGGCAGGACAAGAAGCAACAGATGGAAGCTAATCAAGGAGAGAAGCAACCTAGAACTAAGGAGAAATTTCCTGACAATGAGAACAATTAATCAGTGGAACAATCTGCCTCCAGAAGTTGTGAATGCTCCAACCCTGGAAGTTTTTAAGAAGAGACCGGACAGCCATTTGTTTGAAATGGTATAGGGCAGCGGTTGTCAACCTTTTTCAGGCTGCGACCCCGACCTGCGCCGCGCATGCGTGGCGCGATGGCCCGCACCACGCATGTGCAGCACAACGGCCCGCATCGTGCATGCGTGGCGTGACGGCCCGCATCGCGCACGCAACGGCCCGCATCGCGCATGCGCGGTGCGATGGCCCGCATTGCGCATGCGTGGCACGCACACGATGGCATGCATCGCGCATGCTTGGCGCGACGGCCCACATCGCGCATGCATGGTGCTACCCCGCGCATGTGTGGTGCTGCCCCCTGCGCCGGCCGAGGGGAAAAGGGGAAAAAAATGGCGGACTGCGGTGTTTGGCGACCCCCCGTGAAATGGTCGTTCGACCCCAAATGGGGTTGCGATCCACAGGTTGAGAACCGCTGGTATAGGGTTTCCGGCCTGAGCAGGGGGTTGGACTAGATGACCTCCAAGGTCCCTTCCAACTCTGTTATTGTATGATTCTATGAGTCAACAATAATTTGATGGCCTACAATCAGCTAAATATCAAACAGGCAGTGGTTAGAATTGCAATAACAACTCTGAATCTCCAGGACACCGGCTCTTACCTCTCCCAGGTACAATACTGTTGAAACAGGACATACAACGCAAGCGGTTCCTGCCCCAAACATCTCCTTCACTCTTTTCTCCTTCAAGGCAGTTGTGAGATCACTCATAGTAAGGTATCTCTCTGATACTTTAAATTCACCCTGAGCAAAAATGAAAAATAAAAAATAAGCAAGCAGTTCTAGAAGTCACGTTTGCCAAGAGCTAAGACTCTTGAAAACTCCCATCTCACACAGAAGGATCAAAACTATCCGAGCGGACAGCTACCCACCCATTTGCGGGCCAGATCTAAGATGCTTTGCCTCGTCACACCAGGAAGGATGATGCCGTCCAGGGGTGGGGTTGCCAGCTCATTTTCTGTCAATACAAAGCAGGACACTTCCGCGTGAAAGTAACAGGATTATACAGTCATATAAAAAAAATAACAGTTATAGCACGAACGGCCCCCATCCTGCGCGAGCTGCACTGGTTGCCGGTGGTCTTCCGGGTGCGCTTCAAGGTGTTGGTCACCACCTTTAAAGCGCTCCATGGCATAGGACCCAGTTATTTACAGGACCGCCTACTGCCAGTAAATACCTCCCACCGACCAGTTCGCTCCCACAGGGAGGGCCTCCTCAGGGTGCCATCGGCTAAGCAGTGTCGGCTGGTGGCGCCCAGGGGGAGAGCCTTTTCTGTGGGGGCACCGACGATGTGGAACGAGCTCCACCCGGAACTCCGGACGTGTCATGATCTCCGTACCTTCAGAAGAGAATTGAAGAACCATCTCTTCAATCAAGCCGGCCTGGCTAGAGCTCCTCGGGTTTTTATGTAATTTAAATTAAGTAGTTAGGGTTTTAGTATGGGATTTTAATTTGGTTTTTAGTACAGCCTAGGTTATTTAATTCTGTTTTAAATATTTATTATTGTTATGTTTTAAATTTGGCTGTAAACCGCCCCGAGTCCTACGGGAGCGGGGCGGTATAAAAGTTTACAAAATAAATAAATAAATAGCAGCCATAAGAAGAGATCTTTTGAAAAACATATCCTAAGGGAATGTTCTGCTATTGTCCTGTTTCAGTATTTTCCTTCTTCCTTCTTGGAAGGTGGATGAATGAAAAAAAAAAACCACATTCTCATCTTTTAAAAGACATAATATTAGGATAGGCATAAAATGCTAGATTAAAATGAAGTTGGGGAGTTTGTGGTTCAATGTATTTTAAGAATCCAGCCATCATATTAACATGACACGTGAAGGCCTTTGTAATGTGCCATCCTATGGCTTATATAGGAGGGCATACCCTCATCTGTTTTGCTGACCAATACCTGCAGGGCCAACCATCCAGATGAGATAACAATTGGATGGTCTTCAGGGGTAGCCCCATGTTCAATGCACTGCAGTAGTCCAGTGGTGTTTTCACCAGGACGTGAGTGATCATCTGAAGGGTCTCCTGGTTGAGGAAAGCATGCAACTCTGCTACATCCACCAAAGGCTTTGCCCACGATCTCCAGGACTACCCCATCTCAAATTTTAGACACATGCCTTTCATTATTCATTCTTTCTGAATGTAAAACTTTTAATTTTCTCCCTTTGGAAGTTCATCCTCTTCATTTTGGCCCATGTTCAAGTCTTCTCGACCTTTTTGAATCTTCTCTTTCCCTTCTCAAGTGTTAGTCAGTCCTAGTTTCGCCTATTCTGCAAATGTCGTAATCCCACCTTCACCCAAATTATTAAGAAAAAAGATGGAACAGCCCAAAGCCCATGTCAAAGTTCCCTCCAATCTTATGTAGAGTCATTTAGGAGTATTCTCTGAATGTAGTTATACAGCCAGTTATGACTCTGTATTTCATAATTATATGACATTCATTAAGTAGACATAGCAATGCGTTTAATCGTTTTCTCCAATTATAATTCACTTGTTAGCAATGGTGAGGGCCTCTGGAACCACACCCAAAACTTTTTGAGAAGCACTCGGATCTGAGATTCCAGGTTCCCCACCTCTAACATCTTTGCAGGGTGGAACCACATGCAGGATGGAGAAAAAGCCATTTATTTCCAATATAGTAGATAAGGTTGAGAGGCAGGAAGCTTCAGGTAGCAGTTCAATCAAGTCAGACCCCATACCTCCATTTTCATTTCGCCAGTAGAGGAAAAGATTCATCGTCCCGACTTCTGTGATTTGATGGTCATCCCCATAAAGCCAGAGAACTTGCTGGCACCCCAATTCCATGGCTTCACGTTGGGCATAAATTGAAGAGCCATAATTCCTTTGGAGCACAGAGCAAAAGGGTCATTGATCTGCTTGAGAATATACCTACAAGCTTGTGAGCAAATGGGCAGATGGATTTTCTTTAGAAATTTTTTTGAAGAAAATCCAGGTACATAATCATTAGAGATTTGGGTTACGGACACCACACACAGTACAAAGTAGCACACTGAGCTTTATGGGACTGCTCGTATTTATTTCATTGGGCCTTTCAGATACTTTTATGTGCAAATAGGTGGCCAAGATAGGTATCACCTTGTGTGATCTCAGAATCTAAATTGGGCCAAGCCTGGTTAGCATTGGCTGGGATGTCATCAGACTATACATCAGTCTGAAAAGCCAGAAAATCCAGAATAAGGAGAAATTTCGTGACAGTGAGAACGATTAATCAGTGGAACAATTTGCCTCCAGAAGTTATGGGTTCTCCAACACTGGAGGTTTTTAAGAAGAGATTGGACAACCATTTGCCTGAAATGGTATAGTCCAGGGGTAGGCAACCTTGGCTCTTTTATGACTCGTGGACTTCAACTCCCAGAATTCCTGAGCCAGCCATGCTGAGGGAAAAGGGAGAGGTTTCCATGCTTAGCCATGCTGGCTGAGAAATTCTGGGAGTTGAAGTCCACAAGTCATGAAGAGGCCATAGTTCCCCCATGCTGGCTCAGGAATTCTGGGAGTTGAAGTCCTCCCATTGTCAAGTGGCCAAGGATGAGAAACACTAAGCCTAGACCAGGGGTAGGCAACCTTGGCTCTTTTATGAGTCGTGGACTTCAACTCCCAGAATTCCTCAGCCAGCCATGCTGAGGGGAAAGGGAGAGGTTTCCATGCTTAGTCATGCTGGCTCAGGAATTCTGGGAGTTGAAGTCCACGAGTCATAAAAGAGCCAAGGTTGCCTACCCCTGATATAGTGTCTCCTGCTTGAGCAGGGGGTTGGAGTAGAAGACTTTGAAGGTCCCTTCCAACTCTATCATCCTGTGAAAAACATTCCAGAAGGCTGTTAATATAATAACACTGCATGGATTTAGCTTAGCTTAATTCTGCAACCTCAGAAGATCCACCAGGTTGAACTACCTGAAGCTGAGATCAGTCACATTGTGTTAAATCAGTTGAACTGCATCTGAGACCACCAAGAGCTCAAACTGAATTCTTCCTATGACTCCACTGACTACAGTACTTTATCTTTGCCTCTTGGTTTGAGGAGCATATCTCCAGCACTTCATGTCAAGGCCTGCTTGGTTCATTCTCAATGCCCTTTCCCATGCTGGCTCAGGAATTCTGGGAGTTGAAGTTTACAGATTGTAAGGTTGCCATAGTTGCCCACCCCTGTCTTAATGAGCATGGCTGCAATGAGATTCACTTACCCTCCCAATTTGCAGTCCCCAGTCCCACCTTTCCAAGCTCGGACATATTTTGGATCTGCCCACAAGGAGATAGGGTTGAAGGTGCCACTTGAGAAGTAGGGCCCCACAGGGCTCAGTATCACATAGAGAATGGCCCTTGATGGCTTCTTGACTCCAAGAGAAGGCTACGCAGAAGAAAGGAAGACAAATACATTGCACTTATAGGTTCTGATCCAGTTCTTATGTCAATATTCAATAAAGCTGAAATGAAATAAAATATAAAGAAAAATGTCCTAACATTTCCCATCATCAACAGAACCAATAGGTTAAGAAAGCAAAAAACATCCTTTGTTGCATGTTTCGGAGCAGAAGCTAAATATCAAAGTACAGGGCGAGCTTCAGAGCAAAACGTGGATTTAGTGGCCCAAATATCTCCTTCCAACTTTATGGGTCTATAAATCTGTGATTTTGCAACCACAGGCATTCAGGTATGAGATGGATCTGTCCAATGGCAGTGCCAGAAGATATAGGTAGATCTTGCTTAAGGATTGCCTTGTTTAGCGACTGTTTAAAGTTCCGACAGAATTTTAAAGTAACTTTATGGCTACTCCTCACATTTGCAACTATCGCAGCAGCCCATGGTTACGCGATTGCCATATGTGCACTTCACAATTGGCTTCCAACCAGCAAAGTCGATAGAGAAGACAGCAGTGAAATGGCAAGTTGTGGTCATGTGATATCTCGCTTAATGGACATGGGTGATTTGTTTAACGATAGAAGGAAAACAAATACAGAGATAATTATAAGAATCGAGCTTTGTTAATAGAAAATTAGATGGTGACAGATCGGATGTGCACAAAGGGGCTTCCTGGAACATGGGATGGACAGTGGTTTTAAGCGGCCCAGATAGTTTATCGCAGTGTTTCTCAACCTTGACAATTTTAAGGCATGTGGACTTCAACTCCCAGAATTCCACAGCCAGCATTGCTGGCTGTGGAATTCTGGGAGTTGAAGTCCACATGCCTTAAAATTGTCAAGGTTGAGAAACACTGGTTTATCGGATGCTTAGGGAAGGGGCATTGAGTGCGATAGGCGAAGGGGGGGATCTGCGTCGGGGATAGGATATAAAAATGTATCAAACAGCTCTTTAAGGTGTGGCTGAACTCCTACATGTGTTTCAGATCACCAAGCCTTTGCAAATGCTTCTTTTTAAATAAAACTTTGTTGCTGGAATTCCAACTGAGTTTGTTTGTTTTGGGATCTTGAGCCATGTTCACAAGGATTTGCGCAAAATGACACGCATAGACTTGTTACTAAAGCCAATGTCAGTGCTCAAATAACAGGCTACAACATATAAAAATGTCTTCTTACGATTTTGATAAACTAGCTCAGTTCACACAACCTCTAAATCAAGGGCTAGGTTATTCACAGAAGGTTGAATAATAAATGGTTCAGCCCCATTTTAGCCCCTTCAATATGCAATGTAAGTACCCAGACGTTAAATGCTGGTTGGGACAAGGGAATGTTGGCAAGACTTGTATGTCTTAAGGTGCAATGAAATGGTTGTTTTACTCAGAGGGACACCTAGCAAACATTTGGCCCTCATAGCTCCTAATCCACTGACTGCCTCATGGTAGACACAGTCTGTTATGCTTAGGAGAAAAAGGAGGCCAAAATTTCAATAAGTGTAATGAACTGGCAAAATATTGCCACTAGGTGGAACTGTTGTCAACCAGAATAGTGGTAAATTCTTGGTTTCTTCACTCTTGAAAAGAATGCCCAGGAAATGCAAGGTGGTTTAAGTATTTATTTTTATTTTCCTCTCCTGTCCCTTAGGAAACACCAGATAAATTCCCATGGAACACCCAGAAGGTGTAATTGCCACAAGGATCTCAAAGTTCTACTCCAAGTGGAAGAGAAAAGGGTTATTCAGCTTAAATGACCGCCTTTGTGCACTTAGTCCTTGACTTACGACCACAGAATTTGGGAGCAGAATTTCTGTTGCTAAATAAAGGCAGTTGTTAAAAAAGTGAGTTGCGCCAATTTTATGACCTTTTTCTGGAACAATTGTTAAGTGATTGTTAAGTGAATCACTGCATTTGTTAAGTGAATCCCATGGTCATTAAGCGAATCTGTCTTCCCCAAGTCGGAAGCCAACTGGAGAGTTCGTCAACGGCAATTGCATGAAACCCGTTATTCTGCAATTGCCAAGTGCCTGAATTTTAATCAGATGGGCATCCTGCAATGGAGATCGATGAGAGGATTGGTCGTGAGTCCCTTCTTTCAGTACCATTGCAACTTTGGTCCCTAAATGAATGGTTCAAATTGAGGACTACCTGCATTCATTGGCTCCAAGAAAGCAATGACATAATGGCAAAGCTCATAGAAGATGCCAGGTAAGACCAGAATGGGGATTAGAAGAGATAAAACGTGCATGATACTGCCACTGTACATCTTGCATCAGATCTGAGACACGAGTGCATAAAAGTGGGATGTCACCAGTGGTGGAATTCAAATACCTGAACAACCAATTCTCTTATTCGATGCAGGCCTAGGCCTCCGCGGCCTAGAATGGACTTTTGGAAGTGGTGTCCATGCACTTCTGATGGGGTGCCTAGGCCTGAGAGGCCTTGTCCAGACCTCTGAGGCCTAGGACGGACTTCTGGAAGTGGCATCCATGCACTTCCGGTGGGCCATTGTAGGCCTGGGAGGCTTCCTGCAGGCCTCCCAGGCCTAGACTGGATTTCTGGAAGCCAGCCAGTTCTACAGATGCAGCAAAAGTTAGTTACCGGTGCAAACCGGCTGAATCCCACAACTGGATGTCATGTGACATCACCATGTCAGAACAGGTCACTAGATTCTGCGCCGCAGCATTGGGGATTCGTTGGAAACAGGTGATTAATCCATCATAGCTATTTTACACAATTAAGGGTGGAAAGCCTTTTGCTCTATCACTCTTTTGCATTTTAGTACTTAATGAATAAGGGCCTCACAGTTTAAGGACTGATATTATAGGTTAGTTAGCAGCGGTTCTCAACCTGTGGGTTGCGACCCCATTTGGGGTCGAACAACCATTTCACGGGGGTCGGCAAACAACGCAGTCTGCCATTTTTCCCCCTTTTCCCCTCGGCCGGCGTAGGGGGTAGTACCGCACATGCACGATGCGGGCCGTCGTGCCGCGCATGCGCGATGCGGGCCGTCATGCCATTCATGCACGATGCGGGCCGTCGTGCCACGCATGCGCGATGTGGGCCGTCGCGCGCGTGCTGCGCATGTGCAATGCGGGCCGTCGCACTGCACATGCGCGATGCGGGCCATCGCGCGCGTGCTGCGCATGTGTGATGCGGGCCGTCACGCCACGCATGCGCGGTGTGGGGCGGCGCGCGCACGCATGCGCGGCACAGGTCGGGGTCGCGGCCTGAAAAAGGTTGAGAACCGCTGCCTTAGACCGTAATAAGCATCAACGTGACTTGACATCACCATGTATCACACTATTTTTGTGTCATGCTTTGCCTTTGGGATTGTTGAGAAGGAATGAAGGAAAGAAGGAACAAAAAAATGTATTTTCTCCCCACCTCTGTCCCAATTAAAGTAGGGCGGATATACAAGCTAGCAGAGGTTGAATAGGGTACCCACTCCTTCTCAACTTCCACCAGTTTCTGGATACACTGCAGAAGTTCTTCTTTGTCAAATCCCTGCAAGTGGAAAGAGAAGGAGGCAACACTTAGAAACAATCTTGAGGTGGAAACACCCGAATGACAACATCAGGTTTGGTTGATTGTTCAAAGGCAGGGATGTTCCAGGATGTCTACCAATCTGGCTATTAGTGTGCAACAAGCTATAGCACTTAGACTTATATACCGCTTATCAGTGCTTTGCAGCCCTCTCTAAGTGATTTACAGGATCAGCCTAGGGCCCCCTAACAATCTGGGTCCTCATTTTACCCATCTTGGAAGGATGGAGGGCTGAGTCAATCCTGAGACAGTCAGGATCGAACTCCTGGCAGTCGGCAGAGTGAGCCTGCAATACTGCACTCCGACCACTGAGCCACCGTGGCTACAGTGCTAAAGAATCTTATGGCTATAAACCACTCAAGAAATAAGTTGGTTTAAGTGGCTTTATCACAGTTGTGAAAGGTTTCAAAATGATAATCACAGAAGGGTGTTGTTGGGGAGTATTTTTCCCTCTGGCAATGGTGGGGAAAAAAGGGATGGTAGCAGATACTACTTGAAGATAAAATTATATTCTCACAGATGAAACATGGATTCAAGAATGAAGTGACCAAGGAGGACGTGTGCATGTCCCTTCTTTCCATCAGTCTGTTGTCTTCAGAGCTTCCTGCATTTCAGGTTAATTCCTAAGGGCAAATGTTACTCAAGACTTCCTTGGTGCTCTCTGATCTTGCTTGTTTTCTTGCAGACATTTCATTACCCTGAGTAGCATCATCAGTGCTGTTGATTTTACCTAGTGTGGGTAATGAAACATCTACAAGAAAACAATGTTGATGATGAGGATGATAATAATAATAATTGCTTCCATCCTGCGACGATATCTGTAATACCATCAAACATCCACATCTGCCTATCCCAGGTCCTTGGTAAGGACTCGATAGGTAGACAAAAATGCCAAATCCAGTCTGAAGATCTGGCTGACTGTGCGATGATCAATAACAACAACAACAACAACAACAATAATAATAATAATAATAATAATAATAATAATGTTGGAAGAGACCTTGGAGGTCATCTAGTCCAACCCCCTTCTCAGGCAGGAAACCCTATACCATTTCAGACAAATGGCTGTCCAGTCTCTTCTTAAAAACTTCCAATGTTGGAGCATTCACCGCTTCTGGAGGCAGGTTGTTCCACTGGTTAATTGTTCTAACCGTCAGGAAGTTTCTCCTTAGTTCTAGGTTGCTTCTCTCCTTGATTAGTTTCCATCCGTTGCTTCTTGTCCTGCCTTCAGGCGCTTTGGAGAATAGCTTGACTCCCTCTTCTTTGGGGCAGCCCCTGAGATATTGGAAAACAGCTATCATGTCACCCCCTTGTCCTTCTCTTCATTCTTTTAAGCAAGTTCAGAGAGTACCAAAGACCCCTCATTCCAACCTTGAGCTACAAATATTCTCCTTTATTGGTAATCAAGACTTCCTCCAACAGTGGCCCTTTTAAAAGAAAATAATTAAACCTCTTGGAGGTAAGTGTGGAGAGCTAAGCAGGCATCAGAGTGATGGAAAGAGATGGAATGGAAAAGGGCAACGTCAGTAATTGGAACACCCCATAGCCTAATCATTACTAAGAGGAACTTGAGAATAAGATAGAAAAAGAGATGCCTGGTTACAGGGGAACATGAGCAGCATCCTCTTAATTAACAAACAAAAATGGAGGGTTTGCATTACGCACTGGCAAAGTTGCTCGCGCTGCTGACCGTAACATCCTGTCCATGTTGAGTCTCGGCCGGAACAAGCGTATTTTGCCATCCACACCTCGATATGCTTTCATGCCTTCGAACAGCTAAAGGAATCAGAAGAGACCAGTTGGGAGTGACACTTCAACGCATGCACCCGTAATTAAAATAAGCAAACTGGTTAAAATAAACGTGTGTTCTTTCCAAACGTTACACAAATTAAGGTATCCATTTAAAACGAGTTAAAAACCAATGGTTTTTATTTCGCTTCAAATGACAAGTAGCCGGTGGAAAATTCCTACACTACTCCAGAGGAGGAGATTGTTTGGACTGCAGGGGAACATGGACTTAAACGTCTACCACGCATTAAAGCAGCTGCATCTGTTTCTGTCCCACTGCATCCGTGCAAACCTGAAAGTTGTTACAGCTGCTTAAATGAGTTGTAGATAGATGCCATTTGCTTTCTGCATATTAGCATGCATTGCTATATAAGTATTAATTGGCTACCTCATTCTCTTACTCGCAGAAGAACTATTGACCTATGACTTTATAAAGCCGCTTAGAGGATCACTCAACATCTCAGCACATGGGGCTTCCTATCCTAAACTTCCTATTTAATTTCCTGTTAGAATAGTGACTGATTACTACATAGCTGTTTAACTATTCAAATGTTACTTTTAACTATTAATGGGAAATTTAAAATGAATGTGAATGTGAAGCAGATTGGTCGAGATGTAACTAAACCACAATGTCCCACTAGTGAACGCACTCAAAACTTTTCAGTCCCCCAATCTAATCAATCCAGACTTTTGACAAACATTATTGACCAAGTCAGACAAAGAGGTGAAAAGATAATGGGGCCATCTTGTGAATATCTAGACTCTACCCCATGTGGCAACTGTTTTGTGTGATCACATATCTCAACATTAAAATTTTCCTCAGGTTGAAATGAAGGCTTACAGCTCAGTATGCTTAGAACGGTAACTTTTGCTTATTCAATTGGGAAATTGCTAATGGTTTTTACACATCTCAGTATTAAAATAAAATAAAGCCTTGACCTTGAGGCAGGGGACAGGGGCTATCAGTTTCAAATCTATCCTTGAATTCATGGGAGCCAGAAAATTAATTAATTGACTAGTTGGGTTCTTCAAGTCCTGAACAAAAAAGTATAAATATCACCTCAAGCAGCTGGATTTTCCAAGTGAAAAAAGAATTATTCCTGAGTCTAACTTGATGCCGCTGGTTTAAAAGGCTTTTCTGACGGATTCCTACACAGTTCTCCGGAATTCAATAGTTGCTGGTTCTACAAGGCTTGTAGTTGATGGAAAATGCAACAGAACTATTACTAGCTATTAGTGAAATCTGCTTCGAAGTTCGATAAGCAACAAAACATAAAATCGTTCTTCAAGAAAAAGGCATCTGTTGCAGTCTCTTGGCCTATTCCTGGGAGAATGGGAGCTATTCTCAAAACTTGCGATGATAAAAACTCTGCTTTTTAGTAGGCAAAGGGAAAGCAATGAAAGAAGTGTTACTACTAGCAGCATTATTACAGAAGGCTGAGGCCTTCACCACTGCAAGGCTACTTCAGATAATACTACTATAGTCCCGTTTCCCAAAGATTTTGCTTTGGATACCAGACTGCTTAGCTACTATAGCTAGAGTTCCACCAACTTTCAATAAATACTAAAAGAACAGGGCTCCCTTTGGCTAAAGCAGAGTTTGTACCTAAGACCTTACTCAATTGCAGCTATGGGTTGGGGCGGGGGAAGTCTCCTTTGATCGGTCTGGTTAAACTAGATTTCTGGAATTCTTGAACTTCTGCTTCACTTTGATTGCATTTTTGTTTTGCTCTTTGAATTCAGTTTACCAGAGGAACTCTGTGTCTTCCCTCAGGCTGAGTAAAATTGATCGTCTGTCCTTGTGAAACAACAGCGTGTCTGGTTATTTTGAGACTTGCTGAAAGCCAGTAGGCCAGTCCATAGAATGGGGAACCACTCTATTATTTTAACTAATTATGTGGATATTCTTAATAGGGCAGTGTAGTGGCCCAGAGTAGAGCTCTTGCCTCACAACCAGGAGACTGTGAGTTCTATCCTAGGTAGTGGCAGCTATTTCTCTCTTTGGGTGCAATGAGTAATTGTCTGCTGTGAACTCTGGGTAGGCATCAGGAAGGGCATCCGACTGGTAAACTCTCAGCTCCACCCAGTTGCCCCAATCCCACCTGGATGCAAGAGATTAAAAGGGTGTTAAAAGAAAAAAAAGTGGATCTTAATAAGTGAAAGAAATGGATTGAAGATAACAGATGAAACTGAATAGATAAATCACCAATTGCTTCTTTTATGGAGAAAGAAGTCAAATGCATCAGGTCTGGATGGGGGGAAACTGTCCTGACCAAAAAAAAACAAACCATGTTCAGTATAGTCCAGTGCACCCATCTGAAATTGTCTATTTCTGGGTATGCTTGAATAAAGATTTAGAGAAACCTGGAATTTGTGCAGACAAAGGCAATGAGGATAATTAAAACAAGAGTTAAAGGGAAAAATGAGTAGATTTAGACTTGAGAAAAGATGATAAATAAGGTGTATGAAAGCTCTTCTTAAGTACCCAAAAGTGTGGTGATAAGATTCTTTCTTGGATCCTGGTAGAGTTCAATGCACAGAATAAATGGTCTTAAGTTACAAGAAGACAACAACTAACAATGGAACTAATAGTTGAAGGAGGTAAGGAATACTCCTTTAGTGATTGTGTTCAAGCAGAAGTTGGATGGGCACCTAACAGAACAGAGAACGTAAAATCATAGGGCTGGAAGGGATTTGGGAAGTTTTCTAATCCAACTCCTACTCAAGACAGGAGACCTTATACCATCCCAGTTAAATGGTTGTCCAATCTATTCCTGAAAACCTCCAGTGATGGAGCACCCACAACTCAGGAAGCAAGCTATTCCATTGATTAATTGTTCTCACTGTCAAAAAAATTTATCCTTACTTCTAGGTTGGAATTCTCTTTAACAAGCTTCCTCCCATTATTTCTTTTCCTGCCCTCAAATGCTTTGGAAAATAAGTTGACACCCTCTTCTCTGTGACAGCCCAAGTACTGGAAGACTGTTATCATATCACTTTTAATCCTTTTCTTTGATAGGCTAGACCAGTGATGGCGAATCTTTTAGAGACCGAGTGCCCAAACTGCAACCCCAAACCCACTTATGTATCGTTGGGTGCCGGGTGGGTGTGGCCCATTGGGTGGGCGTGTCCCATTGGATGGGCATGGCTTTGGTGGTAACGGCAGACTGGGCAGGACTAAAAAGTTCAATCAGTCAATTCCAACTTTGCGAGATCTTTTTTTCCCGCGAGAAGTTAAAATTGACTGATTGATTGAACCTTTTTTTTTTGCACACAGCGGCGGAGGCGTAAAGTGAAAAGGTTTTATAAAACCCAGCTGAAGGCCTAGGACTGGGGCGACGGCACGCGTGCCCACAGAGAGGGCTCTGTGTGCCACCTGTGGCACGCGTGCCATAGGTTCGCCACCACGGGGCTAGACATACCTTGCTCCTTCAACCATTCCTCACTTGATTTAGCTTCCAGAACTTTAATCATCTTTGTTGCTCTTCTCTGCACACTTTCTACGCTCTCAGCCTCCTTTTTGTATCCTGATGACCAGAATTATAAAAATATTCCAAGTCTGGTCTCACTAGCGCAGTATAAAGTGGTATTGTCACCTCACGACATCAGAAATTTTTTGTCATTTTTGATTCCAGCAGTGAGCAGGAAGTTGGGCTAGGTAATCTCAACTGTCCATTCCAATTCTATGATTCTAGCTATGATTGAAAATGACTTTATTCTTCCATGCTTTTAATAGAGAACTTTCTTACTATGTCTGGATAATTTGATTTTTCTTTTCAAAAAAAAATAATGCTTTTGAAATCTGCTTTCTACCCTTACTTTGGGAAATCTTATATTATTTTGAAAATCTGTTTATACTGAAAGGGTAATAGGTTTTTTTAAAAAACAAAACAAAACCCTGAGAATATGAATAACCTATTATTTTTAAAAGTATTGTTAACTTGAGGCCATGTCGGTGAACAGCCCCTGGCTTAGAGTCTGCATAATTTTTCCAAAAAGGCTGAGCTTCTATAATTTGGGGTATATGGACAGGCAACATGCCCTCAGAAAGGGCCCCAAATTTCAACTGACCCTTTTTATTCCTTGAATAAGATTCCTGCTTAGGTTACCATTTCATTCCCCCTTCTCTGAAAATACATTCCACTGAATGCAGTGAGACCGATTTAGGATTCGCATGTAAAATTGTCGCTACTTATTTTATTGTCTCTTTGTTAGACACGTATCTCTCCTTTCATTTAGGCACTCTAAGTGGCATACACAGTATTTTCCTTCTCCTATTTTCTGTCTAATGGTGGACCAGAATCTGGGTCTCCCATATCTAGCACAACACCTTAACCATTATACTACATTGGCTCTCTGTATTTCAACTGTTTGGGCAATGTTAACTTAGTAGCAAACTCAAACTACTTAACTTGGTCAAGAGACTGACTTTCAGAGGTTTGTGGACAACTGCTGCTTCAGGCTGTCTAGCACAGGATCTCTATTTGTGAGCAAACTCGTTAATTTTAGGATTATTACAGTACTGTCAAGTCTTATTTCACGGTGTAACAAACAGATCACCAGAAACAAATACTAGAAGAGGAATCTGATCTCCGTAATTTGTCGGTACAACGCCCAGCTAGACCAGTCTTTCTCAATCTGGCCACTTTCCAGCTGAGTTCGGTTGTTTTCCTGCAGATGTTTCATTGCCAACACAAAAGAATATTTTGTAGCTCAGGGTTGAACTGTGTGTCCTTGGTGCTCTCTGAGATTGGTTGTCTTCTTGCAGATGTTCCGTTATCCAACTCGGTGACACCATCATTGCCGTGATGCAGAGTTAGGTAATGAAATGTCTGCATGAAAACAAGCAAGCTCAGAGAGCACCAAGGACACCACAGTTCAACCCTGAGCTACACATACTCTTTTGTAGGGGTAGACTTCAACTGTCAGAACCGGATACACCAAGGAGAAAAGGCTACGTTCTGCACATCTGGAGGGTGCCCAAGTTGAGGAAGACTCCACTAGACCATCCGCAAAGCTGGCAGAGGCCAGATTATCTGAGGAATTACAGATCACAAGGAAGGAACATTTCGTCTCACGTTATACCCACTGTGTATTCATTGAGCCATAGCATTTGGAGCAGTTTCGCCTCTGTCACTCCTCTTGGCTAGAGGAAACGTGATGCAATAAGGTTAAAAGTAAATAAAACAATGAAAACAATGGGGGGACATATGCAGATGAGGAAACAAAAAAGAAAGAAGAGCATATTCATTGTTAGCAGCGAGGATTTCAGATCATGAGTTTTACAGCAGTAACGCTACTCAGAGAGAGACAGAGAAAGCCTGAAACTCCAGCGTGGTTCCTTTGCTCTTTGTGAATACGTTTAGATCAGGGGTCTCCAACCCCCGGGCCATGGACCAGTACCGGGCCGCAGCATGCCAGCAACCAGTCCGCACAAACAGGCAAAGCCACATCTGTGGGATGCAGGCAGCACACAAAACCACGCACTCTCCAGTCCATGGAAAAACTTTTTTCCACGGAACAGATCCCTGGTACCCCAAAGTTTGGGGACCTCTGATCTAGATCTCCTCAGCCACAGAGACTGAAAAAAAAAATATCATCGCACTGGCCTTTGGAAGGCGAGATAGATATAGGTAGTCCTCAACTTACCACCACAATGGAGCCCCAAGTTTAGAATATGTTGCTGAGTGAGACGGTCATTAAAGCGAATTTTGCCCTTTCTTGCCACAGTCATTAAGCAAATCACTGCACCTGTTCAGTTAGTAACACAGTTGTTAAATCAATCAGATTTCCCCCCATTGACTTTGCTCGTTGGAAGGCTGCAATAGGGGATCACGTCATCCTGGTACACTGCCACTGTCGTAAATCCGAGTCAAATGCCAAGTGCCCACATTTTGATCACATGAACATGGGGATGCTGCAATGGCTGTAAGTGTGAAAAACAGCTGTAGGTCACTTTTTTCAGTGATCTTGTAACTTTGAACGGTCACCAAGTGGACCGTTGTAAGTCGAGGACTACCTGTACCTTAAAATCAATCAATCAATCAATCAGTCAATCAATCAAAACAGAAAGGAATGAAAAAAAATCCCAGTGGAGTCCTCCCAAAAAACAGAATGGGGAAAAAAAGGTTGAGGTTCTAGATTCCTCACCATCACTTCTGAAAAACATGAGAAGTGCACAAATCAGAGTATGATTTTGTTTCATTCTTGAGATCCAGTTTTTTTAAATCATTATAAACACTGCCAAAGAGAGGGACAAAAAAGAAAGGGGGTTTGAAAGAATTGCTCCACGTTTTCTCCTCACTTTCTGGCACCCAAAACGTGCCCTTGATTAAGGCTCCGACACAAATGGAATATAACCTGTATTGATGTTTTTGGACTATGATCTGGAACCTTGGGCCCTATACACCTTGATCAGTAACCACGCTGGTTTCTGGCAGTTACCAATTCATTTCAGTACAGGTGGGCAACCTGCTTTCTGACACACCAAAAGCTCATTCAAAAATTTGTCTTGATTTTCCAGAACCCCAAGCATCGAATTATAACGATAAGGATAGATGGCACTCCCATTACATTGCAAATACAGTGCTTACTGCGGGAACGTCCCGTTCATCTGTAAATCTGGAACATCCTGTTCATCTGTAAATACTCCAGTTTTGCAAATGATGGATATATGTGTAAATTGGCCTTAAATCACAGAGTGGAGCTATCTTTGCATGACACACTAAACCAGGGGTAGTCAACCTTGGCTCTTTTATGACTCGTGGATTTCAACTCCCAGAATTCCTGAGCCAGCTTGGCTGGCTCAGGAATTCTGGGAGTTGAAGTCCACGAGTCATAAAAGAGCCAAGGTTGACTACCCCTGCACTAAACCAAAAAGACTCATTAAGGCATAGAAGGTCTTAAATGAAAGGCCTATAATATCTGAACAAAATGGGCCACCTTTTTCCACAGAAACCAATATTTGAAATCAAGGCTTATCACAAATTTATCAATTCAAGTTTCCAGCAAACTTAAAACAGCAGCCGTTCCTGATTTAGATGGTGTAGTTAGTGTGAAACCTCAGATGCAATCATGAATAATGGGGTTAAGATTTACTATGACAATTATAAGTGCAAGATCCGGCCCTGAGTCACTTTTTTCAGTACCGTTGTAACTTTGAGCAGTTGCTAAATGAATGGCTGTAGAACTACCTGTATATCAAAGAGGATAAAGTATGGTTCTCAGAATTTACTGCTGTTTTGATCAGCTGCAGCTTTTTTGTTTGGTGTCTTCACTGATATTGCAGTTGTGAAGAACTGCATTTGGGGAAATGATAAATCCTAAGAATTGTTCCTGTTTATATCACCCATGTTGTACTGTCAGCCATGAAATAAACATATACTGTACTGGCAGCTATAATAATTTATTTATTTAGATTTCTATGCCGCCCTATTCCAAGAACTCAGGGCGGCTCACAACATGGATACAACATGTAGAAATCTAGAATTGTAAAAAACCCGTTAATTAAAACCAATCACCCAAAACAGACATGCAAACATACATACACTGGCTGGGGCAAGGTGTTAGCTGCCCCAGGCCTGTCGACAAAGATGGGTCTTTAATAATTTGCAAAAGGCGGAGAGGGTGGGGGCGACACGGATCTCTGGGGGGAGTTGATTCCAGAGGGCCGGGGCCGCAACAGAGAAGGCTCTTCCCCTAGGCCCCGCCAGGCGACACTGTCTGGCTGACGGGACCTGGAGAAGGCTGACTCTGTGGACCCTAACCGGTCGCTGGGTTTCATGGGGCAGCAGACGGTCCCGTAAGTAACCTGGTCCGATGCCATGTAGGGCTTTATAGGTCATAACCGACACTTTGAATTGCGTTCGGAGACCAATTGGCAGCCAATGCAGCTCGCGGAGTGATGTTGAAATGTGGGCATTTCTAGGTAGGCCCAATACTGCTCGCACGGCTGCATTCTGCATTACCTGAAGTCTCCGAACGTTTTTCAAAGGTAGCCCCATGTAGAGAGCATAAATAAACTACAATAGCAATAGCACTTAGACTTAGATATCGCTTGTGCTTTACATCCCTCTCTAAGCGGTTTACAGGGTCAGTCTATTGCCCCCAGCAATTTGGGTCCTCATTTTACCGACCTCGGAAGGATCGAAGGCTGAGTTAACCTTGAGCCGGTGAGAATTGAACTGCCAAACTGTAGGCAGCCGGCAGGAAGTAGAAGTAGCCTGCAGTACTGCATTCTAACCACTGCACCACCACTGCGCTCACAAGAGCCTTCAATAGCTGTTATGAATGAAGAAACAGCATCACAAATGTGTCTTTGGCCATTTGACAAACGAGAGAATAAATACGGTTACCTTCACTATTTCTTGGCTAGTTTCACACATTGTACTAAACCATAATGAGGATTGGTTTGGCGTTCATACATCTTGCAAAGCCAGCCACTGTGGTTTGTAAATTGTGAATGTTGCTTAACTCAGCATTGTTAAAAAAAAAAAGTATGTCTAAAGTTTAGTCTGATGCTTAAACCATTGACAATACTTACTTAACTAGCATCTCAGAAGAACAGTGTCAGCTAAAATGTGATGCATGGGTTGTCATGACTGATGTATCTTGAACAAATGCAATTTTTTAAGCAAAAAAAAAAAAATGGCGAGTGACCCCACATTGGCATTTTCTTACTATCTGTAAGAAGCCAACAAGGGACATTGGAAGATGGAAATATCCGTTTCTTCCCTCATCTACCTATTCCGGGGGGGGGGGGAATGAAGATCAGCAAAACGATTTTCAAAATCTGGACTTTATCCGTTCACTGTTCATGCCTCACCCTCTTAATCAATCATTCTTTTCCCATTTGATGTTCTCCAGATGTGTTCAACTCTCCTCATTCTGGGGAATTAAACTCCAACACAACTGGAGAAGGCTGGGAAAGACTATCCTGACTTGCACTTTGCACTGACTTGAAACGAAAAGAAGTTACATTTGTATAAAAGACCACACTATTATTATTTTTTTAATTTAATGACAAAGATAGAATGAAGTTTCTCTTCATTCTGTCGCTATACTCACTTCCACAGCATAATGCAGTGCTGAGATGGCTGGATGCACAGAGAGATTCTCCAAGGGCTTAATCTGAGGAACGTCCCATCCAGATTTTAAGGACCATTCAACAAACAGCATGTTGTCTGTGAAAACTGTCCCAAATACTAAGCCATTTGGGTCCGGCTTCTCCTTCAGTGTGGTAGATGGATTGATAACAAGATCATCAGCCTGAACAAAACAAGACAGAATTACATTTTTAAAAAAAAATTGGCAGCCCTTATTCGGAATAAGAGAGTTGGAAGGGACCTTGAGGGTCTTCTAGTCCAACCCCCTGCTCAGGCAGGAGACCCTATGCCATTTCAGATAAATGGCTGTCCAATATCTTCTTAAAAACCTCCAGTGATGGAGCACTTCTGAAGGCAAATTGTTCCACTGGTTAATTGTCCTCACTGTCCGGAAATTTCTCTTTATTTCTAGACTGACTCTCTCCTTGATTAGTTTCTATCCATTGATTCCTGACAAAGATGCTTTGGAGAACAGACTGACCCCCCCACCCTCTTTTTTTGTGGCAGCCCCCCAAATCTTGGAACACTGCTAACATATCACCACCATTCCTTTATTTCATTAGAGTAGACCTATCCAGTGGTGGGATTCAAATATGTGAACAACCGGTTCTCTGTGTGGATGCCGCTTCTGGAGGTCCATTCTGGACCTGGGCAACAAAAAATTAGCTACCGGTTCTGCTGAAGTGGTACGAACCGGCTGAATCCCATCACTGGACATATCCAATTTTTGTATCTCCATCAATGTACCACCATCAAAATTGTGTATGTTGATGTATCTCGTCAAAAATGAACTCAAGTTGTTTGCTGAGAATAAAATAGAGATGAAAAAGGGGATTTCTAAAAACAACCTCAAAGAAATATGGAAAAGTAATCATTCTCGTTCTGTTTTTTAAAATTATCTATAGACTAAAAACTAGATTGAAGATGGCCACTAAATCTGAAAAGCATTTTTGAGGAATTACAAGGGCCAAGTAAACCTGCAACTTTAAAGTTTGAGTTGATCTGAAAGGCAGAAGAGAAAGTGACTCTCTAAATCAAAAAATGTTGGCACTTCCATTTTTAAATGTCACAAAATGTTAAATGCCTTTTCCCAATTTTAAAGTATCTGAAAGATATCTGGAATTGCTTTATTTCCTTATGAAAATACGTCTGTCCCCATAAATGTCATCATTATTGTTCTATTGAACAACTGAACTATTGATAGTCCTTGACTTATAACAGTTCATTTAGTGACCGTTCAAAATTACAACGACAGCAGTCACAATTACAACCAATGCAGCATCCCCATAGTCATGTGATAAAAATTCAGACACTTGGCAACTGATTCATATTTATGACGGTTGCAGTGTCCTGGGTCATGCGATCTTCAGACAAGCGAACTCAATGGAGAAGTCAGATTCACTTAACATCCGCGTTACTAACTCAATAATTGTAGTGATTTATTTAAAAACTGTAGCAGGAAAGTTTGTTGTTGTTGTTGTTGTGGTTAGTTGTGAAGTCGTGTCCGACCCATCAAAACCCCATGGACAATGTTCCTCCAGGCCTTCCTGTCCTCTACCATCTTCTGGAGTCCATTGAAGCTCATGCCTACTGCTCCAGTGACTCCCTCCAGCCACCTCCTTCTCTGTCGTCCCCTTCTTCTATTGCCCTCCATCTTTCCCAGCATTAGGCCCTTCTCCAGTGAGTCCTTCCTTCTCATTAGGTGGCCAAAGTACTTGAGTTTCAACTTCAGGATCTGGCCTTAGAAAGAGCAGTTTTCTCTACGACTGATCAGTTTGATCGCCTTGCAGTCCAGGGGACTCGCAGGAGTCTTCTCTAGCACCATAGTTCAAAGGCCTCAATTCTTTGGTGCTCAGCCTTTCTTATGGTCCAACTTTCACAGCCATACATTGCAACTGGGAAAACCATGGCCTTGACTATATATACTTCTATTGGCAGGGTGATGTCTCTGCTTTTTAGTACGCTGTCTAGATTTGCCATAATTTCCTCCCCAGGAGCAAGCATCTTTTAATTTCTTGACTGCAATCCCCAACTGTGGTGATCTTGGAGCCCAGGAAGATAAAATCTGTCACTACCTCCGTTTCTTCCCCATCTATTTGCCAGGAATTGAGAGGGCTGGTTGCCATGATCTTGGTTTTCTTAATGTTGAGTTTCAATCCAACATTTGCACTCTCCTTCTTCACCCGCATCAAGAGGCTCTTTAGTTCCTCTTCACTTTCTGCCATTAGAGTGGTATCATTTGTAAAGTTTGTAAAATGGGGCAAAATTCATTTAACAAACATCTGGCTTAGCAACAGAAATTGTGATCGTAAGTCAAGGAATACCTGTATTCTCATTCAGTTTGATGAAGAAAAAGTTATTTAAATCTATCTGTTTAGTTTTTCTGACAGTGTTGAGAGTTTCAGAAGATGGTTGATGCCCACTCTGCTAAGATCTGGAATGGTCTCTCAAGTGAACTGTACTTTTACCAGATCACACCCTATTTTCATGAGAAAGATTTCAGTTCCCACAGCTCTCTTTCCCAACTCTTGATTCTACTTGGCTGCTGTCTATCTCCTGCAGAAAAATATCTGCAGAGCTAGGCCAAAATTTATTGGAAAAGAATGCAGTGTCTTTGCATTTTGACCCACAGTCCCAAATTCTATTTTTATAGAAGTGCCACTTTCTAGAACTGACTCTCAAAGATTGGATTTCACAGGCGTGCTTTTTTATAGATGCATTTTGTGCATGCATGAAATATTCCATAATCTGTGGTAATGTAATGAAACAGAAGAGCTTAGTGTGAAAGTAACATCTGTATGCACAAATACACACACATACCTGCTCGTGTACACACACACACATGTAAATTGGAGAACATTCATTATTGTCTTCACTTCTATTCCATATTTCAAATTTTAGATCCACCTATCTGTGCTGACCTCCCAAGACAATTAAACCTCAAACAACGGTAGTGAAGCCATATCAAACCACAAATAAACCTCGACTTACGACGGGTCGCTTAGTGCCCATTCGAAGTTATGATGGACATCCCCAGGGCTATGAAGTTCCAGTGGCCGTGCCTCCCACCGAGTCACTTGTTTACATTTGGGGTGCTCAGGAATCAGCCTGAATTTGCAGCTATTTGCAAGTGTCCTATGGTCATGTGAGTGCAATTTACAATGTTGTCGGGGTTTTTTTTTGGCCAGAAACATATTTCCTTCTGGTTTCCAGCAAAAACAAAACAAAACACAAAAACCCCTCCACTCATTGCAGACAATGGATTCACTTGATGAGCACCACACTCGTGTAATGACCCAAGTGTTTCACTTAACAGACTCTGCACAAAAGGTTGTAAAATTGGTTGTGGTCATTCAAAGTGTTGGTTATGACCTATAAAGCCCTATATGGCAACGGTCCAGGATACTTGCGGGACCGTCTTCTGCCTCATGAATCCCAGCGACCGGTTAGGGCACATAGGGTTGGCCTCCTACGGGTCCCATCTTTTAGACAGTGCCGTCTGACGGGACCTAGAGTTAGGGCCTTCTCTGTTGCTGCCCCAGCCCTCTGGAATCAACTTCCCTCAGAGGTTTGTATTGCTCCTTCCCTCCTAGCTTTCCGTAAACTTTTAAAAACACATCTTTGCAGACAGGCTTGGGGCGTGTGAGCCGCGCTCTGCCCCTGGGCCTTTGATTGGGAGTGTATGCTGTATGAGTGAGTATAGTTTTTACAGTTTTATAGTTTTTATATTGTACCATTATTTTAAGTAATTTATATATTTCTGTACTTATATTTCTGTTGTGAGCTGCCCTGAGTCTGGGGAGAAGGGAGGCATATAAGTCGAAATAAAGATAAAGATAAAGACCCACTTAATGACCAGCATGATTTGCAACCATAATTCTGGGCTCAATTATGGTCATAAGTCAAGGGCTACCTATGTCAGTGCATAAAGAGCAAAAGCAGATTAAAAAAAATAGTAAGGTTAAGACTTTTAAAGAGGCCTCGATAGAACAAAAACTGCACTGTCAGTTCTCGTCTGGACAAAAGTTTGTCTCCTGAAATAGAAGGATCTCCACCTTAAAAAAAAAATAGAAATCTAAAAGAGCAGATATAAATAATAATAAAGTTGGAAGGGACCTTGGAGGTCATCTAGTCCAACCCCCTGCCCAGGCAGGAAACCCTATACCATTTTGGACAAATGGCTGTCCAGTCTCTTCTTAAAAACTTCCAGTATTGGAGCATTCACCGCTTCTGGAGGCAGGTTGTTCCACTGGTTAATTGTTCTAACTGTCAGGAAGTTTCTCCTTAGTTCTAGGTTGCTTCTCTCCTTGATTAATTTCCATCTATTGCTTCTTGCCTTGCCTTCAGGGGCTTTGGAAAATAGCTTGACTCCCTCTTCTTTGGGGCAGCCCCTGAGATATTGGAAGACTGCTATCATGTCCCCCCTCGTCCTTCTCTTCATTAAACTACACATACCCAATTCCAGCAACCGTTCCTTATATGTTTTAACCTCCAGTCCCCTAATCATCTCTGTTGCTCTTCTCTCACTCTCAACATCTTTTTTACATCGTGGTGACCAAAACTGGATGCAGTATATAAAGCTTAGAAGATTTTTTTTTTCTCATGCTTTTGACAGGTGTCTCAGATTATCCGATGCAGCTGCAGAAGTATGTCTGTTGAACTTCCAAAAATGTCAGGGATTAAGAGGCAGACTTGCAAAGAACAAAACTGAACATGGGAAAGCCAACATTAATGCTAAGTCAATGTTCAGAAAAGAAGGACGTTCCTTTTAAGAAAAATGAAACAGTCATCAGGATTCTACGGTGAAAAGTGAAAGGCAATCCAAGGTTAATGTTTCCTATGTCAGTCAAGATTTCCTCAGGGAAGACTCTGCTGTATATTTTAAATCCCTCAGTTTCCAGTTCCAGCAGCTACCGTACAGCAAATATTCTGCTCTTTTTGCTGATTTCAAGAGAACCCTAAGCTCAGTCAAACCTGGTTAGTACAGACTGAAGATGATCTGGAAACCAATGGCTATAGTTAGATGCTGAAGCCAAAAAAACTATTAATGAAACATATTTGCACACCAATGTAACATGTTAGGAGTCCTAATGGTTAACAAGGAATGCACAACAATTACACCGTAATTGCAATGTCCAGGATATGCATAGAATAAGCCGATTTAAGTAAAATAGTTAGGATAATAACCAGAACCATTATTACGAAAATAATTGCGTGGATGTGTCTTGTGTAGCTTCGTTTCAACAGAGTGTTGTTTTTGTTTAGTTTTACATGATGAAAATATGATGACTATGCATAAATTATTGGGCATGCAGGAAGTAAGACCAGAATGACTTGAGTTCCAGTCCATTCTCAGCTATGGAAATGCACTATCGAAACTTCACAGCCGGGTCATGACAGAGAGGCCTGTCATAACTTTGAACAATTGCTAAGTAACTGGTTGTAAGTCGAGGATCAGCTATAGGGAGGACACAGACTTGAGTAGGCTAGATTATGCAACACGGGCTACATGCAGGTCATCCTCAACTTACGACCACAATCGATCCTAAAATTTCTGTCGCTAAGCAAGACAGGAGTCAAATGGGCTTTGCCCCATTTTATCTTCTTTCTTTGCCATGGTTGTTAAGTGAATCCAGCTTCCCTACTCACTTTGCTTATCAGAAGGTCACAAACGGTGCATCACACGACCTCAGGACACTGCAACCGCCATAAATATGAACCAATTGCCAAACATCTGAATTTTGATTGTGTGACCACAGGGATGCTGCAGTGGTCCTAAGGTTGAAAAATGGCCATGAAATCATATTTTTCAGTGTTATTGTAACTTTGGGCATTAAACAAATGGTTGTAAGTCTGAAATGATATAGGGCAGGGGTAGGCAATCTTGGCTCTTTTATGACTCGTGGACTTCAACTCCCAGAATTCCTGAGCCAGCATGGCTCAGCATGAAAACCTCTCCCTTTCCCCTCAGCATGGCTGGCTCAGGAATTCTGGGAGTTGAAGTCCACGAGTCATAAAAGGGCCAAGGTTGCCTACCCCTGGCCTAGGCCTAGTCCGCTTTATGACTCGTGGACTTCAACTCCCAGAATTCCTGAGCCAGCATGGCTCAGCATGGAAACCTCTCCCTTTCCCCTCAGCATGGCTGGCTCAGGAATTCTGGGAGTTGAAGTCCACGAGTCATAAAAGAGCCAAGGTTACCTATCTCTGGCTTAGGCCTAGGCCGCTTTATGACTCATGGACTTCAACTCCCAGAATTCCTGAGCCAGCATGGCTCAGCATGGAAACTCTCCCTTTCCCCTCAGCATGGCTGGCTCAGGAATTCTGGGAGTTGAAGTCCACGAGTCATAAAAGGGCCAAGGTTGCCTACCCCTGGCCTAGGCCTAGTCCGCTTTATGACTCGTGGACTTCAACTCCCAGAATTCCTGAGCCAGCATGGCTCAGCATGGAAACCTCTCCCTTTCCCCTCAGCATGGCTGGCTCAGGAATTCTGGGAGTTGAAGTCCACCAGTCATAAAAGAGCCAAGGTTGCCTACCCCTCATATAAGGTTTCGTGCCTGAGCAAGGGGTTGGACTAGAAGACCTCCAAGGTCCCTTCCAACTCTGTTATTCTGTATCCAAATTACAGATAATGTACTTTTACATTACGTCCATAGATCCCTAACACACATCGGTGGTTATTAAAACGGATGTCCATGTGCCGCCTCTATGTTGGTTGAGGCAGGCAGGATTCCCTTGAGTGCCATTTGTTGGGGGTCAAGGGAAAGGGAGGGTTTTGCCTTCTCTTTCTGCTCAAGATCCCCATGTACAATTGGTGGGCCACTGTGTGACACAGAATGCTGGACTCGATGGGCTTTGGCCTGATTCAGCATGGCTCTTCTTATGTTCTTATGTTCTTATCCATCAAATATGTGTTGCATTTTCCTAGGAGCATATTATCTTCACTCAACATACATGTAATATTCTTTGCCACAAGATGTCTACTTTTCTTTTCTTTCTTTTCTTTTTTTGTTCAATTTAGGCTTGATTTATATACTTCTGACTTTTACTTTCCTTAAGGAAGAATTTTGACTTTTCTTTCTTTTAAAACGTGTAGGATACACTCTGTGCTGAATAAGGGCAGGGAAATTAAGTGTTAATATTACTTTTACATCTCATCCAAAAATATGAAGGACAGGATAAGAAACCACTGATTCATTTCCTTGTTAGAAGTCCTAACTGAGGAAATGTGAAAGCTGACTTGTCCATTTTTCAAACTAGTCCCACACAGTTTGGGGCCCAGCCAAATTGAAGAGGAAAAGTGTTTTGTAAAGTTATGATCATTCAGTTCAATTGTGTGGTTGCGAGACACACTATCCCTCATGGAACTTCCACAAGATGGCCTGGGTTCATTATGTGGAAACAAATGTTCTGAAGATCATGAGAAGGCAGATGACAAGAATGGCACCTTCTTTTTGGTAATGTGCATTCAGAAATGTGAACTGGGTTCATACAGCTTACCACGATATGTTTCAATCACAACAGATTGTTTTCGTTTCAATCCAGCTGTTTTCTTGGAATGTTGTGGGAACCAGGGCTTCATATAATGCCATTATAGAGTTTGTTTGAATGCATCAAGTTTTGTGAATATGGCAATCATATGCTGTTAATCCAAGGTCAATGAGTTGTGTGAATGCAGCCAAAATCTATTCCATTTAAATAAACAAACAGAAGTGATCAAAGTACTGAGTATCAGAAATCAGAAATCCCCTTTCCTCCAAAAAAGGAGGAGGAGGAGGAGGAGGAGGAGGAGAAGAGGAGGAGGAGGAGGAGGAGGGGAGGAGGAGGAGGAGGGGAGGAGGAGGGGGGAGGAGGAGAAGGAGAAGAAGAAGGAAGAGGAGGAGGAGGAGGAGGAGGAGGAGAGGAGGAGGAGGAGAAGGAGACGGAGGAGGAGGAGGAGAAGAAGAAGAAGAAGAAGAAGAAGAAGAAGAAGAAGAAGAAGAGGAGGAGGGGAGGAGGAGAAGGAGAAGGAGGAGGAGGAGAAGAAGAAGAAGAAGAAGAAGAAGAAGAGGAGGAGGAGGAGGAGGAGGAGGGGAGGAGGAGGGGGGAGGAGGAGGAGAAGGAGAAGAAGAAGGAGGAGGAGGAGGAGGAGGGGAGGAGGAGGAGGAGACGGAGGAGGAGGAGGAGGAGGAGGAGAAGAAGAAGAAGAAGAAGAAGAAGAAGAAGAAGAAGAAGAAGAAGAAGAAGAAGAAGAAGAAGAAGAAGAAGAAGAAGAAGAAGAAGAAGAAGAAGAAGAAGAGGAGGAGGAGGAGGAGGAGGAGGAGGAGGAGGAGGAGGAAGAAGAAGACATTTTAGAATATTTTCATATTTGGCAATATACTGATGGGAACCAACCAAGTCTCATAAACAGCATTACAGCAAAGCATATCAGGTCCTTCAAAGCTCACCACAAACATGATAAAATTCTTGTTAATGGTTTATCTCAGTTTAACTGTTTTTCAAGAACATGGCTAAGTCTTGGTAAAATCTGGGCCTTTTTTTAAAGAGTCAGTGGAGTTTACAAGCTAAGTGAGACATTTGTTGTGAATCTTGCCTCATTTTATGATCTTTCTTGCCACTGTTGTTATGCAGCTGGCTTCCCCATTAACTTTGCTTGTCAGAAGGCTGCAAAAGGTGATCACATGACCCTGGGACACTGCCACTGTCATAAATACAGTCCAGTTGCTAAGCATCTGAATTTTGATCATGTGACCCTGGGGATGCTGCAACAGTCGTAAGTGCGAAAAACAGTCACGAGTCACTTTTTTCAGTTCCATTGTCACCTTGAACAGTCACTAAACGACCTTTATAAGTCGAGGACTACCTGTAACCCAAAAATCACAAAGGGGACTGCACATTCAAAAGGGGGGGGGAAGAGAGATTGCTCCCATTGTCCCTGAATGCTCTCAGCACAGGCATCCTTCACAATGTGCTTTGTGAGACACCAGAGAATATTGCAATGAGCAAGGACATACATTCAATTTCACAGCTACTGAAATTGTTAGCCGAGCAGGTACAAAGATAGCCAGGGGAAATGATTGAAGCTTGGGAAAAGGGACCCTTGTCAGATAACAGGAGTACTGATTTACTACCATCTTATCAGGTATTTGTGGATTTAACAGAATAAGGAAACAACAGATGACGACTTAATAGCCGGCCATTAACACCTCAATCAATAAATAATAATAATTTTAAAAAACCACATACAACCAGACACCACATACTGTAAATGCTATGCATAGACTAGCCCACAACACACATTCTAGTAGAGGATGGGCTACAGCATGAATCTGAAAGCTTGGAACGCTAAATCTCTGGTCCTGGAGACCGATTTAGATTGGATCCTGCAACACCAGGGAATGCTTAACCTCAATGCACCCTCCAGGTTGGCAGCACTCTTGCTTGTCCATAATTCTCTTTATCCTTCAAGGAGAGTTTCCCACACTGAGTTGAACACCCCTGCAGGCGTTTCTGTTTTGGCAAATGAACCCACCTTGAAAGAGTCGGTCATGGGTTTTGCAGCTGCCTCTGTGCATCCATCCGCATAGTCATTTTGGCAACCCTGTAACGGACAAAGGACAACGCTTAAAAATCCATACGATTTAATCAAAGTTCCAAAGTCATCTTTAATGTACTCTTCCAGCAGTTTGCACCTGTTCAGGGAACGTTTGGGGGCACTTGGGGAGAAATGGGGTGATGGATTAGAAGAAAGCCTGAAAAGAGTAATCTGAGATCTAGAGCTTATAATCTTGCAAGAAAATCTGGTACAATCAGCATTTGGGACTCCTGAGAGGATAAATCCTGCTTTGCCCGGTCTTGGGATCCTCAATACTGAAGAACAAAGGGACAATTGTTTCTAAATTAAAAGTTCAACCATTAGTCCGGAATTGCTTGCAATGTCCACTGTGAGGACCATATCCACAATTTAAAAAGACTTCTGGAAAACTAGATCAGCTCCAAAGAAGAAAAATGAGGGCGATTCGGGGATGGGAAACAGATCCTACAAGGTGAGACAAGAAAAAAAATGGCATACTGAGAAAAGATAACTGAGAGGAGACACAGGTGGTCCTCAACTTATGATGACAATTGAGCGCAATATTCCCACTGCTAAGCAAGATGCTTGTTCAGTGAGTTTTGTTCCGTTTTACGATGTTTCTTGCCACAATTCTGAAGCGAGTCACTACAGTTGTTAATTTAGTAACACGGTTGTTAAGCGAATCTGGCTTCCCCATTGACTTTGCTTGTCAGAAGGTAGCAAAACGTGATCACATTATCCGGGGACACTGCAACCGTCATAAATATGAGTCAGTTGCCAAGCAACTGAATTTTGATCACATGGTCATTCGGATGTTGGAACAGTCATGTGTGTGAAAAGTGGTCATAAGTTGCTTTCTTCAGGGCTGTTGCAACTTTGAAAGGTCATTAAATGAAACGTTGTTTAGTTGAGGACTACTTGACTCATAAAACCTCCATCTAGATTTCCAACAAGTTAAACTTAGTTGAGTTTCTGTCTTTGTGAAAGGCTAACAAGACAACACAAAAAGAAATAACAAGCTTGGAACAATTCAAGCTTAGCATGTTGCAGAGATCACTAGACCTTTATTAAACTGGTGTAAGCTGTTTTGTCATATCAACCTTGCCTGCAAGTTCCTGAAGAACTATAGAGAAGAAAGTCAGGGTTGCTCTCTTGAGCCAGAGGGCCCAGGATGCTAAATTCTATCTAGCACAATCAATCTCAATTAAATGTTAATAAACAGAACGGTCCTGTGCAGACAACATTACAGACAGAAGTATCCAAAATAGTATGACCAAAAATGATAATTATCACACCATTATGGCTACCATCTTGTTTTTTCTAATTATAAACCTACGGATATCTGATTATAGCATCACTTTTCAGTCAGCGTTGTTAATACTGAGGCAGGTGAAATCTGGGCTGTCCCATACTGTATAGTGAGTACTGTAGTAGTCTGATTTATGATGGCAAAACTCTTGAAAGCTATGATTTAAGTCCTAAAATAGGCATGCCACTTTTATTTTAGAAAAAGCCCAAATAATTCACTTCTAACTTCTCTCCCCAAACCTCAGCAAATAGTGTGAAATTCTTGGTTTGCTACATGCATGATAAGGCTCCAATTGTTCTGCAGCATTACTTTCTCTATTTCTGTCCTCATCTTCCAAAAACTTAAGGCAGGGGTGTCAAACTCATAACGTCACATGATGTGTCGCGATGTATCACAACTTTTTTCCCATTGCCGGCAATGGGGTGGGTGTGGTTTCGCCATGACACATCCGGCCCACAGACCAGCAGTTTGACACCCATGCCTTAAGGCTATCTACCCTACCGTCACCCTGTAAAATTTGTGCTTGTCTTCCAATCGAGTATTAATGCCTCATTAATGTTATTTAATCACGTTCTGTTAAAACAAGCCAAGTTCTACAGGCTAGCTTCTTTCAGGCTTGTTTCAACTCCTTCCCCAAACTCTGAAAAATTGACCCTGCCCAACCAGCATCGCAATATTAGGTAGCCCTCGACTTGCAACAGTTCATTTACCAACTTTTGAACTTACAATGGCGCTGGAAAAAGTGACTTATGACTGCAATTACAGATTTATGACTGTTGTAGCATCCCTGTGGTCATGTGATCAAAATTTGGTAGCTTGGCAATTGGTTCATATGTATGACAGTTCCAGTGTCCTGGGGTCATGGGATCACTTTTTGCGACCTTCTGGCAAGCAAAATCAATAAGAAAGGCAGATTCACTTAGCAACCATTTATTTATTTATTTAATTATTTTTCGGATTTGTATGCCGCTCCTCTCCGCAGACTCGGAGCGGCTCACAACATACAAATAAACAATTCAATATAAATCCGAAAAAACATTAAAAATAAACCCCACACATACTCCTCAGTCACACCACAATCAACAATCATCCCCAGGCCTGCCGGCAGAGGTAGGTTTTTAAATTCTTTCGGAAGGCCGGGAGAGTCGGAGAAACGCGGACTTTAGGAGGTAGTTGGTTCCAGAGGGTGGGCGCCACAACAGAGAAGGCCCTCCCCCTAGGGCCCGCCAGATGACATTGTTTCGCTGACGGGACCCGGAGGAGGCCTACCCTGTGCGCTCTCACCGGTCGAAGGGAAGTATATGGCAGAAGACGGTCCTGTAAGTATCCTGGTCCCATGCCATGAAGGGCTTTATAGGTAATAACCAACCATGTTACTAACTTAACAGCTGCAGTGATTCACTTAACAACTGTGGTAAGAAAGGTCATAAACTGAGGCAAAAATTGCTTAACAAACGTCTCAGTCACAGAAATGTTGGGCTTAGTTGCGGTTGTAAGTCGAGGATCGACTGTACAATCTTGGCAGTCCAAGAATTGCTTTACTCACAATATACAGGAGTTCCTTTTATTGGGCTTCGTGTGTTAAATAAATGTGGCCTTTATTGCTTATTCAGTAGACTATGGTTAAAACAGACAGTGGCTTAGCACAACATGTCAGCCTCAGTACAAAATCTCCTTGATCGCTGTAGCAGTATCTCAGCTTCTAAAGGGAAGCTATGAGGGATTAAAAAGAACAATCACACCATCTGGGTTGCAGGGTTGCATTTATGTCTTCTAATAATAATAACAATTACAAGAATAATCCACCACAGATTCTCAAGCAGATATGTTTGCCGAGTAGATGAGTCACGCAAGGCTATTTTTAACTCTGACTGAACAAGCTTGTAACTCTTCGTGACCTTCTGGAAGGGGATTTTAAGAGAGTAAGAAAGACCCAGATATTTTCCTTGAGCCCTGGCGTGAAGTCTGTGGAGGAGAAAAAAAATGGTGCAGCAAACAAAATAATAACACAAAGGAGACTCCAAGGCAGCATGCCACAATAAACACAATTGCACTGAATGGATTAAAAGCTCCTGCCAACTCAGAGAGGACAATCAAAAGTGGAGACCTTGGTGAGGTCTGAACTTGGTTGTTTGCTTGCAGACATTTCATGACCAGACTAGGTAATGTCATCAGTGCTAGTGAGTGTAGGGGTTACTCCCTATTTATATACAGTACTTTGCCCTGCCACTGCTGATGGGAAGGTGATTTTCTCCTTGGTAGATCCTTGATTAAGGTATTATATAAATACAAAACCCCACTCCTACTAGCACTGTCTGGGCAAGCTGGTATATATAAACAGGGAGAAAACCCTACTTTGCCAGCACCGATAATGTTACCTAGTGGGATAAGGAAACATCTGCAAGCAAACAACCAAACTCAGAGAGCATCAAAGACTCCACGAGTCAACCCTGAGCTACTGTGGTGGAATGCAGTCTGGAATCCCAGGAGGGAGAGCCTACCTCCAGAGGGCAAAGAAGTAGCAGAGCTTGAAATGTGTGGTAGACAAGAAAATGGCTGAAATGGCATCTCTTTAGCAGTTCACAGAGTATATCTATAGCTATGCAGACCGTTGCTTTTAGTCTGGCAAGAATCTGTCTGTAGGTAAACAATAAAGTAATTATTTGGAAGTACCTCTACGTGTCATTCTCGGTTCTTAGACTCGACAGCAACAGATATTCTGTTTTATTGAAGGGTCTAAAGTATTTCCTGAGATTTTACGTTTAGACAGAGAGTAGGGAATGTCCAGTCCATAGCAATTACCGGGGGTAAAGAAGAATCCCAGAGCTGGAAGGAGGTAGGAGTTCAAAAAACTCTCACTCTGCAAATTGTAGAGCAAAATCTGCCCTCAAATGCTACTGCCATGGAGCTGAAAGGAAGTCCACAGTTGCTCAGCTCAGCTGTCAAAGCCTTATCACGTTATAAGGACACAAAGGTCTCCTGCAAATCAGCAGAATCCTCAAGGATAGGAAAAGCCTTTATTTTGCCTGAATCTTTTGTGATGGATGGAAGGGAGGGAGGGAGAGAAGGAGAGAGAAAGAGAAAGAGGGAGGGAAGGAGAGAGAAAGAGAAAGAGGGAGGGAAGGAGAGAGAAAGAGAAAGAGGGAGGGAGGGAGAGGGGGGCAGACAGAATACTTGTGCGGAAACAAATGTTCTCATGTGCTACCTGCTCAGGTTATCCCTGGCACAGAGCACCATCCAAAGCAAATAAACGCATTGCTTCATCGTCCCTCCCTTCCTCTTCTATCCCATTTTGTTAATAATGGCAAGAATGGATTATAGAATTAGGCAAATCTTAAATCTTTCAAAGCATCCGAATGATTCTCCAGAATACTAAAGCACATCCAGCCTGGAAAGTAATAGAAAAAAATAAAAAAAAGGATTGTTGTTTGCAGATGGAGGCTTTCCAGATTAATTTGTCATCATAGCCATGCATATCCTCCCCTGTAATTTAGGATTGAAAGAATAATTTTACAAGATCACATTCCTGGCAGAACCGAGGCAGGGAATTCAGTGTTCCAGATTGCAAGTAGTAAGATGCAAGATCAAACTCCAGCATGGCCATAAGCCTCACTCGGTAATTTAGGCTAAGTATTGCTTTCATCAGGGATTTTGTAAGACTAACAAGAACCTGGACTGTGTTTGTCATTGCTCCAGGGAAGAGCGACGGGATTCCAGACAGTCAGTGGACAAACTGTACTCACTGACTATTCATATCTAATCCTTGAGTTACAGAACTACAGAAGAATTACAAAAGAACAGAGTTGGAAGGGACTTTGGAGGTCATCTAGTCCAACCCCCTGCCCAGGCAGGAAACCCTATACCAGTGATGGTGAACCTTTTAGAGACCGAGTGCCCAAACTGCAACCCAAAACCCACTTATGCATCGTCAGATGCCGGGTGGGTGTGGCCCATTGGCTGGGTGTGGCCCATTGGCTGGGTGTGGCCCATTGGTTGGGCATGGCTGAGGTGGTAACGGCAGACTGGGTGGGACTAAAAAATTCAATCAATTCCAACTTTGCAAGATCTTTTCTTTTCCCGCGAGAAGTTGAAATTGACTGATTGATTGAACCTTTTTTTTTTTTTTGCACACGGCGGTGGAGGCCTAAAGCGAAAAGGTTTTATAAAACCCAACTGAAGGCCTAGGACTGGGGCGACGGCGCGTGTGCCCACAGAGAGGGCTCTGAGTGCCGCCTCTGGCACCCGTGCCATAGGTTCGCCACCACTGCCTTATATCATTTTGGACAAACGGCTGTCCAGTCTGTTCTTTAAAGCCTCCTTATATATCCTTCTTAATACTCTCTGGATCGTTTTGCATTTCTTTGGCTCTTTGGTGTCTTCCCTTCCTTGTAAATTCTCTACAAACAGCACACCCTTTTAAAAATAAATAAATAAATAAATAAATAAAACTTTGATCCACTTCACATGCAGACCGTGTGCCTAGAGAAGGAAACGGAGAGAGATTAGTTGTGTTCACGCAACACACTGAAGCAGGTCAGCTAGTGGTGGCATTTTATGCTGTGAGCCGCCCTGAGTTCCTGGAATAGGGCGGCATAGAAATAAAATTAATAATAATAACTAATAATAATAACCATGGTTAGTTATTTCTTTTTTAAAAAAAAAAACCTTGGCTGGTTTCTTGTGGCTTGGTTAATTGAACAAACCAGGTCATTTGGTTAGTCTGTGACTGAACCAATTGTATAAGCCGAGAAAATGGATTAACCCCCTGAATTCAATGTGAAGATATATGAGGTTGTATTTTATTTATTTAATTCATTTATGTGTATCCCAACATGTCTGTTTGAGAATCAGAAGAAGCACTGGGTGTGGGCTAAATGAGTGATTAAGCCAATGAACTCAGTACCTGTTGTATCTGGCCCTTCTCAGCTTAGTAAAATCCACATAAATATTTCTTTAAGAGTTTTATTTAACACATTTCAAAAGATTCACTTCAAAGCAAGCTGCTGGCAGTTTGTTGGCCGGAACGGCCAAGTCTGATTTATGTACATTTAGTTTAAACATTCTCCCACCTTCCAATTAACTCACTCTTTATCTCTCACATTGTCCAAGACTTCATTAATCTTCCGTAGATTTCAAAAACACCAGAAAACTGAGTTCAAACGAACTCGGTGATGCATCAGACTGCCTCTTGATATTAACGTTGCTCATGACAAAGAATTAGTCCCTTCTTCCTCTTCTAATATAGTTTTCAATACGTCACTTCCTTTTTCCACTTAACTGACACCTCCGCCTATCAAACCTTCGGAATCTTGGATCAAGCCATCTATCTTCCTGTTCCAAATCTGACTCATCACTTTGAGAGTCTGACTCAGATTGCATACAAATCTCCTCATTGTCTAGCTCGGCTGCCGGGAGGGGAAAATACCCAGAGGGGCCTGGTTGTGCTTCGTCATCCTCTGATATGTCCCCAGCCAGTCTAGAGACACTCACAACAGTACCTAATGGAAATTGTATCAGGGATTCCCTTGCCAGTTGACTTTTGAAGTATTAAACCTGATTCACATTCATTGTCAGAGTTCATACCATGTGCTCATTTGTGCTTAGCTTGCTGTATAATCTTAGCACCATCGAACTTCTAAGCTATAGTTGAGGGATCAGTGTGCAACTGTGCTTTCTTTGATAAGCTGCCTTTAAGCCCAACATAGAATAATATGCTGTGTGGCTTGCCAAATTATGGTTGGCAGAATTAATGATTTGTTTATAACAACTTCTGCCTGTTTTTCATTAAAATTAATAATCCTCAATCTGGATGCAACCAAATAGTCCCCAGTCAGTTCACATGTTAGGCCCGTGATGGTGAACCTATGGCATGCGTGCCATAGGTGTCACACAGAGCCCTCTCTGTGGGCACGCGCACCGTCGCCCCAGTCCTAGGCCTTCAGCTGGGTTTTATAAAACATTTTCGTTTTAGGCCTTCGCCGCCGTATGCAAAAAAAAAAAGAGGTTCAATCAGGCAATTTCAATTTTTCGTGGGGAAAAAAAAGATCTCGCAAAGTTGGAACTGATTGATTGAACTTTTTAGTCCCACCCAGTCTGCTGTTACCACCAAAGCCATGCCCACCCAATGGGCCACACCCACCCAATGGGCCACGCCTACCCAATGGGCCACGCCCACCTGGAACCTGATGATACATAAGTGGATTTTGGGTTGCAGTTTGGGCACTCGGTCTCTAAAAGGTTCGCCATCACTGTGTTAGGCTATCTTAGGCCTTAGTTAACAAACCACAATGATTCAGGTTCCGATCTGAGTCGGTCACTGGGACTAAAGCTTTTGGGCTCATGCTGGAGCCCATTCTCAGGGAACTTCTCTCCCTCTTCAGAATGTCTTCAGAATATCTGGAGAGGGAGAGAAAGAAGCTCCCTCAAGATGGACTTCAGCCTGAGCCCAAAAGCTTGGAAGAATAAAGTTTTGGTCCCGGTGACCGACTCAAATTGGATCCTGCAACATGATCTTCGGACATGTATATTTGCCTTCACAATGATTCAGTTCAACAAGCAAAGCCCATTCTCCACCAGCCACCTTATGGTTTGTAGCAATATGGGAAGTCACCATCACCAACTTTTGATCCGTACATGCTAAAGACCATTCTTTTCTTTTTGACTGGAAAGAGGCTGTCGGTATCTATTCAAACAACAGTTACGTGCTTATTTTCCAAAACTCTACAACCTCACCCATTGTGGTTCTCAGAGTGATCCGATCTCTTCCTAGAGTCACTTCCTTTGTGACCGCTGGGCACAGGCGAGGTGGGAAAAAGAACTGAATGGCCAGATAAACCACTTTCACCCTGGTGATCCAGAGAACAGAGCTTCTACTGACTCAGATGTCAGATCTGGTTTTCGTTCCATAGTTTAGCTGTCACATTGTTTGTCAGGGGTGACAGTGTATAAATCCTGTTTCCTGTACACAGATAATTCGCTCTTTGTGCACGATTGGCAAACAAAGAATTCTATTAAATACAGATGGAGGACCTGCAACTGGTTGGAGCTTATGACCATTACAGAGTCCTGCAATCGCCATTTGACAGGACAAAATAACAAAAGAGTTGGAAGGGACCTTGGAGGTCATCTAGTCCAACCCCTTGCTCAGGCAGGAAACCCTCTACAATTTCAGACAAATGGTTGTCCAATCTCTTTTTCACAACTTCTGGAACATTCACAACTTCTGTTGGAACATTCACAACTTCTGGAGGCAAGTTGTTCCACTGGTTAATTGTTCTAACTGTCAGGAAATTTCGCCTTAGTTCTAGGTTGCTTCTCTCCTTGATTATTTTCCATCTGTTGCTTCTTCTCCTGCCTTCAGGTGCTTTGGAGAATAGCTTGACTCCCTCTTCTTTGTGGCAGCCATTCAAATATTGGAAGACTGCTATCATGTCACCCCTCATCCTTCTCTTCATTAGGCTAGATATTCCCAATTCCAGCAACCGTTCCTTGTATGTTTTAGCCTCCAGTCCCTTGATCAACTTTGTTGCTCTTCTCTGTACTCTTTCTAGAGTCTCAACATTTTTTTTACATCGTAGTGACCAAAACTGGATGCAGTATTCCAAGTGTGGCATTGTAAAGTGGTATTAACACTTCACGTGATCTTGATTCTATCCCTCTGTTAATGCAGCCTAGCACTGTGTTGGCGTTCTGCACACTTAACAGATGATTTCCAACAGGCAGACCCAATGAAGAAGCCAGCAGTGAAATCGTAAGTTGTGGACATGCGGTGTCGTACTTAACAACCACGTCCCTTACTGGCAGAGTTGCTGCTCCCAATTGTGGTCATTAAGTAAGTATTACCTATACTTTTATCTTGGCACAATGATAGTTGGGTGATTTTAGAAGACATTAGGACTTGGTACAGGTAGTTCTCAACTTAATAACAATTCATTTAATGACCATTTGAAATTAAAATTGCATTGAAAAAGTGACTTAGGATCATTTTTCACACTTATGACCATGGCAGCATCCCCAGGGTCACCTGATCAAAATTAGACTCTTGGCAACTGACCTATACAGTAGTGGCCAAAATTGTGGAAACCTTTTGGAAAAAGTGTATAGTAGAAATGCCACCTTTGGTTAAGTTTCCACCTATTTTTCTTCTAATTTCTTTATAATTATAGCTTTGTTTACTTCATAATACTATTTTATATCGCTTTCTGGGCAACTAGTTAACTCTTTGCACCATTAATTTTAATTTTATTACGTTTTACAAGCTCACTAAATGAAAGAACACAAAAAACCCCAACCAACTTGATGGTGATCACATAACACTCTGACAAATGTCCTCCTGTCAGCTTCAATACAGGACATCAGTAACTGAATCCTACTGTGATCTGATTGGCTCATTGCCAAAACAAGATGACACCTGATTGGCTCTCTAAACTCTCACGCTCATTGGCTACCATTAGAGGAAGTAAAGCTAGCTGATATCAACCTAAGCAAGTTGTGCTTCCTTTTCTGGTTATTTGGCTATAACGTTTCATAGAATATAGTACAGATAATTGAACTAACTATGTTGCATTACATTCTTGATTAAATTATCTTTCCGTTGATATATAACTTTATGGTACTACTCCCAAAAAAAGTGGTATTATTAGCCATCAAACCTCAAAAATATACTTTTCCCAAAAGGTTTCCACAATTTTGGCCACTACTGTATTTATGACGTGGGTCATACGATTACCTTTTGCCATATCAATGAAGAAGCCAGATTCACTTAGCAACCACTTTCCTAACTGAACAACTGCAATCATTCACCGAACAACTGTGGCAAAACTGCCATAAACATTGTCTGGCCTAGCAACAGAAATTTGGGGCTTCATGGTGGTTGTAAGTTGAGGACTACCTGTAATGGAGAAACCGCCATAGAGAACGTCCAGGTATTTCCAGGTGGAACTGGACCTGAACATTAAAAATTCTCCAAGTGCAAAAGATATCATCAGTAATTGCCAAGATCGCAAAACATCTTGTACCTGTGTGTGTTATTTGCAATAAAGCTGTCACAGCCAGCAAGAGCCAGATTGATGGGCCTTCCAAACTGTGCAGCTTGTGCAACCAAGCAAACTAAACATGAATTGTAAGAAGCTGGTGATGGAGAGCTGTCACTGATTCAAACCGATCACCGGATACCTGACAGTTCAATTCGTTCTCTCAAAGCAACATTTCCTAATGATGAAGCAGAACTGCTGTGAGAAGACCAGGGATCGGCATAACCATCTCAAGACTGTAACCTAGACATGGGCATGCAAGGGCAATCCTTAGCATCTCCAGTCCAAAATGATTCTTCCCTTTAGCGCAGTGGTTCTCAACCTTTTTCAGGTTGAGACCCCACTTGCGCCGCCCATGCGCGGTGCGACCCCGACACGCGTGTGTGCGCATGCGACGGGCCAGTCCGCGCATGCGCGCGTGCTGGGCCGGGCCGCACATGCGCAGCACGCGCGCCGGCCGATCCACGCATGCGTGTGCGACAGGCCGATCCGCGCATGCGCGGCACGTGCGCGACGGCCCAAACCGCGCATGCATGGCGCACGCGCGACTGGAGAAAAAAAAACAAAAAAACAAAATGGCGGACTGCGGTGTCCGGCGACCCCCACAAAACGGTCGTTCGACCCCAAATGGGGTCACGACCCATAGGTTGAGAACCGCTGCTTTAGCGTAGCAAAAGGTAATCGATGCCTACGGGAGATATTTAACAATGATACTTGCTTCCAGTGTAGCAGAAGGCAATTGATACCTACGAGACATCTTCAGAAATGCACCAAAGAGGGTTTTTCGTACTGGTAACCTTGATCAAACCAGAAGATGCACCCAACCTTACAAGAGGGCACTGAGGAAACTGGCTACCTTCAGTCCTGAAAAAAATCCAAGACTGAGCAGAAACAGAATAGCCTTTCTCAAATACCAGAAGAACTATTACATAAGAAAAAAAATCAAGACTTATTCCAGGGACGGAGGGAGAGAGGGAGGGAGAAAGGAAGGGAGGAAAGGATGAAGGGAGGGAGGAAGGAAGGGTCTAGAACTTGGCAGCTAGAGAGACTCGGGGCTTTCGTGGACTTCCGTCCCAGGTTCTCCTCCAACCTTTGTAGGCTGGCTGTGCCGCCCAAGTCTCCCAGACTGCTTGTACCCAGTCAATAACCTCCACAACAGAGGGTCGTAACTGGTCAAAAGTTCCGCACCTCCAAATCGATCCCGGATCAGACAGAGAGGGAGGGAGGGAGGGAGGGAGGGAGAGAGGGAGAGAAAGAGAGATGGAGAGAGAAAGAGAGAGGGAGAGAGGGAGAAAGAAAGAGGGAGAAAGAGAGAGGGAGAAAAGAGAGAGGAAGGGAGAGAGAGAGAGAGGGAGAGAAAGGGAAAGAGAGAAAGAGAGGAGAGAGAAAGAGAGGGAGAGGGAGAGGGAGAGAGAAAGAGGGAGATAGAGAGAGAGAAAGGGAGGGAGAGAGAGAGAAAGAGGGAGAGAGAGATTAAATTAGTAACATGGTTCTTAAGTGAATCTGGTTTCCCCACTAACTTTGCTAGTCAGAAGGTTGCAAAAGGTGATCACATGACCCTGGAAAATGTGTTTGTGTATGTGTGTGTGTTGTAGGGCAAGGGGAGAAGAGAAAAGGTCAGGTCTCCTTCAGAGCCATAGGTGGAGCAGCTGAAGGTGTGATTCGGCACCCATGCTTCAAAACAAAATTTCATTTATTTGTAATTAGAAATAAATATTTCACAATATATAAATTACATATTGTTTTTGTGATTAATCACTATGCTTTAATTATGTTCAATTTGTAACAATGAAAATACATCCTGAATATCAGATATTGACATGAGGAACTGTATTAAAGGGTCGTGGCATTAGGAAGGTTGAGAACCACTGGTCTAGAAGAAATTGATGCACCAGGATTGGTTTATGACACAGTGTAAACTACTGTGCTATATTCTTTAATGTCACGGGAGAGAAAATCTTGAGTTTAAGCAGCAGCAGTGAGCCCTAATCATTAAAAAAACAAAGCTAATTTATTTCCCTGCTTGGCAGCATATGGCAATAGTTATAACAAAAACCCTTAGGAAAACATTAATTTAATCTCTAACACTAAAATGGTTTATTGGACGATTGCCCTCCATTCAAACCCAGTAACCTAGATTCTTAATAGATATGCGATGAGTGAAAGCAATCAATTTCAAGGGAAATTGGAATGTAGATAAAATTCAATTTCTGACAGTAAGTTGGCTGAAAGGCAGGAGAGATTTGGTTCAGATAAATAAAGCAATGGCTTTCTCCCCCCCCCCCCCGCTTTTGGTCTGTTTCTTGCTGTAGCTGCTTCTGCAGGTTGACAGCTATGCTCCTATTTTCTGGGGTCATGTTCCTGTTTATTATATATTATATATTATATATATATATATATATATATATATATATATATATATATATATATATATATATATATATATATATATATATATATATATATATATATATATATATATATATATATATATATATATATATATATATATATATATATAAAAGGGAAGCTGATATAGCTATTTCAAGCTCCTTGGACCGACCGGGTGCATCATAAAAAACACATACATACATACATACATACATACATACATACATACATACATACATACATATATTCATCATATAAAGAAAGTCTACTAAAAGTACATTTAAAAAAAACAAGTGTCATATTCCTTTGGTAGTTTGGTAATTACTGGGTAAGAAAATGGAAACCAGCTTGGAGAGGAAATGGAAGGAAGTACAATATCCTGAATTAGACACGTGAGAACTCTTATCAGGAACACACAATGCAGCAATGTTTATCCTTAATTTTAATCTTCCCTTTGATCTCATTCTTGCTACTGCCACTTATGGCTTCCCATGCACATAATTACACTGTTCTCCTTGCTGTTTTATTTCATGCACCTGAACATAAACATCATTATCATCAAGTGGTTAATCTTTGATGGACTGCTTATGGCATCCTGCAGTCCTAAGTGGTCCAGTCAATGCTGTCACCTCCCATAGGTCTGCTACAATCTAATCAGTAATAGGGGATCTGTGACCTGAAGAGGGTGTAATTTATTTATTATTTATTAATTAGATTTTATGCTGCTCCTCTCCAAAGGACTCGGAGCGGCTAACAACATGAACAAAAAACAACATCACAGCATTTAAAAACCAAAAACCAAGTCGACAAAGCATTTAAAAGACACCCCCCAAACACATTCATCATACAGACACAATCACAATCATCCCCAGGCCTGCCGGCATAGATAAGTTTTAAGATTCTTCCGGAAGGCCGGGAGAGTGGGGGAAACGTGGACTTCAGGGGGCAGTTGGTTCCAGAGGGCGGGCGCCACAACAGAGAAGGCCCTCCCCCTAGGACCCGCCAGACGGCATTGTTTCGCTGACGGGACCCGGAGGAGGCCGACCCTGTGCGCTCTCACCGGTCGGAGGGAAGTATGTGGCAGAAGACGGTCCCGTAAGTATCCTGGTCCCATGCCATGAAGGGCTTTATAGGTGATAACCAACACTTTGAATTGCGCTCGGAGACCGATAGGCAGCCAATGCAGCATGCGGAGAGTTGACGAAATGTGGGCACGACGGGGCAGGCCCACAACCGCTCGCGCAGCTGCATTTTGCACTAATTGTAGTCTCCGAACACTCTTCAAGGGTAGCCCCATGTAGAGAGCATTGTTGGGGTTATCCAGGTACTCCTTGACGTACGACCACCATTGAGCCCAAAATTTCCGCTAAGCAAGAACAGTTGTTAAGTGAGCTTCGCCCCATTTTACGACCATTCTTGCTTCCATTGTTAAGTGAATCACTGCAGTTGTTAAGTCAACAGCATGGTTGTTAAGTGAATCTGGCTTTCCCATTGACTTGGTTTGTCAGAAGGTCTCAAGAGGTGATCACATGACCTTGAGACACTGCAGCTGTCATTTACACATGCCAGTTGCCAAAAGCGTCTGAATTTTGACCACATGACAAGGATGCCGCAACGCTTGGAAGTATGGAAAATGGTCCTAAGTCTCTTTTTTTCAGTGCTGCTTCAACTTTGAACAGTCACTAAACGAATGATGGCAAGTTGAGAACTGCTTGTAGTTATCATATCTGAAGACTGGTGATGGGAGCCAAGATTGTTTGGAGATAAAACTCATCAGCATAAATCTCATCCTGATCTAAACAAGCAAACAAAAGTTCCCATTCTGGGTTTGCTTTTATCTAGGGATGCCCCAAAGATGTCATGAGTAGAAATAATACCTAAGATAATGTCCTCATTGTTGCCTCCCTTGAACAGCCTTATTCTCAATTTACCTTTTCTATCCCACCATAGGTTTTCCTGATTTGATTCTCTCCCAGGTGAGTTAGAATGAAGGATGAGTTAGGGCAGCTTCCATTCATGCCCAGGGCAGATTTGACCACAGCTATACATGCCTTCAGACTGCAAGGTGATCAAACTGGTCAGTCCTAGAGGAGATCAACCCCGACTGCTCTTTAGAAGGCCAGATCCTGGAGTTGAAACTCAAATACTTTGGCCACCTTTGAACTATGGTGCTGGAGAAGACTCTTGTGAGTCCCCTGGACTGCAAGGTGATCAAACCGGTCAGTCCTAGAGGAGATCAACCCCGACTGCTCTTTAGAAGGCCAGATCCTGGAGTTGAAACTCAAATACTTTGGCCACCTTTGAACTATGGTGCTGGAGAAGACTCCTGCGAGTCCCCTGGACTGCAAGGTGATCAAACCGGTCAGTCCTAGAGGAGATCAACCCCGACTGCTCTTTAGAAGGCCAGATCCTGGAGTTGAAACTCAAATACTTTGGCCACCTTTGAACTATGGTGCTGGAGAAGACTCTTGTGAGTCCCCTGGACTGCAAGGTGATCAAACCGGTCAGTCCTAGAGGAGATCAACCCCGATTGCTCTTTAGAAGGCCAGATCCTGGAGTTGAAACTCAAATACTTTGGCCACCTTTGAACTATGGTGCTGGAGAAGACTCCTGCGAGTCCCCTGGTCTGCAAGGTGATCAAACTGGTCAGTCCTAGAGGAGATCAACCCCGACTGCTCTTTAGAAGGCCAGATCCTGAAGTTGAAACTCAAGTACTTTGGCCACCTAATGAGAAGGTAGGACTCACTGGAGAAGAGCCTAATGCTGGGAAAGATGGAGGGCAAGAGAAGAAGGGGACGAGAGAGAAGGAGGTGGCTGGATGGAGTTACTGAAGCAGGAGGCGTGAGCTTAAAGGGACTCCAGAAGATGGTAGAGGACAGGAAGGCCTGGAGGAACGTTGTCCATGGGGTTGGGCACTACTTCGCAACTAACAACAACAACATACATGCCTTCATTCCATCTAGATTGAATTATTGCAATGAACTCATCTTGGGGATACCTTCGAAGACTTTTTGGAAACTATCACCCATCCTGAAATGCAACAGTGAGGAGGCTGGTGGACATCAGCAAATACATTACACCAGCTTTGCTAAAGGTCTAAGACCCACATCCTGGAATCCTCCTGACATTCCAAAACTTGATGGAATTTCTCTGTCTCAGTAAGGGAGATGAGGGGCCCTTCATGCTTTCTGAGCTTGGTTGTTTCCTTGCAGATGTTTCATTACACAAACTAGGTACTATCCTCAGTGCTAGCACGGATCACTAACACTGATGATGTTACCTAGTCGGGTAATGAAACATCTGCAAAGAAACAGCCCAGCTCAGAAAGCCGCCCTGAGTTCTCCGGAATAGGGCGGCATAGAAATTAAATAAATAAATAAATAAATAAATAAATAAATAATAATAATAATAATCAAGGAACCCTCATTTCAACTGTGAGCTACAAATATTTTCCTTTATTGGCAATAATGGAGAGTTGGGAGAAGACAAAGCATCTTCATAGGGACCATCCCAAAACTAGGAAAGCCTTGAAAAACCAGATTAGCAGTCTCTTCAAGTAAACCTCTATTTTTCCCCCCCTTGGTTCTCTACACTTTTAAAAAGACCAGGTGGTTGGTGATGGAAAGCAAAAATGCATTTAATATGTTGTGGCCTACCACCTATACATCAATCAATCTTAGTTTCTCATATTCCACACCCACCCTTAAAAACATTCCGTTCCTATTGTCAAGCATGTCACAGAAAGCCTGTTTGATGCTTCATTCAAATTTGCTTCTGCGTGATATTAGACCCATCCGCCCTGCTTCACAAGGGACAATTTGTGCAGATGGTCGAAACCCAGCCCACGGTGGTTGTTCCAGAAACAGCATTTCAACAAATGGTGCCTTAGCCCCACGACTAACACTAACACTTTTCTCTTAACTTAGGGGTTTTTATATATGTATTTTAACTTGTGATTTCTATTTATGTTGTGAGCCGCCCTGAGTTCTCCGGAATAGGGCGGCATAGAAGTCAAATCAAATCAAATAAATAAATAATAAATAATAAATAATGAGCTGATTCATAAAGTGCTTATGCAGCTCAACTGGCACCACATTTTAGCTGTGTGGCGACAGGAAATTTGGGGAAAGTCCCTAAAGTACAATCCGGAAAGCAGCAAGCTTGGGGGAAATTCCAGAAAGCTAAGGCTTGACGTGAGGTGTGAAAAATGTTTACCAAGTCAGATGTTTACAAAGACTAATACCTAATGTTGTATGTTGTGTTCTATGATGATTGCCTCTTAATATGATCTTATGTTTAATGATGATTGCTTTAATATTGAAAAAGCGGATTGAATTTCCACCTCAGGTTATTGAATTTCTACCTCAGGATTTTTTGTTTAGGATCATAAAAGATAAAATGTAACAGGTGTATAGTTGAGGCTTGAAGTGAGGAGTGAAGAATGTTTACCAAGACAGACGTTTACAAAGACTAATACTTAGAGTTGTATTACAGGTTCTATAATGATTGCTTCTTAATATGATCCTATGTTTAATGTCGATTGTTTTAATAAAAATTTTTTATATATATATATAAAAAAGATGGGATGTGTGTGTTACCCCAAACCAAGAAAAATGATCCCAAATGACCCAATAATAAATAAGCATCTGCAGTCATGGAATGCTGACTGATTGAGATATTCAGAAGAATGGAAAGCATACAGAATGTGTATCTACATCAATAAGTATGTAGGGCCCACAGAAGAACACACAACCCTGGGGTTGTTTAACACCATGAAGACACCCCCCCCGTCTTTTGTAACCACAGTTATTTCATTTCTTCTTTTAACTGCCTCCAAGCGGATCACAATATTGAAATGGTTTTTATTTATTTATAACACGTATTAGCCGCCCATCTTTTATGGCTGAATTGCATACCATCCAGAGTTGCTCTATAGGTGAGATGGGCAGTCTCCAAATTTAATAAACATAGGTAGCCCTCTGCTTACGACCACACTGAGCTAAGCGAGACAGATGTTAAGTGAATTTTGCTCCATTTTACGGCCTTTCTCTTCCCAATTGCTAAAGTGATCACTGCAGTTGTTAAATTAGTGACACGGTCATTAAGCAAATCTGGCTTCCACATTGACTTTGCTTGTCGGTAGGTCACAAAAGGTGATTGCATGACCCCGGGACACTACGACCGTCATAAATACATGCCCAATGCCAAGTGTGCAAATTTTGATCATGGGGCTATGGGGATGCTGCAACGGTCGTTAAGTGTAAAAAACTGTGCTAAATCCCTTTTTTCAATGCTATCGTAATTTCAAACAGTCACTAAATCAGGGGTAGGCAACCTTGGCTCTTTTATGGCTCGTGGACTTCAACTCCCAGAATTCCTGAGCCAGCCATGCTGAGGGGAAAGGGAGAGGTTTCCATGCTGAGCCATTGCTGGCTCAGGAATTCTGGGAGTTGAAGTCCACGAGTCATAAAGCGGCCTAGGCCTAGGCCAAGGGTAGGCAACCTTGGCTCTTTTATGACTCGTGGACTTCAACTCCCAGAATTCCTCAGCCAGCATGGCTCAGCTTGGAAAGCTCTCCCTTTCCCCTCAGCATGGCTGGCTCAGGAATTCTGGGAGTTGAAGTCCATGAGTCATAAAAGAGCCCAGGCTGCCTACCCCTGGCACTAAATGAATGGTTGTTAAGTCAAGGGCTTCCTGTAAACAAATCTTGAAAGACAGCACAACTGGAACAGAATCCCAGCAGGGACGTTCTCCACCACCAGGCGTTTTCTATTAGTCTTCCTTCTTCGTTCCTGTGAGGATCACACTCCAGTTGGCATCTGTCCCCTACGATCTTGAGTAGCCTCTGAAGACATTAGCAGTTTTTATTTTCCTGGATCAGACATAAATCAGGGTTGGATGGCTGGCCTCTTCATAAATGTCAAACAGCTGTGGGCACCCAGGCTATATTACATTTGTCAACTAGCAAAAGGAGGCCAGTTCAGGAGCAGCTGCAGTAATATGAGCCAAAGACATTTTTAAAATAACAGGCGAATTCTGTTTGGTCAGGGGGTTTAACAATGAACAACTCACTATTTTTTCCACTAGCAATCTATATGACAACTTGGAGGTCTGAAGGCTTTGCCTGTCATCTCTTTTGCTGAAATCTTCCTAGCGATTCCTCCCAAACTTTTCTAGGGTATAGCGAATGGACTAACCGGGGTGGACTTTCCTGCAAACATCTCTGAGAGGTCACCAAATACTACAAACAAGGGTCTGTGGAGATGTTCTTCTGCAGAAATAAGTGTGTGTGTGGGGGTGGGGGTGGAGGGGAAGCCCCACACAAATATCTGGAACCATTCTTTTTCAACTAAAAAAAAAAAACTCAATTTCCAGAGGGGGGAAGATCTCATGACAGGAGAGAGGAACTCAGTCCCCATCTTCCATTCTCTCTGATTTTTTTCCCCCGTTGTCAGTGGGCTGAGTTGCTCTCGCTTGACCTGATTTGGAACTGGAAATGGATTGCAAAGCGAGACGCTATAAATAAACGCCTAGAGCCCTTACAAATGTTGCGTCCCACAGACCAAACAACAACTGCAAAAGCCAGAAATCCATCTTCATCCTTGCAAAAGAATAAATCCTTTCCCCCCACCTCCCCCGAATTGCCCTCTTCAGAAGCGGGATCTGTCCTCGATAAGGGGGTGGCGAGCAGCCCTTAGGCGTACAAACGCGCCCACGGAAACGCACAAATATTTTAGTGTCTTCTCGCCCCCCCCCCATATGGAGTTCAACTCTTGCTTCATCCATTCCCAAACCCACAGGTCGTATGCTTTTATTAAAACCACAAGAACAATGACCCCAATCCACGAAAGGAAGGGCGGGGGGGCGGGCGGGGGAGGAAATCAAACGATCGACGGCAATATTTCTTTCCCACCCACCCCCTCCCCCTATTTTTATTCTGTCTTTTCGACCCTCGCCTCTACGGATGCTAGAGAAAGCGTGCAGAACGCAGCGAGGATGCCCCGACGAAAGATGCGCCTAAACTAGAGCGCGATTCGCTCTTTTTATACTGTTATTATTTGCAAGTGGAAGCTGGCTCCCCCCCCTCTGCTTTGTGAATGGGGTGGGGGGGGAGAGGCAGATCGCTTGCCAGCCCGCCAGCAATTGCATCTCTAGCCAGTGTTTCCCCTCCGAAATGCTTACAGTACCTTCATCTTGACAGCCAAAAGCCACTCCAGGTTCTTCTTCTTCTGGACGGATCTCTGCACGGCTGCACCGCTGCAACTGGCAGAGGCAGCCCTCCTTTCCCTCCACCCGCCGCCCCCTCCCTCCCTCCGCTTCCTCGGCAGCCTTGGGGACCGGAGCAAAGGCAGCCGTTGATGAGACACGTTGCAGCCGCGAAGTGAAGCTTCCTCGCAGCCGACAGCAGCGACCCAGCTCGGATTTATTGCATCACCGGCAGGAAACGGCACCTCCTTCGAAGCTCCGCTAGGGGCAGCAAGACGCGGCGCGGGAGAGGAGGGGGGGTGAGAAACAACAACTTTCGGACGCTCTCATTGGTCCGCTGTTGCAAAGCGAATTGAAGGCAGGAGGAACGTTGACAGATTTCACGTGGCTGCCAAAACGATCGACCGTCTCCTTCGTTGGCCAGTTGACTCCAGCTGGCGAGGAAGAATAGGCTGTAATTTAACGTGATTCGCAAACCTGGCTTTATACACAACTTCTCTCTCTCTCTCTCTCTCTCTCTCTCTCTCTCTCTCTCTCTCTCTCTCTCTCTCTCTCTCTCTCTCTCTCTCTCTCTCTCTCTCTCTCTCTCTCTCTCTCTCTCTCTCTCTCTCTCTCTCTCTCTCTCTCTCTCTCTCACACACACACACACACACACACACACACAGAGAGACATATCAAGAAATAGAATAGAATAGAATAGAATAGAATAGAATAATGAAAGAATAGAATAGAATAGAATAATGAAAGAATAGAATAGAATAGAATGGAATGGAATAGAATAGAATAAGAAACGGATAGGATAGGACAGGATAGGATGGGATAAGAAACAAAGAATAGAACAGGGTAGGGTAGAGTAGAGTAGAGTAGTGTAGTGTAGAGTAGAGTAGAGTAGAATAGAATAGAATAATGAAAGAATAGAATAGAATAATGAAAGAATAGAATAGAATAGAATAGAATGGAATGGAATAGAATAGAATAAGAAACGGATAGGATAGGACAGGATAGGATGGGATAAGAAACAAAGAATAGAACAGGGTAGGGTAGAGTAGAGTAGAGTAGAGTAGTGTAGTGTAGAGTAGAGTAGAATAGAATAGAATAATGAAAGAATAGAATAGAATAGAATAATGAAAGAATAGAATAGAATAGAATAGAATGGAATGGAATAGAATAGAATAAGAAACGGATAGGATAGGACAGGATAGGATGGGATAAGAAACAAAGAATAGAATAGGGTAGGGTAGAGTAGAATAGAATAGAATAGAATAGAATAGAATAGAATAGAATAGAATAGAGCAGGAAGGGACCTTGGAGGTCTTTTAATCCAGCCGCTTGCTTAAGCAGGAGAACCTAAACCAGGGGTAGGCAACCTTGGCTCTCTTATGACTCGTGGACTTCAACTCCCAGAATTCCTGAGCCAGCCATGCTGAGGGGAAAGGGAGAGGTTTCCAAGCTGAGCCATGCTGGCTCAGGAATTCTGGGAGTTGAAGTCCACGAGTCATAAAAGAGCCAAGGTTGCCTACCCCTGACCTATACCATCTCAGACAAATGGCTGTCCAGTCTCTTCTTAAAAACCTCCAGTGTTGGAGCATTCACAACTTCTGGAGGCAGGTTGTTCCACTGATTAATTGTTCTAGTAGAAAAGAAAGAGATGATGGTTGAATTGATGTAGTTATTAAATCAAGGATACCATCAATCTTTTTTCCCTCTCACATTGGATGTTCAGCTGTGATTTGCCAAGCAGACCCCATTCGCTGCATTCACGCACCAGGCTGAGTTACAACCAGACCTGTCATATTTTGCCTTCGGTCAGATGTATAAATTTACTCCAAATATTTCAATTGCCTTATCCTGTTTCCTAAAGATCAGAATCGTTCAGGCAGTGATATTCCCTGCGATGCTGTATGGAAGCACAAGTTGGATTTTTAAGAAGTTGGGCGGAAAGAGTATCAAAATGATTTTGAAAATTGGTGTTGGAGAAGACTCCTAAAAAGTACCATGGACAGCTAAGAAAACGGATGGTTGAACAAAACCCCAAAATTTTCATTCAAGACAAATTATCAGGTTCAAAATGATCGGGGTTTGGATATGACAGGGGTGTCAAACTCAATTTCATTGAGGGCCGCATCAGCATTGCGGTTGCCCTTGGGGGGGCGGGTGAGTGCGGCCTACTGGGTGGGTGTGGATGGAGTGGGTGTGGCCTACTGGGTGGGCATGGCCAGCTCTACATCGTTCGCGTCAAGGGTGCCTGTGGGGGCCTGGGCAGGAGTGGGACATATCTGAGCGTCTCTGGCAGAAGGGGGTGGGACCGGGGCAAGCGCCAAGGCATGGTCCATTTCTTCATTCCTCACAAAGGGTGACACCTCTCCATATGCACCCAGGGGGCGGGGCCGACTCGGCAGGGGCTGGTTCCTCGCTGGTTACAGATGGCCTTCTGGAGCTAAGACTGAATGCATTTCAGTATAGATGGCCACCACAAAATTGTACATTGGCTCCCGGTCGGCTGGGCCAGGGCCAAGGCAGTGGGGGCCGTTCCCTCACTGTTTCCAGGATGGCTTTGCGGACCACATGAAACCACTTGGTGGTCTGCATCCGGCCCCCAGGCCTTGTGTTTGACATGTCTGTGTTATGGGAAGACCCAGCTCTCTGGAGAAGGTTGTAAGGGTAGGGAAAGTGGAAGGAAAGAAAGGAAGACAAGCAACAGCAAGGTGGGTGGATTCAATTAGAGGGACCATGGGTGCATTGTTGGAAGACCTGAAGGACCAAAATGGGGGTCTATCCTCCTTGGAGAAAAGCTCTCACGAAGAATCAATCCTGACTTGTTGATGCATAATCAATTTTTTAAAAAAAAAATCAATTTCTTAAAACAGGGGTCTTCAAACTTGGCCCTTTTATGACTTGTGGACTTCAACTCCCAGAATTCCTCAGCCAGTGTGCCTGGCTGAGGAATTCTGAGAATTGAAGTCCACAAGTCATAAAAGGGCCACGTTTGAAGACTCTCTGTCCTAAAACTAAGTTGGTGCTCCATCTTCAGGTTGCATCAGAGATTCAAGACAAATTCAAGACAAATTAAGGGGTTTTCATCCTCTTAGAGACTGTAGGCTGAGAAATATATCCAAGGTTCATCCATTATGAGGAACTCTGATTTTGCTAACTGTAGACTCAATTACTGCTAGTTAAGTCTTTTCAAAACTGAAACATATTTCAGTTCTCTAGGCACCAAATGATCATGTTGTTGTTGTGGTTCAGTCATCAAGTTGTGTCCGACTCTTTTCCGACCACATGGACCCTAGCACACCAGACCTCTCTGTCCTTCACTGTCTCCCAGAGTTTACCCAAAGTCATGTTCATTGTGTTAACTGATCGTATAATGCCTTATTGACTGATTGATTTTATATAGCTTGCCTTATTTGTTTTGTAAACAATTTTAGGTGGTAAAGATATCTAATGCTCCTTTTTCCTCCTACTTTACCCACAACAACCCTGTGAGGTGAGTTAGGCTGAGAGAGGGTGACTGGTCCAAGGTCACCAAGAGCTGGTTTTCATGGTTAAGGTGGGACTAGAATTCAGTCTCCTGATTTCTATCCTAATACCTTAACCCAGGGGTCTTCAAACTCGGCCCTTTTATGACTTGTGAACTTCAACTCCCAGAATTCCTCAGCCAGACATGCCTGGCTGAGGAATTCTGGGAGTTGAAATCCACAAGTCATAAAAGGGCCGAGTTTGAAGACCCCTGCCTTAATCATTAAATCAAACTGAGTTTCCCCTGAAACTCCAGTCTCTTGGAGACAAATGCATATCACCCGATTTTTGTGTCCACAAGTCTGTTGCAAAATCAACCAACATTTGTGGCCATCTCTAATCTCAGCTACAACAGTGGTGCATGGGTTTTACCCCCTCAAATAAGCATTAACCATTATTATTTATAGCTGAACATTATTTCAATTTTAGTCTAAAGTAACCTCTGTTCAGCATTGCCAGTGTCCACTGTCCAGTTGGCAAATCCAGAAAAAGGAACTCCTGGGATGCTGTTTTCCAAGAATATGAAGCTTTACTGAATACACCACACTGGCACCGAAGAAGCGAAACCAGCTCTGGGTTTTCCATGAAAAAGCAAGCGTAGTTAATCCTTTTCCCCTAAAGGCCCTCTATAGTCCAAAATGTCCGCCAATCACGCCTGTTCATTTTGTTATGAGAAACAGTCTGCAAAGCCAGGACATCTACTCAGGGTGTCCTTGAGATGCCAGCAAGGTCCCACGGTGCCGACGGATGCTTGAATACCATTCCCCCCCCACCTCCATTCCAATCACCCTCCTCTCTATTATTGTCAAGCTGTCAGTGAAGAGGAAGTGCAGGTGAAACTGCAAATCAGTCTTGACTGGTAGTATTCTATCCCAGCCTATTGCCGTCCTTGTTAAAGGCACAAGGACCAAACCCCTGCTGATACAATAGGCTGGAGATTTTAAAACAAAACAAACCCCTTTTAATATGGGTGACAAACCTGTCGAATAGTTCAAAACACAAACAGCAAAACTCAAGTCCAAAGGAAGAAAATAGTCCCCAAGAAAACACGATGCAAACAGAAGAGAAGTCACAAGCAAGACGAACAGACCAGGATTCCAAAAAGCACTTTGCAAACGGTTGCCTTCAGCAACCAGCACCGCCCACACCTCCTCCCTTTATTCAGCAGTCCCAAGGCATTGCCTCTCATTGCCTTCTCCTTTTACTCTGGAGTTGCCGTATTGACTGCTGCTGATTTACTCTCGCTAATTGACGACGTGTGCGAGTGTCAATTAGCAAGTCCATCAGGTGTGAGTCCTCCGAGTCTGACGCATTCTCCTCACACAGCTGAGCTTCATCAGGAACATGACTGGAGGGCCCAGGCTCTGCATCAAACTGTGAGTGCTGTAATTCATCCGAGCTTCCCTCTGCCCCTGATGGCCCTTCAAATGCCTCCTCCACCTCCTCCTCAGATTCCTCCGACTCAGCTGTTGCGAGCACAGGCTGGCACGGAATCACAACAGGTAGTTTGGATTGCTTGAATAAAATTACATTGTGCGCTCTTATTTTTTATTGCTTTAATTTGATTGTTTTGTTTAATCCGGTAGAGGAAAATATTTGTATTTCAGGTTTGAAGTGTAGGGTCCTTAGTGCTCTCTGAGCTTGGTTGTATTCTTGGAGATGTTTCATTATCCAAATTAAGTAACATCATCAGTGCCAGACATAAACATCTGTAGGAAAACAACCAAGCTCAGAGACCACCAAGGACTTCATGCTTTTTAATCATTTAGTTGTTGGTTAGATTTATACCCCATCTCTCTCCCAGGAGCTTCATTCATTATTGGCATCCTTCAGTCTCGAAAGACTATGGTATCGTGCTCTGGAAAAGGGTCCTAAGGCAGCATCTGGTGTGGCTAAAAAGGCCAATTCGAGAGAGGCAGTCCTTTCCACACTGAGGGCAGATACAATCTGTCCCCTGCCCAGCCCCCAGATTTCGCTGGTTCCGGGACTGCCTCTTTGCCCCAGCCTGCCGCACAAGTGTATCTTTGAATTGGAGATGGCCATGCTGCGTCTTTAACCTCCAGGCTGAACGATCAGAGGTCAAGGATTCCCAGCTGTTAATGTCCATTCCCAAGGCCTTTAGATCCCTCTTGCAGATATCCTTATATCGCAGCTCAGGTCTCCCTCTGGGGCGCTTTCCCTGCACCACTTCTCCATACAGGAGATCTTTCGGAATCCGACCATCAGCCATTCTCACAACATGCCCAAGCCAGCGTAGACGTCACTGTTTCAATAGTGTATACATGCTAGAAATTCCAGCACATTCTAGGACTGCGCTATTTGGGACATTGTCATGCCAGGAGAGAAAGCTGAACACCTTTCATATGCATTGTCTCCGACGTATTCTCGGCATCACCCAGGAGCTTAAGGTGGCCTAAAGGGCATTTCCCAATCGTGGTAAAGAATGAACCCATCATCAATGGGTTTCCATGGTTGATTGTGGCCTTCAATTTGCTCCACAAGTCCCAAACCATTCTATCATATTAGAACATAAGAACATAAGAAGAGCCATGGTGAATCAGGCCAAAGCCCATCGAGTCCAGCATTCTGTGTCACACAGTGGACTCGACCGACAGGATAAAAACATTTGAAATGAAATCTATGGAAGCCTTTGCAATTCCAGAATCTCTCTTTTTGAATTGTGAGAGGTTGCAGTATTTGAAGTGGAACAAAAATTCCATTTTAGCTAAGTCATCAAGCCAAACCCAGCTTTGCTGCTTCTTTCTTCTTCCATCAGTTTCTTTCGATGGCTGTCCTCAGGTTTTAGCAGAGCGGAAAGGAAGATGCAAATAAGTCTTTACAAGATCAGAAGGCAGAGAGTGAAGGTTACCATGGAAATGTTCAAATAATAAGTCAGCAGTAAATGATGATGCTCGGATCTATTTGCCAACCAGCTCTGCGGGACTATAAAAATACCATCTAGAAACTGAACTGGCTAGACTAGTTTTGGGCTGAGCTTAATTCATAAGATTTCTCACCACAGAGCATCATTTCAGAGGGTGGGGATAAGAATGATTGGCTAGTTATCTTCCAACAGCACAGCAACCAAGGGTAACCAAATATAGATCCTAGATTCAAACCCAAAAATGCCTTCATTTGTTGGTGCAGGAACAGGAACCAGATGTTTTCTTCATGCTTTAAGAAAGTGGTCATCACGTTAAACTATTATATGGTTTATTGTTAGGGTTAAAACATCCTGTCTCATCTTGTTTTGTATACTCTGTTGCCGAATACTGCGTACCTGTATGGGGAAGAAGTACCAACAAGATTGATGTTCACCTTAATGACACAATGAAAATAATATTTGGAACCCTTCAATCCATACCACTCTCACAGCTCCATGTTCTAACATTGCCCCTCCTGATCTCAGGTGACCACGACAGACAGTCTGAGAGTGGTCTAAGATAAACATGCCCTTGAGTCCCAGAGATCTTCCAATTCATAAAATATTAGACTCTCTACCTCTCACCTGGCTTAAGTCTAGGAAACCAATTTGGGATGATAATAATATATCACAGTCTTACGATCTGGATGAAAAATGGCGATTAAGATGGGCGACTTTTAAGAAACACAACCAAGCAGATATAACAAAAAACTACTCCAAGGGGTGCAGTTGCCCCCCAATATATGGAGACACCTGAAAAAAAAATTCAGGACAGACCATGCCAGAACTAAGGCAAAGTTCTTTAAGTGGGGAATCGCTGAGAGCCCACAGTGTGACTGTGGTCCACCAAAAAACAAAAACGGTAACACATATAGTTCAAGAAGGTCTCCCAGGAAATTTCAAGGCATCTGGGACGATTTCACCGCAGCCACAGCACAAGCAGTTAGATGGTTAGCTTCCTTAGATAGCAATAGCACTTAAGACTTATATCCCGCTTCACAGTGCTTTACATCGCTCTCTAAGCGGTTTACAGGGTCAGCCTATTGCCCCAACAATCTGGGTTCTCATTTTTACTGACCTCAGAAGGATGGAAGGCTGAGTCAACCCTGAGCCGGTGAGAATTGAACTGCCGAACTGCTGGCAGCCGGCAGTCAGCATAAGTAGCCTTCAATAGCAATAGCACTTAGACTTATTTACCGCTTCACAGTGCTTTACCACTCTCTCTAAGCAGGTTTACAAAGTCAGGATAACTGTGCCACCAGGAAATTGGCTGGCTTTGCATATTGTACTAATTGATAATTTAATCTTAGTTTACAGTAGCGACTAAAACACTATTTCTTAGTTGACACACTGCGCTAAACCAGAAATCATGGTTCATATATTAAATATCTGGTTGAGATATTGTATGTGTGTGTTTTAATACAACATCTGCAACAATGCTGGTGTAATTAAAGATACATCCAAAGGCAGAAAGTCTTGAAATGTGAAGGATTTAAAAGAAAACGTTTGATTTGTGGAACATACTGGTTTACAAGGATTGCATTAACTTGTGACTTTTCACGTATTGATTTCCATTAGTAAGATAATAATAAGCTGTCAAGCCAATGAAACAAACCACATTTTTACATTTTTAAATCATTTTTTTTCTTTGTGTTATTGTTGTACACTGCAGAGTGTAGCCCCACGCTGAGATGGGCAGCAAATACATTTAACAAATAAATATATTTTGGCATTATGGCAAACCACAGTAACAAATATTTTTCTTCTGAACAATTCCATCTTTCAGTGAAACTAGGATCTTTTTAGAGTTTGAAATTACACTTGACACTTAGCTCTTATCGTATTTGATGCAGTAAACACTTCACTGAGCAAGCTGCATCAACTCCAAGGTGGTTTCTTGAAATCTAATCAGTTCTCCAAAAGTGCTACAAAACTTGCAGTCTAGATTATTACTGGAGTGGGGGTGAGGGTGGAATATAAGGAATAAATCAACCACTGAGATTTTTAATTGGAGGGGTATTTATCGCAGATAACCACCTGCCTCCAGAAGTGGTGAATGCTCCAACAGTGGAAGTTTTTAAGAAGAGACTGGACAGCCATTTGTCCGAAATGGTATAGGGCAGTGGTGGCGAACCTATGGCAAAGATGCCAGAGGCGGCACTCAGAGCCCTCTCTGTGGGCACGCGCATCGTTGCCCCAGTCCTACGCCTTCAGCTGGGTTTTATAAAACCTTTTCACTTTAGGCCTCCGGCGCTGTGTGCAACAACAAAAAAGGGTTCAATCAGTCAATTTCAACTTCTCGTGGGAAAAAAAAAGTTCTTGCAAAGTTGGAATTGATTGATTGAACTTTTTAGTCCCACCCAGTCTGCCATTACCACCGCAGTCACGCCCACCCAATTGGCCACGCTCACCCAGTGGGCCACACCCACCCGGCACTTGACGATGCATAAGTGGGTTTTGGGTTGCAGTTTGGGCACTCGGCCTCTAAAAGGTTCGCCATCACTGTTATAGGGTTTTCTGCCTGAGCAGGGGGTTGGACTAGATGACCTCCAAGATCCCTTCCAACATTATTATTATTATTATAACTCTTGCAGTCATTGCTTACATCCATTGTTCTCTACTTGTCTTTTGCTACTCCAGACGGGCAATTCAAACAATCACTTCCTTCAGTGAGAAGGAAAGCAACTCAGCCTTCAGTCTTCCAAAATTGGTCTAAACAACCCTACAGACATTTAATTCTATCTATACCCTCGTTTCCCGTCCTTGTATTTGCTTTGTCCACATTTTCTTTTCTTTTAAAAAAACTGAATCAGAGTTTCGTAAAGAAATCCTCCAGGATTGACTCAGAATGACACAGTGGGTCAGATCTTGTGCTAAGCAGGTTTATAGTAAGAGTGATATAAGCAAACACACAAATTGTTATCTCTCTGGGTTTTCAACCCACCTCCCTCTGCACACAACTCTGTCTGTGCAACAATCAAGAGGCGAAAGGAAAGAGGTGACAAATTGGGAAGAGAAATGGTTGATGGACCAGACAAGAGACACATCAGCATCCTTCTAATCCCCAGGTTTAAAGCAAAGCGGCCTATCCTGGAATCCTTGAGCTGTTAGTACCCTCATAAAACTTTGGACTCCTTCCAAAACTGCCACATTTTTAATGGGGAAGAAGAAAATTAAGTCATTTATTTATTTATTTATGCGGTTTCTATACCGCCCCTCTCCCAAGGGACTCGGGGCGGTGTGCATTATATCTTAAAAAGCTCAACCCCCTAAAACAATTATAACCTTGTTGGTACCGGAGCTCCTATCCCAGGCCGGCCTGTCGAAAAAAGTATGTTTTCAGTTCTCGACGGAAGGTACGTAAATCCGTCATCATACGGAGTTCGGGGGGGGGGGAGCTCGTTCCAAAGCGTTGGAGCTCCCACAGAGAAGGCTCTCCCCCTGGGGGTTGCCAGCCGACATTGTCTGGCCGACGGCACCCTGAGACCCTCTCTGTGGGAGCGTACTGGACGGCGGGAGGTATTTGCTGGCAGAAGGCGGTCCTGTAAATATCCAGGTCCGATGCCATGGAGCGCTTTAAAGGTGGTCACTAACACCTTGAAACGCAGTGAATAGTGTAATGAATTGATTTTGGTCCTCTGTGCTCATTTGGGGCAGTTATGACAACTGGAGATCTGACATCTTTATAAAGGAAGTAGTCCCTAACAGGCATTTAAGGACTTTTGAAGGAGATATTTTATACTTTTCATGACTCTGCCTGGATTCAGGAGTGAAGGTTGAGTTTTTGACAATGGCCTAAGCCAGGGGTTGCCAAACTCGGTAACTTTTAAGACTGGTGGACTTTAATTCCCAGAATTCCCCAGCCAGCCATGCTGATTGAGGAATTCTGGGAGTTGAAGTCCACAAGTCTTAAAGTTACCAAGTTTGGAAACCCCTGGTGTAAGCTAATCCTTGTAGTCTTCGAGATCCAAAGTGCTTAGGAATTAATTGTTCGGTATAATGGTGAGAGGTCTGAATGGTAGATAATTACTTTTCATCAGCAAAATGAATCATATAATATTATGGGCCAACTAGATATGAACTCGTATTCACTTACACTATCTTGGCAGTTTGCCTCCCTCCATTCATGATAAATTCTCTCTGGATCTTTTAACATCTGGCTGAGGAAGAGAGAACTCTGCAACTCCTTTAACCAACATCACCACCTTTCCCCGCCAAGGAACCAGGGACACAAATCTGTATTTTGTTAAGGCGTCAAGTAGATGGGCAGCCAATGTCAATAAAACTGACACTAATAGGCCAACTAAATGCTCCATCCTGCTCGTGTTAATTTGCTGGTCTTAGCAAGCCCTTTCTATGGTTCACACCAATGGACAAGAGATGCTCAGATTCTGATGAACAAAGGTTCTAGATGAGGTTGACACGGAATCTTAAAGTCACCCACTTGTGCTATCCCAGAATATGGTTTGATTTTAAGAAATTCTGTGCATTTTTGTTTTTGGCTTTACGATCAGTCCTGAATCCTGACACCCACAGGGCAAGTCCATGGAGGTTACTAGGTTACTAGGGCTCAGAGAGGGTGACTGGCCCAACATCACCTATACCTGAGGCAAAACTAGACCTCCGATTTCCTGATTCTTCTCCATCACCTTCCTACCTCATTTCCAGATAAAGTGCCCTCCGTATCTAAACCTACAAAGCTTAGATCTCCTTTGCTAGTTACCGGGGAAAAGCACTGCATTTTAATAGTCAGGTTTTTGGCAATGAGACGATTGGCGATTAGTAGAAAAAGTACCCATTTATTCAAGGTATGACAAGTATATTTACAATATATTCTCCAGAACAAGATCCTTACATGAGTCTTTAAGCAATCAAAAATTACAGTTAAATGGGCAGATCTTATCTGTTACAGAAGATATTATTTCTGCAAATGATTACAATATACGAGGCTCGGTTCTAGGTATGTTTATCCTTGGAAATTAGCCTCAGTGTAGTGCAGCACAATGATTCCCTAGTATACAAACATAAGATAGCCTTAAGGTTAAAGGACTGTTCAAATATCTCCTATCGCAATATCAATTCTGTAAAAACTAGTGTTGTAACGGCTAAGGGGTAGGGTCTTAGAAATTGCAAGGATTATATTTTGCTCCCTGGCTGGCTAAATGTAAACATAATAGTGCTTTAACTGCACAACACAGCAAACTAGCTTAAATCAAGTCAAATTCTCTGGATCCTTGCTTTAGTGTAAAGAGCAGTGAAAATGAAAGTATTTTATACCACCTACAACCTTCCATTGGTTCGTAAGCAACTCTACAGGGTTTTCTAGGATGGTCTGGCAAGACAACAAGAGCAGTAGTGGTACTTGATGCTTGCACTCTGCTGACTTAAAAACTGACAGGGCTTCTGCTTGTTTTTGTTTTTTTAAAAAAAGATGTTTTGAATTTTAACATGAATCTCAGAAAAGTGAAAGAATGCCTTCCAAACTGGACAGTGTAAGAAGGAAATTGTCTTCGCGTTATTTTCTAGAGCAGGGTTCCCCAACCCTCGGGCTGTGGTTCCCGAGGATGCGGGAGAAATGAGAAAGCACGCACGGGCGAAGCTCCACTCGCGCGAGCAGCCAGCAAACGCACGTATGTACGCGAAGCTCCGCTTGTGCGAGCAGAAGGTGCTTGCGCTCACAGCTCCACTTGCACGAGCCAAGGGTGCTTGCACTCACCGCTCCATTCGCACAAGTGGAGGGTGCAAGTTGCTCACTCAAGTGGAGCTATGTGCACGTCTGTGCATCTACCACTAGCACACACCCACACCCCGGGCCACCAAGCTCGAAAGGTTGGGGACCGCTGCTCTAGAGCATAATGATACTACTATGTTTGCTATTTAACCAATGTCTCATATTTAAATAAATTACACTTAGCCAGAATGGGTATGATTAATTGAATGGTGACGTCTGACAATGTTTTGATGAGATTATGTCCAGAAATGACTGGAAGCCATGTCTTCTTCTGCTACCTTCACAAGATGGAAAAGAATCAGAAACAGGAAAGAAATAGGAAGTTTTTTGTTCCTACTGCATTAGGATCTTTCTTACCTGGTAGTGTGTTGGAGAATCAAAAACTCAAAATGGGGCTCACTGTAAAATGTAAGGGAGAGAATTTGGCAGCCTGATCCTTCTGGAAGGACTCCCGAAGTTGCAAAAACATCTGATGAAACCCAGTTTAATAGCTCTAACAACACGTGCATTGCTCCAAATCTAAAGCATCTCTCCCAGCCCACAAACTACAACTGAAATGGTTTACAATGTGGAAGTGAGTTAAAAATTCTTTGCTACAGCCAAGATATCAAATGAGAACTAAAGCATGCAGAGCAAAGCTGTCCAAGGTTTATGTTTTCAGCATGACCTATTCCACTCAACAGGATTCTTTTTAAAATAGCTAAGAGGCAGAGCCTCCAATTTAAAACAAGCTCCCATTTTACTAGTGTTGTAGGGACAATTAGATTAGTTACATCTATTTTAAGACTGAAAACAACCAACTGCCTAGAGCAGGGTTCCCCAATCCCCAGCCCACTGCCAGGCCTCAAGCCCTTTGGAACTGGGCCATGGAAGTGGTGGGCAAGCATTCACATGTGCATCCCGAGTTACATGAGCGGTGGGGCAAACGCGGCTGCAAATGCTCCATTTGCACAAGCGACAGGTGCACTTGCCCGCCACTTGCGCAAATGAAGCTGTATGTATGCATGCACTTGACGGCTGCTCTCATGGGATCTTCCCCTCTGCCCCTCCCCACAAACCGATCCGCAAAGCTGGAAAGGTTGGGTAACTCTGGTTTAGAGGGGAAAAAAAAAACATCCTTTCCTAAGGGATACTTCTCCCAAGATGAAATCAAAGAAATGGAACCGGAGCATGTCACTTGGTCCATCATATAATACTGCAACTCTGGAACAGGATGTGTGAAATGTTTTTGGAAGTGGTCCAACATCAAAGCAGACCCATTTTAAATCAGACTACTCCAGAACACAAGGACCATTGGTTTCAAAATTGGAGTGTTCTATTTTGGCGTCAGAATGATCCACAATGGAATATTTTTTTGCTAACTTCTCTACAATGGGGAAGGTCATGGAGAAATGTCTCCTGAAGCATCAACTCAAAAACGATTTTCACAGCTTTACAAAATTGATTTTGTTTCATCAAAAAGTCCTTTTAAAGAAGAACACAGTGCATTTTCAAAGAACAAAATAGTTCCCTTCCTTGTGTATTAGTAATTAGCGTTTATTCACTCGTAGGTGATGGCATTTGTCTGGCTGTCTGAACCGTTTTCAGATCTAAACAAACCGACAGCTTTACATTAACCTGCTACTTCAACAAAAGTAACATCAGGATAAATGTATGATCGAGGACCACAGCAAGAACTGGCAGAAAAGGAACAATGTGATTGTTCTACTGTGTAAGTCAGTCACATTTTCTCTTTTGCCAGTTCAGTAGAACAGGGGTTCCCAACCCCCAGGCTGTGCTTTATTTGCAACCGGGCCGTGGGAGCAGCGGGCTAGCGCACACACCCATGCGTGCAGCTCAACTGATTTGAGCAGCAGGCCAATGCACATGGCATGTGCAGGCAGCTCAACTTGCAGTCAAGCCACATGTGTATGCACGTGGGACCAATGTGTCACTCGTGTGAGTAGAGCTGCATGCGCACCAGCCCACCGCTCACATGGCCTGGTTCTCCTCGAACCCAGTTGGGCCGCCATGCTGCAAAAGTTGGGGACCACTGCAGTAGAATATCCATAAAGGTTCTGAATCTTGCCATTTGTAGCAACAGGAACTGTTTCTAATAATCAAAGTATAACAAATTAATGTGCCACTTGATCAAGGCTATCAATATGATTTCCCAAGATTTCCCAGCAACCTGACTGATTTATTTGATGGTTAGAAAAAGTTATTTACACAATAGGTTGTAACTATACTCCTTCACATTAAGAGTAGTGCTCAGTGCTTCAAATCTAGCTCCTGGACCTCAGATATTACCAGTACACAAATCACAATGCTTCATGTTTTAGAACTTTATGTTGGCTAGAAATAACCAAATTAGAAACAAGATTCGAGATTGAAATGCCCTTGCATAAATTGGCAAGTTAGACAATTCCCGTGTCATAAACTGTGTGAACATCACGAAGCAAAGCAACTCACTTCAGGCGCTACATATTATGTGCACACAGTTTACCTAGTGAGAAAAGGTTACTTCTTGCTTCCATCACTTACCAGACATTGGGATAAAGAGAACTAACAGAAAGGAGTGTAAAATTAGTTTTCCCGTTTCCTGCCGAATCAAACAGGAATGTTTTAAGACAGCTTTGTACAGTTCCGTACAAAAAAAATGTAGGTTTTTTTTTGCATATTCCAAAGGGAAAGATATAGGTAATGAAAATTTACATTTGGCTTGAAACATTTTTTTCCTACAAAGATTTATTTCAGCGTCTATTTACAGAGAGATTTATACAGCTGAATCGTGTGATGAAGTCCTCTGCTACTGTTAAAAATGAGAATCCATTTTACACGCCGTGTCAATCAAGCATTAACGATGCCGTCTTGCTTTCAGAAGGACAAACAGTCGGGAGAAGAAGAAAAAAATCTTCCAAAATGGGGCAGGAAGTAGGAAATTTGGCAGGCAGGAAGAGAGAAGGGTCACACCTTATCAACTGACCCATGATCACTCCATTACAACTTCAGACATAAGGAGGTAAAAATGACAGGCACTGTTAGTTCCATGGGGAGTTTGCTGCATTTAGCTTGTACTCCAAAAATAGGAAGAAGTCTTGAAAAATTTTAACATTCCGTGACTTTTTCACCAGTTGAGTTCACAGCATTCCTGGTATGTCAATGCCAAGTCTTAGGTTGCAAATTTGCTTCTGGTGTTTTGTTTTGTTTTTTAATATTAAATAGGTTTACTGTATACTATGGTATAAATTGGAAACTTACTTCAAAGACCATTTCAAACGTTGCCTTTGTATACAACAAAATCGTTGTGCTGGACTGATTTGATCTTCATGAAGGTTTTATAAATAATATAAATTTAGGACCAGTTCTTCAGGGCCTTTGTCAATCATTATACCATGTTGTTGCTTTCTCCAGCTTTATCTACAAGCTGTGGGCAAAGGAGACAGAAGAGAAGGTGGAATTGAGGTAGGGAAAAGGAATTGTAATTTAATACATTCATTAAGAATGGAACACATTGATGCTACTTCAACACTTATATTTTAAGTGAGTGACTGGTTGTAGTATAATCTTATTCAAACAATACTAACCAAGGCCTTACGTAATTTATACAAAGTAAGACCGTTTGCATTACAACCGCATTTAGGCATGGTATGTTTTTATGTTAACACAGAGCAACATGAAGATGCAACAGAATGAAAAAAAAATTAAATAAATCAGAAATAATGCAAGTATAAAAACTGTTAGCTCAATAACCCAAAGGGGGGGAGAAAAGAATATTGTTTTGAAAAATAATCAGCCATTCATGCATTAATAGACTGAAGATGATATTTTCAACTAACCATTACTGGGAATTGTCTCCTGAACCTACGCAGGCTTTGAAGAAAACATCAACAATTAACTTTTCCAAACGGATTTAACTCCATAAAGTCCAGTTTATAAATGATATTGATACAGAAAAGCAATAAGCAAGATGTCAAGCCAAATTATGAACAGACTTATTTAAAGCAGATTTAATGTAAGAAGAAAACCCAACTATATTAACTAAGTTTTTTTTTAATCCATTAAACACACTGATGCCTTGGAAACTAAAGGCATGATGTGGGGCTCAGTGATTCCTGTAGCAATAAACCAAGATGTGCCAATTTTTGGCAAGGCACACTGTCAGGCCGAGAAAAGGGCAGCATGCTTCTTCTAGCCTAAATGTAATTGCAGCCACATTCTAAAAACATGATACAATCCTACATACGTATGTATATACGTACCCTATTTAGAATTCTCTATTTATAAAGCACCTGAACTGCCTTAAACAAATGCCAGCCACCACATGCTTAATATTAGTCATGTTCAGAAATGTAAAATGAGAGAGAGAGAGAGAGAGAGAGAGAGAGAGAGAGAGAGAGAGAGAGAGAGAGAGAGAGAGAGAGAATAATCACAGCTGCAAAGAAATGTGTCAACATCCACAAGGATGGTGCCATGTTATTTTATGAGCATTGACCCTTGTAAAGATGGACGTGGGCAACAGGCAGTCTTAGATATGACTGGTGAGGCCTGCCAGATGCCTGTATTTCCCTTCTGGAAACTGCCCTTGCAATGGGATTTCACCTCCACAATATACTACAATGTCAACTTGCTATTATTTGACAAGCTGTCTGGAGCATATTTTAGCTGGGAAGATTGCCCATCCTCATTCTGTATCTCCAGAAACAATTATACCCAAGTTAGGGGATGAGAGGCTAGCAAAAACAACAGGTGAGCTGAGCTGATAGTTGATCCGTCTCCTTTTAATGAGCCATGAACAATAAATCTGTTATATTTGCTTGGTTTAATTTACTGCTCCCGACAGTCTTGGTGCACAAAATAGGAAAAAGGATGCTCAAAATACATGTGGACAAGTTCTTGATGCCTTTCCTGCTACTCGGATGTTTTCTCAGCTGCCTCAAAACTTTTCTAGAGTGAAACCTTTTCTGAAAGCCTTCACACATGCATGCAGAGCAGTCTGAAGATTGTTCTCAAGCATTCTCTAAACGTTCCCCATTATTTGGGGCGGGGGTGGATAATGCACCTAACAAGACACCACAAAGCCCATTTCAAGGAAAATGGACATTTAGCACGTAAAAGAAAAAATTCTCTCTCGCTGTCTCCTAACTCTCCTTCTCTTTCATATAGGCCCCAATGGATTTAGCGAATGTTAGGCTGTCGCTTCAAACTGGAATTGGAAAACTATTACTGATGGTCCTCACTTAGTGACCAGTTGCAAAGATGGCATTAATACGTGGTGGCCAAAAATTCAATTTCTGACCAACGCCCTCCAAAATCTGGCGCACTCAACAACCAAAGCCTTCAGTATGAAACAGATTAAGGTCTGATCAGTTTCAAGCTGCAGTGCAAACCAGGAGGAAGATTCTAATCAATTAATTAAGGTCACAGAGCGGAGTCTGACATTTTAGGGAAGGTTATGGAGAAAAGCAACTCTAGAAGAGACGATTTAAGCAATCTCTCCATTTTGCAAGGAGGCACACAAGACATTGTATGAGAGAACTTTATCTGAATGATACAGCAGCAACCTCTCTCTCTCTCTCTGTCACATGTTCATTTAGGGACCATTTTGTTCAACAAACAAGTCACTGGAACAGAATGCAGTCACTAAATGAGGAGAGGGTGTAGTACGTATTTGTTAAGTTTGGGAAAATATGATTTTTTATATTAAGTTTCATAAATGGTAGATAGAGTTCTTTGAAAAAGCATTTGCCCATTTTAGATTTTTATTTGTGTTATTTGTTCTTTCAGACTTCTTTTATATGTCCGGAAGACTTACATGAATCACTGATAACAATCAATGGGGGGGAAATGTAAAAATTCAGAAATTTTTAGAGGAGGTAAGTAGTTTTTCACAAACTTGTGATTTATACTGACAAAGTGACTTGAGTAAATCTGATTGGGGCTTTATGTGTGACATGACAATTTATGCATATCAACATGGTATTCACGAAACTAAAGGACCAGTCCATTTCTTTGGCAAGCCAGCTTTTAACCTTAAACTCAATTTGCTGGATAAGCTGCAAGATAACTAAAAAAAAACCCCTGTGAATGATTGTATGAAAACTGTCCTAATTCAAATTCAAATAGTAGAGAAAGAAATCCAGGGTAAAATGATATCTTTTTTGACCTGAAACATGGGGAGATGATGTCCAAAAAAATCTGGAGAATAAATATAAGGATAGGGAAGACTGGCCTAGACTGACATAAGAGTTAATTTTGAATCTTGTTATCCTTGTTACCTGAAGGCAAATATAAACATTTGGTGATCCAAATTTTGAATGGCTATCTCTGTACAGGCTGGTCCAGGTTCTTTAAATGGAATCCAAGAAACAGAAGGAAAACAGAACTTGTTGAGTATTGTGTGAAATTATTCAATACTTACTGAGCTTATACCAGGTAAATTCAACAGATACCCCAGAACTGGCACTCTTCTAATAAAACCGACCACCACAGGGAAAAAGCCCCTTTGAAAAAAATATATCACAGATTAGAAGAATTTTCCAAATAAGCACCCTTTACACATTTCTAAGATTCAAGAAAACAATTCCTTATTTTTTATATGAAGACATATATAATTCCTCATATCACATACATTCTCCTCTTTCAGAATGAAGACTGTACCCATCTCCAAGCCTTTACATATTCCAGGTAGTTAGTGATACAGCGACCATTCAAATTTGCAATGGCAATAGAGATGTCCAGTTGTGGACATCACAGCGTCCCTGTGATCACATGACCGCAACCTGGTTGCTTGGCAACTGGTGCACACTTACAATGGTCCTCCTGTAGTCATGTGATCACCATTTGCGACTTTCACAGCTGGCTTCGAACAAGCAAAGTCAATAGTGAAGCTGACAGGAAGTCACAAGTTATAGTCATGTGACATCATCCTATGATGAGTCACTCATTGATTGCAACAGGAACTGATGTCATAAGTTGGTGCCATCACATGATGTCACGGTGCAGTGCTTAGCAACAAAGTTGCTGGCTCTTGACTGTGGTCAGAAAGTGAGGACTACCTGTACAGACTTACATGCTTCCTCACTAGTTTTCCTGCTTCGCACAGGGTGATAGAAACATTTAAACAATATGGACAGGACCACTTACATGAGCTGCAACTATCTGCTAAGAAGCCACTATCGATTACAGCTTTGGGGAGACTTCTTAAATAATGTATCGTGTGAACACTGTTATTCTGAAAATTCACACACAATTTTTATAGATACAAATTTAAGGACATGTAAAATGGGCTGGTTAAGAACTAAGAGATGCAAGAGACCTTGCTAAACCTAACAGGCTATAATGCTTGGTCCCAAAAATCGGAAGGCAGCACACACACAAACCCCTGTAATTTGAGCTCCACTGACTTTTTCCTTGACATCACAGTGTCGCACATTTAAGAGGATCCCTGATGGCAGGTAAATCTACTTCTATTAGTACTGCTGTAAGTACCTAAATGCTAAGGATGTGCTGTGCTTCATATCCAAAAGTGAAAATCTTACCCACAATCTGTATTAGCGTGTTGATACTTCCTTAATTCAAATGTGTATTCTCTTGGATTCACACAACTACCACGAGCCACACTTACTCCAAAATGCTTTTCATTTTATCTTTCAATTTATCATTAAAGTCAAAGAAACCAGAGGTGAAGTATGGAGGCAGGAAAAAACAGAAAGGAATAAGCAGTTCTATACTGATGGATTTGCCTGTCTGTTTTCAAACTTGAAACCTGGGGATTGGATGATGATTGGATTGATGCCATGTTCTTCAGTAGAGACATCATCTCACAAATAATCTGGCAACTTCTAACCTGGGGTCATTTAAAATAGTTCTCAAATTATACAAGGCACAGACTTGTTGGTTCATAATCTGTGGGAAATGCGATATTCGGATATTGAATGAATACAATCTGAATTCAGCCCTAAGCATCTTTTTGTTTACAAGAAAGCTACCATATATTTTAAGAGGTGGTGAAATTAAAATTCAGTGGAAGAGACTGACGTATTTACATTTGACTTTTTGGTGCAAACCTCACTTTCTTGGTCTTCACTAAAATCAATCATCAGCCCAGAGGATAGTCTACATTAAGCAAGCTCCCCACATTAAGTGTTTACTAATCATTTCAAGCTCTGCTAAGGAAGGATTTGATCATGGCATGGGAACTTTTAGCCCCAAGTAAGACAAGCAAAAAGATCTGCAAAAGAAAACACACAAACCTGCAGCTTGTCACTGATTATTAAATAATCAGAAGTATTTATTCACACTGGTTTGAAGATTTATAGCTTCCAAGCTATTTGTCAAACTAACAACTAAACAGATTTCTGTAGAACCTGGATATCTATCTCTGGTAGTTTGTGCCTGTCTGGTTTGACAGAGTCAGCATGCTCTAAATCCCATTGAGCCCTTGGTGGGACCCAGGAAGTAATCCTTCTGCGTCATAGTGTCTATCCTTAGAATCCACCTGAGATTCTTAGGCCCGCCCCACTTCTGGCCCTGTTTAAATGACTTAAAATGTGGCTCCATTCCACTCCTGGATTACAGTGGGTAGTAAGCCCCTTATGGGATGCTTTGATTGTTTCATTAAATGTTGATTATCTCCAGGCCCTTTTTTGGACAACATATTATGTATTTTTATTGTGTTTATTCTTGCATTTTGAAAGCTGCCCGGTTATATAGATGGAGGTAACCTATAAGTCCAATAAATGAATAATTACTTCTATACACATTTTCTTTTTGGGAGTAAGCTGAATTAACCTGGGATTGTGCATCAGAATTCATAAGCAGCAGTTTAGGGAACTACTATTTGTTTTTCTTCCTCATATCGTCAACAGTGCAATGGGAGAGAAACAACCTGTTCTTACCATAAAATGCAATTCTGTACTAGAATTGATTGCTAGTGAAAAGCTTACTCTCTTCCACATTTCTATCTATTTTTGCTTTCCCTTGCCTTAGAAGTTTCATCATCACTAGTAGCTAAGTATTTTTTAAAATGAGATTTCAAGCACTATGCTTCACATATCTGAAATCGTGAATGTCTATAAACTCCTCAGGCAGAATCTGGTAATTTTTCAGTGACAGCCAACCAAAAGGGCACTGGAACCAAAATTAAATGGTCACCCTGTGAGAGAGATGGGTGGTTAATAAATCTGATACACAAATAAATAAAAATACAAATCGGTAAGAAGAACTTACCTGAATAAGAGGAAGAAGCCGTAAATTTCAAAGACCATTCCTATCAGAGGCCAGCCAATAAGAACGATAAATACTCCACCCAAGAAGAAACCGGTGGCTTTCACTTTGTGTTTCTGGAAAAAGAATCTGAAAGTTCTTTCTAAACCAATCACGAAAGCCAGCCCAGCCACAAATAAAACCTGCAAAAATGAAAACAAACATATTTGAATATAGATCCCTACCTAGGAAATACTGATAGAGAAAATATTCAGATTCAATATAAATGTTCTCAAAACATCTATACCAACTTGCTATTGAAGGAAACAGGAATGTCTTAAAGGTATCTTCTACAATGTTGGCACAACCAAAAACACCAGTTTGTGTAGGAAGATAAATAATTTACAGTATAAACACTCAGGGGTAGTACTAACGTGATATATTAGAGAGGAACATTTACGAGAGCAATTTGGAAATAAACCTCCATTTGGTTATCAATGACAAGACACTCACAGATACAGAACTTTTATAATGCACAGTAGAAAACTACATTACATGACTTTTCGATATAATCGCCATTCAGATTGAGGCACTTGTCATAGCGTCTTACAAGGTTTGAAATTCCTTAGTAGTAGTTGCTCGGCGCCAAATCTGAACTATGGGGTGTGTGTGTGATCAAAAACATCCCAATGGAACTGATTCAAAAGTTCTTGGGTGCATCTGGCGGTGTGCAGGTAAGCATTACCGTGAACCAACACTACACTGGAAGTCAGCATGCCTCGACGCTTGTTATGGATGGCTCGTCGGAGTTTTTTGTAACGTTTCACACTAGACTTATGAACTGATGGTCAAACCACACTCCATGAGCTTCACTAGCAGTACTCCTTTGACATCTTCACACTTGGCGGGATTTTCTATGGCACCACTTCCAACACTTGTGGTGTTGATTCACGATAATGCTTACCCACACACCACTAAATGGGCCGAAGAACTTTTGAAGCAGTTCCATTGGGATGTTTTTGATCACTGCACCCCCCCAATAACCCAGACTTCGCGCCAAGCGACTATTAAGGAATTTCAAACCTTGTAAGACGCTATGACAAGTGCCTCAATCTGAATGGCGATTATGTCGAAAAGTCATGTAATGTTGTAGTTTTCTAATGTGCATAATAAAAGTTCTGTATCTGTGAGTGTCTGTTATTGATAACCAGACAGAGGTTTATTTCCGAATTGCCCTCGTATTTTTATCCCGCCTTTATTGTAATTCTAAATAACTCAAGGCAGTGAACATACCTAATACTCCTTCCTTCTCCTATTTTCTCCATAACAACCGCCCTGTGAGGTGGTTTGGGCTGAGAGAGAGGGGCTGGACCAAAGTCACCCAGCTGATGTTCATGCCTAAATTGCTAAGGATTAAATATGGTAATAAATAGGCATGTAAAAACTTACCATTGTAAAAATAGAATCTTTCATCCCCCAGAATAATTATTATACACAACTAGTAATAAAATGTATCAATTAAGTAATGAATATCTCACTGGATGACATTTTTCACAATGTTGTATTTTAATGTTCAGTTTTGTCTTCTTCCCTGAACAGAAGTCTAGATTAAAACAACACACTGAACACTAAACATATATTGGCAAAACACAATTCCTGTTCAACTAACAGATTGTAACCAAACAAGTACAGGTACGGTAGTTCTTGACTTACAATCCTTTGTTTATTGACTATTCCAAGTTACAACAGCACTGAAAAAAGCAACTTATGACCATTTTTCACACTTACGACAGTTGTAACATCCCCATGTCATGTGATCAAAATTCAAACATTTGGCAACTGGCACACATTTATGACGGCTGCAGTGTCCCAGGGTTATCTAATCACCTTTTGCAACCTTCTAACAAGCAAAGTCAATGGGGAAGCCAGCCCCTAACTCACAGGTCAGCAACCTGCAGCTCTGGAGCCACATGCAGCTCTTTGAGCCTTCCCCTGCCATTTGCAGAGAGAGACAGAGAGAGGCAATTGCACTTCCCTGCTTCTCTGTCTCTCTCTTTCTCTGTGTTTGTGTTTATGTGTGTGCTTGTATGTGTGTTTGTATGTGTGTGTGTGTGTAAAAGAGAGTGCACTCACAGTGTTCTCCGAGGAGCTGAAAAGCTTATTGGGTGGAGCTCCTCCCTTTGCTGCATTTCTGCAGGAAGCAGGAAGGGCAGGAGAGAGCTAGCTAGCCCAGCTATGCTGACTCAGGAATTCTGGGAGTTGAAGTCCATGAGTCATAAAAGAGCCGAGGTTGCCTACCCCTGAGCTTGTTGGAGAACAGGTTGAAGCCAGCTTGCCAGGTGAGCAGCAGATAGGAGAGAGGGGGGAGAGAAAGAGAGAGAGAGAAAGAGAGAGAGGTAGGGAGAGAGAGAGAGGAAAGAGAGTGGGGGAAGAGGACTGGCAGACCAAGGGCAGATAGAGAGAGAGGGAGGGAGGGAGAGAGAGACCCTTTTGACATCTAAAATGAAGATAACACTGCACATATCCTTTTTTACCTTTATGATATATATATATATATGTGTGTGTGTGTGTGTGTGTGTGTATGTGTATATGTGTATATATATGTATGTATGTATGTATGTATGTATGTATGTATGTATGTATGTGTTATGTCTGGCCACTCCCAGCTCATTAAAATCCACATAAAGATGTCTTTAATAGTTTTTAATTAACACATTTCAAACGAAGTCATTTCAAAGCAAACTGCTGGCATTATTTTGGCTGGAACGGCCAACACTGAGTTATTTACATTTAGGATAGATATGCTATCCTCTCACCTTCCAATTAAAAACACTCTTTCTTTATCACATTGTCCAAGACCTCATTATTTTTCGGGAGGTTTCAAAAACACCAGAAAACTCCGTTTCAACTCACTGCGAAAGTTTCCATGCCAATCTCTAATTAACGTTGCTCGTGACAAAGGCTTAATTTCTCTCTCCTCCTCTAATACAGTTTCCGATACGTCACTTCCTTTTTCTACTTAACTGAACCCTCCTCCTATTAACCCTTCGAACTCTCGGATCCAGCCATACATTCTCCTGTTCCAAGTCTGATTCTGCACCTTGAGACTCCGATGCAGACTGCATCTCAATCTCCTCCCTGTCTGTCTCGGCTGCCCGGAGGGGAAAGCACCCAGAGGGGCCTGGCTCGGCTGCCGGGAGAGGCAAACACTCAGAGGGGCCCGGCTCCCCCTCCTCATCCTCCGACACCTCCCCAGCTGGTCCAGAGACACCCACAACAGTATGTATGTGTGTATATATAAAAGGTAAAAAAGGATATATGCAGTTATCTTCCTTTTAGATATCAAAAGGGTTTTGCGGCTCCCAGTGTTTTGTTTTTGGTGGGAAGCGGGTCCAAGTGGCTCTTTTGAGTGTTTTGGCTTGCCTACCCCTGCCCTAACTTAACAACTTCAGTGATTCACTTAACAACTGTGGCAAGAAAGATTGTAAAATGGAGCAAAATTCACTTAACAATTGTTCTGGGCTCAACTGTGGTCCTAAGTCAAGGATTACCTGTAAACCATATTAAAACTTAATATAATGGTTTGGTAACCTATATCAAAAAAGAATCGATGCCTTTGAACTGTGGTGCTGGCCAGAGTAACTAACAGAGAGGTGTTAAATTGTATAAAACCAGATACATCACTAGAAGCTGAAATCATAAAGACAACATCTGGTTTACTTTGCCCACGCAAATGTGTGCAAATTCGTTGGAGAAGACAATGATGCTAGATATGGTTAGTGGAACAAGAAGGGCCAAGCAAAGAACACACTGGCTTGGTAACATCAAATCTGCTACAAAGCTGAACATCAAACAATTGAAAGAAGCTGTGCTTGGCAGGGTAGCAATTGCCTATAAAGTTGCCAAGAGTGGGACACAATTAAATGGTTAAAACAACAACAATGGTCTGACTCCTCTATGTCCCAGTTTCTACAACTTCCTGAACCACTAGCTACCCAATCTCATTTCTGTTTAGACCAAAAAGGTGGGTGAATTTGGCCAGAGGGGAATCACATGAATTGTTTGTGATAAACACAGACACTTTCAGAATCCTATTGTTCTGTGTAAATGTTATTCATTCAAAACTACTTACATTTCCAATAGCTAAAAGTGCTTTGTCGAAAAATAGGATCATTCCAAAGAAAAGAAAAAATACTCCAAAACCTGTAAGACCCATCCCAATTTCTGTAAGACAAAAAAAAGGAGTATTAATTACTCAGAGCGTTAGCAAGAAAATATAAAGTTAAAATAACCACAAAACCTTACACACAGTTACATCATTTGCCAAGGTCATTTTTAAACTGGCTCCTATTTAAAAAAAACACTTGACACTTGCCTGCTTTTGAAAGAGAAACATGCTATTTTGAAGGGGCTTATACTATAAGAACATTTTTGGTTTTGATAACTGCCCCTTTAGTTCAGCATTTTGTCTCTAGTAATAGCCAGTTTTTGACACAGTGTTGAACTATAGATTCAGCTGTCACATTTTCAGTCACAATTGTCCTTCTCTCTTTTTGAGGGGGAGGTGTGTCTCCCACAATAGGCTTTCCTGCAAAGTTTCTAAAACATTTGCTAATGGTCTAAAGTAAACAAACTCCCAACACTTTGTGGTGCTGAGATCCAGAATTCCCATTCAAAGCAGAATTCATGAGGAAGTATTAAATTTGATTAACACGCTCTCCCTCAAGTTACTTATTGCATTTATAAAAAATGCTGTTCCTGCCAATTCATTTCTCCACTGATCTTAGCAGAAGTCTTCTTTGCCCATGCACAGACAATTGGAGATATATTGCTGAGTTCTAGTATCAGCTGTCACTGTTCAAAGCAGCCACATAAGCCCTACAACAGTGTTTCTCAACCTTGACAATTTTAAGGCATGTGGACTTCAACTCCCAGAATTCTGGGAGTTGAAGTCCACATGCCTTAAAATTGTCACGGTTGAGAAACACTGCCCTACAAAGACACCAGTGCCTTAAAAAGATGAACTTTGTTTTGCACTAATGCATCTTTGAAAGTATTTCTTTCAAATACTTTGCAAAAGTCCAACATAATAGGATAATGTCCACACTGTACATGATGGAGTCTCATAATTTTGAGACTTTTTTTTTAAAATCTACTTACACCCACAGGTGCTTTTTCAAAAGGCAACTGAACTTTGCTTTTCCTTGAAGACGTTTCGTTTCTCATCCAAGGAACTTCTTCAGTTCTGACTGAAGAACTGAAGAAGCTTCTTGGATGAGAAGGGAAACGTCTTCAAGGAAAAAGAAAGTCCAGTTGCCTTTTGAAAAAGCACCTCTGGGACAACCATGACCTGGATGACTGAGAATCTCCATAGACATGAATCTATTTTTATTTCTTCCACAAACAGTATTTTTTTAAAAAAAGGATAGACCCATGATTAACTAAACGCATAAAACAGAGATATTTTTTACCAAATAAACTGAAGCATCAGTTTTATTCTAATACTAAATCTCTGCTTTAAAAAAATTGGTAGTTTGATTTCAACACAGATCTGGTTCACCTATTGCAGCATTGCAATTCATTATCTAAACACCTTACAATTAAAATGACCATGACATATTATTACTTTATTGATTTATTAATAGTACAAAGTAAGATAAACTTTGTATTCCTTCTTGAAACATTTATAAATTTGTACCTCGGAGTAGTAGTAAACAATACCCCAATGAAGGAACTACCAACTAGACCAGCGGTTCTCAACCTGTGGGTTGCGACCCCATTTGGGGTCGAACGACCATTTCACGGGGGTCGCCAAACACCGCAGTCCGCCATTTTTTGGGGGGTCAGACATTTTTTCCCCCTTTGCGATGCGGGCCGTCGCGCCGCGCATGCACGATGCGGGCCTGCCATTTTTTTTGGTCGGCCATTTTTTTTTGGTCGGCCATTTTTTTCCCCTTTGCGATGCGGGCCGTCGCACCGCGCATGCGCCCCGTTGCGCATGCACCGCGCCGTACATGCGCCCCGTCGCGCATGCACCGCGCCGCACATGCGCCCCCCGCACATGCGCCCCGTCGCGCCGCGCATGCGTGATGCAGGCCAGGGTCGAGCCCCGGAAAAGGTTGAGAACCGCTGAACTAGACAAACATGCTACAAAAGCACTCTCGTGAACAAGGCAAACCACTAGTACATAAACAGAGAGAAAACCTCACTCTCTTCTAATATTGATCATGTTATGTAGTTGGATAATGAGACATCTATCTGCAAGAAAACAGCCAACCTCAGAGAGCACCAAGGACCCCACAATATTTATAAATTATTTTAATTTTCCAGACAGCAGTCTTAAGCAGGGTATACTGTTATAATGAAGGTGTATCAATTTTATTTTTAAGAGTTAATATGATGTCCAGGAACTGCTTGATAGGCAAGTACACACAGGCAAAGGAGAGAACAAACAGCTGGAAGAGGAACAAAGCAATCTAACTTTCTTTTGCAACTAATATAGAAACTGAACAGGCTGCTAAGGAAGGGGAGCTTTATTTTAGTATTTAGTAAAGAAATGCAGCCAGATTCATTTTTTCTCCTTTGTCAACTTCAAACTTGATTCTGAAGTTCAGGAATTGTTAATTCTTCAAGAATATACAAATTATTGTTCCAGTAAAATTCATTTAAGCTACGCATATCTAGGGACACTTTTGGACAACATAAAATCCTCCAGGTTTGCTATTTTGCTTAGTGGACTTCAACCAAACAGAAACTGGACTGTTTCATAACAATGGAATATTTCTGCAAATCAAGAGAGAAATAAAAGATATTTATACTTTATGTTGTGACTTAGATCAAGCTGCAGTTTTTGACAAAAAAATTCATACTGAAGATATAAAGAGGTATCAAATTTTTGACATTAACCTATTAGTAAAAGAGTGAACAGTGGGGCAAAACATTGCAACATAGATAATGATGCCTCAAACATAGATTAAAAAAACAGTTTAAAGGTTCCCCAGCACGTAATACATTTCTGTATAACTTTTAAAAAGTTTGCTTTAAAAGTTGTAATACATTTGGCACTAAATTGATTCTCCCAGTTATGAATTAGCTGTATGTTCCATGACATTGCATAATGTTCATTTACATTACTTGTGTAAACATGCTAAACGTTTTCTTGTGCAACTTTTGAGTAATAATGAAATCATTTTATTTTATACAACTTAACCAAAGCAGCATTAATTTATCCAACTGAGGTACGAGTTATCATACGGTACATGAAAAAGGCTGCTTCTAAATAAGACTGCTGATCATAAAAGTATCAATTCTCTGAGCATTCACTCAATATGCATTCCTGGAACACTCACAAAAAGAATAAGCGTGAGATAAATTATTTTATTGTTAATTCTTATTTACAAAATTCTAGTTATCTTTTAGATATAGTATAGTCATGACAATTAGCCATTGATCATTCAATCTGCCACATAGTGGTCCAGCTCTCTTTTATGCTTTGACTTTATAACATTTGTGGAAGCAGAAACCTGTTTTTCCCTCATTAAAGTCTCCATAACACCAAATACTTAAAATGTGCAGTAAATGATAGCCTGGCTTTAATGCAGTTCTGTATTTAAACACTTCATTTGGTAGAGAAGTTATTTCACAAGGGCAAAATAATTGGTTGGCAGAGGTGGGAAATTGCTTCTTTTACACCTAGTCAAACAACTTAGCATCCCTCCTCTGCTAACCTCGAGATAGCTAAATGTAAACATTTTAATGGATTGTAAAACAAGGCCGCATGAACCCATATCATTCAACTCTTGAATTATACAGAAAATTCCATGTATTCCACTACTGATGTGCAGATTATTTTTCAATAGAAGAGAATAGTTTTTGGCTCAGGGTTGAACAATGGAATCCCCGGTGCTCTTGAGTTTGGGTTACAGACATTTCATTACCCAACTATGTAACATCAGGAGGGCTAATGAGTGTGGGGTTTGCCATGAGGTATGCAGCAGCTTACCCTGCCAGGATTGGTGGGGGTGTGGTTTTCACTTTAGTAGTTCCTTGATTAGGGTATTAAAAACAAAGAGCAAACACCATACTCATTAGCACGCCTGTCATTACATAGTTAGGTAATAAAATGTCTGCAAGCAAACAATGAAGCTCAAGGATACCACAGATTATTTGGAACTGACATATGGCAAGAGAACATTTTCTATCTTAAAAAAAATAATTCTAATTTTCTGGATAGCTTAGCTTGGATGATTTTATGCCGGCCTTCCTTCTTAAATCCACAGACTGCCAAAATGAATTTGGGTTTCACATCCTAAATCCACCTATGAAAATCCAACAGAGCTGGAGGGCCCCCAGGGTGGAGATTAGTATCTTAGGCGCTCTGCCATTATTTAAAGCATTGTCTGATGCTTTCCTATAAAAGCCACCACCTTCACTTTTTATAACAGGACCAGGGTAGAAGAACAGCGGCAGGAATAATAGTACCACCACCTGAGAGGTTGTGAAACAGTCTCCTATCCCCAAAATAACAATTGCAGGAGTAGCAAATCATAACAATGTGTGTGTGTATATATGTGTATGTGTGTGTGTGTTTATTCTTCTTGTGCCATATCCGTTATTGGATGTTGGCAATCATGTTGACGATCACATATGTATGTATGTATGTATGTATGTATGTATGTGTGTGTACGTACACACACACACACACACACACACCGCCCTTAAACCGAGCTCAACTCTTGCTGAATTAATTGCATTTTTCAGCTTCCCAGAAGGGGACCCTTCAAACAGGTGCTTTTCTCGTATGTATGTATGTATGTATGTGTGTGTGTGTGTGTGTGTGTGTACACCCTTCGAAATAGGTGCTTCTCTCGTGTGTGTGTGTGTGTGTGTGTCTCCCATTCCAAGCCCAATCCAGGCGCTGCTAAAATTATTAATACTAATATTAATAATCACCCGTAGGAGAGCAATTGTGGGGTTGTGAAACTGACCGAGGAAGACGAAGCCAGGGAGGATGCAAAATGGGGATGATCATGCCAACAATCATTACCACAGAAGCGGCAATATTTGGCCTCCGCTCCCCCCCCCCCGCCCATTCACTCACTCTGCGTATCCGTGAGGGAAATCATGATGTCGGTTAAGAGCCGCGCCAGCCGGACAAAGAACCGAAGAGAAAGAGCCGGAGCCGCCTCAGGAGCGCCAAGAGCCGTTCGCCACGTCCTCCGGAAACACGCAGCCCCCCCACCCCCCGACTACCCGGCTTTGGCTGCCGACCCGCCTCTCCACCTCCTCCTCCTGCCGCCGAGGCGCCCGCTGCCGCCACGCTCCAAAACGCCCTCCCATTGGGGCGAAAGCGCCGAGCCAATCAGCGCCCGCCTTACTCGGCTTCCTTTCCCTCCCGGCCGCCGAGGGAGCGGGGGCTCGGCGGCGCTGAGGTGGCCGAGCGATAAAGCGCGAGACAAGGAGCGCGAGCGGATTGGCTAGGGCAGGCCGGAAAGGGGGAGAACGGAAGGGGCGGGGCCGAGATGCCGGCCGGGCTTTCTTGAGCGGGGAGCAAGGGAAAGCTGGAGAGAGAGAGAGGTTCGTCATTATGGGGAAGGGAAGGGGAGGGTGCGGGCGTTAGGTCGAGGCCCAGGGCTGCTTCGGGAGGGAAATTAGGGGTGGAGTCTGTGAGAATGGGAGATTACTACAATCCTGCAATGCCCCCCCCCAGGTGTTGTTTTCCCGCTTTTATAAATAGTCTTACAGCAGGGGTCCTCAATCTGGGCAACTTTAAGACTTGTGGACTTCAACTCCCAGAATTCCTCAGCCAGCTTTGCTGGCTGAGGAATTCTGGGAGTTGAAGTCCACAAATCTTAAACGTTGCCCAGGTTGAGGACCCCTGTTTAAGGCGCTTCTAAATTTTGCGAGGCGGAGGGAGGGAGAAGCTGATAAATACAGTCCTCAACTTACAACCACCATTGAGCCCAAAATTTATGTTGCTAAGTGAGAAATTTGTTCGGCGGGTTTTTGCCCCATTTGACGACTTTTCTTGCCGCCGTTGTTAAATGAATCATTGCGTTCGTTAAGCTACTAACATGGTTGTTAAGTGAATCTGGATTTCCCCATTCACTTTGCTTATCAGAAGATGGCAAAAGTTGATGGCGTGACTTTTAGGACACTGCAGTCGTCATAAATGTGAGTCAGTTTTCAAGCAGCTGAATGTAAAGTACCTGATCATGGGGATGCTGCAGCGGTCGTAAGTGTGAAAAATAGTCATAAGTCACTTTTTTCAGTGCCGTTGTAACTTTGAATGGTCACTAAATGAACTGTTGTCAGCTGAGGACTATCTGTAATCAGCTAGGCCAGTGGTCGCTTTAAGACATGTGGACTTCCAACTCCCAGAATTTCCCAACCATTGAATTGAAATCCACACATCCTAAAGTGGCTGAGGTTGAGAAACATTGGCCTAGCTAGCCCTAGACTAATCTAATATTTTTTTCCCTCCAAGAGAAGGAGGTATGTATTTTTTGGATTAATATCCTTTCTTTTGTCAAGAATTTCAAGTGAGTGAACATAGGGTTCCTTCTTCCCATTTCTCCCACAACAGCCCTGTGAGGTAGGTTGGAATGAAGATGGAGGACTTGATTGATGGCTGTCTTCCAATGAGGACTGTTACCCTATGTTGCAAGGAAAAAGCAATAAAGGGGGAGGGGTTTATGCCACCCTGTGACCCAGTGTTATTTTACAAAAGAGAGAGAGAAAATATATCCTGCAAACGAATTATTTTAGTCTAGTGATTTTTTAAACTTTATTTATATTTCATACTAACTTCCTCTCTCCTTCAGAGGGGTGTTAACTGAGCAACATCCAGCCAAACATCTCTTGATTCATACAACATGCTTAGCTTAACTTAAGCTAAGCATGGCTTACTGAACTTTCTCCGAATCCATCTTCTAACCTTGTTTATGCATGAGAAGGAAATAAAGTTGCTAGGTTTGGAACTGAATAAAGGTGTATGAACAGTCAGGGTTCCTGCTGGGGTGGAATAGAAGCGAGAGGGAAGTGGTTATTTGTTTTTGTTTTTTTTCCTGCTGAAACTAAATATATTTGCTAGTTGCCAAAGTCACAAGTGCAGATTTGAATCAGAACTTAAGTCACGGAGAGCCATGACTAAGATTTGTAAAGCTTCTCTTATCTTCAGGAAAATATGATAAGCTGTTCTAGAGACTGGTTCACCAAATATTACATGAAATATCATGTAATCTTGCAAAAGTCAGTGCTTTGTCCCACACGAGATTGATATGACGACTCATTATGACAGAACGGTGTGATTGTTCAAGGCAGATATATCTTACCTAGAAACTCCAGTCCTAAAGATTCTCTGAAAGCTTTGGTAGTGATACTGTGATGTGAGCTATGAGGGCAAGGCTGGGTTTTTTTGTTTTTTTTTTACAAAAGAGGATATTTGGTAAACTTAGTTTAGTTTAAAAAGTCCATGAAAAAGTGCTTGCTTTCCATAATTGGAAGCAAACTCCTAGTTAGCACTGGTGCTGCAAAAAAAAAAAACCAACAGGTTGAGATTTCAAATTAGTACATTTCTGGATAGAAGTCCCATTCTGAGGTGGAAGCAGGTCCTCTACTTTGAAATACTAGGTAACAAGCAGAAATTCCATAGGTGTAGCTGTTGTGAGCTTTGCTGCTCTTATTTAAATGCCAAATTTATATCTGAGTTGATCCACTATAGAGCATGGACAGAGTGGGGAATTCACAGTAGAATTCTGCATGTGAAATTATCTGGAACAAATGTGACACGATTGCATGGTTTAAGGAAGCCTTTCTGTGGTGCTGAAAAAACAGTTGTATAAATTAGATGAACTTCGTTTTGGGGAGGGAATGCAAGAAACTTCAGAAGACGGGGATCTGATGAAATTCCTCTGATGAACACAATATTAGGGGCAAACTTGTATGCAAGTCTTCTCTTCAATCTGGAGATATTTTTTTTAAAGATTTATTTCTTAAATAAAGGGTTTTGTTTTGCGACGTACTGATGGCTGCATCTTTGTTATTTCCTTCTTTATATTGGCTTGTCTTTGTTTTGATGCTTTCTATTAATCACTCACTCCTCTGTCCTGGGAAGTAGGCAATGGCAAATCACTTCTGAAATCTTGCCAAGAAAACTTCAGGGACTTGTCCAGGCAGTTGCCAGGAGTCAATGCTGACTCGAAGGTTCCCCCTCCCCTAAAAAAAGATCCATAGCAATGTTTCTTAATCATGGCAACTTGAAGATGGGTGGAATTCAACTCCCCAAGTTGAGCCAAAAACGATGAGCTGAACAGACTGTATGCTGCTCTCTAGTGGCCACAATAGATTACATAAAAGGAAGAAAACAGATCTAGGAATTAGCAGTCTTCCAATATCTCAGGGGCTGCCCCAAAGAAGAGGGAGTCAAGCTGTTCTCCAAAGCGCCTGAAGGCAGGACAAGAAGCAATGGATGGAAAGTAATCAAGAAGAGAAGCAACCTAGAACTTCCTGACCCTTAGAACAATTAACCAGTGGAACAACCTGCCTCCAGAAGCGGTGAATGCTCCAACACTGGAACTTTTTAAGAAGAGACTGGACAGCCATTTGTTTGAAATGGTATAGGGTTTCCTGCCTGAGCAGGGGGTTGGACTAGATGACCTCCAAGGTCCCTTCCAACTTTGTTATTATTATAATTATTTTTACATCTGCTTTTGTCCCAACATTATTAAAAAAATTGAAACCTGCCTAGCTCATAGAAGAGTTTAATCCAATCAAACCATCAATCTTCCCATATTGACAATTTGCCAAATTTTTAAACTTCTCTGCTCGGCCTGATATTCAGGTGAGTGCATATTTCAGGAGAAACTGTAAGCTTGGTTGCTATTTTAGGATTCCTGAATTGGTCCTTACCTTATGAAAGGTATTGCATTTCTGTACATTTTGAATGTTTTCTTACAGTCTTTGCATCATAGTCTTTGTTTTTAGTTTAAAATCTGTAGATTAAAAAAAAAGTAAAGCGTCTTTAAAATGAAAAAAGCTATATAGTAACTATTATTGCTCTTTTCCACAGAGTTCAGGGCAGAGTAAAATGTATTCCTTCCTGAGGAGCAGTGGCATGTTGGAGATCTTAAGGATTACATGATGTCTGTCAACCTGCTGAATTTAATGAGTTGTAAGTGGAACTCAGGATACTATGCCCATTGAACAGAGTTTAAACACAAATATTGTCTAACACTGGCACTTTATTCATCCTGTTTTAGCATAGAATAGTAGTAGTCCTCAGCTAACAACCCTTTGTTTAGTGACCATTTGAAATTACAACAGCACTGAAAAAAGTGACTTACTACTATTGCACTATCGGGGTAGGCAACCTCGGCTCTTTTACGACTCATGGACTTCAACTCCCAGAATTCCTGAGTCAGCATGGCTTAGCATGGAAACTTCACCCTTTCCCCTCAGCATGGCTGGCTCAGGAATTCTGGGAGTTGAAGTCCATGAGTCATAAGAGAGCCGAGGTTGCCTACCCCTGCACTATCCCCATGGTCACGTGATCAAAATTTGGAAGCTTGGCAACTGGCTTGTATTTATGGCAATTGCCCTTTGGTGGGGGCACGTGATCACTATTTGTAACCTTCTCAGTTGGTTTCCGACAAGCAGAGTTGATGGGGGAAGCCGGATTTGTCTTAATGACTGCCTGATTCACTTAACAAGTGCAGCGATTAGTTTAACATCTGTGGCAAAGAAAGGTGGCAAAATGGAGCAAAACTCACTTCACTGCCTTGTGTCAGCGCTGCTAACGTCGGATGTTTTTGCATTGAGAACAGATGGAAATGTAGCCATCTTTTACCTTTAGAGTTAGATAATGCTGGGAGTGGGGGATGTGAACAAGAGTCCAGCTAGACACAGCAACACTAAACCTAGGGTGAGAAACAAGGTTATTGCGCCCAGAGTTGATAAAGATTTGGCGGGCTGGAGAACTGGAGAGGAAGCCCACGCTTCAAGCTAATTGGGGAATGTGATTTATGACAGTTAATTGGAGGAGGGAATTGTGCTTCGATACTATGTGCTCAAGGGGGGAGGGAAATTCAGTTTATGCAGTGCCGATGTTATGCCACTCAAAATGAAGATTCTTTAAGGCAAACAATGCCTCGAAGTTCTTTTGAAGAGTTTCATCTGTTGGAACCATGACACCTTGCTTAGCAATTTAAATTTTGGGCTCATTTGTGGTCGTAAGTTGAGGACTGTACATAGTGAGCATAATTTCCCCCCTTGAGGTGAGATCAGCTCCCACCTTCTGACCTTTAGTAAAGGCCTGAAGACCTGGGTCTGCCGGATGGCTTTGGACCCCAATGGGGGAGCAACATCCTGGAGGTGGCTGATGAATTAAGAGTCAACCCCACTTTCCGTCCTGCGCATGCTGCTCCTTCCCTCACCATCTTTTAACTATAATTTTATTTTGGATTGTAACTCAATTTTTGTCACATTAAGCATATTTATCCTACGGCTTTAATGCTTTTAAGCTGTATAAGCTGCCCAGCATTGCTTCAAAAGGAGATAGGCAGCAACTACAAGTAGTCCAGAATGCGGCCGCGCGAGCTGTTTTGGGTCTCCCAAGACGTGCTCATATCACTCCAGCCCTCCGTGAGCTGCACTGGCTACCAATTGGTCTCCGAACACAATACAAAGTGTTGGTTATGACCTATAAAGCCCTTTATGGCAATGGGCCAGGATACTTGCGGGGCCGTCTTCTGCCTCATGAATCCCAGTGACCGATTAGGGCGCATAGGGTTGGCCTCCTACGAGTCCCGTCTGTTAGACAATGTCATCTGACGGGTCCTAGGGCTAGGGCCTTCTCTGTTGCTGCCCCAGCCCTCTGGAACCAGCTTCCCTCAGAGGTTCGTACTGCTCCCTCCCTCCTAGCTTTCCGGAAATTGCTGAAGACACATCTATGCCGACAGGCCTGGGGTGTATGAGCTGCGCTCTGCCCCTGGACCCTAAGGAGGTCCCTCCATCAGCGATTGTGAGCTGATTGTGTTTGTATGTTGTATGAATGCAGTTAATTTTTAAATTTTTTATTATTGTATTTGTTGTAAGCCGCCCTGGGTCTTCGGAGAAGGGCGGCATATAAATTTGATTAATAATAACAACAACAACAACAACAACAACTAAATTTAACAAAAATAAATAATCCAGTATAACTATTCTGTGCTGGAGTAGTATTTTGGTTCTTTCCAGCACCGATAGAAATCTTGTTTTCCCATGTAAATCTTAGGTAGTGTGTTATCCTTGGAGATAAATTTTAAAGACAAACTAGACGATTTCTTTCAAACGACAGTTCACTTCTCAAAAGGCTAAACATTTTGAACTCAGACACTTGTTGATATATTACTGACCACGCTCCTGTCATCTGTAGACACCCCTTTTTTAAAAAGTCAGTCCAAGATATTTTCTTGAAGTCATTCAATCAGCCTGTTTTTGAAAAACTTATTATTATTTTTTTTAGGAAGAAACTGTTGGAGCATTGCTTTGATCAATATTTGTTAGTAAGCACTTTAATGGCGATGTCAACCACTCTTTCAGGTAACTCATGCTTCTAAAATACTTTATTATAACAAGTTATACTGTATATATTATCCAGAAGAGAAATGGGAATGCCATGACTGTGCAGTGGACATGTTTTATAGATCTTCTGGATTTGGGCTAAGTTAGCTTTTAGTTTGGAGAGAAGAGGCTGCTGGATATCATGATGGATAAGTTTAGTCACAATGAAGCATGTCGTTAGAGCAGTGTTTCTCAACCTTGACAATTTTAAGGCATGTGGACTTCAACTCCCAGAATTCCACAGCCAGCATTGCTGGCTATGGAATTCTGGGAGTTGAAGTCCACATGCCTTAAAATTGTCAAGGTTGAGAAACACTGCTTTAGAGCTACTTTAGAGGCTTGATTGGAGCAAGCATAAGAGAAAGAATGATAATTCTTTGTATTGTATCCAGGATGTATTAATTTCCCGCCAAATGGGGAAAAAATGTTGCAATTTTCCCCTACTTCAGTGCTGCAGGAGGAGCTGGTTTCTGTTGACAATGAACTGCAAGCATTGGAGATCCAGATTCAAGAACTTTTGGAACATCAGCAACAACTAATTCAAAAGAAGACCGTCCTGAAGAAGAAAATAACACAGTTTTCCGACACGGAAAGCGGGAGCAGCAAAGAGACTGAATCAGCAACTGAGGACTGGAACAAAGAAGGTCTTGCATGCTCTGAATTTTTATATTGCCATTTAAGTCAAACAGTGACTAATCAACATTGCATTCAATATTCAAAAGATGATCACTGCTATTAAAGTGCAATGGCTGTTAATTTTATGTACATCTGTTTTTCAATTAAATGAGGTGAAAGCAGCATAGTTCCTTTACTGCATGCTGTCCACAATCATTCTACATGCATAGTTCCAAATTTAAATTTGGGGAAGATTCTTCACTGCTATATTAAGCTGTCATAACATTTTGACACACAAATAACCACCAGTTGGATGCTCATTTAGTTCAAAAGAAGTTGGCTGTAGTTCACTTGCTCGTAGTTGGTTTTTCAAAAAAGGGCATGCTGGCTTTTGATTCTTGTGTCTGTTGCACAGGGAATATGTTGGTTATAAAGGAGAGAAAAATGGAGGCGGAAAAGCAAGTAGTGCTACATCTTGTTCTCTGGTTGAGGTTTTCCAACTGAGTGGTCTCAGTACGGTATTTCCGATGTAGAAAATGGAAAACTTAACAACATTTGGTTCATTTGTAGGAAAAGTCCTTTAACTGTCTTTCTGTACTTAAAGGCACCTCAAAGTTCTTTTTAAATGTTCTTTTCACAGACTTTCCGTGGTCCACAAAGATTAGGGATGTGTTACAAAAGAGCTTTGGCCTCCAGAATTTTAGGCCCTTGCAGCTGGAGACAATTAATGCAACAATGGCAGGCAGAGATGTCTTCCTTGTCATGCCTACTGGAGGGGGGAAAAGCCTGTGTTATCAGTTGCCAGCAGAGGGTTCTCCAGGTAAGTGCCTGGGCTTTGTAACTCCAGCAACTGTTGGTTGAAGTCAGTAAGAAGTAATGGACTCATACCGTATAATGTTCTTTTTTTTCCAGTCTTTTTTATTAGTTCCCCCCCCCATATATGCAAATTTTTCCAATCAACAAGTCGTCTGAAATTTGCTAAACTAATACATATTCAATTCCTAATCCTTGCTTCTTTTCTCTAACCAAGTATAAAATAAGTTCCAAATTTGATAACGGTCTGTATCTTCTTTGTCTTTTAGCCTCATGGTTAATCTGTCCATTTCTGCACATTCCAAAATCTTCTTGATTATTTCTTCCTCTGATGGCAAAGCTTCATTTTTCCAATATTGTGCAAAAATTATTCTTGCTGCTGTGGTGATATGTAGAATTAGATATAATTTCTGCTTATTAGTCTTTTCAGGAATAATACCTAATAAAAAGAGTTCAGGCTTAAAATCCACCTGTTCATCCAATATTTTTTCTAACCACATATGTATATTTTTCCAATAAACCTTTGGCCTAGCGTATAATGTTCTAACAGCCTTTCCCAACCTATAGCTCTTCAGACAATCTAGGACAAACATAGAATGTTTTCTTTCCAAATAATTAACTCCCATCTGCTGACAGGATAGGTGTTAAAGCCAGAGGTCTTCAAACTTGGCCCTTTTATGACTTGTGGACTTCAACTCCCAGAATTCCTCAGCCTGGCTGAGTCATAAAAGGGCCAAGTTTGAAGACCCGTGTTAAGCAAGATTCTACTGCAACAAGCCATTAAAATATAAACAGAGCAAACCACACTCCTTATTAGCACTGATGATGTTACCTAGTTTGGGTAATGAAATGTCTGCAAGGAAACAACTAAACTTAGGCAACCTCAAGGACCCCTTAGCTTTCCTTCTGAAGCATTACATTTTTCTGTTAAATGAAAATGTGCCAACAAAGAAAATGCATTTTTCCAATGACTTTAACTCGTACGATTTCTTCTTGTTCCAGGCTTCACACTTGTGATCTGTCCTCTCATCTCCCTTATGGAGGATCAGCTAATGATGTTGGAACAGCTGGGTGTATCAGCAACTTTACTGAATGCTTCCAGTAGCAAGGTATGGCTAGGTCAGGGGTAGGCAACCTTGGCTGTTTTATGACTCGTGGACTTCAACTCTCAGAATTCCTGAGCCATCAAGCTTCATGGCATTGGACCAGGATACTTACGGGACCGTCTTCTGCCACATACTTCCCTTCGACCGGTGAGAGCGCACAGGGTCGGCCTTCTCCGGGTCCCGTCAGCGAAACAATGTCGTCTGGCGGGTTCTAGGGGGAGGGCCTTCTCTGTTGTGGCGCCCACCCTCTGGAACCAACTGCCCCCTGAAGTCCGCGCTTCTCCCACTCTCCTGGCCTTCCGAAAGGATCTTAAGACCTATCTTTGCCGGCAGGCCTGGGGATGATTGTGACTGCTGTGTGAATGATGAATGAGTGTTGGTTTTTATTTTTAAATGTTCTTTTATTGTTTGTATATGTTGTAAGCCACTCCGAGTCTTCAGAGAGGAGCGGCATATAAATGTAAATAATAAATAATAAGGTTGCCTACCCCTGGGCTAGGTGCCAAGATGACTACTTACCAGAGATGTTGGTTTTTGAAAACAGCAGCTCTAAGTGAATGAGAGCGATTGTGCTGATTAGAATGAGTCTTGCCACTAGAGTGGCATAGAAAAAAGAATACTATTGAAAAAGATCTACATGTTGAGGCTACAACAAACAGCATTTGATTTAACACTTAATTGAAAAGCCAAAGGGTGCTTTTCCAAAAGGCAACTGGACTTTCTTGATTTTTTTTCCCCCTTGAAAACGTTTCATTTCAGTTCTTCAGAATTGAAGAAGCTTCTTGAATGAGAAGTGAAACATTTTCAAGGGGAAAAAAAAATCAAGAAAGTCCAGTTGCCTTTTGGAAAAGCACCTTTGGGACAACCACGACCCGGATGATTGAGACTCTCCATAGACTTAATTGAAAAATTCCAACTTGGAAATGTGATCTCTTTTTATCTGGCAGACAAATCAGAATTTATTTCTGTGGCCTTGGTGTCCCAGATAATAAGAGAATCCAGAAGTCAGAGGTGCATCTTTTGCTTTTGCTTTTGATTTGGAATGGTTAGTGCCGAACGTTTGAACTATAAATAAGCTTTATTCAGGTTGTTCTCAACTTACGACCATTTATTTGGCAACCGTTCAGCGTTTCAACAGTGCTGAAAAATGTCCAGTCCTCGCATTAATAACATCACCTCACCCCCATGATCAAGTGATCACAATGTGGGTGCTTGGCAAGCAGTTCACATTTACTACAGCTGCAGTATCCTGCAGTCACACGGTTGCAATGTGTGAGATTTTTTGCTGATTTCCAGCAAGAAACACCTGCTTGGAAGAATGGGTTCACACTTTAAATTGCAGCATTTGGTTCATGACCAAGAATTTGCTTAACAATCATAGTGATTTTCTTAGTGACCATTATTCAATTGGTAGTAAAGTTGGGTCCAACTCAGCTTAAAATCTCAACAACTTAGAAAACTCCAGTCACAATGATGGGACTAATAAGCACAAATTGAGGACGGATTGTGAAAGGAATGATTTATATCAATGATTCATTGCATATGGGTAGTGGGGAGAGCTCCTGGATAAAGCAGGGAAGTGGAACAAATAACTATTATGCATTGTAATGGGTCCCAAACTCCTCAGCTAGCATGGCCAATTGTAAGTGGTGTTGACAGTTATTGGAATGAAGGACCACATCTCTGAAATAGATACTTAAATTAGGCACTTTTGGGGGGGGGGAAAGCAGAACAGCATTTATCCTACTTGGATGAATATTTGGATTGCTGTTTAACACAGTGTGTTTCAAACAACTTCAGGGGGTGGATTTCAATCCACGCTGCCTGAGGAACCCAGAGAGTTGAAGTCCACCCATCTTAAAGTTGCCAAGTTTGAAAAAAAACACTGTTTTAGCACATTACCAATACATAATAAGATGCATGATGCGCCTTTGTCCAGTTTTCTGCACCTCAGTTGGGAAGAGCTGCAACGTATTTATTTATTTATTTTATTTAATTTATATGCCACCCTTCTCCCCAGACTCAGGGCGGCTCACAACAGCAACACAATTAAAAACACAGTTAAATTAAAATTTAAAAATTAGTTTCATTCACACAACATACAAACACATTCAGCTCACAGCCGCTGATGGCGGGACACTCTTAGGGCCGAGGGGCAGAGCACAGCTCATACGCCCCAAGCCTGTCGGCATAGATGCGTCTTCAGCACTTTCCGGAAAGCTAGGAGGGAGGGAGCAGTACGAACCTCTGAGGGAAGCTAGTTCCAGAGGGCTGGGGCAGCAACGGAGAAGGCCCTTGCCCTAGGCCCCGCCAGACGACATTGTTTAGCAGATGGGACTCGTAGGAGGCCAACCCTAAGCGCCCTAACCGGTCGCTGGGATTCATGAGGCAGAAGACGGTCCCGCAAGTATCCTGGTCCATTGCCATAAAGGGCTTTATAGGTCATAACCAACACTTTGAATTGTGTTCGGAGACCAATAGGTAGCCAGTGCAGCTCGCGGAGAGCTGGAGTAATATGAGCATGTAAACGTTAGAAAACCATCTTTGTAAATGTTTGAGGTCGCTTTGTACCAAAATGTGTGACAGACGAATCCGTACTGAGTCAGGTCTTGGCCTTTTCTGACTGACTCGAACAATCTTCTTTTCTTCCCCCTCAGGAACACGTGAAGTGGGTTCATGCTGAAATGCTGTCTCGCAACTCGCAGCTGAAGCTTCTTTATGTGACCCCAGAGAAGATAGCGAAAAGCAAGATGTTTATGTCAAAGCTAGAAAAAGCTTATCAAACTGGGCAGCTGACCCGGATTGCCGTAGACGAAGTCCATTGTTGTAGCCAGTGGGGACATGACTTCAGACCTGGTATTACCTCCCCATGGGAAACTTAATCCAAAGAGGAAGAATTGCTATTTTTTTTTCTGCTAGCAAATGAATTGCTGTTCTTCCCCTCTCTGCACGTTATCTTTTTATCTTAAGTTAGTTGTAGGGCGATATTCCACTCAAAAGAAAAATGTTGGCAACATTTTCAGAAATGCTTTTCCATTGCTTTCTGTTCTGCCCCAGCCTATGTGAGTCCTTGTTATGCTCACAAGGAGAAAGCCCTCTTCCAAGAAACAGGCAGGAACCGCAAGAAAAAACCAACCCCTTTTATTCTCACGGACCTGAGTCAACGTCCAAGGCAAACAAACACAGTCCACAGAAACTCGATCCTCAACACCAACTGTTGCCTTTGGCAACCAGCACCTCCCACACCTTCCCTTTTATAATTCAGCCAAGGCGTGGCACACCTTCCCTTTTATAATTCAGCCAAGGCGTGGCCTTCTCCTTTGCCTTTGGAGCCGCCCCATTGCATTCCTCTGTCCTACTCGCTTCTCTTGCCTGCGCTTTTGTGCATCCTGGATTTGTCCTAACTGTTCTTCATCACTGTCCAACTCGGGCTCCCAGCACAGCTGTGTCTCAGCCTGAGCACGAGTAGAGGGGCCAGGCTCCTTGGCCAACTGTAAGCCTTGGAGCTCCTCAAAGCCTTCCTCTGACTCTAATGTCACTCCAGGCCCCTCCTCCTCATCTGATTCCTCAGACTCAGCTGCCGGATCCACTGGCTGGCGAGGAATCACAACACTTTCTTCTTCCTAGGGCTGACTTGAGAGGGACTGGCCCAAAGCCAACCAGCTGGCTTCATGCCTGAGGCAAGACAAGAGCTCACAATCTCCTGATTTCTAGCTTTGTGCCTTAAATCTCTACACCAAACCTGGCCCACAATCAGTGATGTAATGCATCATCTCTGCTCTTCTCTTACACATCCAGATTACAAGTTGCTTGGGATCTTAAAACGGCAGTTTCCCAATGCGCCCTTGATTGGATTGACTGCAACCGCAACGGGACATGTGCTGCGTGATGCGCAGAACATCCTCTGTGTGCCAAAATGCATTACCTTCACGGCGTCCTTCAACCGACCCAATCTCTATTACGAGGTAACTTCTGCTACGTTAGTTTCCTCACCCCATTTCAAATTACTAAAATATATCCTAATTTGCCTCTATATCTTCTGGAAAAGTGTCCAGGATTGCTGGAACTCAAATCTGGAGATCACTCATTTGTCCTTCATTGTGCTTTCATTACTGTTATTTACTTAGAACAGCGTTTTAGAACCTTGGCAGCTTCAAATTTGGTGGACTTTTAATTCCCAGGATTCCAAAGCCAGCCGACTGGCTGGAGAATTCTGGGAGTTGAAGTCCGCCCATCTTAGTGGCCAAAGCTGGAAAATACTGACTTAGAACAGAGGGCCTCCACCACGTTCCATACTGAGAGACTGTTTTTAATTTTAAATTTATGTAAGGCTTAAATGACCTGAAGGGATTTTTGAATGCCTTTTGAAAAATTTTAAATCATTTTAGGTTCGTCAGAAGCCGTCGTCTGCTCAGAATTGCATGGAGGATATTGTGAAGCTCATCAGTGGAAGATACAAAGGCCTTTCAGGTGAACCGTCTAAAAAGAATCCCTTCCAAGAATATGTTAGCATGTCTAAGAGATCACCATTTTTAGCCTCTTCCCACACCCTATTTGAGTACTGAGGACATGTTCAAAATAGAAAATGTGTATTGTTTTGAATCTAACAAAAACACCCACATTGCCTTCTTAAGAACTTGCTGTGGATTTGTGTGTGTGTATGTATGTGTGTTCTGGGTTTTGGCTGAAACAAAAACTTCAGCAATGGCAGACTGGTTTTAAAGGACAAGTATGGGAAAACTGCCCCTCCCATCTTCCTAGGGCAAGGGTAGGCAACCTTGGCTCTTTTATGACTCGTGGACTTCAACTCCCAGAATTCCTGAGCCAGCCTGGCTCAGCTTGGAAACCTCAGGAATTCTGGGAGTTGAAGTCCACCAGTCATAAAAGAGCTAAGGTTGCCTACCCCTGTCCTAGGGCTTTCTCTCTCATCGGCTGCCACCACCAGTGTTCCATCATAGGAAATCCCACTGCTAGAGAATTCCTGAAAGCCTGGCACTCAGGCAAACTCGCCATCAACGGGCACACAGACAAACAACACCTACATACCTTTCAAAAGAGACAGTCAAAAAGCCAGAGAGGAAACAAAAAGACCAAAACACCTTCTCGACAACAACCAGATGAGCACAGATTAAAGACGAAGATTTAACAGTAGACTAACAATCAAGAAGCAAACAATACTCAATTAAAGAACTGCCAGATAGCTTAACAGTAAATAGCCCAATCAAGGAATCCCCAAGACAGGGCAAGCCAGTACTTTATAAAATGAGAGGAAACCTCATTCCCTACTAATATTGATGATGTTACCTAGATGGCTAATGAAACGTCTTCAAGAAAACGACCAAAGCTCAGAAAGTACCAAGGAACCCACAGTTCAACCCTCAGCTACAAATATTCTATTGAAATCCCACTGAGCTGCTTGCCTCCTGTCTCCTCAATGTTTTCATCCCTCCCCTCCTCATCTACTGCCATCATGATCAAGAGAACCCCTGGCGAACCTATGGCATGGGTGCCAGAGGCGGCACTCAGAGCCTTCTCTGTGGGCATGCACGCCGTTGCCCCAGCCCTGCCACTCCCCGTGGCCCCCTCCTCACCAGCAGCCCCCCCGGAGGAGAGTCGCCCCGGGCACAGCCTGTGCAGAGCAGCGCTGCCAAGGACATGGCAGCCGGGCAGCGGGAACAAGACTCCACCCTCACACCCCATCGCGTACAGATGATGCTGCGAGGCACAGACAGAGGGCGTGGCCGCCATGACGCTGCTGGGCCACCTGGGCAATCTGTGGCGGGCTGTGGAGGTGGTGGGTGGCCCTGTGGGCAGGAGATGCGAGGACGGGGCGGGGGCGAGGCGGTTTTTGGGCACTCGGTCTCTAAAGGATTTGCCATCACTGCCCTAAACCACGGGTGTCAAACTCAATCGCGTCACGTGATTTATTTTTTTTTGCCTTTGCGGAGCCGGGGTGGGAGTGGCCTGTGTATGATGCATCCAGCCTGCGACTCGCCAGTTTTGACACTCTTGCCCTAAACCTTGGCTTTTTCCTGCTGTTAAGCCTCCCTCCAAAGGAAATCCTCCCAGGAACAGCCAACATTTGGCCAACATCAGGAATAAAACAGCCTTATGCATGTTTCAGTTCAAGCATAAATCACCCAATATCAACTCTTCTGTTCGCCGAATGATTGCACATGAAACATACTTACCCCTGCTGAATACCTGCTATTCTAAATGGGTTAAATAACTCCTCTCTCTTTTGCCTATACTCTATTATATTAAACAGTCTTACTTATTTTGTTGATACAGGAATTATCTACTGCTTTTCCCAGAAAGATGCTGAGCAAGTTACTATGAGTTTGCAAAAACTGGGGATTAAAGCAGGTACTTACCATGCAAATATGGAGCCCAAAGATAAGAGCAGAGTTCATAAGCGGTGGTGTGCCAACGAAATCCAGGTGGAGTCTATGATACAGAAGTTTTTCTATTCAGCTGGGATGACTTAGTCCTGATTTCCATCGTCTTTTATGTTTCAGGTTGTGGTGGCCACTGTGGCTTTTGGCATGGGAATCGATAAGCCAGACGTGAGATTCGTCATACATCATTCCATGAGTAAATCCATGGAAAATTACTACCAAGAGAGTGGACGCGCAGGTATACTTAAGTGAGGACATATTCTGGGGAGAAATTTGTGGAGTTTTTTTAAATAAAGATTTTATTAGTTTTCTCTTACATACATATATTAATTTTTCAACCAACATGCTGTCTGGGTTTAAAAACGCTAATACATATTCAGTTCCTAATCCTTCATTCTTTCCTCTAGCCATTGATAGAATAAATCCCAAGTTTGGCAATATTCTGTTTCTTCTTTATCTTTCAGTCTCATAGTTAATCTGTCCATCTCTGCACATTCCAATATTTTTCTGATTAGTTCTTCCTCCGGTGGTAATCCTTCATTTTTCCAATATTGCGCAAAAGTTATTCTTGCAGCTGTTGTGACGTGTAAAATATAGGCTTTGTTTATTAATCTTTTCTGGCATTATACCTAATAAGAAAAGTTCAGGTTTAAAATCAACATGTTCTCCCAACATTTTTTTTCTAACCAGGCATGTATCTTTTTCCAATAGACCTTAGCTTTACCACAGGTCCACCAAACATAATAATAAGTGCCTGAGTTGTACTTACATTTCCAGCATCTATCTGATATATTTTTAAACATTTTTTGCTAATCTTGCTGGTGGCAAGTGCCATCTGTAAAACATTTTATATCAATTTCCTTTATACGAGGTTGACATTGTCAATTTATAATTTCTCTCCCTTAGCGTTTGCCACTTTTCTGGTTCTATATTATAACCAAAGTTTTTCGCCCATCTTATCATTGTTTCTTTAACTTGTTCGCTTTCCATTTCCAGGATCAAGAAAAAAAATATACATTTTCTTAATTAATTTCTCATCTGAAGTTAACAAAATCTTATCAAATATAGTTTGTTCTTTATAAAATTTGTGTTGCTTAGCTGCAGGTGAAAATGTATGTATGTATGTATGTATGTATGTATATATGTATATGTATATATGTATATATATATGTAGGTCTTTGGTTCTTCGGGTTTTCTCCCACGTAGAATTTGAAGTGTCTTGGCGACGTTTCGACAAAGTCCCATTCATCTTCAGGCTGGTGCTTTCTTGCTGCTAGAAGCACGAAGCCGAAAGCACCAGCCTGAAGATGACGAATGGTACTTCGTCGAAACGTCGCAAAGACACTTCAAATTCTACGTGGGAGAAAACCCGAAGAACCAAAGACCTACATACAAACACCCGCGAAAACCTCAGAAAACATATATATAAACTCATTCCAGGTCGGGATGACCAGAGAGCCGATTGTATCTTGTATTATGGCTTTGGTGACATATTCAGAATCAGTACCATGGTGGTGATGGAAAACGTGGGACAACAGAAGCTGTATGGCATGGTTTCCTACTGTCACGATATGGGAAGGCAAGTTGTTTTTTTTCCACACATGGGACAGACAGATATGTTCCTTGTGTTGCAATCACAGTTAGTCCTTGACCTACAACCGTGTTTGAGCCCAGAATTTTGGTTGTAAATCACGACAGTCTTAAAGCTGGTCACCACATGGCCAGACCTGATTTTATGACTTTTTTTTTTTTTGCACTGGTGGTTAAGTAAATGCGGCCGTGTAATGTGAATGCAGCAGTTGTTAAGCGAACCCAACATAACGCTGAAGGGCATTTTTTTGCTGGAAACTAAAAGTAAAGACCAATTTCCAGAAAAAGTGTGGTAAATAAGGTAAATAACTAAGTTGGCTGGCGGGCAGGAAATGTAAATGCTTTTAATACTGTCTTACTTGAATCTTTATCTGCCCTCCATATTGGTTTCTCCTTAAATTTACATTCCTTTGATGGTCATCAAAATTATGCCTTAGCATGCTGGCTAGGGAATTCTGGGAGTTGAAGTTCAGGCATCTTAAAAAGGTTCAGAAACACAGCCTTAAAGATTGGCATAGATATCCTTGAGTTAACGATCATAGCGGAGTCCCTCATTATGACCGATCTGAGATCTGATTTTATGACTTTTTTGCAGTATCTAAGCCAACCCATTGTTTGCTATGGTGCAATTTTTTTTCCAAAAACCAGAAATAAGTGTGAGTTTTTGGCAAAGCCATTGTAAAACACAGTCATGTGACTGCAGAACCCTGCAAACGGCCTCAAATGCTGCCGGGTTGCTGAGCTGTCCCAAGTGTGGTCATGTGACTGCGGGGTGGGTGCTGACTATCAGAACTTCAGATCTGGGCTTGAAGTCACTTTTTTCAGGCAGGCTGTAACTTCAAACAGTGGCTAAGTGATTGCTTCTAAGTCAAGGACTATCTGTAGACTGTAGATGGTTGCATGTATCAACCCATTGATTGCTTCTGACTCTGGTATTTCTGCTGCAGGTGCCGCCGCGTCCAGATAGCTCATCACTTTGATGAGGCTTGGGATTCTGCCAGTTGTAATAAAATGTGTGACAATTGCTGCCAAGAAGAGAGTAAGTGGGAGAGCAGAAAAACGATAACCAAATGAAGGGAATCGCTACCAAATCGTTTTTTTCAAAGTGGAAATATAACAGCCTGAAGATGAAAGTGATAATTTGCATAGGCATAAAGCTGGTCATGAGTCACCGTTCGAGATTCTGAAACCCTCTTGTATATCTCTGCTTTAGTTCAGCCATTAGTGTAACGGTTCAGCAAGCACAATTAGAGATTGTTAAGAATATCGTCAGACTTTCCTACTGATAAAAGTTAGTGTAGCATAGCATACGTTCACAAATCAAATGAGTAACAATTTCTTCTTTTTTTTTATAAATGTATTTTATTAGATTTTTATATGGGTAGGGAAAAGGTGGGGTCGGGGAGGGGTACAGGGAAATTGGGATAAAGGGGACAGGGTGTGGATAGTTACAATAGATATATGATTCAGCGAACAAGCTGTCGTCCGAGTCTTCATATTGAATATTATTGTTTATATAATACTAAACATTTATAAAAGTAGATTGGTATAGTTACAACAAACTTTTGGTAAAGGAGTAATATTCCTTTAAATAATTAGCATAGTTAATAGCATGGCAACTATTTCCAAACATCAAGCTTAATACTTAATATAATAAATCTCTAATATCTCTTCTTATTCTAACATGTTTCAACCCACTGATAAAATTTTCCCCAGGTTTTATAGAAGATTGAATCCTCTTTCTCCTTCATCTCTAACGCTAATCTGTTCATTTCTGCACAATCTAGAATTTTCAAAATTATAATCTGATCTGATGGTAGGTTTTCATTTTTCCAAAATTGGGCAAAAACTATTCTTGCAGCTGTCAATACATGTAGTATTAAATAATCATTTTCTTTACCATAGTTAGGTCTTAATGTACCTAACAAGAACAGTTCTGGTTTAAATTCTATCTGAATTTTCATCATCTTTACTAACCATCTATGAATCTTAGATCAATATTTTTTTGCAATAGAACATGTCCACCAGGCATGATAATAAGTACCCGGTTTTTGCTTACATTTCCAACATGTATCTGATAAATTTTTAAGCATTTTTGCTAAGCGAACTGGTGTCATATGCCATCTATAAAACATTTTATATAAGTTTTCTTTGTATGTTACTGCTTTAGTAAGTTTAATATTTTTATCCCACAATTTTTGCCAGTCTTCTAATTCTATAGAATATTCAAAGTTCTTCGCCCATACTATCATTGTCTCTTTTATTTGTTCTTCTTCCGTTTTCCAATTTAATAAGTATTTATAAAGTTTCTTAATCAAATGTTCATCTGTTTTTAAAAGTATTTTATCAAATGGAGTCAGCTCTTTGTAAAATGAGTAACAATTTCTCTGTCAGGGCTTTTTAAGGCATTTGCGTAATAAGATTTGTTTGAATCATATGCAAATGAGACAGGATAGCAGAAATATCTTAGGCATGAGTTATCTTTTTATACTCTTTGCAGTCTAATACTTATTCATATCTCACAATTGATCAAGATTCATGTGATAATCTCAGATAACACTGTCTTCTTTCTCAAGCTGTAAACTGGTTATATCAAACACCTTCATTGTTCTGTAATTTCTTGAGATTTGATAGCTAAACTGAGACTCCTAATGTCTGGAGTACTTCTGTGGCATCTTCCTAATCAACTTTTCTATCGCTTTGAAAATCTGCCTGATCTGCCTGAGAATTGAGCAAGGAGTTTATGAGTTTAGTTAACCCCCTTTTTAATGGTTCTTTTTGCCTCTGAGTTCCTAAGACACCAGGATTGGAATTAGAAAGCATCTCACATTCCTTACCCATTCAACTGTCGTTTTCCTAACAGAACAATTAACAATTAATCAGTGCCACAACTTGCCTCCAGAAATTATGAAGGCTCCAACACTGGTAATTTTTAAAAACCATTTGTCTGAAATGGCATAGGGTTTCCTGCCTGAGCAGGGGGTTGGACTAGAAGACCTCCAAGGTCCCTTTCCAACTCTGTTAACTCTGTTTTGTTCTAGATTAGCCATCAGTAGAGCCTTCCCAGAATCCTTTGTTTCAGTATCTTGGAAACAAATGCTGTTTGTTGGAGATTTTCCATATTTGAGTCACAGTATTTTTTGTTCAAATGAAATTGTATTGTCCATTGTCACGTGCAGGGAATGTGGGTTTTTTTTTTAAAAAAATCTGGTGGTTTTTTTCAGGTCGCCCCCACCAGATCCTTCTACAGCAGGGGTTCTCAACCTTGGCAACTTTAAGACTTATGGACTTCAACTCCCAGAATTCCTCAGCCAGCTTTGCTGGCTGAGGAATTCTGGGAGTTGAAGTCCACAAGTCTTAAAGTTGCCAAGGTTGAGAACTCCTGTTCTACAGGGTGGGGCTTGGTACATAATATGCACAGGCAGAATTTTTTTACAGTTTCTATCTAAAATAGAAGTGGTCCTCGACTTACAAGCATTTGCTTAGTAACTATTCAAAGTTACAGCATTACTAAAGAAAAAAAAGTTACTTATACAGCCTTTCCTTGCACTTAACGACCGCCACTGCGTTCCCCATAATCAAGTGATTAAAATTTGTGTGCTTGGCAGCCAGTGTGTATTGACAACAGTTGTGGCATCCTGGAATCCTGTGATTGCCATTTGTGACCTTCCCAAGCAAAGTCAGGGAAGGAAGCCAGATTCACTTAACAGCCACATAATTCACTTAAATGTTTTGCTTAACAACCATGGCAGAAAAGGTAGGAAATTGGGCGTGACTCACTTAGCAACTGACCACTTAGCAACCAAAATTCTGCTCTCGATTGTGATTGTAATTTGAGGACTCTCTGTATCCTTGAATCTGAAAGAAGCTCTCTACATGGCTGAGATTAAGAAGATTCAGATGAACTATTTTCATCCACAGCTAATGATATAATCCTATAATAATATTAAGGAATCTGAAGGAATATTTAGAATCCTGGGCTCCTCAGGAAATAGCAGATATTTCTGTAACTTGCATCCTCCAGCTGTGTTAAGATCTAAAAAAAATAAAAACAAAGCCTTTTAGTTACCATTTCTTTTCCACAGAGTACAGTTTAAAGTGTTTACCAGTAATTACAGGGCTGGTTTGTGGAGATGAACATTTAATTCCTTGAAGATTTATTTTATTATTGCTGGACATGAGTTGTCACTTTTCCTTTTAGAGCAGCGGTTCTCAACCTATGGGTCGCGACCCCATTTGGGGTCGAACGACCATTTCGCGGGGGTCGCCGGACACCGCTGTCTGCCATTTTGTTTTTGTTTTTGTTTTTCATCATGTGCACCCCGCACATGCGTGGATCGGGCCGTCGCGCCCGCACATGCGCGGATCGGCCCATCGCGGTCCGCCATTTTGTTTTTTGTTTTTTGTTTTTTTGTTTTTTGAATTTTTTTATTTTTTTTTTCGTCGCGCGCGCTCCGCACATGCGCGGATCGGCCTGTTGCGCGCGCGCCCGGGTCGGGGTCGCGGCACGCATGGGCGGCGCAAGTGGGGTCTCAACCTGAAAAAGGTTGAGAACCACTGCTTTTAGAGAATGGGTTTTGTGTCATTCCGTTTTGGGTTTTATAGTTTTGACATGGCTTCCAGCTGCTTTCTCTGCCTCCGTTTTAAACTGAGGTTTCAGGGCTGCTCTTAAGGGCTTTTGCACAGATCTGAGAGTAGCGGATATAGCTGAGCCCAGATTTCCTCCAATGAGCCACCATGACGGCTACTTGCTCGAAGACGTCGCTCGCCTGAGGCCGCAAAGTCGCCCAGTCGAACTAGGGGTAGACTGGTTTGCCCCAATCTAACCCAGAAGCGCTGAAAGATCAAGATGAACATTTAGGATGTTATTGATAGACTTGCTTAGACTTCCTTTGACAGGCAGGATTTGAATTAGGGACGCACAGTCTGAAGCCCTGAATCCATGGGTCCCTAGAGCAGAGGTCCCCAACCTTTGGGGCACCAGGGACCAGTTCCGTGGAGAGAGATTTTTCCACAGACCGGAGGGTGTGTGGTTTCGTGTGTTGCCTGCATCCCCGCGGATGGGGCTTTGCTTCTTCATCTGGACCGGTTGCTGGCATGCCGCAGCCCAGTAGTGGTCACGGACCAGGGGTTGGGGACCCCTGCCCTAGAGCCTCTTTGAAAGTTGCTGATGCAGCTGATCACTCTATGAGAAATTAGAAGGATTTTTGGCCTGTCGACAAGAGAACCTGTATTTTCAGATTTGTTCGGTTCCCTTTCTTCTTCTATTGGACCACTCTGCTGGGCGGATCCCTGATTGGTTTTTGTCCTTTCATTTTTTGTTTTCTACATATTTAGAAACATACAAGTCGATGGCCCAAAAGGTCTCGTGCGTAGAGCAGAAACTGAACCCAATTACTGCTTTTATCTTCCTTTGCTTTCCTTGGGAATAATATTTGTTCCTGTGTGCTAATTCTCTCCTCAGCGTTGGAGAAGACGGATGTGGCGGAGCACTGCAGGGATCTCGTCAAGATTTTAAAGCAAGTGGACGAAAGGAAGGAGAAATTCACTCCTCTGAAATTGATTGATGCTTGGCTAGGGAAGGGCCTCTCCAAACTGGGATTGGAGATTGCTGCTCCCAAACTTCCCCGTGAGGTATTGGAGAGAATCGTTGCCCATTTGATTCTGCAACAGTATCTGAAGTAAGTTCCGTGGCTTTTTAAAATCTGCCCTTTTCCATGCAACCCACATACATTCTTACTACTACTACTACTACTACTACTACTACTACTACTACTACTACTACTAATAATAATAATAATAATAATAATAATAATAAAGTTGGAAGGGACCTTGGAGGTCATCTAGTCCAACTCCCTGCTCAGGCAGGAAACCCTATACCATTTCAGACAAATGGCTGTCCAGTCTCTTCTTAAAAACTTCCAGTGTTGGAGCATTCACCGCTTCTGGAGGCAGGTTGTCCCACTGATTAATTGTTCTAACGGTCAGGAAGTTTCTCCTTAGTTCTAGGTTGCTTTTCTCCTTGATTACTTTCCATCCATTGCTTCTCGTCCTGCCTTCTTGTCCTGCTTTGGAGAACAGCTTGACTCCCTCTTCTTTGTGGCAGCCCCTGAGATACTGGAACACTGCTATCATGTCCCCCACTCGTCCTTCTCTTCATTAGACTAGACCAGGGGTAGGCAACCTTGGCTCTTTTATGACTCGTGGACTTCAACTCCCAGAATTCCTGAGCCAGCATGACTCAGCTTGGAAACTCTCCCGTTCCCCTCAGCATGGCTGGCTCAGGAATTCTTGGAGTTGAAGTCCACAAGTCATAAAAGAGCCAAGGTTGCCTACCTCTGGCCTAGGCCTAGGCTGCTTTATGACTCGTGGACTTCAACTCCCAGAATTCCTGAGCCAGCATGGCTCAGCTTGGAAACCTCTCCCTTTCCCCTCAGCATGGCTGGCTCAGGAATTCTGGGAGTTGAAGTCCACCAGTCATAAAAGAGCCAAGGTTGCCTACCCCTGGACTAGACATACCCAATTCCAGCAGCTGTTCCTCTTCATCACCACAGTGCTTGTATCTCTTTCACAAATTGCTGGTTTTAGCAGTTGGTGTCTAATCTTAGTGCATGTCCTGCAAACCTGCCTAAATCCTTCCTTTCAGTTTAACAAAAAGACTTTTGTCTTCCAGGGAAGACTTCAGTTTTACAGCCTTTGCCACAATATCCTATGTGAAAGTAGGACCCAGAGCGAACCTTCTGAAAGATAAAGCTCATGTTATCACTATGCAAAGGATAGTGGGCACAAATAAAACCGCTAAGGTGAGACTGTTATTTTTTCTCTCTCTCTATTTTTTTAACAACAGTTATCTAGTCATTCTGGTTGTGGTATACTTCAAAGTTATTAATCTGCACTATAGAGAAGTACAGTAGAATGGTACTGTTCCTATCTTTGCCTGATTTATATCTGATAGATCAGTGATGGCGAACCTTTTAGAGACCGAGTGCCCAAAAAGTGGCCCCGCCCCTGTTCCACCCCCTGCCCCGCCCCCATCCTGCCTGCCTGCAGGGCCACTCACCACCTCCAGGGCCCGCCGCAGATCACCCAGGCAGCACAGCAGCGCCATGGTGGCCACGCCCTTTTACCGCGCCCCGCAGCATCAACTGCGTGCAATGAGGTGTGAGGGCAGAGTCTTGTCTACGCTGCCTGGCTGTCATGTCCTTGGCTGCGCTGTTCCGTGTGGGCCACGCTCAGGGGCGACTCTCCTCCAGGGAGGCTGCTGGTGAGGGGGTTGCAGGGGGAGGCGAGGCTGGGGCAGTGGCACGTGTGCCCGCAGAGAAGGCTCCGAGTGCCGCCTCTGGCATGCATGCCATAGGTTCGCCCCCACTGTGATAGATCGTAGAGACAAATTGAAAAGTCCCCTAGCTCCGCTGCCTTTCCAGCAATGTCAAGGTGGTAATTTTGAATTCTGGAACAGGCAGCTGCTTCTGCTTGGAGCTGCTTTCCCAAGACAGTTTCTGTCAGCCTTGAATCTTCCAAGGCTAACAGAATTCAATGAGATTTGCACTTTGAGGTGGCTGTAGTTTTCCTTGCGGCAGTGAACTTGTAGCAAGAACTGCCTGTTTCAACATTCTACCCTATACTCTTCTTCCCCCTCCCCCCCGAATGCGTGTATAGCGGGGCTGGCTGAAAGGCTTCACGGGAGCCTGCCCAGGGAGAGGGAAGCTCGGACAGCTGCCGCCGGTTTTGGACGCGGCGAGCATGGATCAGGCGGAAGGAAAGAAAAAGGAAAGAAAGGTGGTGGGGTGGTTGCTGTTGCTGGTGTTGGGGAGAAACCAGGTAAAGTCATAGTGGGATTTGAAGTTTTAGCTGATTCCTCTTTTTGAAGAAGAGGGAAGGAGAGAGAGAGAGAGAGAGAGAGGGAGGGAGAGAGAGAGGGAGAAAGAGAGGGAGAGAGAGAGAGAGAGGGAGAGAAAAAGAGAGAGGGAGGGAGAGAGAGAGAGGGAGAGAGAGAGAGAATGTGGAATTTTATTGCTTTCTTTCGCGGGGGAGGATATCCTGAGCGGAGGCAAGAGAGAGAGGAGAGAGAAAGCTGCTGGGGTTGCTAAATTCAGATTTTTAACAATAAAGGGAAGGGGGTGGAAGGGTTTTTGACACCCACGAGACCTGGGATCGCGAGTGACGACAGAAGAGAAGGAGAGGCTGGTCGCTACTGTTTTGGAGGCTAGCGGCCACCCAAATTTTGACTACTGTTAACTTCTGCAAGTTGTGGGGAATTGCCCTCGTAGGGCGAGAACTGCAGAACGCTGACCACTTTCGTTCGTGTTCTTGGTGCTGCCTGGACCCAGGGTTTTCCCCACCCCACTTGTTTCCGAACAGTCGCTGTTAAATCATTGACTATTGCTGCTACGACTGCTGGGGGGCTGTTAAACATCACCATGCATTGACTATTGGGACTGGGGGGCTGGTCTTCATTCCTGAAAGCCCTCCCCCCTTTGACGACGAGCATCTGCCACCTCCTCGCTTTGCGTGAGCTCCCGTTGGAAAAGCCCTTTATTAACCCCTCGAGAGCGCAGCAGCTGAGCGCGATGGGGAGTGGGGCTCGGAGGACCTGGGCTTTGGCGGCCTCCGAGGGGGTAATGCTACACCTGTTTGAGTAAGGGGAGCAAGTTATACAAGGAATTGTTTGATGCATGATTTGCCAGGGATGGCGAACCTTTTAGAGACCGAGTGTCCAAAACCTTGCCCCGCCCCTGCCCTGCCAGCCCCCATCCACCCAGCCACCCACTGCCTCCATGGCCCGCCACAGATCGTCCAGGCAGCCCAGCAGTGCTCCGCACCCCACAGCATCATCTGTGTGCGATGGGGCAGAAAGGCGGAGTCTTATCCCCACTACCCAGCCGCCATGTCCTTGGCTGCGCTGCTGTGTGTGGGCCGCGCTTGGGGACGAATATCAGGGGTGGCTGCTGGTGAGGAGGGGGTTGCGGGGGGAGGCGGGGCTGGGGTGACGGCGTGCGTGCCCACAGAGAGGGCTCTGAGTGCTGCTTCTGGCATGTGTGCCATAGGTTCACCACCACTGATCTATGCAGTCACATGATGTCTCGGCTTTATGAAACTCGCAAGCATTAAATTACCGATGGTAAAGTTAAAAAGGCTGCTGGGAGGCTGCATTAAATGCCACCATTCTAAAATGCGACCCGTGCATCAGCTAAACGATTCCGTGATCATTTCCAAAGAGTTGTGACATGGTAATAGATCTACGTACTTCAAATATCTGAAACACACTGGCATCCTTGTCTCAGTTTCCTGTATTGCTTGCTAATATCTAGTTCTAGAGAAGTTTTATCCCAGTGGTTCTCAACCTTTTTCAGGTTGAGACCCCACTTGCGCCGACCATGCGCGGTGCGACCCCGACTCGTGCCGCGCGCGCGTGACAGCCTGATCCGCGCATGCGTGGCCCGTGTGTGACGGGCCGAACCGCGCATGCGCGGCACGACGGCCCGATCCACGCATGCGCGGCCCGCGCGCGACGGCCCAAGCCGCGCATGCGCAGCGCGACGGGCGACGGGCAAAAAAAAACAAAAAAAAAACAAAATGGCGGACTGTGGTGTCTGGCGACCCCCGCAAAACAGTCGTTCGACCCCAAATGGGGTCGCGACCCATAGGTTGAGAACCGCTGTTTTATCCGGTGTCCTCCAAATGGTTTGGTCTACAGCTCAAAAAATATCTTGGTAATGGTCATATTGATTTGAATTGATGGACATATTTGGAAGGCTTGCCATTGTCTAATCAAAGCAACGCCTTTCCTGTCCCTATGACGTAACTCAGAAAGGCAAAATATTGCCTTTTTTATGGGCCACCAGAACTTTCAGGGAGAAGATTCAGAAAAAGCACTGCCCGTGTAAAGTTTGTATTTGCTTTAATATGTTCAAAAATGGCTTCGTCAACAGGGGAAAGTTTCTCAATTATCCAGTCCAAGGACTCCAGGAAAGAAAACGAAGTTTACATCCCTGAACCAGGAAGGCAACGCTCCTTCGAAAGATCACGTTAAAGCAAAAAAAGTCAAACTTATGGCTAATACAGAGGAAGATGAGCCTGTGATCATAGATTAAGAAAATAGCTTTGGGGGACAACCTACACATTTATGCATGTGGGAAGACAGGCCAGAGAGTCAGAAAAAGAGAAACCGGTTGGAGAAAACAGGCCACATATTGGCGACTGCTATCATCTGCTGCTTCCTGGCTACAAAGTCACATTGGCAAAAGAAACTTGCTTTCCTTATATTTTTAAACATACATACACAGTATCAGATTTTTATAAATACAGATGTAAAACCTGTGGTAATGGAACTGGAGAGTCTGAGGCAAGCGTTAAGAGGCCTGGCGTATTGGAAAGGAAGCTTGTCTTTTAAAAAAAGGAAAAAAAAGAAACGGCTTTTCAGAAAGGAAGTTTCTCTTTGGCCTGAACTGTTCCAATTTGCTGCTGAAATAAAAATGCCTTGAAATGTAACTTTATATAACTGCTTTCCCTTGAAAAGTCCAGGGCGCGAAGTAATTCCTAAAAGCCGAGAGTGACCCAGCGATTGCGGATAAAAATTCGGTTCCGATATAAATGTTCAACAGAGAGCTCAGTACAGGATGCTTATTTTAGCTGCTCTCACTAGAACAGAGCTTTTCAACCAGTGGTACGGGTACCACCTGTGGTACATGGGCACCTGGCAGGTGGTACGCGACCATCCTAGAAAAGTGGTAGTGGGGGAGGGGAATGAGCTGAACCGATGGCAGCACCGCACAAGCCTGAGCGAGAGATGGCTGGAGCTGCAGGGCTGTCAGGGCTCAGCGGAAGCGCCAGGATCAGTGCTGCTTTCCAGCTGATCGGCGCTTCGGGGCTGTCAGGGCTCAGCGGAAGCGCCAGGATCAGCGCCAGGCTCCAGCTGGAGCTTGACACTGATCCTGGCGCTTCCGCTGAGCCCAGAAGAAGCACCAATCAGCTGGAATGTTGCAGCATCTCCGGGGACTTGTGATTTACATTCAGATGCTTGGCCACTGATTCATATTTATGACGGTCACAGTGTCCCAGGGTCATGTGAAGTGACCAAAACCTGCTGCAACCACCCACCAGATGGGGGGAATAAAAACCAAACACCCCCCACCCCACCCCCACTGCCAATTTTCAACAGAAATGCTCACGGCAATGAAAACCTCGGACAGGAGGAAGAGCACTGCCGGGTGGGCAGGCAGGCGTCTTGTTCGGCTGTGGCTTGGGGGGAACTTTTTACAGTGCCATTGTAACTTCAAACAGTCACTAAGCGAACTGTTGTAAGTCGAGGACTTTATTTTTTATTTTTATTTTTTTTTGGTCATCAAGTTTTTGACACCTTGCTAGACGACTGGTGGTACTAGGATATTGTCATCCTAAAAGTGGTACAATGGGTGAAAAGGTTGAAAAGCCTTGCACTAGAAGACAGCAGGATTTATGTCGAATAAAGTTTCTGATTTAAAACGTGAAGAGAAACTGGGGAAAAATACTTGAAAACTGTGGGTTCTGTTATTTAGAAGAGGCCCTTTCATCTGTAGAAAAGATCTGTAACATAGAATACAGTTCCATTAGTACCGCTTCCATTTTTTTACTCATCATAATCAAAGGATCATGCAAATTCTCCATGTTGATGTTGTCTTGAAGATGTGATTGGTGTTGTACAAGCACTCAGGCTCCCTAATAACATCATAAAAGATAGTAATGTAATTGAGCTCAAAGTAGACCGTTGCTTTTTTTAATTCAACTATTTGATGATGCTCTTAAATGAAGAAGCAACAAAGGCCTTCCGGATTTAGAATCCATCTTGGTTTCTAAGTATAGAAATGATACTTCAAAGCAAATATGTATTGGACTGAACCTGGTCACTTTAATATCTGTAAAAAATTTTTTTTATTGTGGCTTAAGTCTTAATACTTAGTCAATTAAAACCTTTATGTAATCTAATGTATTTTTCCCTTGATTTTTTTTTTAAAAACTACAATAGGCACCCTTTATTATTACATCAAAGGTATTGTCCCCAGAATATCAAGAAGCTGCCTTGAAATTCTGAAAACTGTCCTAAAAGTTTAAAAGGAAAGTATAATTTAGCAAAGTTTAGTTTAGAAAAGAGTTAGAACATAATGAGTATCTTGTGTAGAGCCTGGGCTCATATTTTTTTAAAGAAAACTCTTTGAGCATGTGTGGTTCAATTGTAAACATTTAGGCCTATAAAAAAACCAGCCTTGATTCCCACTTTGTATTAAGCCATGATTTTGCACAATGTGAATTTACAATCTTGGGCAAATGTCGCTCCTTATTAAGCTATCATTTGCTAGGTTAGAGGAAGGCATGTCACATTCTAATGATCCTTCTATTTGATCTGTTTCTTCCAACCAGTTTCTTTAGCCTGGTTGTTGTTGTTAGTTGCGAAGTCGTGTCCGAACCATCGCAACCCCATGGACAACGTTCCTCCAAGCCTTCCTGTCCTCTACCATCTTCTGGAGTCCATTTAAGCTCACGCCTGCTACTTCAGCGACTCTGTTGTACCCTTCTATTGCCCTCAATCTTTCCCAGCATTAGGCTCTTCTCCAGTGAGTCCTTCCTTCTCATTAGGTGGCCAAAGTACTTGAGTTTCAACTTCAGGATCTGGCCTTCTAAAGAGCAGTTGGGATTGATCTCCTCTAGGATGACCAGTTTGATCGCCTTGCAGTCCAGGGGACTTGCAGGAGTCTTCTCCAGCACCATAGTTCAAAGGCCTCAATTCTTTGGCACTCAGCCTTTGTTATGGTCCAACTTTCACAGCCATACATTGCAACTGGGAAAATCTGGTACTTGGGCGCATTAAAACGCTACTGTCAGACCTTTAGGTCCGTATTTTTTCTTGGCTGGAAAAGAATAATCTTAATAATTAAGGACATTAAGGAACTAGCAAGCTGAAAGACATCTGCCTCAAATATGACTTGTATTTTCAAAAGAACCTCTGAAGCCCTTGGGCATTTTGGATCTGGAGGTTTAATCGCCACAATTGTATAAGAGGCCAGTAACATGCTTCAGATTTTAAATGTTCCTTTTGGCTGTAAGGTTTCTCCAGCAGTCTTTTTGACTTCCATATTATTTCAGGCTCAGAAAAATGGATGCCTTTCCAGTAAGATTTCCACTAGAAACCTATCCTCACTTGTGGTCTTTTACAAATGCAAACCTCTGGGCTATAAATTAGGGTTCCCAGTGCTTGGGGTCCAATAGTCACACATCTGAACTTTTTTCACAGAGAACCAATTTGCAATAATGCAAACTGCAGAGTATTAAATCCCCTACTCTCCATCCCCTTTTCATTTGAAGGTGGGAGGGAGGTATAAGTGGACACATTATAAATACTGTTGTGCAGTTCTCCAGTTTGATGTGCTAAATTGCCTGTGGGATATTCTTTCTGTTTAGAAATAAACCTGCTAACAGGTTGGCTTTTCAGAGCATTCAATCTAATTATTTAAATAAGCCATTTTTCTTAAGCATTTTGCATTTCAGCTTTGAAGGATAGAATAGAGAGGTAGACACAGAGGCCATTAACAGCCTTTGAAAATAAGTCAGCCATGATCCAGCTAGAATTAAGTTGCTGTTTTATTCCAGAATGTAAACCATTCATGCCGTAAATTATTTTGCATGATAAAGGAGTACTTTAAATAAAAGAGAGGTTCTTTGTCTTTTTGTCAGATTCTGCATGCCTTCAAAACTGGGATTAGTCTAACTCAGTGATGGCGAACCTTTTAGAGACCAAGTGCCTAAACTGCAACCCAAAACCCACTTATGTATCATCGGCTGCCGGGTGGGCGTGGCCCATTGGGTGGGCAAGGCTGCGGTGGTAACAGACAGGGTGAGACTAAAAAGTTCAATCAATCAATTCCAACTTTGCAAGATTTTTTTTCCTGCGAGAAGTTGAAATTGATTGATTGCTTGAAACTTTTTTTTTTTTGTACAAGGCAGAGGCCTAAAGTGAAAAGGTTTTATAAAACCCAGCTGAAGGCCTAGGACTGGGGCAATGGTGCATGTGCCCACAGAGAGGGCTCTGCGTGCCACATATGGCATGCGTGCCATAGGTTCGCCACCACGGGTCTAACTAAAAGTCCATCCCAGTTCAGGAAAATCCTTTTGTCTCTTCAGAAAAAAAAGTCATAGATATTGATTCTTTCCCCCAGATGTTTAATCAAAATAATCCTCAATATCAATATTTGGATCCAAAAGATCTTCGCCATAGCGGGAGAGATCCATTTGATTTAGAATCAAGTTTTCAAAGGTTTCTTCCAGATCCGTTTCTCCTATCAGCACTGCTCCCAGCATCCGTCCATTCTGCATCACCACTTTGATGTACTCCTGTCCTTTGGTGCACCTCAACATCAGGTCATGGTCCAAGCCCAGGCCTTGAGCATTATATTTTCCCAGCAGCACCACCTAGACAAAACACCCAAAACCATAAAGTCTTGACATGTCTGAAATGTTAAACATTGTCTGAAATGACATAGGGCAGAGGTCCCCAACCTTTTGAGTTCACCTATGTACGTGCTATGCTACTCGAATAAAAATTCTTTAAGGAAAACAATGTGTCTTTGAAGAGTTTCATCTGTTGGAACCATGACATTACGCCAAAATCTGAATTCCCCTCCCCTGAACACATAGTATCAAGCGCTATTCCCTCCTCTGATCAACAGTCATAAATCACATTCTCCAATTAGTTTGAAATGCAGGCTTTCCCTCCAGTTCTCCAACCGCCATTTCTTATCATCTCTTATTTCAAATAACCTTGATTCTTTTTTTTTTTTAATTCTTTTATTAAAACAATCAGCATTGGACATAAAAACATATTATGCAGCAATCAACATGATACCTGGTATACAATACTAAGTATTCGTCTTTGAAAACGTCTGAATTAGTAAGCCTTTTTCCCCCCCCCACCCCTCGCGTCTAGTCTCAACTATACTCCTGTTACATTTTATTTGATTGGCGTTTCTTCTATCTGTTTCGAAATTAATGTGGTCAACATGAAACATAAGATCTTATTGCTAAACAACCCTCCTAGAACATAGCATACAACATTAGGTATTAATCTTTGTAAACATCTGTTTTAGTAAACGTTCTACCCTCCTCCCTTGCATCTTCAAGTATAATCCGAATACATTTTGTTGGATTGGTGTTTCTCTTATATATGGTCTATCTACTGTTTCTAGTCTATCGCATATTGTGCGTTTGCGCTTACCTTGATTCTTACACTGCTGCAATATTGTTATGTCTAACTAACTCCCATACCCATTCCTTCCCCACCCCCAGTATCATCTAATTCTAACTTCAAAAGTAAAACTTAAGAAGGAAAATGGCTGCATCTCCATATGTTGTCAAAGCAAGAACATCCGATGTTAGCAGCGTTGACAACCGTTCAAAGTTACAACGGCACTGAAAAAAGCGACGTAGGACCGTTTTTCACAGTTACGACCTTTGCAGCATCCCCAGGATCACGTGATCAAAATTCAGAAGCTTGGCAACTGGTTCATACTTATGACCGTTGCTGTGTCCCAAGGTCCCATGGTCCCGTTTTGTGACCTTCTGACAAGCAAAACCAATGGGGAAGCCAGATTCACTTAATAAACATGTTGCCAACTTATCAGCTGCAGTGATTCACTTAACAACTGTGGCAAGAAACATTGTAAAATAGGGCAAACTTCACTTCAGAGATGTCTCTCTCAACAACAGAAATTTTGGGCTCAATTGTGGTCGTAAGTCGAGGACTACCTTACACCTAACTGTAAAAAAGCACAGGAAACCCTACACTCATTACTGATTTCTTTTGGATCGACTGCGCAGAATAAGTCTGTCTCCTGTACTTTTTTTTTTATAAAGGTCCTCTGCAAGGAAAGTGATTTCAAATATCAAAATATTTAACATCTGTCCAATCACACATAACTTGATACTATGCATATTTTTAGTTCCTCGGATATTTAAAGACCATGACAAGATATTTTCAACTCATTTATGTTCTGTGCACATCTGGGCCTGCTGCTATTAAAAACCAGGCACAAATCCCACGGCAATTTAGAAATTCAGTATGAAATTGCCATTATTTTAGTCACCAAGGATTTGGAACATTAAAGTGTCTTGGGCCAGATGCGCTAAAATGCCTCCTCGGAGGTTGCAGTCAGTAACAAGTACTTATTTCTGCCCAATTCTGCATCTGCATTTAGAATTTAGAAAGAGGCCGTTTAAGACGTCAGATCCAACTTCTGCCATTATGCCATCTGGAGCAAACAAGCTATCTAGCAGCGGTACACAAAACATTTTGGATCTGAAACTACGCAAAACATCTATTTATGTTATTAAACCAGGTGTTATGGTTCCGGCTAATGAAACACTTCAAAGAACTTCCAGGCATTGATTTCCCTAAAAGTCTTTTATTGATTCAAAATGTCGGCATAGGCATAGCGGGGTCTGATGCTAAGATCTAAGTTCTCTTCCTCTGAGCAGTTAAATTATCAGCATGTTCCCTCCCTAAATTAGCTGTCATATATCACATTATCCAATTAGTGTGAAGGTCAAAGGTTTCCTTCCTCTTTCTTTCCCAGGCTTTACCCCCACCCTCTTCTGCTCTGTATTAACCCCAAAAATACCAGACAGTTCTGCATAGTGTCAAAGCAAGAATATACAGTATTTGCAGCGTTGACACTAGGGGTCTTCAAACTTGGCAACTTTAAGACTTGTGGACTTCAATTCCCAGAATTCTGGGAGTTGAAGTCCACAAGCCTTAAGTTGCCAAGTTTGAAGACCCCTAGTTTAAACGTTTCAAGCTCATAATGTCTCCTTTTGAACTCGAAACCATTATTCTGCCTTTTGGAAAATGCACTTGGAATTGAGTGGGGAATATTTTATATATCACTGCAATTCAGTTTGTGTAGGAGTGGAGCCTATTCCTCCTTTGGCGATTGTTTTCCGCTGTGCTGAGAAGAGTTTTCAAATGTTCCACAGTCAACAAAACTTAATTATGGCTCTGATTTTTGCAACAGAAAGTCATCATCTTCCACCTGGTGGTTAATCTTTTAGACTACAAGGTAGTCCTTGACTTACAATCGTAATGGAATTTGCCCCTTAGGGGCATTAAGTCCCGGCAGTCATAAAGCAGGCCACCCGCATCACTAACTCGATTTCATGTCCCTTTTTGTGGCAGGCATGAAGTGAGCCCATTGTTTTCTCTGGGACATTGTCATAAATTGAAGTCACACAACTGCAGGGTGCTACAAACAGCCAAAAAATGTGGGCTGGTTGCCGAGTGACTGAAATGCAGTCATGCAAGAATGCGACCGGACATTGGAAATTGGCTTATAAAGTACCCTATACGGTGGGAGGGGGATAATAACTTTCAATGGTCGCTAAGGAACTGGTCATCACCCAAGAACTACCTTTATGTGTTGCCAATGTGTAATAATGGATGCCAATTCAATACACAATAGGCCAGGGGTAGGCAACCTTGGCTCTTTTATGACTCGTGGATTTCAACTCCCAGAATTCCTGAGCCAGCATGGCTCAGCCTGGAAACCTCTCCCTTTCCCCTCAGCATGGCTGGCTCAGGAATTCTGGGAGTTGAAGTCCACGAGTTATAAAAGAGCCAAGGTTGCCTACCCCTGCAATAGGTCATTAGCTCAACTGGCATGAAATGGGGAGAGCATCATTTCTCTGGCCAAGGTTTCAAGGCAATTGGTTTACCTTGTAATTGAAAAACTTCGTAGAATGAGCAAAGAGTTCAAAGCTGAAATCCGTATCTGCAGGTTCTCCTAAAGAATCAGCAGCCATACATTTTGCAGCGTACCATCCCATCTGGCGTGCCTGGGTCCAAAGCCTCATCTGAAACAGAAGCACAAAAACAAAAACAGTTTCATCTATATATGCAAATTGTTGCTTTGGAACTAGGAGCACGTGATTCTAAAGGACAGTCCCATGGACTAAGTGATGGCGAACCTTTTAGAGACCGAGTGCCTAAACTGCAACCCAAAACCCACTTATTTATCACCGGGTGCCAGGTGGGCGTGGCCCACTGTGTGGGCGTGGCTATGGTGGTCATGGCAGATTGGGTGGGTCTGGCCAATGTGGACGTGATCAGCTCGATGTTGCTCGTGGGGAGGGACGCCTGTGGGGGCTGGGCGAGGTTGGGGGGGATGCAGGGGGTCTCTGGCATGTGGGGCGGTGGGCAGGAGGCTCGTCCTGTGGGATGAGGCGAGGCAGGGTGGGGGTGCCATTGTCATAGGGCAGCGGTTCTCAACCTATGGGTCGCGACCCCATTTGGGGTCGAATGACCATTTCACGGGGGTCGCCAAACGCCGCAGTCCGCCATTTTTTTTCGCCATTTTCCCCAAATTTTTTTCGGCTGGCGCAGGGAGCAGCACCGCACATGCGTGGGGTAGCACTGCACATGCGCGATGCGGGCCGTTGTGCCGTGCATGCGCGATGTGGGCCACCGCGTACGCGTCGTGCATGCGCGATGTGGACCGTCGTGCCACGCATGCGTGGTTCGGGCCGCCGCGCACACACCGCGCATGCAGTTTGGGCCATCACGCATGCGCCGCGCATGCGCGGTTTGGGCCGTCGCATCGCGCATACGCGGTTTGGGCCATCGCGTGTGCGCCGCGCATGCACGGTTTGGGCCGTCGCGCAATGCATGCGCAATGCGGGCCATCACGCCACGCATGCGCGGCGCAGGCTGGGGTCACGCTGCCCATACGCGGCGCAGGGCGGGCTCTCGGCCTGAAAAAGGTTGAGAACCGCTGGTCTACCCAAATATGGGACTGAGCATACTGCTTCCGCTTACTAGTCCCATGGACTAGTTTAAAAACTTCTGCTCAAGAGTGCTCCTTCACAAGTGGGATTTTCCATAAATATTTGCAGCCTGACACGCTCCAGTGTTCCAGGTTACTGCAAAACCTTAATCTTATGGCTTTTATTTTATAAACGCTATTGAACAGTCGGATGCTAAATATTGAAAATTGAAGTCCGTACATCTTACAGTTGAGAAAACACTGATGAAGAAGGACAATACACAAATGTATAACTAACACATGGGCTCCTCCCAAAGTTATTCCCTCTGTAAGACGCACAGATATCCTTAAACCCAGAACACACTACCATTAGTTTTACCTGCTGCCAAACAGGGCTGGGTTCCCATGAGGTTGTGCAAATATCTCCTGCTGCGTAGATGTTCGGGAGAGAAGTACGCATATATCTGTCAACTTTTAGACCTCCATCTTGACCTAACGCAAACTAAAACATTTCGGAGATAAATGAAAATTTCAATGAAAGGGAAAAAAAAAAATCCCAGCGGAGATCATTTCGCTTCTTTTGCATAATAGCTTTTTTTTTTAAAGGCCTAATATAGAGAGCTCATGAGCCACTGTAGCTCATTCCCAATTATAATAATCTCAACACGAAGAGCTCTATGATTTGAATTGCTCTTGAGTACCTTGGCAGGAATACACGTAGTCCTTGACTTATGACCATTTCTTTAATGACGGATAAAAAGTTGACTCTGGACAAGTTAGGCTGCATTAACGGGGATAGAAACAAGATCACGTGAAGTGTTAATACCACTTTACAATGCTTTGGTAAGGCCACACTTGGAATGCTGCATCCAGTTTTGGTTGCCATGATATAAAAAAGATGCTGAGACTCTGGAAAGAGTGCAGAGAAGAGCAACAAAGATGATCAGGGGACTGGAGGCTAAAACATATAAGGAATGGTTGCTGGAATTGGGTATATCTAGTTTAATGAAGAGAAGGACGAGGAGGGACATGATAGCTGTGTTCCAATATCTCAGGGGCTGCCCCAAAGAAGAGGGAGTCAAGCTATTCTCCAAAGCACCTGAAGGCAGGACAAGAAGCAAAGGGTGGAAACAAGTCAAGGAGAGAAGCAACCTAGAACTAAGGAGAAATTTCCTGACAGTTAGAACAATTAACCAGTGGAACAACCTGCCTCCAGAAGCGGTGAATGCGCCAACATTGGAAGGTTTTAAGAAGAGACTGGACAGGCATTTGTCTGAAATGGTATAGGGCACAGGTCGGCAACCTGCGGCTCCAGAGCTGCATGCGGCTCTTTGAGCCTTCCCCTGTGGCTCCCAGCCTCCTCTGCCATTTGCAGAGAGAGACAAAGACAGAGAGAGGCAATTGCGCTTCCCTGCTTCTCTCTCTGTCTCTCTCTCTCTCTGTGTTTGTGTCTGTGTGTGTGTGTGTGTAAAAGAGAGTGGACTCACAGTGTTCTCCGAGGAGCTGAAAAGCTTATTGGGCGGAGCTCCTCCCTTTGCTGAGTCTCTGCAGGAAGCAGGAAGGGCAGGAGAGAGCTACCTAGCCCAGCTATGCTGACTCAGGAATTCTGGGAGTTGAAGTCCATGAGTCATAAAAGAGCCGAGGTTGCCTACCCCTGAGCTTGTTGGAGAACAGCTTGAAGCCAGCTTGCCAGGTGAGCAGCAGATAGGAGAGAGGGGGGGGGAGAGAAAGAGAGAGAAAGAAAGAGAGAGACGCAGGGAGAGAGAGAGAGAGGAAAGAGAGAGAAAGAGAATGGGGAAGAGGACTGGCACACCAAGGGCAGATAGAGAGGGAGGGAGAGAGAGAGAGACCCTTTTGACATCTAAAATGAAGATAACACTGCATATATCTTTTTTCACCTTTGTGTGTATGTATGTATACACACACATACACGCACACACATATATACACACACACAAACACAGACACAGACACACACACACACCTATAATAAAGATAAAAAAGGATATATGCAGTGTTATCTTCATTTTAGATATCAAAAGGGTTTTGCGGCTCCCGGTGTTTTGTTTTCGGTGGGAAATGGGTCCAAGTGGCTCTGAGTGTTTTGCGTTCCCTACCCCTAGTATAGGGTTTCCTGCCTGAGCAGGGAGTTGGACTAGATGACCTCCAAGGTCCCTTCCAACTTTATTATTATTATTATTATTAAGTTGGGCGGCACATACATTTAATAAACAACAATCCTGAAAAAGGTGACTTAGGGCCCAGCTTCAAAGTTACAGCCGTTGCATCATCCCTGCAATCACGGGGTTGGGATTTGGGTGGGAGGGGGCACATGACATGGATTTTGTAACCTGTTAACTAATATAGTTCCTTTGTATTTTAATTTAACTTATTTTCTCTCCTTTAAAATGATGTTCAGGCTCATTACAGACTGGAATGTAGGCATAGCTTTTAACATTCCTAAACTGAAAAGATGAACTGGCTGGAGACGGATCTCCAGATAGGAACAAGTTTGTTACCTAGTATAAGCTGGGGTCTGGTTTATCTCTTTCGTGAACTTTAAGCAACATGGGGCTGCCCTTGAAGAGTGTTCAGAGACTACAATTAGTGCAAAATGCAGCTGCGCGAGCAATTGTGGGCCTTCCACGTTGTGTCCACATTTCACCAACCCTCCGCACGCTGCATTGGTTGCCTATCGGTCTCCAAACGCAATTCAAAGTGCTGGTCATTACCTATAAAGCCCTATATGGCTCTGGACCAGGATACTTATGGGACCGTCTTCTGCCACATACTTCCCTACGACCGGTGAGAGTGTACAGGGTCGCCCTCCTCCGGGTCCCATCAGCGAAACAATGTCGTTTGGCGGGTCCTAGGGGGAGGGCCTTCTCTGTTGTGGCGCCCACCCTCTGGAACCAACTGCCCCTTGAAGTCCGCGTTTCTCCCACTCTCCCGGCCTTCTGAAAGAACCTGAAAACTTATCTTTGCCGGCAGGCCTGGGGATGATTGTGGGTTGTTGTTCGAAAGTTGTACGTGTGTTGGGTGTTTATTTTTAATATTTTGATTCGACTTAGATTCTTCGATGTTTTGTATATGTTGTAAGCCGCTCCGAGTCTCCGGAGAGGAGTGGCATACAAGTCGAATGAATAAATAAATAAATAAATAAATAAACCTTTTCCCTTACAATTTACGCCCCTTCTGACTGTCAGACCTCATTTTAGTGAACATGTGTGATGTTATGGGATGCAAATATGTAACATGTTTGACTACATGTAACTGATTTCCTATGCAAAGGAAATTGTATCCTGTCCAATCAACTTTCCTTTTGGATTTTCTTTGTTGTGTTAACTATAAAAAAAAGGAATGTCAGATGGGTCTTGAGCGTCTCTCTTTTCATAGGGAGATCCCATTTTATCAGAGTATCCTAATGAACTGCTTTTAAATAATCTTCCAACTTGGTTGCTTATTGGGAAGGTAAACTGAGGCAAAACCCAGGGTCAGATTTGGCTCTCAAGGTGCTTGGCAACCAGCTCACATTTATAATGATTGTAGGGTCTTGCCCATGGGGTTTTCATGGCAAAGATACTGGAGTGGGTTGCCATTTCCTTCTCTTTAGAAGGCCGGATCCTAAGGTTGAAACTCAAGTACTTTGGCCACCTAATGAGAAGGAAGGACTCCCTGGAGAAGGGCCTAATGCTGGGAAAGATGGAGAGCAAGAGAAGAAGGGGACGACAGAGGATGAGGTGGCTGGATGGAGTCACTGAAGCAGCAGGCGTGAGCTTAAATAGACTCCAGAAGATGGTAGAGGACAGGAAGGCCTGGAGGAACGTTGTCCATGGGGTCGCGATGGGTCAGACACGACTTCGCAACTAACCACAACAAAGGGTCTTGTAGTCATGTGATTTGCAACCATCCCAGCCTGCATCAGATGAGCAAAATTAATGAGGAAAGGCAGATTTGCTTAATGACCGTGTGATTCGCCTAACAAACTGGTTGCAAAATTCCAGTCCCAAGCTGAACAAAAAATCATGTGTATATTATTTTAAAAAGAAAATTTGGGGAGAGGGAACACCTGAAAGACCATGGGGCTTTGGGTATCAAAATAATCAAGTCTCTTTGGAAGACAAGCTTTCAGTTATGAATCCTTACATTATTACCATCAAGGAATGGCTGAACGTTTGGCGTCACTCCAGTTGCGCTAACAATGAAGTCACAGCCATAAATCTTCCCATTGGTGAGTTCCACGTAGACAGGCCAAAGCTCTGCAGGCATGAAATATTTAGGCATTTAGATTACATAATATTATATAGGTGATATGAAAATCAGCAAAGAAATCAGGGAAAAGGAAAAATGTATCCCTTCAACACGCCAAGGGTCTCTCCAAACTTGGCAACTTCAAGACCTGTGGACTTCAATTCCCAGAATTCCCCAGCTGGCATGACTAGCTGAGGAATTCTGGGAGTTGAAGTCCACAAGTCTTCAAGTTGCTAAGTTTGGAGACCCTTGGCATAGGTCAGGGGTAGGCAACCTTGGCTCTTTTATGACTCGTGGACTTCAACTCCCAGAATTCCTCAGCCAGCATGGCTCAGCATGGAAACCTCTCCCTTTCCCCTCAGCATGGCTGGCTCAGGGATTCTGGGAGTTGAAGTCCACGAGTCATAAAGCGGCCTAGGGCAGGGGTAGGCAACCTTGGCTCTTTTATGACTCGTGGACTTCAACTCCCAGAATTCCTGAGCCAGCATGGCTAAGCATGGAAACCTCTCCCTTTCTCCTCAGCATGGCTGGCTCAGGAATTCTGGGAGTTGAAGTCCACGAGTCATAAAAGAGCCAAGGTTGCCTACCCCTGGCATAGATGATCACTTGAAGCAGTTATACTTATAAATTCTGGGCTTCTGGAGGAAGCTAAAACTAAGCTAAGAACATAACCATCATCCAGCAGTTCCAGGATGTGAGATAGGAGTGAAAATTTGGAAGATGCTGCAACGGTACTGTATGTGGGAATGACCTTTGGAGATGAGTGGTGGCAGAAGATAAGCTGTGTTGAGAATAATCGGATAAGGTGGGGGAAAGCAGAGCTGCATAATGGACAGAGAAAGAAACTCAGAAAAGGATCCTAACTTATCAGGCTGCTAAAAGAGACGGTGGGAGATTTGTACTTTTAGACTTGCAAGATTTAGTTAATGTAGCCTAAGTAGAATTAGCTCATCTGATAAAGGAGCCTGATGGCTTACATGGTAAGGAAGCTGGATTGGAGGTTAGCAATCCTGTGTTCGAGACCTGAGTGTTGCTGTGGGCTGGGTTAGCTCCTGTCCTTTGCTCCAACTCCTGCCAGGGACATAAAAGGAGCCCCCAATTGGGCATCCTCCGGGCAACCATAATGTCACTGGCCAATCCTTTCCACTGGAAGCACCTAAGTGCTCCCGACATGTGTGCAGGTTATGCTTCCTGTATGATCTTGCTGTAAGGTTGACAGATGGCAACACAGCCTTGCATTGCAAGTCCCTCCCCTTTAGAATGTGCAGATAAAAGGGGGCGGAGCTAGCATCCTGATGCTCCATCTGTTACTTTGCTGATTTTGACCATCTCCCATGGACACTACTGCCCTGGTTCATGCTTAAGCATTCCTGCTCCCCCAGCCGCTACAGTGCACATTACAATCTGTATATTTGGGGGCCATATACTTCCTAGACTGGGCTGAGCCTGGCCCTGTCAAAGACGTGCATCCCCATTTGACAGACAGCTTTATCCATTTCAATGGCTGTCAGGTTCAGAGACTCCATGCACAAACCGAGACGTAGTATATAACCTTGTGGATCAGAGAAACGACACCAAGTTTTTAAGATAATTTACCTTCATTTGCTTCTTCACTCCTTTTGCCTTCTAGAGTTTTGGGGAAAGTCAGGGATAGTTTCCGTGACAGCTTGAATTCTTCTTGGAAGTAGATCCTCTTTATTTCGCACAGACTCTCAATATGAACTTGGTGGCAAAGCTGGAAACCATCAACAATTACATTCATTCATACTTGTGAATTAGTCATTCTTAAACTGGGGGTGATCATCCTAAGGATAATTAAATAACCTGGAGGGAAATTTGGACATATTCTGGGAGCAATGGGGTAATTTGTAATTGTGAAGCAAGGATCTAATTTGGGACAGCCATTGTCAAGATGCTTCTGTAAAGCAACTGAGTTTGTTCTTATTTCTTTTGATGGGGATAATTATATCATTTGAAACCAGGAAAAGGGAAAACTGAATCAAACAAGTTTAAGAACCACAACTTTAAGCACTAACACTACATGCTTTAAGCTTTGTGCCTGGGCATATTCAGTTCATCGGTAAATGCCACACCATAACTCTTTTATCACAAGGTGTGTACCAAGAACCGAAGCAAAATGGCATGACTTTACTTGTATTAGATTGACCAGTCCGACTCCCACCTATGAGGCCATCACTGAGCATGCCTTTTTTGTGATAAGATTCCTCCAGATCAGGAGTTCTCAACCTTGGCAACTTTAAGACTTGTGGACTTCAACTCCCAGAATTCCTCAGCCAGCTTTGCTGGCTGAGGAATTCTGGGAGTTGAAGTCCACAAGTCTTAAAGTTGCCAAGGTTGAGAACCCCTGCTCCAGATGTTTTACTAAGCTCAATAAGAATGTAAGATTTGCATGCTAGAGCCTCGCAATTAAGAACTTCACACAGAAATTACAATAATCAAACTGGATGCTATTCAATGATTTGTTTATCAAGGAAGGCCAAGTCATTCTCCTTGAAACCTGAGGATTTAGAATGGACTGGCAGAAAAGAAAACTGAGAACTTATGGTAGATCCTTCAAGCTTGAAGCCTGCTCCAGCCTGATTTATACATCAGTTGGCTGTTATAGTATCACTATCCCAGCTGCAGTGCTGATATTTGATCCACATCACAGATAGTCCTTGTTGTGATTCCTCGCCAGCCAGTGGACCCAGCAGCTGAGTCTGGGGAATCAGAGGAAGGAGGAGGAAGGGCCTGGAGGGACATCAGAGTCAGAGGAAGGCTCTGAGGAGCTTCAAGACTTACAGTCTGATGAGGAGCCTGGCCCCTCTACTTGTGCTCAGGCTGAGACACAGCTGTGCTGGGAGCCTGAGTTGGACAGTGATGAAGAACAGCTGGGACAAATCTCGGATGCACGAATGTGCAGGCAAGAAAAAAAGAGTAGGACAGAGGAATGCAATGGGGCAGCTCCAAAGGCAAAGGAGAAGGCATTAGGAAGCCACGCCTTGGCTGCATAATAAAAGGGAAGGTGTGGGAGGTGCTGGTTGCTGAAGGCAACCGTTTGTGTTAAGGAATCAAGTTTCTGTGAACTTGGACATTGACTCAGGTCTGTGAATAAGAAAAGGGGATTGGTTTTTTCCTGCGGTTGCAGCCTGCTTGTTGGAAGAGGGGTTTCTCCTTGTGAGCTTAACAAGGACTCATGTAGGCTGGGACAGAACAGTCCTGTAGCTAAGCAAATGACAGTAACATCCCTTTCTACCAATGTTACTAGCTATGGGCTTCATGGATGGTGCCTTGGCCACCATCCCTACCGCCCATGTATTGAATGGAACGTTTGATTAGGGAAGCATGAGCTGAGTAGCCACACCTGACTAAGTGCCATGCCACAGAAGAGAATATTTTCAGTTCAGGGTTGACCTGTGGAATCCTTGACACTTTTCTGAACTTGGTTCAGAAACTTCTGCTTTCTTGCAGAAGTTTCATTACCCAGCTAGATAACATCTTCAGTGTTACCATATGTCCTCCCACCCCCTGCCCCAAAAAAGTTCCATGAGCATCCAAAATAATCATTACCTCTTTTGCTCCCTTTAGATCCAAGCCCTCATGCCAATCAGGGCCCAAGGCACTTCCTATTTTCCCAAGATGCTCCGAAGTTTGTTCTTCTCTTTCTATAGGGGGGGGGGAACCAAACATGTGAGAGAAACAGAGAAACAGAAAGAGAGAGGGAGAGAGAGAGAGAGAGAGAGAGAGGGAGGGAGGGAGGGAAGGAGGAAGAGAGTATGGGTGAGAGAGAGATCATAGAACAGGACCATATTTTGTTTTTCGGCATATTTCTAACCAAGCTTACAAATTTACAAACTTATAAGTCAGTTTGCACAACTCAAAAACATTGTGAATAGTGCACACAAGTAGTCCTTGACTTACAACAGTTCATCTAGTTCAGCGGTTCTCAACCTGTGGGTCGCGACCCCATTTGGGGTCGAACGACCATTTCACGGGGGTCGCCAAACACCGCAGTCCGCCATTTTTTTTTGGTCGGCCATTTTTTTTGGTCGGCCATTTTTTCCCCTTTGCGATGCGGGCCGTCGTGCCACGCATGCGCGATGTGGGCCCGCCATTTTTTTTTGGTCGGCCATTTTTTTTTGGTCGGCCATTTTTTTCCCCTTTGCGATGCGGGCCGTCGCGCTGCGCATGCGCCCTGCGGGCCGTCGCGCCGCGCATGTGCAATGCGCCCTGCCGCGCCACGCATGCACGATGCGGGCTGGGGTCGCGCCGCGCTTGTGCGGCGCTGGCCAGGGTCGAGCCCCGGAAAAGGTTGAGAACCGCTGGTCTAGTTGACTACCCAAAGTCAACAAGAACATTGGAAAAAGTGACCGTTTTTCACACTTAACCATCGTTGCAGCGCCCCCATTTTGATCAAGCGATTCAGGCATTTGGCAATTGATTCATATTTATTACGACGGTCGCTGTGTCCCGGGTTCATCTGACCACCTTTGGCGACCGTCTGACAAGCAAAGTCCATGGAGAAGCCAGATTCACTTCACAACCGTGTTACTAACTTAACGCCTGCAGGGATCCACTTAACGACGGTGACAAGAAAGATGGTAAAATAGGGCAAACTCACTTCACTGTCTCATTTAGCAACAGAAATTTTGGGCTCAGTTGTAATCATAAGTCAAGGACCACCTGTATTAGGTAGAATAGATGGAATGGTTTTTTTTTTTTAAGACAACAACACACGAACGAGTTGAGGTTATTTACCTGCTACAGTATATTTTGTTCTTTTACAAGCTGCTGGCGTCTCTGGTTTCTCAGCGGTGAGCTTTGGGATCAAAAACTCAGCTGCTCCTGCATCAAAGAAAGTATTGCCGATTGCTTGGTCTTTGATGGCCCAAATGACTTCACAACCTTCAATTTTGTACCTGCAGATGGGTAAGACAGGGATAGTTTTTTTATATATATATAAAAAATACTATTACTATTACATTTTCATATTAGGGATGATTAGGTCAAGGCTTTTCAACCAGGGGTACGGGTACCACCTGTGGTACATTGGCACATGGCAGGTGGTACGCGACTATCCTAGAAAAGTGGTAGTGGGGGAGGGGAATGAGCTGAACCGGTGGCAGCACCGCACAAGCTTGAGCGAGAGACGGCTGGAGCTGCAGGGCTGTCGGGGCTCAGCGGAAGCGCCAGGATCAGCGCCAGGCTCCAGCTGGAAAGCAGCACTGATCCTGGCGCTTCCGCTGAGCCCAGAAGCGCCAATCAGCTGGAATGTTGCAGCCTCTCCAGGGTCTTGTGATTTACATTCAGATGCTTGGCAACTGATTCATATTTATGACAGTCACAGTGTCCCAGGGTCATGTGAAGTGACCAAAACCTGACGCAATCACCCAGCAGACGGGGGGGGAATAAAAACCAAACACCTCCCACCCCACCCCCGCTGCCAATCCGCAACAGAAATGCTTATAACAATGAAAACCTCGGATAGGAGGAAGAGTGCCGCTGGGTGGGCAGGCAGATGTCTTGCTCGGCACTTTTTTCAGTGCCATTGTAACTTCGAACAGTCACTAAGCGAACTGTTGTAAGTCGAGGACTACCTGTACTTTATCACTTTTTTTCCTTTTTTTTGGTCATCAAGTTTTTGACACCTTGCTAGGCGACTGGTGGTACTTGGACATTGTCATATGCTAAAAGTGGTACAATGGGTGAAAAGGTTGAAAAGCCCTGGATTAGGTCATCCATTCACGGAGGCTGAGATATATTTAGCATTCAGTTGTGAAGTATAAGAAAAGGCTTGCCAATTGTTTTAACCAATGAGCGGACTCGGCTTTGTTTTTTAAGATGCGATGCTGCATTCAGTCTCCTAAAGAGGCACAGATGTTGAACATGTTAATACTGCTAATTTATTACAGTGTGTATTATAATTTGGTCTAGTGATTAAGGTGTCAGGCTAGAAAGCAGAAGACTATGAGTTCAACTCCCGCCTTAGATGTGAAAACCGGCTGGGTGCCTTTGGGCCAATCACAAGAGACTGTGAGTTCAACTTCCGCCTTAGACATGAAAGCCAGCTGGGTGACTTTGAGCCAATCACAAGATATTGTGAGTTCAACTCCTGCCTTAGATGTGAAAGCCGGCTGGGTGACTTTGAGCCAGTCACAAGAGACTGTGAGTTTAACTCCCGCCTTAGCCATGAAAGCCAGCTGGGTGATTTGGGGCCAGTTACCTCTCTTGACCCAACCCATCTCCACAGGGTTATTACGGGCAAAATAGGAGCAGGAAGGTTTTGTTGGATATATTCTCCTAGAGTTATTTCTATAACAATAAAGGCGGGATACAAATTAAAGAAAGAAACAAATAAGCAAATATGCTCCCTGACTCCCAGCAATTCTGGGCTGTTCAGGTCCACAGAATTATTTTCAGTTGAATTGTGATATTTCTAAGTCTGAAGTGGAAATGTATGAGAGGAGCTAACCACTTTGAATCTTTGTGTCAGGGTGCAAATGCCTCGCCATCTCTCTTGCTGTGCAAATGGAACTGCAGGAGATCTGTGGAAAAACCTGCAAGGCCTTCGATATTCTATGGCAAGGGTCCCAACCCCCCCTCCTGGCTCATGGACCGGCACCAGGCCGCAACATGCCAGAAACCGGGCCACACAAACAAGCAAAGCCCCATCCGCAGGATGCAGGCAGCATGCAAAACCATGCTCCCGTCAGTCTGTGGAAAAAACCTCTCTCCACGAAACAGGTCCCAGTGCCCAAAAGCTGCTCTAGGGACCTTGAGGACGCAATAACCAAACCCCTCTCTTTCCAAGTTTAGAATTGGGAATGAGGTTGGGAATTACAACAAAACCTCATTGATGCTTGTGACAAAAGGCGGGGCTTCAATTGTGATTCCCATCTGAACTCTGTCTCTGTTTCTGTCTCTCTCTCTCTCTCTCTATCTCTCTCACACACACTCCTGATTTCATACTTGGGGAAACAACTTGGAATTCATCAAAGGATATCAGCACATTCCCTATTATAGAAGCCTATCAATCATCTTCTAATTATACTGTTTGTTCAAAACAACTGGATGCTACACAATAGCAAAAGGTTAATATCTGTTGCCAAGGAGAAATTATTACCTATTCTAACCATCCAAACTTACTTACACCAATTCCAGTGCAATGCCACCGTTTCCTACAATGGTTACTCTTTTAGCTTTTGCCAGATGTTTCTGGAATTCCTACGTATGACAAAGAAAGAGATACTTATTAGCACAGTAAAAAAAAAATCTGCTAAGTCATCTCTAAAGCAAAGCAAAATTCCACGGGTATCAATTAAAAATGCCAAGAATTAGAGATGTCTAGAATTCAGGTAATAATAATAATAGTAATAATAATAGTAGTAGTAGTAGTAATGATGATGCTGCTGGTAGCAACCCATGTCAACCATCAGTGCCAGCCAATTTGAATGTTCAATTAAGAAGAGCCATGCTGAATCAGGCCAAAGCCCATCGAGTCCAGCATTCTGTGTCACACAGTGGCCCACCAATTGTACATGGGGATCTTGAGCAGAAAGAGAAGGCAAAACCCTCCCTTTCCCTTGACCCCCAACAAATGGTACTCAAGGGAATCCAATAAATTGACTGAGGTTCATGTTTAATGAATAAATGATGATGATGATGATAATAATAACAACAACAATGTTGATGTGCTCATGCATTCTGGGGAAAAAAGTAGATATTAATGCTATTTATTGTTCCCTATTTTATTTCTTTAATTAGTTTTATTCTTTTAACATTTTTTTAAATTATCCTAGAGACATTTGCCATTGAGTGAATTAAAAATATATTCCACCACTTCAAAAAAAAAAAGATTCTATTTTAATAATCCTTCTATTTCGTGGTCCTGAAATGGAGCTGCTGAGGAATTCTGGGAGTTGAAGTCCACAAGTCAATAAAAGGACCAAGTTTGAAGACCCCTGTTATAGACTTATCCAATATCAGCCGGCACAGGGCATGCTGGAAACAAAGAAAATTATAATTCAGGCTAAGGACAGGTATCATGCTCCGGTACGATTTTTATAATAAAGCAGCCAAAATGGTACCCTTGCAATGTTCTGTCACCTGTATTTCACAGCTACTTTTAGCTACAAGTTGTCAATGCTATCACAAATGCTAACAGACCTTCAAAAACATGCAAGCAAGGAATCTTACCACTGCGCTGTCTGTGTCTCGGATCCCCAGGACGTAAGGATTTCCTTCTGTAATCAGTTTGGGTTTTGCTCCAGCACACAAGCAGAGTTTTTCAAAGATATACTCCTGACCAGCTTCAGTAATGATCCTCTGCAACCACATTAAAAAACGAAAAACCAAAAGAAAGAATTAAATCAAATTGTTTGATCTGACATCAGGAACCCATGAAGACAAAGACTGGTAGTTTGTGCTACCGTGAAGCATTCAAGGAAAGTGAATTAACTATTGGTATTTCCACAGTAATGCTGTGTATTCTTATGTCTTCGTTTGGTATTCTTCTTTCTGTGCTGAAGCATTTTGAAGTAAATGACAATAAGTACAGCAATAAAATATAAAATTAAACCTCACATTAATACGTTATACAGCAAAACGGTATTCAGTCAAACAGATTCAATTTAAAAAGTGGGGGGGGGGAGAAAATGCATTTATTCCAAGATTCCTACCAGGAAATCATGGTTAAAAAGGTGTGTTTTCATTAAGGGCGTAAAAGATGCTACTATTCTAATTTTCTTTAGCCAGTTGAGCAAACGTAAGGGGAGTTCCACATGGACAGAATTTTAGAATAGAATAGAATTCTTTATTAGCCAAGTGTGATTGGACAAACAAGGAATTTATCTCCCATGCAGAAGTTCTCAGTGTATATACAAACAACAAACTGATAAATCAGGCTCTGCATAAATAAATAAAATTGAGTAGATAATCTTCAAAACCTAGGTTACCTTCTACCAGTTTTCTTTGTAATGGATTCCTGAAAAGGAAAGCCACATTCAACAGTCTCAATGACAATCAAAAATAAAAGTTTTTCTTTACACGATCTTTGCTTTTCAGTTGCCTCGCTGCAGACTGTATAACTTTAATATTGGGGTAGCGTTTTTCTAAGATGCTGCTTGCTTGTTCCTTAACCTCAAATTCTTCCAAAGTTCGGGAAACCTGTTGATGAAGTAGAATCAAGAGCTCAGTCAGGGTTCTTAATTTAGAACTTTGTTTTTGTGTATTTGAATCAGTTTTGACTTGTTAGTTTTCCTACCTTCCTCTCAGGTCACCTGGCTGGATTTCTACATAAAGAACTCACAGTTTCCCTATTTCTAACCTGGTGTCTTAATCACTGCATCGCAATGGCTTCCATTTAAGATCCACTGGTATACAAATACCCCAGAAACATATCTAAAGAGGCATAGTATTTATTAATTCATGTACAATGCTACTGATTAAATAAGGCATTTGATTCCCCGGTCTACCTTTTTTTCCCTCTAGCCCCCAAAAAGGAGAATAAATCTGCCTTACCTGTTTGAAGTTCACCACTGCTTTTATAACAGGAGAAGCAGTCATTAAAAAAATATCGTCCGAGGGAAACTCTGCAGCCAGCTTGTAAAAAAAAAAAAAGGAAGATATTGAGGATATTGTTCTTGGACATTTTGTGCTAAACAGCATGTTTAGCACAAAACTCCCAGAATTCCTCAGTCAGCCATTTTGAGGAAACTGCAGGCTTGGATTCAGACCAAGGGTCTTCAAATTTGGTCCTTGTATGACTTGTGGACTTCAACTCCCAGAATTCCTCAGCCAGGCATGCTGGCTGAGGAATTCTGGGAGTTGAAGTCCACAAGTCATAAAAGGGCCAAGTTTGAAGACCCCTGATATAAGGTGACCACAATTAGTCCTCGACTTGCGATCACAATTGAGCCCCAAAATGTCTCTTGCTAAGTGACATATTTGTTAACTGAGTTTTGCCCCATTTTACGACCTTTCTTGCCCCATTTGTTAAGCGGATCACTGCAGTTGTTAAGATACAAACACGGTGGTTAAGTGAATCTGGCTTCCCCATTAACTTTGCTCATCAGAAGGTCACAAAAGGCGATCACATAACCCTGGGACACTGCAACCGTCATAAATATGAGTCAGTTGCCCAGTGTCTGAATTTTGATCACGTGACCCTTGGGATATTGCAATGGCTGTAAGTGTGAAAAACAGTCATAAGTTACTTTTTTCAGCGCTGTTGTAACTTTGATTGGCCATTAAACAAATTGCTGTAAGTGGAGGATTACCTGTATTGTATTTTCAGTCTGCAGAAATCGATATGGCCACTAGGTGGGAGCAGAGAGATTGTAAACAGTATAAAATACTGGATTTTTAATTTTGGAAGACTGGATAAAAATTGTTGCCTTGTTTTTAGGAGATAAATTTCTAAAGAGATTTGAACTTTTTCAAGCAAATCATTTATTGGGATCAACCAAGCCACTAGGGCCATTCTCCATACATTTATGCATTTATTTACAGATTTATAATTTTCTATGGTAATCAAAATCCGTAACAGATACGAACTTTTTAAAAGCAGTTTAAATACGACCCCTCTTCTCATAAGCGTGAGAAATGCAAATAACGATCTACATTCTACAATATAGTCCAGGAAGCTGTTATTGTTTGTCATTATGACATAAATTGCCTGCAAGATATACGACGTATCAGTTGACTAAGCCGTTCCAGGGCTTAACAAAATCCCTGGTACGTCTTGCTCTCGGCTAGTATTTTTTTCTTCTTCTTTAATGACATCGTAAAAAAACAAACTGGAATCCTTATCTTAGAATAAGAGTTGGAAGGGATCTTGTAGGTCATCTAGTCCAACCCCCCTTCACCAGACTCCCCCTGGGGAAGAATGACTTCGTGCAGCGGAGGTCACTGCTGCTCAATTTGATAGGGCGCAAAGGTGCTGGGTCCCTACCTTCCCTACCCCCCTTTTTTAAAAAAATAAATAAATAAAATGAAAGCAAACATGGGGTACAAAGCAACCCGGAAACTGTCCGTGCGTTGACATCTTCACTTTTTAACTCTATGAACCAATCAGGAAGTTCCCATCCCCAGGTACAATACCGCAGTAGGTAGTCACGGAGAGGGAAGAAAATTGCTACCGGGCGCATGCGCACAAACGCGCGCGCCGGTAATGGCGAAGGGTGAGAAGTTACCCGTTCGGCGCACGTCACTCCGGCGATCCCGCCTCCTACGATGAGGAAGCGGCTCCCGGAGACACCGGACGCCGGACGCGAGTCAGAAGCCATGGCCGCCTCTGCCCCTTCTGCTACGCTCCAGCTGGGCAACGTCAGACTCCCGTAGTAGCCCTTGGCAAGGAACTGCGGCTACGGGATGCCGTGAAGGTCATATAGTCCCTCTTGGCGTTTCCTATTTATGCCAGGAGGCGTGGCCTAAGTGAAAAGGGCGACTTTTCATTGCAATCTAGCGTTCAAAATATATCGTCTGTTTATGGAACCAAACTTAAAAAGGATGCTAAGTTACGGTCGGACTGTTCGTTCTTGGATGGGAGACCACTCGGAAATCTCAAGTTGTAGAGTAGATCGGGAGGCAGCCCTGGAAGAATAGAGTGTCCAATCGCCTCCTTAAATTCTACCAAGAAAGCTGTACAGATATGTTTGTGAAGTCATCAGGAGTTGAGTTTGACTGCAAGGTAACAGGATAACAGTTGGAAGGGACCTTGGAGGTCTTGTAGTCCAACCCCCCTGCTCAAGAGGAGACCTTACCATTTCAGACAATTGGTTGTCCAATCTCTTCTTAAAAACTACCAGTGATGGAACACCCACAACTTCTGAAAGCAAGCCATTCTACTGATTAATTGCGTCACTATCAGGAATTTTTTTCTTAGTTCTAGGCTGGTTCTCTCCTTGATTAGTATCCATTGCTTCTTGTTCTACCTTCAAGGGCTTTGGAGAATAGCTTGACTTCCTCTTCTTTATGGCAGCCCCTTTGATACTGGAAGACTGCTATCATGTCACTCCCTAGCTCTTCTTTTCATTAAAACTAGACACACCCAATTCCTGCAACAGTTCTTCATATGTTTTAGCCTTCAGTCTCCTTATCATCATTGTTGCTCTTCTCTGCACTCTTTCTATCGTCTCTACATCTTTTTTATTTCATGGAGACCAAAACTGGATGCAATATTCCAAGTGTAGTCTTACCAAGGCATTGTAAAGTGTTATTAACACTTCAGATGATCAAGTGATTCTGAGCACACTGAAAACCTAAATTTAAGTGCCTCAAGATATGTTTTACAAACACCATCAGATCTTTCCTACCACAGTTTAGATCTCCCTCCAATTTTATCCTTGCAACAGCCTTTTGGGTTACTGCAGGTTAGGCTGAAAAGTAGTTTTTGGCACAAGACAGTAAGCTGTGATTTGTTAATCACAGTTGGCTACCTTCACCCAACATGTTAAGCTATTACTTATAATTTACAATCGCACTTGCTGGCTTTGTGCAAAATGCATATAAGCAAACAAAATGTGATTTTTTTACATATCAAGCAAGCTTTGTTGATGGAATGGGGGATATTTAATTCTGGGACTCTCTAATCTTATTCTATCTAGGCTGCTAAACACAAGGTACCCACCAGATGGCAGAAGGGAGTTAGAATTTTCTCTTTACTGCCATCTTGTGATCATCCTAATTTTTGCAGCCCAGTATCTGGAGCTTGTGTGAAGACGCTCAGCTAAATTCTTATCTTCTGGTATTTTTCTGATAATATGAATTGGACTCTTCATTTTCCATACATTTTTGAATCTCTCTTCTTACAGAATGGCTGGAAGCTTCAAAATCTGCAGGATGATGTGTTTAATGTTGACAAACTCCAGGAGCCTGTCCCCAAAATGTTTACCTGGCGAGATCTTAGTCATTTTGCTCTAGCGCCGGGTTAGAAACTAGAAAACTGTGGGTTCTAATCCCGCGTTAGGCACAAATGTCAACTGGGTGATTTGGGCCCAGTCATTTTCTCTCAGTCCAAGCCACCTCACACAGTTGTTGTTGTGGGGGGAAATAGAAGGAAGAAGAAGTATTAGGTATGTTTGTCAACTTAATTATTTATAAAAATAATAAATGTGGGATTAAAAGTATCTTTAAAAAAAATTAAGATGCTAGGCCTCTTCTAAGATACTATTATCTTGGGTCAGGAGGACTAAATACAATGATGTGATGTAAACCACTTCTGATATTTCAGATTTAAAATGTATATGAAGTCACAGCTCCATCCTGCTCTGTTCCCCATGTTTTAGGGAAGAGGAAGATTGATTATTCTGAAATAGCACTTCTCCTGTTTTATGGGAAAAGGGGAACAATTCTAAAATATAGAGATATCTCCATCTTATTTGCTGTTGAGGATGAAATTTCCTGGAGCTGCCATGCTCTGCCTGCCTGCCTGCCTCCCTCCCTCCCTCTCTCTTTCTGGTATAACAAAGCTTAAAACACTGTGGATTTTGAAAGAAGACTGTAGATTAGACCAAACTGCAGAAATGGTTCATCAAAATGATCAAAGGGCTAGAATGAAATTACTCTTGGAGAGAAAATTGAGATAATTTTCATCCCTTTTGTCGCTTCTGACTCTTTGTGACGCAATGGGTCACTCTTTGTGACGCAATTCCATCCAAATTGTCTATTAAGCAACTGCAGCTTTCTATTTTTGCAAGCTCCTGCCTTCCAGAAATGATAATAGCTAATCCACTTTTTCGTCTGTTGGTCTTTCTGAATTGCCTTTGTTTTTTCCAACCATTAGGGTCTTCTTCCATAAATTTCATCTTCCATGTTATGGGTCTAGAATAACTAGGCAACGGGATTCTTTTTTTTTCCAATCTTTTTTATTAATTTTTTTTCATCAATATATGTTAATTTTTCCAATCAACAAGTTGTCTGGAGTTTGCTAAGCTAATACATGTTCAATTCCTAATCCTTCATTCTTTTCTCTAACCAAGAATAAAATAAATTCCAAATTTGATAGTAGTCTGTATCTTCTTTGTCTTTCAGCCTCATAGTTAATCTGTCCATCTCTGCACATTCCAATATCTTCCTGATTATTTCTTCCTCTGATGGCAATCCTTCATTCTTCCAGTATTGTGCAAAAATTATTCTCACTACTGTGGTAATATGTAGAATTAAGTATAATTTCTGCTTATTAGTCTTTTCAGACATAATGCCTAGTAAAAAAGCAATGGGATTCTTGCTCACTCATGTAATTTCATGATTCTTGCTTGCTCAAGTTTTACTTCATCAAGGTCCTGATTGATTTGTTCAAAGAGCAGATGCTCCATATTTGTTTGTGCCTGGGAAGAAAAGTAGAAGGAAGTGACAATGATTAGCAGCCTCTTGGACAAAGCACAGAGATCCAGCATTAACTCCACCCACACTCTATTCCAGAGGTCTTCAAACTTGGCCCTTTTATGACTTGTGGACTTCAGCTCCCAGAATTCCTCAGCCAGGCAGATTCACAACAACTTTGTGAAAGAGTGCCTGGCCTGCTTTGTTTCTACTTGGAGGACATAGAATCATATGGCTGGAAGGGACCTTGGAGATCCTCTAGTCTAATCCCCTGCCCGAGGCAGGAGACCTTATACCAGGAGTTTTCAAACTTGGCCCTTTTATGACTTGTGGACTTCAACTCCCAGACTTCCTCAGCCAGGCATGCTGGCTGAGGAATTCTGGGAGTTGAAGTCCATAAGTCATAAAAGGGCCAAGTTTGAAGACCCCTGCTCTAGTCTTTGAGTTTAGTAGATCACAAGGATCTACTAAAGCAGATCTTTGTAAGCAGGCTTCCTTGCTGAATAGAGATCTTTATGCTTTGCTTAAATGTACAGGTAATCCTTACTTAATGCCTTACTTAATGACTGGGTGCTTAATGACCAAAGTTATGATGTACCCCCCCCCAAAAAGGTATGTTCCAGAGTTTTAATGGGAACACAGAACACAGACAAACACATACATACACATTGTGGTCACATCACCACATTTGGGGCTCTTTGCAAGCGGCTCAGTTTTATGTCTGGTGGTAGTGTGCTGCAGTCATGTGACCATGATAGGTGATGGTTTTGCTAGTTTCTGGTCTTTTTAGCCAGTTTCCAGCAAAAAAACATCCACGGGAATGCAATGGCTCCCTTAACATTGGAGTTTGACTAGAATTTTAGGTAGATATATGATAGATATATGATGAGAGAGAGAGAGAGAGAGAGAGAGAGAGAGAGAGAGAGAGAGAGAGAGAGAGAGAGAGAGAGAGAGAGAGATTGTTTTCCATTTGATAACCTTAGGTGCTTTTCAGATTATTTTTCTTTTTTTTTCCTTTCTAAGAGGAAGAAGAGCTGATTGGGGGGGGCTTCTTGTTTTTCAATGGGATGTACAAAGGAAGGCCAAGGCAATAGTGCTGAATTCTTTTTACAGCTGCCCCCAAAATTTGGGCTGATCTTAGACTGATGCAGTTTTGTGCACCTTTGCTTATGTTGAAAGAAAAATCTTCAGGTCCAGTCCAAGCCGGAAATAAGAAAATGGAGACTGCTTTAGGAAAGAAGGTCCAGTTTATTGAGTTACCAGAAACTTCAGTGATACAGCATGTGTTTCTGGGGTGGTTGACAAAATGGAGCTGGGAGTGGTGGGTTTTTATACCTTCTTGGGCTTTTGTGTTTGGAGTTGTTCCTGTTCCTATGGCCTTGTATTTGAGGCTATTCCTGTTCTGTTGATATGATGGCTTACGCCCTAGGATCGTGTGTGAGCTGAACGGAGCGTAGGTGGAAAAAGGAAACTGCCATGAGGAGTCAGAGGAGTCAGTCTTGTGAAACAAAGGATAATGGAGTTTGGAGGAAAAGGGGAGGTGACAAGATAAGAGGGAGAAAGAGGGGTTGATAGGTGAAGGAAAGTTGTGGCACGGTTTGAAACTACTGGCTACAAGTGTAACTATGCTATTGGCTACTTGTGTATTCGATGCTTTGTGTAACCACCCACAAGGGAAAGTAATAAAAGGGGGAGGCAGCCTTTTGTCTTGGTCGCTTCACCCCAAGGAAATCTGCATGCCCGTATATGTTCCTGTATTCGGCTATCGTGATCGACCCACCACGGGTTGAGGCACAGTGCGGTGCCTCACTGTTCCTGTGCAATAAACTTTGACCTGAGGTTCAGTGTGCCCTTTTGGTATTCTAGTGGTGGTGGATTAATCCTATTATGTCCTAAAGATCTTGTATTTAAATTTTTAGGGGTCTGTTTTTCTAATCCCATCAGCTCCAAGCTTCCTGGCTCCAGTCTTTCTGAAAGGATTATCAAATCTGCATTTCTACAGAGCTGGCCTGCTGAGTTTCTGCTTGGGAGAGAGGGAGAAGTTTCTGCCTTTTAAGATTTTCTTCCATTATTCCTTTGAAAAATATAATATTCTGCCTTTTTAAATATCCCCTCAAAATATTTTCTTCTGGGGGGGGGAGTGCTGACTTCCTACACTTGAAAGTAATGACATTGGTGTTACTTTTGTGTAAACAATGCAAATCCTGGACTGCATGTGGGTGGGGAAATACATTCATCTCAATTCCTCCTATCACTTACCCCCAAACCAAAGAAATATAAGGAATTGGGTTATTAATCAAGCACCAAGATGGCTTTCTGTCCACAGCTCTGTCACAAATTCATTGCTTGCCTGAAAGGGGACTTGACCTGTATCCCATACGTCTGCTCTCTAGACTTTCTTCCAGGTGCCTCTTAAACTGATCTGCCATATTTGTTTCTTTATGGATTAAAAACAGCCCACTGCAGTGCAGCCTTTGTATGGAAATTCAGATTTCTCTGCTCTTTCTTTCTTTCTTTCTTTCTTTCTTTCTTTCTTTCTTTCTTTCTTTCTTTCTTTCTTTCTTTCTTTCCCCCTGCTTTACCTTTCCTGTGTTTTGTTGGGAATGAAAAGAGTTTCTGACAGTACTTTGCAGTGCTCAGAAAACGCATCTTTCAAAACAAATGGTGCAAATGGATTTAAATCCTTTGAAAATAAGAGTCTATGGCTTTGATATTAAAAGAACTGGAGCCCTTGGAAATTGCCTCAAATGCAAGAGAATCCTGCAAGAACATAAGAAACACACACAGAGACACATATGTTTAATTATGGTAAGATGACAGTTTTCAGTTGGAAGACATAAAGAGACAGTTTAAAATAATCAAATCCTGGAATACTGCTATCATGTTCTGGGGAAGAAAATGGAAGTGAACAAATCACTTTGCTAACAGAGGATACGACAGTTTGAGGCTCCAAAGCCTAGCAGACAACTTTGTCTCCCAAAAGGTAGAGAAGGGAACTAGGGGATTAGCCATTTTGGATCTAATTCTCACTAACAGAGATGAAATGATAGAAGGTGTTGAAGCCATAGGAACCCTGGGAGGAAATGATCATGCAATATGTAAATGTTTTTAATTGGGCTGTAAATGTTTTTAATTGGGAGGGGGGCGGTATAAAAATCGTAAAATAAATAAATAAAAATAAAAAAGATTAAACTTTTCATTTTGGTTAAGTCTTGCATCTCCAAATCCACTTTTTCTGGCCAGGGCCAAACTCTCCCAGATCAGGTTGTCCTTCCTAGAATAAGAAACCAATGCCAATTAATCTTTTTTGTTTTCCTTATGGCTCAGTATGTTCTCTATTAAAACATCCCATGAATACTAAAGTTCAAAGCCTGATAATTGTAATTGGATTTAAAGAAAGAAAGAAAGAAAGAAAGAAATGCCATAGTAATCTGGTTTTGTGTTATTAGAAATGAGGTGGCAATTTTCCCCTGAGTTATGGGTCACAATGACCACAGTCCATTATTTTTTGTTCTTTCAAATCTGGTGGGTGCATTAAAGAAATGCCACACGCAATCCACAAAGTAGCATTAAGTCCAAGGCCTGCCAAAAACCTGTGAAGTTTCAACCCATTGAAAAGATCGCAAGCTGCATTAAGTCTTCTAAGGCAGGATCTTGAGAAAAAGCCTCATTAATGAGTCATGGATTATGATATACAGTATATGACAAGAGGATGAGGCATGAAAAAAACCCCAAATAGTTTAACTGAACAGTAGAAATCAGACTGAGACCCCTGCTTTTAAATTCAATGGAGATTCTCAGTCATCCAGATCATGGTTGCCCTAAAGGTTTAACTCAATCTTTAAGTTAAGAAGGAGGAGGGTGGTGGAGGAAAGTAGCTGAGGCCCTGCTGATTGGACCTCCATTGCATTTAAACTGCCCAGAGGTTGCTGGGAAGAGCTACAATCTGCGAGTTAAAACTAAAAATCAAAAACAGCAGCGGTACATTCAGGGCGAGTGCATCTGAGATTCATTTCATCTCAGAATGTCTGAGTTCTTAGTTCAGTGCAACACTTGTTTTGCACACTGTCTTTCACAGTACTCTTTTCAAACTTGGAATGTGTACTATCTGTAAACAAATCACTAGTCTACAAGGACAGATTATTTATCTAGGGCTGTGTTGGCGAACATATGGCACGCGTGCCACAGGTGGCACGTAGAGCCCTCTCTGGGGGCACACGCACCATCGCCCCAGTCCTAGGCCTTCAGCTGGGTTTTATAAAACCTTTTCGCTTTAGGCCTCCGCTGCCGTGTGCAAAAAAAAAAAAAAAAGGTTCAATCAATCAATTTCAACTTCTGGCAGGAAAAAAACCACCTTCTGGTTGGTGATTCAATTATAAGGGATGTAAATTTAGGAAAGGACACAGAGGTTTCGAAAGAGGTCAAGGTATCTTCCAGATGCTACTGCCAGTAGGGACAAGAAGCATATTTTTAAAATAATCAAGAACAGCAGCAAGGGCTGTGATGTGGATGCTATTGTACATCTTGGCGCTAACAATCTTTCCCCAAAAGATGTACTCTCTGTGCAGAATGATTTCCAGAGCTTGGGGCAGGAACTCAGTAGGATAGGCTGTAGGGTTACTTTTTCAGAGGTTTTACCAGTGTATAAGGAGCAAAATGGAAAAGGCCAGCATACAGCAGAATTCAATATGTGGCTAAGGGAGTGGTGTAAAGGGGAAGGCTTTGGTTATATTAGTCATGATGTCTGTAGCTGGTCCAATGAAAAAATGTACAAAAGAGATGGTTTGCATCCATCAAAGAAAGGGACTGAGTTACTTGGCAATAAACTCACAGGTTTTCTGGAGGAAGATTTAAACTAAACGGGGACAGTGAGTTAATTGATGCAGAACATCCCTGTCCCCGGCAATTAAAAAATTATAGGGTTAGCAGTGCATGTAACATAGATGTGTTACATGCACATACAAGAATATCAACCTTGCTATCAAGGAAAATCAAGCTTTTAATAACGAGTGCCACACAAAGTGCACTAACCAAACAGGTGGTAAGAAAATAGGGAAACTCAGGCACCACACAGGTTATGTAGAAAGTAAACACAGGGTCAGTCATAAAGGGACTCAAATGTCGATACACCAATGCACAGAGTATGAACAGTAAACAGGGTAAAGTAGAAATTCAGGTGAATGAGGGAAGATATGATATTGTTGCCATTATGAAAACGTGGGATGAAACCCACAAATGGAACACAGCTAGAGCAGCGGTTCTCAACCTATGGGTCGTGACCCCATTTGGGGTCAAACAACCGTTTCGCGGGGGTCGCCGGACACCGCGGTCCACCTTTTTTTGGTCACGCGCGCGCCGCGCATGCACGGTTCAGGCCGTCGCGGTCCGCCATTTTGTTTTTGTTTTTTGTTTTTTTTTGTTTTTTTCGTCACGCGCGTGCCGCGCATGCACGGATCGGCCCATCGCGGTCCGCCATTTTTGTTTTTTTGGGGTTTTTTTGTTTTTTTTCATCGCGCGCGCGCTGCGCATGCGCGGTTCGGGCCGTCGTGCGCACGCCGCGCATGCGCGGATCGGCCCGTTGCGGTCCGCCATTTTGTTTTGGTTTTTTTTTCATCGCGCGCATGCCGCGCATGCACGGATCGGCCCGGTGCGCGTGCGCACGCACGCACACGCACACCGGGGTCACGCCGCGCATAGGTGGGGCAAGTGGGGTCTCAACCTGAAAAAGGTTGAGAACCACTGAGCTAGAGGGATTTAAATTATTTAAAAGAAACAGACCAAATAAAAGAGGAGGTGGAGTTGCTCTCTATATAAGAAATAACTACATCTCTACAGAAATAGAGCACAACAATGATGAAAACTGTCTTGAATGCATTTGGGTCAATATAAAAGGGGGGGGAATGACATTGCCATAGGCGTATACTATATGCCACCCAACCAAACAGAGCAAATAGATGAACTTTTTGCTAGTCAGCTAACTAAGGTACGTAGGAAGCACATCACATTGTAATGGGGGACTTTAATTACCCTGATATCAACTGGGAGACAAACTTTGCACCAAGTGGAAGATCAAACAGATTCCTGACAAACCTAGCAGACAACTTTGTCTCCCAAAAAGTAGAGAAGGGAAGTAGGGGATTAGCCATATTGAATCTAATCCTCACTAACAGAGATGAAATGATAGAAGGTGGTTTAAGTCTATTGTAGTTTGTATCTGTCGTAGCATTGCATAAATTTCATCTTGGAAAGTATTTGTCTTGTCTTGAAGTGTTTCTAAAGGACTTTGATCTTTCTGGCTAAATCTTTCAGGAGTAGATATTAAGTGTGGTTTTCTATCATTTTTTAATGAGTATGACATATCCATGTTATCTCCCCCTTTCAAGTAGTCTGTTATAAATGCCATAGTCTCTGTAATTAGTCTTGTCACGCTAACCAAAACTCAAAATCCATACAGTCCAATTTTGTATAGTTCTTCTTCTTATATATAATTTTTGTAACCCACTGTAATTTTTAGTTGTCAAGGTTTCAGTAAAATCAATGTTTTATAACAATTCTTTCTTTCAGGAGTCAATTGTCAATTCAATATATTTAGCCAGCTTAAATCCTTCCTGTAACTTCCCTTCTCAATAATTTATCATAGATCAAAGTTTTTAAACAGTTCATAAATTTAAACTACAATGAAGTATTTCTTTTCCTTCAAACACTTTCCAATCTTTTCAGTATGCAATCTCTTCCCTGTTCCTTAGCAATTATCTTCTTAAAAGTTATTAGAATTCATGGGAACAGATTTTTTTTTCTTTGTTTCAGGCATTGTCTTTAATGAGCTATATTCTCATTGTCCACTAGATGTCAGCAAATATTTATTTTCCAGCTCTTTCAAACAAAAAGTTCTTATTATTTTTCTTTTTTTATGTAATTCAACCAAAATCCTTTAGAATATAATCATAGCAGTTTGTTTTAGTTTCTAAGTTTGATCAGATTGTAGTATTTTGAATTTAATTTCAATAAGGTTCTTTCCTTCCGTCTATGGGGGAATGGGAATGTAGTCCCCTACCCACACTTTCAGAGGTTGTTTGCTTTGGGGATCTTTCCCAGGGACTGGTTGTAAAATAAGGGAGAGAAGATCAAATACTCTCACCAGTTCCAAGCACGCTGTTCACCGTTGTTCTTGGTAGTGCTCTTGGACTTCGGCTGCAGTACCTTGGGCTAGATGCTGGCATGTGGCTGGTCTTTGTCCTGTCAGGTTTGGAGGGCTTTCCCTGGATCAAACGAAGCGATTGCCGTTGCTTCGTGATCAACGGGGCACCCCTCCTGCAAAGTCACCTCTCCAGGGCGACTTCGGACCCATTTAGGATCACCCTGGCAGGGTGAAATTAGCTGCAGGGAGCGGAGGTCCACTCTTGCACGGCCATGTGCTACGAGAGCAAACCAGATGTCCATCCATTGCTTCTTGTTCTGCCCTCAGTGCTTTGGAGAATTGGTTGTGGCAGTCCCTTAGATATTGGAAGTCTGCTGTCATGTCACCCATAGTCCTTCTTTTCATTAAGGCTTGTTGTTGTTAGTTGCGAAGTCGGGTCTGACCCATCACAACCCCATGGACAATGTTTCTCCAGGCCTTCCTGTCCTCTACCATCTTCTGGAGTCCATTTAAGCTCATGCCTACTACTTCAGTGACTCCATCCAGCCACCTCCTTCTCTTTCGTTCCATTCTTCTATTGCCCTCAATCTTTCCCGGCATCAGGCTCTTCTCCAGTGAGTCCTTCCTTCTCATTAGGTGGCCAAAGTACTTGAGTTTCAACTTCAGGATCTGGCCTTCTAAAAAGCAGTCAGGGTTGATCTCCTCCAGGACTGACCAGTTTGATCACCTTGCAGTCCAGGGGACTCGCAGGAGTCTTCTCCAGCACCATAGTTCAAAGGCCTCAATTCTTTTGCGCTCAGCCTTTCTTATGGTCCAACTTTCACAGCCATACATTGCAACTGGGAAAACCTTGACTATACGTACTTATGTTGGCAGGGTGATGTCTCTGCTTTTTAGTATGCTGTCTAGATTTTCCATAGTTTTCCTCCCCAGGAGCAAGCGTCTTTTAATTTTAATCATTAAGGCTAAACATACCCAATTCCTGCAACCATTTTCCATATGTTTTAGCCTCCAGTCACCAAATCATCTTTGTTGCTTTTCTCTTTCTAGAGTCTTAACATCTTTTTTATATTGTGGTGACCAAAGCTGGATGCAGTGTTCCAAGTGTGGTTCAAGGTCATAGTTCGGTAGCATCAGATCTGCCCCAATATCATAAATCATGTCTTTTATGAGATGACATAATTTGCCTCCCCTTTCCTCCCCTTACCCTACAGTCAACTCTGAAGGAGAATAACATGTATGATTTAAAAAATAAAATAAAACTAATCTTCAATAGGACTTTTTGACATTCATTTTGATCAACATACGGTACAGTACAACACGCAGTATAGTAAGTAGAGTAGCCTGTTGTGGAAGCAGTAAATTCTAATTTCAACATCTTTAGAGCAGGACTTTTCAACCTTTTCACCCACTGTACCACATTTAGGATATGGCAATATCCGAGTACCACCAGTTGCCTAGCAAGGTGTCAAAAACTTGATGACCAAAAAAAAAAAAAGGAAAAATGTGATAAAGTACAGGTAGTCCTCGATTTACAACAGTTTGCTTAGTGACTGTTTGAAGTTACAATGGCACTGAAAAAAGTGCCCCCCAAGGCACAGCCGAGCAAGACACCTGCCTGCCCGCCCAGCAACGCTCTTCCTCCTGTCCGAGGTTTTCATTGTTGTGAGCATTTCTGTTGAGGATTGGCAGCGGGGGTGGGGTGTGTGGGGTGTTTGGTTTTCATTCCCCCCCCGTCTCCTGGGTGGTTGCAGCAGGTTTTGGTCACTTCACATGACTCTGAGACACTGTGACCGTCAGAAATATGAATCAGTTGCCAAGCATCTGAATGTAAATCACAAGACCCCGGAGATGCTGCAACATTCCAGCTGATCAATGCTTCTTCTGGGCTCAGCAGAAGCACCAGGATCAGTGCTGAGCTCCAGCTGGAGCCTGGTACTGATCCGGGCGCTTCCGCTGAGCCCTGACAGCCCTGCAGCTCCAGCCATCTCCCGCTCAGGCTTGTGTGGTGCTGCCACCGGTTCAGCTCATTCCCCTCCCCCACTACCACTTTTCTAGGATGGTCATGTACCACCTGCCAGGTGCCAATGTACCACAGGTGGTACCCGTACCACTGGTTGAAAAGCCCTGGTTTAGAGGGTACTCAATAGGAAAGTCTGCTCTAAACCTTTTATAAAGACATTAGGGTTTGGTTTTCTATTCTACACATTCCTTACCTATTAGAAGGGTAAGAGTCCGTGATAAGGAAACGAGTACACACAATTTAAAAAATTATACTTAGGGATGTAGCCTTCCTAATCGCAGATTCTGAAAACTGACGGTTAGAGCTACATTTTCAAAAACATGAAGAAACAAGCAAATGGTTACGATGCAAACCATAGAGCAAAAAAGGGGCAACTTGCAAGGTGCATGAAAAAACTGATCAATAGATGATGGTGTTCCTCATCCTCAGATCACAGAGCCAAAATATGTCTTACTAATTGCTATCTTTGCTGTCTACACTTTTATTTCCCTTTGTTTCCCATTTTTATAAAGTATTCTGTAAAGCCATATTTTTTTACATACCCCCAATGCTTTGATGGCACCACTGTTTGCTTCTCTCACCATGATCACTGGAGTCTAATAGGTACCCAAATCTGCACCATAGAAGAGATGAAAAAAGAATAATTGTAACTCAAGGTTTCCAGGCTTGACTATCTATATATGTATGATTGAAGGCTTTTCTATTTGAATTATATTTCTTAAGATCCTTGGTTTTCTCTGAGCTTTGATTATTTTCTTGCAGACATTTCATTACCCAGCTAGGTAACATCATCAATGCCCTGTTAATGTTAAGGCTGGGTGACTGGTGATCAAATTCAGAGATCACCAAGGACCCCACAAAATACACTATCATAAAACCAATATAAAAAATTGCTGTTGACTGCCTCGGGAATATCTTTTCAGAAGTTTCACCTTGCCAAACTACTGTAGTTCCCTTTCAAGTATAAAGGCTGGATCTCCTGCAATTTGCTTGTAAAAGGGGGGTTACTGAGATAACCCGATAGCAGAGAGAAATTACAGCTCTCCCTGTTTGTTTTTTTTTCGAGAACCAAGTTTAAATACAAAGTTAGCTAGGGATTATATAAAAGATTATGGCAGCTCACGGTGTGGATGCTAAAAACTCATCCTGCTTTTCTTGGATATCAAATCATACAACTTTTGGAGTAATGACAGGACGCGGGAAGAAAGTGTCTTTGTGATATATATCTGTATCTTCCCACATGAAGAACGTAATTCTGATGATGGAAATGTAGAGGTTGGCAAAGAAGGCCAAGGTGCCTATGAATGCTTGAATCTGACAGAAAACTGATTTCCTCCCTTAGTAATCTACACACAGAGCATTTGTTAGAGGTATCCAATCTTGCTGCCCTGTAAAGTAAGGAAGCTCCCATGGAAATAAATCTTATTTATGCCCAATACTGACAGAACATTTATGGGCCTTTTTTAATCCAGCTGGAATCACCTTGGCTGGCGTTTAGTAGAATCCAACCAGCACAACTTAATTGGGTATTGGAAAATGGAGGGGGTTTTTTTCTACCTGAATGCGGAGCGGAAGATTTCAGGGGTGGAAATGGAAAGGGTGCAGAAAAGTCTTACCTTTATTAGAAATTCTCTTAATACCTCCTTTTCTTGCCCACGAGTCTTTTCCTCATCCTAGTGACCTCATATGCCTCTTTCTGCAAACTTCAACAAGTGGGTTTCTGCTCTGACTTGCCTTGTTTAGGATTTTTTTTGGGGGGGTGGGAGGGGAGAGAGAGAGAGAGAGAGAGAGAGAGAGAGAGAGAGAGAGAGAGATATGAAATTAATTATCAGATGCTTACTGTGATCTTTTAGGAGAGTTTGAATTTTTAAAGGAGCGTCTAAGTCAGCGGTTCTCAGCCTTTTCCGGGGCTCGACCCCGGCCCGCATCGCTCATGCGCGGTGCAATGGGGCGCATCGCGCATGCATGGCGCAACGGCCCGCATCGCAATAGGGAAAAAATGGCCGACCCCCCAAAACTGGCCGACCAAAATAAAAAAAAATGGCGGACTGCGGTGCTTGGCGACCCCTGTGAAATGGTCGTTCGACCCCAAATGGGGTCGCGACCCACAGGTTGAGAACCGCTGGTCTAAGTGCCTTAGTCTTTATTAGCAATAGCATTCAGACTTATATACTGCCCCATGGTGCTTTACAGCACTCTGTGGGTGGTTCACAATGTAGAAGCATTATTTGCATATTGCCCCTTACAAACTGCGTCCTCTTTTTAACAGCCTCCGAAGGACAGAAGGCCGAGTCAACATTGAGCTCTGTCAGGATCGAATTCCAGTCTGGGGGAAGAGTTTGTCCACAACAGTGCAGTTTAACCACTACGCCACCGTTATTATCAGGCATAATGTCCACAATAAAATAAGAATGGAATAGAGCTGGAAGGGACTTTGGAGGTCTTCAGCCCCCCACTTAAGCAGGATGACTATTACTGGAATTCTAGAAAAAGAAATGGAGACTCAAAAAAGAGCATCTTTTATCTTTGGAGATTCTCAGTCATCCAGGTCATACTTATCCCAAGGATGCTTTTTCACAACGCAACTGGGCTTTCTTGTTTTCCTCTGAAGATGTTTTGCTTCTCATCCAAGAAGCTTCAGAAGATGCGACATCATCTATGTCCAGTCTACAACACAATCCTTTCAACGGTTCCAAGAAGGGTCCACACCCATTTGCACTACTCAGGTGAACCTCCAGGTGGCCCCAGCGACTCTCTGAAAGAAGGCAAATGACCAGCTGTCTGGAAGGAGTATAAATCCTTCCGTTCCCCACCATCCAGTCAGAGCTGAAGAAGCTTCTTGGATGAGAAGCAAAAAGTTTTCAAAGGAAAACAAAGAAGGCCAGTTGCCTCGTGAAAAAGCACCTTTGGACAGGCAAGTCCAAAGCGCCTGAAGGCAGGACAAGAAGCAACGGATGGAAACTAACCAAAGAAAAAAGCAACCTAGAACTAAGGAGAAACTTCCTGACAGTTAGAACAATTAACCAGTGGAACAACCTGCCTCCAGAAGCAGTGAATGCTCCAACACTGGAAGTTTTTAAGAAGAGACTGGACAGCCATTTGTCTGAAATGGTATAGGTTTTCCCGCCTGAGCAGGGGGTTGGACTAGATGACCTCCAAGGTACCTTCCAACATTATTATTATTATTATTATTATTATTATTATTATTATTATTATTATTATTATTATTATTATTATTATTATTATTATTATTATTATTATTATTATTATTATTATTATTATTAATCATCGCACAGTCAGCCAGATGTTCAGACTGGATTTGGCATTTTTGTCTACCTATTGAGTCCGTACCAAGGACCTGGGATAGGCAGATGTGGATGTTTGATGGTATATTATTGTTATTATTATCATTGTTGTTGTTGTTGTTATAATGGTTGCAGCATCCTGTGGTGGTCATATGATCCCCTTTTGTGACCTTCTGACAAGCAAAGTCAATGGGAAAGACAGATTCGCTTAACAACTGTGTGACTAATGTAACAACTGCAGTGACTCATTTTACAAGAATGGCAAGAAAGGTTATAAAATGGGGCAAAAGTCACTTAACATTTTTCTGAAATGGTGTAGGGTTTCCTGCCTGAGCAGGGGGTTGGACTAGATGACCTCCAAAGTTCCTTTCAACTCCATTATTATTATTATTATTATTATTATTATTATTATTATTATTATTATTATTATTATTATCATCATCATCATCATTATTATTATTATTATTATTATTATTAATTTCCTGCTGTACAATACAACTCCCATCACCCAGGGCAAATTTTGGAGGCACTTAAAGTTATCTAGAAAAGTGAGAATGGAACTCTGGAAGTTAAGTACCACTGAAGTAGATCACCCGGGTGTGTGTTTTGTTTCTTTTTTTTAACACCATTAACATACAATTAGGCACTCTCAAAAGGGGTGTGTGGAAATGAAATTCTTATTTATAATTCAGGAATTTCAGCAGGATACAAGAACGCCAAATAGTTCAGCACTACCCGCCCCATGGTGTCCCGAACCAGCGCTCCTGAGCTGCGTGGTTTCAATCTCTCCTATTGTTAGAAAAACCCTTTTGCATTTCAAAAAGAGAAGTAAAAGTTGCACATCAATTAGCATTTAAAATGATTCACCTCACCCTGAGATTTGAGTTCCCCTTTGTTGGCTTTTGAGATCCATGCAGGAGGTAATGACTTTCAAGGAGCAGATTGTTCAGATGTGAGAGATGCATGAAGGAGAATAATGCGAGTTTTCTGGCCTCAAAGATCCGGTTTATCTTTCTCTTGGGACTAAAAGAGATCTGTTCAGCTTAGCTGGGTATGACGGAGAGGATTATTGTTCTTGGAAATCTATACAGATGGTCTAAGAGGGCTTTGACTAAAGTCCATAAGGTAATGTTTCTCCATCTTAGCATCTTTAAGATATATGGACTTTAATTCCCACAATTCCCCCAGCCAGCATAGCTGGCTGGGGAATTCTGGGAGTTGAAGTCCATACATCTTAAAGATGCCAAGATGGAGAAACACTGCCCTAAAATATATTATTCCCAATCTCATTTTGCAAGGATTCAGACTTTCAAGAACTACAGATCAGAATCCAAAAATTGCCCAACCAGAGAACAAAACAAAAGAGGGAGGTGGTCTAAGAATGAAAAAAAAAAGCATGAAAGCTTTCCCCTTGCATTTATTTTCAAGGATCTGAGTGAATGGAGGCAATGGGGAATATTTTTCCTTGCATTCTTCACAGGCAATGAGGGAGCACAAGCCTTGATAGTCTAATACAGATCACCTTGTGTATATTCCACTCTATCCTTGCTAGTGCAGAGCGTCACAGGGGCTCTGTGGTTAAGAGGCTGGGAAGCCGGCAGCCCAGGTACGAGTCCTGAGTGCCAAGTGAAGGGTGAGCTCCTGTCTTCTCCCCAGCTCCTGCCAAGGAATTTGAAAGCAGGCAAATGCAAGTAGGTAAATAGGTACTGCTATGGTGGGAAATTAATAATGCTACGTGATGTCATGCTGGCCACATGAGCCTAGAAATGTGTTTGGACAGCGCTAGCTCAATGGCCTTGAAATGGAGATGAGTACCACCGCTAGAGTTGGCAATCCTTTCTTTTTAAACCTTGCTAGTGCCCCCATTTGTAGTGTTAAAAGAAAATGCTGGTTCTTTACAAGCTTGAGTCAATGATAAGGTGACCAACCGTCCTCCTTTAGGGAGGACAGTCCTCCTTTTGTAAGTTCTGTCCTCCCTCAAAAAGTGTCCTCCTACATGTCCTCCTTTTCGATATTTGAAGACTAATCTGTAGGACTTTTTTTTTCTCACAGAACGCTCAGAATGGCGTTCCGGCACCTTTTTTTGATGGTTTTTTTTTCAACTTTTGCATGAGCTGTGCTACTCCCCCTATTGGCTTTCGAAAGCCAATAGGAATTGCTGCTGAGCATGCCAAATTGCTGCTGAGCGCAGCCGGCAAACTTTGCACATGCAAGTTGTCTGCAGCGAAGGCAAATTTGCACCCCTCCCTGCTACCCAACTACACCATCTCCTAGTTAGTCCCGAAGATACCTGGAGGAGACTGGAGCGGCGACACCACGGTAAGTTTCTCTTGATCTTCGGCCCTGCTAGGGCAATAATGGCTGTGGGCGCAAGAGGCAGGGGCGGCGGGCTGCTGCAGGCGGGGGTGTGAGTGGCGGCGGCCGGCTGCCCCCTGTGCTGTGGGAGCTGTGGGGCCCGCTCTACACAGGGCTGCACAGGGTGGGAGGTAGTGCTGGCGGGGCGGCTGCAGGTGGGGTGTGTTGACGGCAGGCCGCCCCCCGGGGCCGGAGCCGGCGTGGCTGGTGCTTTGGGAGCCGCAGGGCTCACTCTGCATTTATCATATTATAATGTATTCTGTATTATTGTTGCAATGAATAAAATGTTTCTTTCATGTACGATATTTTTTGCTTCAATTTATTTGTGTCCTCCTTTTCATTGTAAAAAAGTTGGGTCACCTTATCAATGAGCAAGAGCAATTCAGCCTAGAAATAAGGAGAAATTTTCTGATAGTGAGAACAAGCAACCAATGGAAGAGCTTGCCTTCAGAAATTGTGGGAGCTTCATCACTGGAAGCTTTCAAGAAGAAATTGGACTGCCAGCTCGCAGAAATGGCATAGGCCAGGGTCTCCTGCTTGAGTGGGGGGCTGGACTAGACGACCTAGAACAGGCATGTCAAACCTGCGACATCACGTGACGTCACGCAACGTATCAGGCTGGTTTCGCCATTGCCGGCAATGGGGTGGGCGTGGCTTCCATGCACAGGCTGGCAGTTTGACACCCCTGACCTAGAAGGCCACTTCCATTCCCTTCTATTCTAACAGCACAGGACACGTGCTTGAAATGGAGGTAGAATTTATTCAACAACAAAAATGAAGAGCATAGTAGTGGAAGATGGCATGTTTAACAACAACAACTACTACTACAATAATAATAATAGAGTTGGAACCTTGGAGGTCTTCTAGTGAATCTAGTGACTAGTCCAGTGGTGGCAAACCTATAGCACACATGCCAGATGCGGCACTCGGAGCCTTCTCTGGGGCCACATGTGTCGTTGGCCCAGCCCCACCTCCCCCCATGGCCCCCTCCTCACCAGCAGCCCCCCTGGAGGAGAGTAGCCCCTGAGCACGGCCCACGCGGAGCAGCACAGCCAAGGACATGGCAGTCAGGCAATGGGGACAAGACTCCGGCCTTGCGGCCTGTCACACGCAGTTGACGCTGCGGGGCTGGACCGCCTGGGCAATCTGCAGCAGGCCATGGAGGTGGGTGGCCCTGTGGGTGGGTGGGGCGGGGGCAGAGCGGGGGTGGAGCGTGTGAAGTGGGATGGAGTGGGCAGGGAGGGGAGCAGAGTGGGGGGCGTGGGCAGTTTTTGGCATTCGGTCTCTACAAGGGTCGCCATCACTGGACTAGTCCAACCCCCTGCTCAGGCAGGAAACCCTATACCATTTCAGACAAATGGCTGTCCAGTCTCTTCTTAAAAACTTCCAGCGTTGGAGCATTCACAGCTTCTGGAGGCAGGTTGTTCCACTGGTTAATTGTTCTAACTGTCAGGAAGTTTCTCCTTAGTTCTAGGTTGTTTCTCTCTCTGGAAATGTTTATAGAAAAGTTTAAGCTTTGTTAGGAAAGTGCTCTAGGGATTTATCCAAGCTCTTGGTCTGTCACAAAGCTGATATTTTAATTCCAGAGATTCTAAGCTGCTTTTGTCTTGCTGTGTCTGTAGTTATTTATGTATCTGATAATGTGCAAGCAAGATTTGGATTCTGTCTAAGAGCAAAAAAGAGATTTTTTTTTTATTTCCTTCGCTCATCATGCCAAGAACTTTCCTTTCCAACAGTTTTATTATCCCTTTCCCCTATATTGCCCTGCTTTCTGAATACTGGGCCTACCTTCTCGTTTTAATTTGAGCCATTTTAAAGGGAAGTCATTTTTGTAGGATACATGTTCACTGCAAAGTGGCATAAATTCTACCTTTTATGAATATGTCTCAGTTCAGAGGTTATAAATTTGGCTTTGGACTCTTCAGCTATATTAAATGGATTCTCGCCTTCTCCCTCTTTCTCATTTCATAAATTTAGAAATTGTGCTCTCCAGTTATTGTACCCTACCTACTTTACAGCCACTAAGAAATGATGAATCATAGAATCATAGGGCTGGAAGGGTTAACAGAAATAACAGAATAACAGAGTTGGAAGGGATCTTGGAGGTCTTCTAGCCCAACCCCCTGCTCAAGCAGGAAACCCTATACCAGGGGTAGGCAATCTTGGCTCTTTTATGACTCATGGACTTCAACTCCCAGAATTCCTGAGCCAGCATGGCTCAGTATGGAAACCTCTCCTTTTCCCCTCAGCATGGCTGGCTCAGGAATTCTGGGAGTTGAAGTCCACGAGTCATAAAGAGGCCTAGGCCTAGGCCAGAGATAGGTAACCTTGGCTCTTTTATGACTCGTGGACTTCAACTCCCAGAATTCCTGAGCCAGCATGGCTCAGTATGGAAATCTTTTCCCCTCAGCATGGCTGGCTCAGGAATTCTGGGAGTTGAAGTCCACGAGTCATAAAGAGGCCTAGGCCTAGGCCAGAGATAGGTAACCTTGGCTCTTTTATGACTCGTGGACTTCAACTCCCAGAATTCCTGAGCCAGCCATGCTGAGGGGAAAGGGAGAGCTTTCCATGCTTAGCCATGCTGGCTCAGGAATTCTGGGAGTTGAAGTCCAAGAGTCATAAAAGAGCCAAGGTTGCCTACCCCTGCCCTATACCATTTCATACAAGTAGCTGTCCAGTCTCTTCTTAAAAGCCTCCAGTGATGGGACACCCACAGCTTCTGAAAGCAAGCCATTCCACTAGTTGATTGTTCTCACTATTAGGAAGTTTCTCCTTAGTTCTAGTTTGCTTCTCTCCTTGATTAGTTTCCATCCGTTGTTTCTTGCCTTCTAGTGCTTTGGAAAATAAGTTGACACCCTCTTCTTTGTATCAGCCCTTCAAATACTGGAATACTACTATCATGTCACTCCTAGTCTTCCTCCCCCCCCCCAGACTAGACTGCAACTGTTCTTCATATGTTTTAGTCTCTAGGCCCTTTATCATCTTAGTTGCTCTTCTCTGCACCTCCAGAGTTTCCACATCTTTTTTGTAATGCGGTGTCCAAAACTGATGCAGTATTCCAGCTGTGGCCTTACTAAGGTTTTATAAAGTGGAACTAATATTTGACGTGAGCTTGATTCTCTTCCTCCGTTTATGCAACTTTGCATAAACTGGTTAAGGAAGGAACCTTGGCGGTCTTCTAATCCAATCCACTTCCCAAGGCAGGAAACCTTAGTGCATGCTGGACAAATGGCTGTCCAATCATTTCTTGAAGACCCCCAACAATTGCGCATCTACAACTCCAGTGAGCCTGGCTGAGGAATTCTGGGAGTTGAAGTCCACAAGTCATAAAAAGGGCCAAGTTGGAAGACCCCTGTCTTAAATCTAACAAACAAAATGGAGGCTGGCTGAGGAATTCTGGGAATTGAAGTCCACAAGTCATAAAAAGGGCCAAGTTGGAAGACCCCTGTCTTAAATCTAACAAACAAAATGGAGGCTGGCTGAGGAATTCTGGGAGTTGAAGTCCACAAGTCATAAAAGGGCCAAGTTTGAAGACCCCTGCTCTAAATAGTAGGTATTCCTTGACTGACGGCCACAATTGGGAGGGGAACTTTTATTGCTAAGTGAGGTGGTCGTTAAATGAGTCGCACTCAATTTTACCACCCTTTTTGCCCTGGTTGTTAAGCAAATCACCATGGTCGTTGAGTGAATCAACTTGTATCTCATAATGTGTAGAAAACATCCTTGGTTCTGCAAGCTAATCATGATTTCTGGAAGTTTCCTGTTTGTGAACCTAGAAATTAAAGGATATCCTGTGTCCTACATCTCATAATGGGTTAATTTCTGGGATGTCCTACTGCAAGACAGGTCCATTACCTTAGATGACTTCAAGGAAATTAGTATCAGCATTTATTGAAGCCTGCTGAGTTCTTGATTGCTGATTAGGAGGGTTGTGGCTCCAGTTGTTGCGTTTAATTTAAAATGAAAAATGGGGATCACCACAATATTGAGTTCATTCAACACAATGTATTCTTAAGGCTAATCTCTTCCTTAACACACAGTTCAGCCTCCCTCTCATATAGCTTCTCTTCAAACTAGTGCCCTCTTGAAACTTGGACTACAGCTCCCCTTGTCCTTAGCTGTGTGCAGTGTTCTTTGAGTAGAATTACAGAGTTGGAAGAGACCTTAGAGGTCTTCTAGTCCAACCCTTTGCTCAATCAGGATATCCTATATAATTTCAGACAAATGGCTGTCCAATCTCTTCTTGAAAAACTCCAGTGATGGAGCACCCAGAACTTCTGGTGGCAACCCATTCCACACTGATTAATTGTTCTCACTGGAAATTTCTCCTTGGTTCTGTTCTGTCTGGCCCCTCTCAGCTCATTAAAATCCACATAAATATGTCTTTAAGAGGTTTATTTAACACATTTCAAAAGGATTCACTTCAGAGCACGCTGCTGGCATGTTGCTGGCAGGAACGGCCAAATCTCATTTATTTACATTTAGATTAAAACAGGCTCTGCCCACACCTTCCAATTACTCACTCTTTCTTTATCACATTGTCCAATACCTCATTATTCTTCCGTAGATTTCCAAAACATCAGAAGACTGAATTCAAAGGCAATGCTCCAGATATCAGGCTACTCCTTGATTAACGCTCGTGACAAAGGCGTAGTCTCTCTGTCCCCTTCTAATATAGTGTCCGATACGTCACTTCCCCTCATTACTTCCTTTTTCCACTTAACTGACACCGTCGCTTATCAAACCTTCGGAATCTCGGATCAAGCCATTTATCTTCTTGATCCAAATCTGACCCCTCACTTTGTGAATCTGATCCAGACTGCCTGTAAATCTCCTCCCTGTCTGGCTCAGCTGCCGGGAGGGGAAAATACCCAGAGGGGCCTGGCTGCTCTTCCTCGGCTGCCGGGAGGGGAAAACACCCAGAGGGGCCTGGCTGCTCATCCTCATATTCTGACACTTCCCAAGCTGGTCTAGGGACACTCACAACAGGTTCTAGGTTGCTTCTCTCCTTGATGAGTTTCCATCCGTTGCTTCTTGTCCTGCCTTCAGGCACTTTGGAGAATAAGTTGACCCCTCTCTTCTTTGTGGCAGCCCCTGAGATATTGGAACACTGTTGTGATGTAACTTGTCCACAATATTCCCTTTTGCTCCTTCCTCTGTCCTTCCTAACTGTTTTCCCAGCCCAGCCAATCAGTATTATGCTGAAGCTAATCATGTTGGATCCATTGCGCTGATGGTCATCCCTTACTCCTAAAAGGCTTTTTTTTTTAAAAAAAGTAATCAACATTTAGTTAACCAAGACTTTTTTTAAAAGAAACATGGATTTTACTATTTTGATTACAAAGCTCAGTGTTTTCCAACCTGATCAAATTTCAGATGTGTGGACTTCGAGTCTTAACTTTCTGAAAGTTGAAATCTGCACATCTAGAAATTGCTTGGGTTAGGAAATACTATTGTGGTTATCTCTGGAGAACAAGTTACCTACTATGTAGAATAGTGATTGACATTTTGGACCAGGATCAGAGAGAACCCAGGTTCTAGTCCACTGGAGTCCCAAGACATTGCAGGGGGGGGTTGTGTTCAATGGTGAAAGTCCAGGACTAGAATGGGGAAAACCTAGATTCTAGTCCTTTCTCAGCCATGCAGGACTCTTGGCCAGTAAGCCAGTGTGATGTAGTGGTATCATGTTAGATTAGGAATGGGGGCCCATGTTCAAGTCCTCAAGTCCACCCAGCTCATTGGGTGACTCATTGTCTCCTAGCTGTCCACCCAATCTACCACATAAAGTTTGTTATTATGAGGAAACATGGAAAAATTAGTACTATATTTTACCAGCAGAAGAGAATATTTGTAGCTGAGGGATGAACTGTGTGGGTCCTTGGTGTGCTCTGAGCTTGCTTGTTTTCTTGCAGACATTTCATTACCAAACTAGGCAACATCATCAGGGCTAGTGAGAATGGGGGTTTGCTCTCTGTTTATGTGCTATTTGCCCTATCAGTGTTGTCTGAAGACAAATAAGGCAACAGTAAACAACAACCTAATCAGGGAACCACCAAGAACACTCCCACCAACCACTTATATATAAACAGAGACCAAATCCCACTCCCTTCTAGCACTGATGATGTTACCTAGTTTGGTAAAGAAACATCTGCAAGAAAACAACCAAGCTCGGAGAGCACCAAGGACCCCACAGAACCCTGGTATATTGTGTACGTAGATCTATCAATAAATGTATCATTATTTATTTACCAGCTGGGGTGAGTCAGGTTGACCCCCCCTCCCCATCAGATAATATTCTGAAGACATACATCTCTCACACTTTGTCTTTTTAAACATTTTAATTAAAAAGAAAGAAAAAGAAAAAAAACATACTTGCAGCCCATTCACATGATCAGATTTCATGTGGCACGGATTTTATGAGATTTATTAATCTTTCCCCTCCCCCTTATTATTATTTTTTTTAACAGAGGCAATTTTGCAAGTATGGCATCAATAACAGACAGAGCATCACCCACAGGGACCCCCTTGACACATTATTTTCCAGCAAAGCAGTGTGATAAATTCATGGAAATCACATCCATCGAATACACACAGGGGAAACAAGGCACTGCGAGATATAAGCAGGCAGCCAGTGATCAAAGCAGTGATCCAGACAACCCAATTTTCAAGCTTCTGGCTGAAATGTCGGCCTTGCTGAAACAAAATGAATGGAAAACGGAGAGGACCAGGACTTTATAACGTGAAAACCAGAGACAGGAAGAGCAATTTCTAGCGAGAGCTGCCACCGTGGCCATCTTGCATTCTTAAAGCTGTAGATAGTTGGGAACGTCTCTGCCTCTCTTCCCGTAAGTGTTGGCCCCTACATTGGTAGGCGAGTAGATGGTTCCGATGGTGTTGCTGGACCGGACTAGGAAGTCTGCCAAGCGTTGTGTCACACAAGTGGCGGTGTTGCACTTCCGTTTCTCCAGATGGTGGCTGTTGGTCGTTAAAAGCAAATACATTTAACAAACAAGCCGACAAATAATAAATAAAAGCAAATAGAGAGACACATCAAGATGGTCATCTCCCATAGCCATTTTACAATGTACAACAGGTTAGTCTATGCTTTGAATAAATGCTTTATATTTATTCTTATAAATATTTGAGGGGGGGCATTTTTACAGGTAACTAGAGGGTAAACTCCATGGATGAAAGTCTTGTCACCTACAGCTTTTCTAATGCTCCTTGAAGGCATTTAGCAACAGCAATAGCCATAGACTTATATACTCCTTCTCAATGCTTTACAGTCCTCTCTAAGCAGTTCACAGAGTCAGGATATCGCCCCCAACAATCTGGGCCCTCATTTTACTGACCTCGGAAGGATGGAAAGCTGAGTCAACCTTGAACCAGTCAGGATCGGACTGCTGGCAGTGGGCAGAATTAGCTTGCAATAACTACATTCCAACCACTGTGCTACCCGTGACTCATTTAGTGACTGTTATAACCGTGAGAGGTCCTTGGTGCTCTCTGAGCTTGGTTTTTTTTATTGCAGATGTTTCATTACCCAAACTCAAAGAACCCTCATTTTAATCCTGAGTTACAACTATTCTCCGTTATTGTTACAACTGTATTTGTACCTGTTCCATTCCTAAAGCTGGGAAGACAACTGTTGGAGAATTGCGACTTTGAAAAAAAAATGGGTGATTTTGGCTGGATCAGACCCGTAGGTCTAATGTGCTCCAGCTCTGAGGTCACCCTAACACTGAATTTAATGGCCATGGGATGCTTGCAGAATTTGAAGAGGATTTTTTTTTGGGGTGGGGGGGAAGGGGTGGACAGTAGATCAGAATGGAATGGAATGCTTGAAATGTGCATATCTAGTTAGCTACAGAGACTACCTCTTTGTTCTAGGTTTACTGTTCTAGGTTTACATGTTGTATATAGTATATGTTGTATATAGTATGTTTTAAATGTGTGTTATGTATGTGTACACTTTGAGAGAAAATAACTAAATTTCATTTTTAATATGTGCCATTGTGCCCATAGGAAAAAATGACCATAAAGGTTATCTACTTCTAAAGATTAGACAGCAAACTAAAAAGCAGAGACATCACCCTGCCAACAAAAGTGCGTATAGTCAAGGCCATGGTTTTCCCAGTTGCAATGTATGACTGTGAAAGATGGACCATAAGAAAGGCTGAGCGCCAAAGAATTGAGGCCTTTGAACTATGGTGCTGGAGAAGACTCCTGCGAGTCCCCTGGACTGCAAGGCAATCAAACCAGTCAGTCCTAGAGGAGATCAACCCTGACTGCTCTTTAGAAGGCCAGATCCCGAAGTTGAAACTCAAGTACTTTGGCCACCTAATGAGAAGGAAGGACTCCCTGGAGAAGAGCCTAATGCTGGGAAAGATGGAGGGCAAGAGAAGAAGGGGAGGACAGAGAATGAGGTGGCTGGATGGAGTCACTGAAGCAGTAGGTGTGAGCTTAAATGGACTCCAGAAGATGGTAGAGGACAGGAAGGCCTGGAGGAATGTTGTCTATGGGGTCGTGATGGGTCGGACACGACTTCGCAACTAACAACGACAACAACAACTTCTAAAGAGATAATTACTATGGTCCTCTTAATCAATAGAAATTGAGCCGCCTACTATGAAGTTGAGCTTCTGCATTTTCCAGGTTCAGAAATCCAAACCTTTCTTCTAGATCTGACTGATAAGAAAACTTCATAAATGTGTAGCATGTTCTCAATAAAGCAAATACGTCTATATCGTGAAAATCTAGCATGATTTTTTTTCTTCAGGTATAAATTGGCCTGAAATCCAATAGACAGGGTTGAATTAGCGAGTTCTCCATGGCACCAAAATATAAGATTGCCTTACTTTTCTGTTAAGGTACTTGATGGAGCAATCATCTCTTGAAAATTATCCATGGGAACAATCTTCAAAAGGATCTGATAGCTGTAGAGGCAGCACAATAGTAAAAGGTGAGAAAAAGCCTCTGGAGTTGGACGGGATCCCATCAAGATGATAGAAGCTCCTGAAACACCCTGTTGATTTTCTTTGTGTAGAGGAAGAGGTGAGCAAATGATGAAACTCAATTTGTGAAACCAATATCACTGTTGTATTGAAGCTAAATGAAGGCTGCCTACCTTGTTCTAGACCAGGCCAATCACCCAATGTTGGTGGGTGATAAAAAAGTTTTATTTACAAAATGGAGACTTGTGAAAATTCTTTAAATCGGAAGTAAGTTTCATCTCGGGCAGACATTGCCTGAATGAAATGAAGCAATTTATCGAATTGATAGTGGACCACTGGTGAAAGATGAGCATTTAATAGTCATAATTAAGGCAGAAAACAGCTTTTTATAAATTTCTTGATATATCTTTCTCAGTGTGTGAGGGAACAAACGGATTTCCTTTGCAGATTTTATTAAGGTGATCAGAGTTTTATTCAGCATCTAAAAACATTCGTCTTTAATTTTCAGGATCCTCAATTTAGCGTAAGGCTTACAAAACACAAAAATATAGATTGCAGGACTTGATTTGCTGATCGATCCCCAGCCCTCCCCTCAGCAGAATGAGGGGAGTCAAAAGACTGGAAGTTGAGATAAGGGGAAATTCTTGGAATTCTGGTCATCAGATTTAAAATACTTGGAAATTAGTTGAAAATAAGGACTTTATCTGTTTAATATTTAAAAATTAGACCTAAAAGGAAAAAGAAAATTAATTATTACGAATATGTTTGATTTATTGATTAACCCAGGTAATATACACAATGATTTTGATTTATTGATGTATTATTAAGTAGATGATTTAATATGGTGGGAAATAGATAACTCTTAGGAAATAGAACAAGATTGCATTTAAATAGATAAAATGTGTATTTTGGATATTAGATTTTGTTATGAATTGAGACAAGAGAAATCTTGGTTACCCAAAGCCTGAAAATGATAAATAGCAAAGGTCAAATTGGAATATTGATGAGAAATTAAAAACTGGGTAAAAATTAATAACAGGATATGGATTGTTTATGAAGATTGAATGTAATTAAGATACATATAAGCTAAAAATTTATTGATAAATGTAATAATGATGTTTTTACTGAGTTGATATAATAACTGTACTAGCTTGAATACGAGACAGTAAATGTTAAGGGAAAAAGAGAAGAAATATTTGATGTTGTAACTTGAGATTTGTACTAAAGATTTTGTTATCGAACTATTGATTAACCCAGTCACCATGTTGCTTTTTAAATACTTAAATGTAAAATTGGAAAATTAATAAAATATTATTAAAAAAAAGAGAGATTAGCATCACTGAGTACATGTAGTCCTTGACTTACAACCGTTTGTTTAGTGACTGTTCAAAGTTACCACAGCACTGAAAAAAGTGACCTATGACATTGCGGCAACCTCAGGGTCACATGATCAAAATGCAAACTGCTCAGCAGCTGGCATGTGCATGATCCCCTTTTGTGACTTTCTGACAAACAAAGTCAGGGGGGGAAGCCAGGTTCACTTAACAACCGTGTTACTAACTTAACAACTGTAGTGATTCACTTAACAACGGTGGCAAGAAAGGTTGTACAATGGGGCAAAGCTCACTTAACTGTCTGGCTTAGCAATTAAAGTTTGGGACTCAGTTGTGGTCGTAAGCTGAGGGCTACCTGTACACAAATCGTTCTTTTTCATACTCAGCTGCAATGCTAATTTTTATTCCCCTTCAGAATCTTAAAACGTTTCCCATTTTTGAAGGCATTCTGCAGGTTTAATTAGATCAGTGGTTCTCAACCTTTTTCAGGTTGAGACCCCACTTGCACCACCCATGTGCGCCGTGACCCTGACCCGCGCATGCGTGGCGCGCATGCGACGAAAAAATAAATAAATAAATAAAATAAAAATGGCGGACTGCGACGGGCCGATCCGTGCATGCGTGGCGCGTGCGCAACGGAAAAAAATAAAAAAATAAAAAAACAAAAACAAAATGGCGGACCGCGACGGGCTGATCCGCGCATGCGTGGCGCGCGCGCGACGAAAAAAAAAATAAAAAAATAAGAAAAAACAAAAACAAAATGGCGGACCGCGACGGGCTGATCCGCGCATGCGTGGTGCGCGCGCGACGGCCCAAACCGCACATGCGCGGCATGCACGCGACGAAAAAAAAATTAAAAAAAAATTTAAAAAATCAAAAAAACGCAAAACAAAATGGTGGACCGCAGTGTCCGGTGACCCCCGTGAAACGGCCGTTTGACCCCAATTGGGGTCGCGACCCATAGGTTGAGAACCGCTGAATTAGATGGAAGAAGGCACTGGGCTTTGGATAAGGGGTGCAGACTATTGGTCCAAGCATCTGCTACATGGCCATTTAAATAGTTATCTCGTTTCTTAAATATAAACCTTGGTTTCCTCCCCACAGATTAGCCACTGTACTATAGCTTCTTGCAGGGGGTCCCCAACCTTTTGGGCACCAGGGACCAGTTCCGTGGAGAGAGGTTTTTCCATCGACTGGAGAGTGCGTGGTTTTGTGGGCTGCCTGCATCTTGCGGATGGGGCTTTGCTTGTTTGTGCGGCCCGGTTGCTGGCATGCTGCGTCCCGGTACTGGTCCACGGCTGAAGGGTTGGGGACCCCTGGCTTAGTGCATTGTGCCAATCCACACTAAATGAGTTTGTAGCTAGTTTATGAGGCTGTCTAATTCGTAGTTCAAACTCATGGAGTATAGCACAGCCCATTTGGTTAAAAAAAACAACAACTGTTCATGTGAACAGTGAAAAGAAATAGTACCAGGGGATGCACATAAAACAGGCATAACTCAAATCTAGACTTTACATTGCTAAGCTAACAGTGATTTTTGAGGAAACGACATCTGCCAAAAGGAGTTATATATATCTGGAGGAGGTTGCCCCTTCTGAATGCTGATTGAATTCAGCCATTATTTATAGTCTAGAATGAAAATCAGTCCTGATCGAGAAAGAACAAGAGAGATTGGGGGACCGGCACAAAATGTGCAGGAGGATATTAAAAATAATGCAATTGGATGTTCTGAAGCATAGGCACCTCTTCCCAACCACAATAATTAATTAATTAATTAATTAATCCACAGCCCAGTGAGATCCTCCCTTTTGTATTGCCATCACAATGTTACACAGAAGGTGTAAGAGTTGGAGTTGTCCTCATGAAGGACCAAGTCACATTTTATTCCCCCACCCCCTTCTTACAGATACCCGCATTCAGGAACCAGATTCACATATCAATCTAGACCAGCGGTTCTCAACCTGTGGGTCGCGACCCCATTTGGGTTCGAATGACCGTTTCACGGGGGTCGCCAAACACCGCAGTCCACCATTTTCCCCCCATTTCCCCTCGGCCATCGCACGCGCACCGTGCATGCGCGGTTCGGCCTGTTGCGCCGCGCATGCGTGGTTCGGCCCGTCGTGCCGCGCATGCGCGGTTCAGGTCGTCACATGCACACTGCACATTCGTGGTTCGGGTGGTCGTGCACACGCTGCACATGCGCAGTTCGGCCCATCGCTCCATGCGTGCGCTATGCAGGCCGTCGCGCCGTGCATGCGCGGTGCAGGTCAGGGTCGCACCGCGCATGGGTGGCACAGGTGGGGTCTCGGCCTGAAAAAGGTTGAGAACCGCTGATCTAGACTAACATGAGGCTGTCCTTGCACATGGGTCAGTTAATTGGGGCAGAAGGCGCTATGTAGCAAAACAGTTGTGCTTTGCTCACTCAGATTTAGGATTTCACAGGATGGGGCCAGCCCAGTCAATAAGCTGAGACAAGAGAAAATGGACTGTCAGGCACAAGAAAACAGGAACCAGGGTTGTTCAAATGAGTACAGGTAGTCCTTGACTTACAACAATTCCTTTAGTGACTGTTCAAAGTTACAATGGCACTGAAAAAAGGAAATTATGACCGTTTTTCACACTTATGGCCATTGCAGCATCCCCAGGGGCACATGCTCAAAATTCAGATGCTTAGCAACTGGTTCATATTTATGACGGTTGCGGTGTCATGCAGTCACGGGGTCAGTTTTGCCACATTCAGACAAGCAAGGTCAATGAGGAAGCAAGATTCACTTAACAACCGTGTTACTAACTTAACATATGCAATGATTTGCTTAACAACTGTGGTGAGAAAAGTCATAAAATGGGACAAAATTCGCTTAACAAATGTTTCACTTAGTAACATAAGTTTTGGGCTCAGTTGGGATCGTAACTCGAAGACTACCTCTACAAGTTTAATCCAGGCTAGCTCATTACAAGAATCTGAACTACTAATAGTCAAGGTAAATTGGTGGTAAATAAGAGCCAATGGAATTCAAGGTGGGCTGGACTTAGACCTCTTGTGGACACAAAGGGATTCCAGACTGATGACATGTTTGACCCCTCCCTTGGCTCAACCTGGTCATCTCTTGCATGGACCTTTCTTTAGAACATGTGGAATTTCATCAGAGAGACCTATTCAGGATTTAGGGAGGATTTCAGAGCAGACATTTTTAAATAGCTAATTGAAAGTAAACATGGTTCTTGTATTTTCAAGGTTCATCAATCAGAGCAGAAGACCCAAGGAGACATTGCATGAACACCATTCTCAAACTGGTCTATTCCGGTTGTGTTAGAAGTATAACGTTTTGAATTCCTGGTTGGAACAAATGCCACACTGACTAAATGTCATGGGTGTTATAGACCCAACCAGCACAGAGACCCACACGTGTGGGGAAGGTTGCTATAAACAGATCTGTGTTAATCATGCAAGCAGGTGAACGTACAAAAGAGCTTAGATGTGATTTTTCAAAGTTGCACCTTCAGGATATAACCCAAAGGGGGAAATTATACTATCATTAAGTCACTAAGTGGCAACAGTGACTCAATGTTTAGCTTCAGATAAGCTTTTAAAGGCTATTTAGAAAACTTGCTAATAGCATGAGAAGTATGAGAATGGCAAGCACTCGCTTTGTCTATTTTTCTGGGGTTGGTAGAAAATCTATCTACTAGATTTCTCAGAGTCTGTTCAAACTCTTCCTTGCCCACCCACAGTTGTTGAGAGTTGTCCCAATAAACAAGCATGAGATTTGACAGTCGAACCACAACTTTCAATTAAAAAACATAAACAAGAAAGTCCAGTTGCCTTTTGAAAAAGCACCTTTGGGACAACCATAATCTGGATGATTGAGAATCTCCATAGAAACTATCAATAAATGAAAGCTGTCCTGGGTCACAATGTTGAAGGACTTGTCCTGAGTATCACACAAGGTTCACACAAGCTACTGGCCTATTAATAGAAAGCATACTCCAGAGCTGGGTGACAGAATGATTTAATAAGTTGTGCCACTTGAGTAATTTGTGACGTAATTACATTAATGGTACATATTAAGAACATAAGAACATAAGAAGAGCCATGCTGAATCAGGCCAAAGCCCATCGAGTCCAGCATTCTGTGTCACACAGTGGCCCACCAATTGTACATGGGGATCTTGAGCAGAAAGAGAAGGCAAAACCCTCCCTTTCCCTTGACCCCCAACAAATGGTACTCAAGGGAATCCTGCCTGCCTCAACCAACATAGAGGTGGCACATGGACATCCGTTTTAATAACCACCGATACACTTGGCATCCATGAATCTATCTAGCCCTGCCTTGAAGCTGTCAAGGCTGACAGCTGTCATCAAGGTGATATAAATGTACTTCTGCATGTCAGAAATTCACAATGAACGCATTATTTTGTGTGCATGAAACTGTGGCTGGAGGCATGATGTAAAATATATTACAGTTGTCCCTATGTATTCTCAGGTCTCATAATTCCTAAGAATATCAAAAACTCTCAGGTACGACAATTAAGGACATATGTCTCTCTGTTATTCTGGAGCAACTAATAATGACAACATGCTGTCTTTGATTTGGGAAAAAATTTCATCATAGAATTACAGAATCAGAGTTGGATGGGACTTGGGATACCATCAAGTCCAATGCATTGGATGCTGCAGGATTCATTGAAACCCTGATTCTGCCTCTATTTGAAAGGGGAAAACCACTTTCCGTGCAGTAATTGGTAGCTCCTACTGTCCCAATATCTAATCTGTGTCTTCATCCTTGAAGTTTCATCCCATTAGTTCTGGACATACCCAGTGGAGCAAATGAGAATGAATGTGAAGTCTTTCTTTACAGCAGTGTTTCTCAACATTGACAATTTTAAGGCATGTGGACTTCAACTCCCAGAATTCCACAGCCAGCATTGCTGGCTGTGGAATTCTGGGAGTTGAAGTCCACATGCCTTAAAATTGTCAAGGTTGAGAAACACTGCTTTACAGTGTGATAGCTGACAAACAGCTATTATGTCCCTTTTCAGCCTTCTCTTCTGCAAGCTGAACATCTCTAGAACTTATAACTGTTCCTTGTAGGACTTGGTTTCCAGTCCTTTCACCATCTCAGTAAACCTTCTTTGGACTTGCTCCAGTTTATCCCTGTCTTTTTTTAAACTAGGGTATTGTTTTATGAACATGCCTACTACTCCTTCCTCCTCTTACTTTCCCCACAACCACAACCCTGTGAGTTGGGTTGGGCTGAAAGAGAGTGACTAGCCCAAACTCACTCAGCCAGCTTTCATGCCTAAGGGAGGAGTAGAACTCACAGTTTCCTGGTTTCTAGCTGGTGCCTTAACTACTAGATCAAACTGGCTAATTGTGTGTGTGTGTGTGTGTGTGTGTGTGTGTGTGTGTGTGTGTGTGAGAGAGAGAGAGAGAGAGAGAGAGAGAGAGAGAGAGAGAGAGAGAGAGAGAGAGAGAGAGAGAGAGAGAGAGAGAGAATTACAGACACAAACCTATCAGGTGCATCTATTTTGCAACTGCATCCATGTGCAAATGGCACCAGTCCATTTTCAGGATTCAAAGGGTTACCCAAACCAAGGAAACAGATTAATTCAATCTCCAGATTAAACCTGTTTTGTAAATACAACCAGAACGCTGTGCTCTCTCTCTCAATCATTTATCTGAAGCGAAACATTTTAAAATTAAAAAACTAGAAAATCAGCAGGGGGAGATGTTTGGGCCTCACTAGAAACAGAGGGGGAAAAAAGGGCGACGGAGGACTGTAAAAGGTGATAAGGTTGCCTTCTGTCATCATGAAGGCTTAGCATCCTCTTTATACCCACTACAGTTTAAGTCCATCATCCTTCTCTCCCATCTCTTCCCTGATGAAGAAAACTTTGGTTGTGCCCTTCCAAGTCCTAAAGCTGGACAATTCTTGGTTGTTGACAAAACTGGCAATTCTGTCCTGAGAATTCTAGCTCTCAACTTAACTCCCATAGATTCTCTTCAAGTGAAAGAAATAATTCTTCCATTTGAAAAGTTTAAAACAGTAGAGCAGACAGCAGTGAAGGCAGAAATACTGGTAAACATTCAATATGTAAAGAAGGTAATATTGTGGCCAATAGAAGTTCAAAAAAACATACATTGCCCTTCCTTGTAGTACAGAATAATCTTTAAGACATTTAATTATTTATTTATTTATCTATCTATTTATTTTTCATGTTTCTAGACCGTCCATCCCCATCAAGGATATATTTGAACTAGAACCAACTTAAAAGGTAATTCAATTTTAGGAGAATCGATTTGATCCTAAAATTTTGCTTTAAAGTTTACTTTTTAAAAAAACAACCCTAATAATACATAGAAAAAAGGTTAACATCTTAGAAAAAGGGGAGGGTTTTGTTAGCTGTGTATCTATAGCTCAGAAAGTAGGACACCTATCCATTAGAGATATTAAGGTACAACTGTGTGTCAGTCTGTAATAAAACTCCATGAGTTTGGGGGCACCCGTTCTGTCTAATAAATGTGATTAAAAGGCATACGTTCTCATGACTTGCATCTCCCCACCAGGGATACAATTGTCTGCTGGATGTTCCATAAGATAAAGCCAAAGAAGGTAGTCTTTAAATGAGAATAAGCAGCAAATTTCCCTTTCAGAATAGAATGGAATAGAATAGAATAGAATAGAATAGAATGGAATAGAATAGAATGGAATAGAATAGAATAGAATAGAATAGAATAGAATAGAATAGAATAGAAAATGGATAGGATAGGATAGGATAAGAAAAAAGAATAGAATAGGATAGGATAGGATAGGACAGAATAGAATAGAATAAGAAATGGGTAGGATAGGATAGGATAGGATAGGATAGGATAGGATAGGATAGGATAGGATAGGATAAGAAAAAAGAATAGAATAGAATAGGATAGGATAGGATAGGACAGAATAGAATAGAATAAGAAGTGGATAGGATAGGATAGGATAAGATAGGATAGAACAGAATAAGAAATGGATAGGATAGGATAGAATATAATAGAACAGAATAAGAAATGGATAGGATAGGATAGGACAGGACAGGACAGGACAGGATAGGATAGGATAGGATAGAACAGAATAAGAAATGGATAGGATAGGATAGGATAGGATAATAGAATAGAATAGAATAGAATAGAATAGAATAGAATAGAATAGAATAGAATAGAATAGAATAGAATAGAATAGAATAGAATAGAATAGAATAGAATAGAATAGAAATGGGATGGGATGGGATGGGATGGGATGGGATGGGATGGGATGGGATGGGATGGGATGGGATAGGATAGTATAGGATAGAACAGAATAAGAAATGGATAGGATAGGATAGGATAGGATAGAACAGAATAAGAAATGGATAGGATAGGATAATAGAATAGAATAGAATAGAATAGAATAGAATAGAATAGAATAGAATAGAATAGAATAGAATAGAATAGAATAGAATAGAATAGAATAGAAATGGAATAGAAATGGAATGGGATGGGATGGGATAGGATAGGATAGGATAGGATAACAGAGTTGGAAGGGACCTGGGAGGTCTTCTCCAAGCAAGGGGTCCTGTACCATTCTGGATAAACGGCTGTCCAGTCTCTTCTTGAAAACCTCCAGTGATGGAGGAGCATCCACAACCTCTGAAGGCAAAGCCATTCCACTGATTCCTTGTTCTCGCTGTCAGGAAATTTCTCCTTATTTCTAGTTTGGCTCTCTCCTTCCCAAACCTCTCCTTCTTTATCCACATCTTTATCCCCAAACTAACTACCTTTTGCATCACAGTGGTAAACAGCGATTTGTGCAATACTACACAAAAGTGTGGTTTCTTAGAGAAAGAGGAAGAGGGAGGAGGAAGAGGAAGAGCAGGAAAGGATTCAGCTTTAAAGTTACTGACCTCTTGACCGGTGTTGCTTCCAGGGAGTTTAAAGTAAGAGACAAGATGATGAAAATAAAAGGTCCCTTAAGACTGCACATTTCTCTTTTGGCTGCTTTCGAAGGAAAGGCGGGAGAAAGAAGAATTTAAAAAGCCAAGTTAACAAATTAGACAAACAACGAACACACGCACCCCGAATGTCGATTTTCCAGGATTCTTTTCCCGCTGAATGGCAAACCTTGCTGGCTAAAAGCTAGGATGGGGATTCAGTCAGGTGGCTAACCTGAGCCCAGTCCAACTCCAATTTTAAATCTTTTCAGTTTTCCTATCCGAGTTTATGAATTTACTCAAAAGAAAATAAAAAACAAAACAAAACAGGAGGGCATCTCTGCTCTCATCTGGCTGGAAAGAGGCTGCTATTGTGTATCAGGTCCAGCCCCTTCCTCTCCTGTTTATCTTTGCATTATCTTTCTGAAGGGCCGCAAGAAAGACAAAATATTCTCAACCTGAGATTTACCTGGAGGGTTAAATGAAGGTCTCTGCAGCAGCAGAAAAGGACAGTTTGAATTCCACTCTTCTAATCCAATAGTCTTTGCTGCTATCTTTCTGGCTGGCAGACAATGCTGCTCTTATATACTCCTCGTACTTTGTTCGGCTCTGACATCAAGCAGCAAAGAGAGAGCGACTGTGTGTGTGTGTGTGTGTGTGTGTCTATGTGCGTGAGAGAGAGAGATTGGCAGAGAACGATTCTATCATTAACTTCTGTCCCCATAGATGGAAATGCCCCAGTAAAAAAACAGGAGTAGAATAGAATAGAGCTGGAAGGGACCTCGGAGGTCTTCTAGTCCAGCCCCCTGCTCAAGCAGGAGAACCTATACCATCTCAGACAAGTGACTGTCTAGCCTCTTCTTAAAAATCTCCAGTGATGGAGCACCTACAATTTCTGGAGGCAAGCTGTTCCACTGGTTTATTGTCCTCACTGTCGGGAAGTTTCTCCTTAATTCCAGGTTATTTCTCTCTTTGGTCAGTTTCCAACCATTGTTTCTTGTCCTGCCCTCTGACCCTTTGGAAAATAATTTGACCCCCTCTTCTTTGTGGCAGCCCCTCAAATACTGGAATACAAATTTGATAAAATAAATAAATAAAATAAATAAATACTGTTATCATGTCTCCCCTATTTCTTCTTTTCTAAAGAAGCTAAACCCAAGTCCTGCAGGAGATGGATGCCTTTGCTCATCGCTGAACTTCAGTCGAGCCCATGTCAGAGGCCTTTGCGAAGTGATGGGCTAACCAGTTATGCCTGAACAACAACATCCAAAAAATGGGTTTGAATAAGAGCTTGACGGAAGTGTTCCTGCAGGTTAGCGGTAGGCTAAGTGAACAAATGAAACAGGACTTTTAGGAATTGCCAAGGAAAAACGCCTTGTGGGTGCTTCAGCACTGGAGGTTTTTAGGAAGAGACTAGACCAGTGATGGCGAACCTTTTAGAGACCGAGTGCCCAAAACCCTCCCCCCCACCCCTGTCCCTGCTCCGGCCTGCCCACTGGGCCACCCACCACCTCCACGGCCCACCACAGATCACCCAGGCAGCCCAGCAGCACTATGGTGGCCACGCCCTCCCCCCATGTCCCGCAGCATCATATGCGTGCGATGGGGCGCAAGGGCAGTCTTGTCCCCGTTGCCTGGCTACCATGTTCTTGGCTGCGCTGCTTCGTGTGGGCTGCACCCAGGGGCGACTCTCCTCCGGGGGGGCTGCTGGTGAGGAGGGGGCTGTGGGAGGAGGCGGGGATGGGGAGACGGTGCATGTGCCCACAGAGAAGGCTCCGAGTGCCGCCTCTGGCACCCGTGCCATAGGTTCGCCACCACTGGACTAGACAATCCCTTGTCTGAAATTGTACAGGGTCTCCTGCTTGAGCAGGGGGCTGGACTGGAAGACCTCCAAGGTCTCTTCCAGCTCTATTCTGATCAAAAAGGAATGATTGGGAGATTCAGAGTGGCTGAAAAGTGAAGAAAGGAATATTTAGGAAGATTACAGCCCTTTTTTATATTTATAAATAACTCAAGTGTCGAACATGCCTAATACTCCTTCCTCCTATTTTCCTCAGAACAACAGCCCTGTGAGGTGAGTTGGCCTGAGAGAGAGAGAGAGAGAGAGAGAGAGAGAGAGAGAGAGAGAGAGAGAGAGAGAGAGAGAGAGAGAGAGAGAGAGAGAGAGAGAGAGAGAGAGAGAGAGAGAGAGAGAGAGAGAGAGAGAGAGAGAGAGAGAGAGAGACTTGAAAAACTCCGAGGTCTCTTCCAGCTCTGTTATTCTGTTCACTAAAAGCCAAAGGAATGGAGTAGTGTTAGCCCATTTTTGAGGGCTGAGATATCTTTTTGCTTGATGTTAACGCAGTCTTCCAAGTCTTCCAAGGTCATGTATATGTATATAGATCAGAGGTGTCAAACTCAATTTCATTGAAGGCCGTATCAGCATTGCGGTTGCCCTCAGGGGGCAAGGTGGGTGTGGCCAGGGTGGGTGTGGATGGAGTGGGTGTGACCTACTGGGTGGGTGTGGCCAGCTCTACATCGTTCGCATCAAGGGTGCCTGTGGGGGCCTGGGCAGGAGTGGGATAGATTTGAGGGTCTCTGGCAAAAGGGGGTAGGACCGGGGCAAGTGCCAAGGCATGGTCCACTGGAGGAGCCTCACTGTTCCTCTCAGGCCACGCGAGGGAGGGGCTTATGGAGCTAAGACTGAATGTCTTTCAGCATAGATGGCCACCACAAAATTGTACATTGGTTCCCGGCTGGCCTGGGCCAGGGCCAAGGCAGTGGGGGCCGTTCCCTCACTGTTTCCAGGATGGCTTTGCGGGCCACATGAAACCACTTTGCGGGCCGCATCCGGCCCCCAGGCCTTGTGTTTGACATGTCTGATATAGATGATAGATAGATAGATAGATAGATAGATAGATAGATAGATAGATAGATAGGTAGGTAGGTAGGTAGGTAGGTAGGTAGGTAGGTAGGTAGGTAGGTAGGTAGACAGACAGACAGACAGACAGACAGACAGAATAGCACCACCCAAAGATTCTCTGAGAGGGAGATGGATGGTCTTGAGAATGCATGCATGCATGCATGAATGTATGAATGAATGAATGAATGAATGAATGAATGAATGAATGAATGAATGAATCCTAAAAGAGATCAGGCTGGCATCATTGTGTGGCCATCATCATTGCAATAAACGTGTGCATTTCTCTTTCTAAAATTACAGAAAATTTTAGAGAACACATAGATATTAAAGCACCCGACTACTTAGAAGCATAAAAGTAATAAGGCCTAAACAATGTATTCATGCTCACATCATCCACCTGCCTGCTTATCACCAGGCACAAAGAGAAGGTTGAGAAATAAAGGCTGGAATTTTGCAGGGAACAGGGTGAGCTGGCCAGCTTCTATGGACAACTGGATACGTTCTGTGTTGCCAGTTTGCTCAGCTGCAGCTCCAGCGGCTGAGTCTTTTTAGTTCTTTTCAGAGTGAGCTTAACATTAGAACATAACATAAAGTTGCACACTTTCCTCCACAGGGTGGGTAGTTACTTTTAGAGCAGTGTTTTTCAAACTTGGCATCTAAAAAATAGGAAGCAAAAGTTAAACCATCTTGAGAATCTAATCCTTCTTATTGCAGCCTCTTTGCAAGAGCAGGGCTTTGGTTTGTAAACAAACAAATGTCTGGGAATGTGTGTCTATTGGGTCATTTTTACCTAAGATCTACAAAGGGTTTGCTCAAGGGAACTCTCTGTCAGCAATCAGAATTTATTTCCCAGTTATTGCTCTTCTCCGCCACCACCCATATAGTTCTAAAACTGTGAAGAATAAGAAAAACCCGGCTGTTCTCTAGAGTGTTTTGTGATGATGTTTTTTTTTAACAGTCCTGCTAATAAGGGTGGCATCTTCTGGGTAACAAAGGGCAAAACAAAAATCAAGCCTGAGTCTAAAGATAAATATGAAAGATTTCAGGCAGCAACAAAGATGAACAAGCAGAATGAATGAATGAATGAATGAATGAATGAATGAATGAATGAAAGAATGAATGAGGTGGTTGTTCACTTGGATGAATTTATGATGGTAGGGAAGACCATGTTTATACTATTTGTTTAGCATCCATCCTTCTCTACTGAGGTACATTAAGCTACTGAGGTACAGGAGAATACACTATATATATATAAAAAGTGTTTTCCGGTGAAACTGGTCTAACAGAGCACCTGGTCTACCCCAATATGGGAAGGAGCAATCTACTATTGCTTTCGCCTTTCAGCCCCAGTCTAGGAGCTTTTAAAGGCAGACACTATTGCAACAAATTATTTCTGTGTTAAATTTAGATTTTGCCGACAAAGAGTTAAAAGGAGCCTAGTATAGCTATTTTTGAGCTATTTAGCTCTCATCAACTAGCCATACCCTTCTGAGATTCGAACCTGGGCCGCTTCCACATTAGGCAGCTATATTAACCTCTAGGTCACAAGTTCTCCTTGCTTTCATCAGTTGTATATATATATACACACATATATGTTTGTGTGTGCATGCGTATATACATATACATATATATATATACACACACACACATATATAAAGAATATATTCTTTATAAATATATTAAGTAAATAAATAAGAACAGATATTCCTTATGACTGAAACAACATGTGTCATACCGTTAAGGTGGTCCTTGATTTACATCCATATTCATCACTGTTTTATCTGCTTAACAGATACACTTACAAAAGATTTTAATGTACACGTAGCGATACCTGTGGTGTCATACCGGCCTACTTCTCTCTTTTCAGCCAGCTCAGCTGCTCCTGGAAAATAATGGGTTCATCGCAAGCCTCATCATCCAGAGGGTTCAAAGTGCTGGGTTTTAAGGGCTCCAAAAGGGAAGTGCTTCTGAACATCTAAGAGCGTCATCATTGGGGGGGAAGGGACAGGATTTTGGAAGATTGATTGCTTCTTAATATGATCTTATGTTTAATGTTGATTACTTTAATATTGAAAAAGCGGATTGAATTTCTACCTCAGGTTATTGAATTTCTACCTCAGGATCTTTTGTTAGGGATCATAAAAGATTGCACTACCGGTACTACTGAGATGAATCTAATTCTGAATTTGGTCACAGCAGCTAGACTGCTGGTGGGACAATACTGGAAGAAGCCAGAAATACCACCTATTGAAGTTTGGACTCTGAAAGTAATACATTTGGCAGAAATGGAGAAAATTTTGGCATATTTGAAGGATCGGTCGAATGAACAATACGTGATAGACTGGAAACAGTGGATAGACTATAGATAAGAGAAACACCAATCAAATAAAATGTAACAGGCGTACAGTTGAGGCTTGACGTGAGGAGTGAGGAATGTTTACCAAATCAGACGTTTACAAAGACTAATACTTAGTGTTGTATTTTAGGTTCTATGATGACTGCTTCTTAATATGATCTTATGTTTAATGTTGATTGTTTTAATAATAATTAAAAAAAAAGAAAGGGAGAGTTTTCTCCCACCAAACCTTTAGCCCGTCCATCTTTCTTGCTATTTTCCAGATGCTGCATTTTTCTCCACTGAACACAGCTGTGCTACTAATAGAACAGCAGTTTCCCCTTGAAAATGGGTATTTACTCTTGCAGAACAGGCCCTGGGGAAGCACAGGGGATTGCTTTGTGGCCTGATTTTAAATGAAAAAGCCCCTTCCTGTTCCATCTCAGGAAAATTTACTTCGGAAATGATGGCTGGACAGCAGATGGAAGATAGAACATAGTTCATAGAACAATAGAGCTGGAAGGGAGCTTGGAGGTCTTCTAGTCCAATGTCTGCTCAAGAAGGAGACCCAAACCATTCCAGCAAATGACCATTCAATCTCTTCTTGAAAACCTCCAGTGATGGAACGCCCACAACCTCTGAAGGCAAGTGGTTCCACTGGTTAATTATTCTCACTGTCATGAAAGTTCTCCTTAGTTCTAGGTTGGATCTCTCTTTAAGGATCTTCCACCTGTTACTTCTTGTCCTGCCCTTAGATACTTTGGAGAATAGGCCGGCCCACTGTTCTCTGGGACAGCCTTCAAGTACTGGAAGACTGCTATCATATCACCCCTAGTCCATCTCTTTGTTAGATTAGACATACCTAGTTTTCTCAATCAATCTCTCTTTCACAGATAAAAAAGGCTGAACAGACCTCTTGTTCTTTCTCCCTATGAAAACTATTGCCGGATAATTGACCTTGGAATTCCTGATGACCCTGCCTTTCATCCCTATCTAGAATAGAATAGAATAGAATAGAATAGAATAGAATAGAATAGAATAGAATAGAATAGAATAGAATAGAATAGAATAGAATAGAATAGAATAGAATAGAATAGAATAGTTAGAGGTCTTCTAGTCCAACTCCCTGGATCAGGCAGGAAACTCTATACCATTTCAGACAAATAGTTGTCCAATCTCTTCTTAAAAACTTCCAGTGTTGGAGCATTCACAGCTTCTGGAGGAAGGTTGTTCCACTGATTAATTGTTCTCACTGTCAGGAAGTTTCTCCTTAGTTCTAGGTTGCTCCTTTCCTGGATTAATTTCCATCCATTGCTTCTTGCCCTGCCTTCAAGTGCTTTGGAGAATAGCTTGACTCCCTCTTTTTTGTGGCAGCCCCTGAGATATTGGAGCACTGCTATCATGTCACTCCTAGTCCTTCTCGTCATTAAACTAGACCAGGGGTAGGCAACCTTGGCTCTTTTATGACTCGTGGACTTCAACTCCCAGAATTTCTGGGAGTTCAAGTCCATGAGTCATAAAAGAGCCAAGGTTGCCTACCCCTGAACTAGACATACCCAATTCCAGCAACCGTTCCTTATATGTTTTAGCCTCCATGGCTGATTTTAGCCCCACTAATGGCTGGATAATGGGGAAATGATCCATGTAATTTGGAGGCTACCATGTGAGAGAAGACTAGTTTACACAAACTGCTGGAGAAAGGAGTGGTCCAATATGCTATTCTTGACACCACAGGGACTTTATTACCTATTACTGGCATCCAAGTGAATTTTGTCTATTTGCAGGAAGAATTTAGGAATAGCTAAGGATGAAATATGCTTGAATTCTCATAACATGCCTTACTCTGCTCTACACCTTAGGTCTAACCAGATGCAACTGATACTTTCTGTCTGTAGAGGGTACTGTTGCCCCACTTCCAGGAGAATGGGACCCAAAAAGTTAGCAATTATATAAAGCACTGATTTGATTAATCACAGATAATCGCATTTTCAGAAACAGGGAGAAAATGCATTGATGGCTCTGAACTGTCAATCAACCTTTATTCTTGCACCCTTAAAACACACAGAAACATACACAAATACATACAGAGCCCCTCAGAATAAAAAAAAGATAATACATAGTATAAATGTATTACATCTGCTGACAAAGCCACCTTCAAATTTAATAAAGTAGGATATGTTCTGCTAAAAATGTTTGCGTGCCTTTTTGGATGGGTAGCAAACAATTCAGGAGAACTGTTTGTTGGACAGACAGTAATACAAGTTTTTGTAGTGGGACAATGTTGTTCTTCTTCTTCTTATTAAAACTTCAATTCGATTCACAGTTTGAGACTGGTAAAAACTAACAGTTAAGATCCTAACGAAGGACCTAAGACCTACAGTGAGGACGATGAGGATGATTAAAACTTATTTGGCTGCCCAATTCACTCATGGTGGTTCCTGATGGCTTACAAATGTAAAACCCAGTACAGAAACCAATTCTGCCACACATTTACCTCCAGATTGTTAAATCTGGCTTCTGTGGTGTAATAGTTATTTTTTTACAAAATAAAAAAATATTAACACTGAAGTGAAAAGCATTTGTGAAGGCACCAGAGATCAAGTCTACTTGTATCTCTGGGTGTTTTAAAATTTAACCCATGTTTTGCCAAAAGGAATCCAACTACATTATAACGTTGCCTGATGTTTCTGGATTCAACCCAATGAAAACAAGTAGTAATGATGTTGCTAGTTGTTGATTTTAGGTGCCTCATTTTGACTGAAATCCTAATTTCCTGTTCCTTTGTGAACCAAGAAAAAGTTGATCATTCCGGGCAGTGTTCACACAAAAACTGGACCCATTAAACCTAAGTTATCAACACTTAATTGTCCTGTTCACGTATCATGCTGTACTCCACTGAATATTTATTTATTTATTTATTTATTTATTTATTTTTCGGATTTGTATGCCGCTCCTCTCCGCAGACTCGGAGCGGCTCACAACATACAAATAAACAATTCAATATAAATCCGAAAAAAAAACATTAAAAATAAACCCCACACATACTCCTCAGTCACACCACAATCAACAATCATCCCCAGGCCTGCCGGCAGAGGTAGGTTTTTAAATTGTTTCGGAAGGCCAGGAGAGTCGGAGAAATGCGGACTTCAGGAGGTAGTTGGTTCCAGAGGGTGGGTGCCACAACAGAGAAGGCCCTCCCCCTAGGGCCCGCCAGACGACATTGTTTCACTGACGGGACCCGGAGGAGGCCGACCCTGTGTGCTCTCACCGGTCGAAGGGAAGTATATGGCAGAAGACGGTCCTATAAGAATAAAAGATGTTATGCCTTAATGTGACAGTCAGCTTTACACAACATGTTAAGAAAATGGCAATAGCATACTTACCATGTTTAATATAGTTTTACGTACTGGGCAAAGGTAAGCTAAACAGTAAACTTTGTCTTCTTCTTCTGTGTCTAGATCAGACTTTAAACTGCCAGAATGGTTTTGTCGTTGGCCCAAAACAAGTCATTATTGCTAGTCCTTGACTTACAACAGCTAGTTTAGTGATTGCTCAAAGTTACAATGGCACTTAAACACCCTTTGAATGGTTCAGCAGTATGAACGGATTTGCAGAAAACATTGCAGACTGCAGGAATCATTTGCGCTTCAGTTTGAGATGCAGACAACACAGACTCCTCCCCGACAGCCTGCGCCTGTCTTCAACAATGAAGGGACACAAGGCAGAAAACATCCTGCAGCCAAGAAAGCTCCACACCCATTTGTACCATGCAGGTGACCCAGAAGCTCTGTTCTGGGCCCAGTGCTCTTCAACATCTTCATCAACAATTTGGACGAAGGGATAGATGGGGAACTCATCAAATTTGCAGACGACACCAAGCCGGCAGGAATAGCCAAGATACAGAAGGATCTGAACAGACTTGAACACTGGGAACTATCTAACAAAATGAAATTCAGTGGTGAAAAAAGCAACTTTCTACATTTAGGCAAGAAAAGCCAAATGCACAAGTACAGCATAAGTGGCACCTTGCTCAATAGTAGTAACTGTGAGAGGGACCTCAGAGTCCTAGTAGACAATCACCAAAATATGAGCCAGCCGTGTGCTGCAGCTGCCAAAAAGGCCAACACAGTGCTAGGCTGCATTAACAGAGGGATAGAATCAAGATTACGTGAAGTGTTAATTAAGGTGACCAACCGTCCTCCTTTAGGGAGGACGGTCCTCCTTTTGTAAGTTCTGTCCTCCCTCGAAAAGTGTCCTCCTACATGTGCTCCTTTTCGATATTTGAAGACTAATCTGCAGGGCTTTTTTTCCCTCATAGAACGCTCCAAACGGCGTTCCGGCACCTTTTTTTGATGTTTTTTTTTCCAACTTTTGCATGAGCTGCGCTACTCCCCCTATTGGCTTTCAAAAGCCAATAGGAATTGCTGCTGAGCATGCCAAAACACCTGGCCAGCAAACTTTGCACATGTAAGGTGTCTGTAGAGAAGGCGAATTGGCAGGAACTTTGCACCCCTCCCTGCTACCCAACTACACCATCTCCTAGTTAGTCCCGAAGATACCTGGAGGAGACTGGAGCGGCGATGCCACAGTAACTTTCTCTTGATCTTTGGCCCTGCTAGGGCAATAATGGCTGCGGGCACAAGAGGCAGGGGCAGCGGGGCTGCTGTGGGTGGGGGTGTGAGGGGCGCCAGTGGCCGGCTGCCCCCCATGCTATGGGAGCCGCGAGGCCTGCTCTATACGGGGCTGCGCAGTGAGGGCGGTGGTGCTGGCAGGGCGGCTGCAGGTGGGGTGTGTTGATGGCGGGCTGCCCCCCGGGGCCGGAGCCAGCACAGCTGGTGCTTTGGGAGCCGCGGGGCCCACTCTACACAGCTGGCATCAGTGCTGGCGGGGCGGCTGGGGACGGGGGGTGCAGCATGTAAGCATAATTACAATATAAAATGTTATTGTTACAAATGTTTTTTATTATGCATTTATCATATTATAGTGTATTCTGTATTATTGTTGCAATGAATAAAATATTTATTTTATTTACAATATTTTTTTCTTTAATTTATTTATGTCCTCCTTTTCATTGTAAAAAAGTTGGTCACCTTATGTTAATACCACTTTACAATGCCTTGGTAAGGCCACACTTGGAATACTGCGTCCAGTTTTGGTCGCCACGATGTAAAAAAGATGTTGAGACTCTAGAAAGAGTACAGAGAAGAGCAACAAAGATGATTAGCAGACTGGAGGCTAAACCATATAAAGAACGGTTGCTGGAATTGGGTATGTATAGTTTAACGAAGAGAAGGACGAGGGGGTACATGATAGCAGTGTTCCAATATCTCAGGGGCTGCCACAAAGAAGAGGGAATCAAGCTATTTTCCAAAGCGCCTGAAGGCAGGACAAGAAGCAACGGGTGGAAACTAATCAAGGAGAGAAGCAACCTAGAACTAAGGAGAAACTTCCTGACAGCGAGAACAATTAATCAGTGGAACAACCTGCCTCCAGAAGAGGTGAATGCACCAACACTGGAAGTTTTTAAGAAGAGATTGGACAGCCATTTGTCTGAAATGGTATAGGATTTCCTGCCTGAGCAGGGGGTTAGACTAGATGACCTCCAAGGTCCCTTCAAACTTTACTATTATTATTACAGGTAAACCTCCAAATGGCCTCAATGATTCTCTGAAAGAATGCAAATGACCAGCTCTCTGCAAGGAGTATAAATCCTTCCATTCCCCACCATCCAGTCAGAGCTGAAGAAGCTTCTTGGACGAGAAGCGAAACGTCTTCAGAAACAAGAACGTCCAGTTGTCTCTTGAAAAAATCACCTATGGGATAAAAACCACAAAAGGGAAAGTCACAAAAAGGGATCACATGACCACGGGACAATGCAGCTGTCATAAATACATGCCAGTTGCCAGGCATATGCATTTTGATCCCATGACCGTGGGGACGCTGCAGTGATCCTATGGGTGAGAACTGGTCATAAGTCACTTTTTTGCAGTGCCGGTCAACTTCAAACAGTCATTAAATGAATAGTTGCAAGCTGAGTACTACCTGCCCTCTCAGCCCAACCTACCTCACAGCATTGTTGTTATAGGGTGACATGGAGAGAAAGAGACTATACATGACCTGGTTTGACTCTTGAATGAAGGACAGGCTACAGATCAAATCAACTGAAGAAATGATTAGTGAGAGACACATTCAAAGGTTGGGGAAGTTCAACACAAAGTTGAAGTTCATGCACATTTTAACAGGATTTAATCAATCATTTGCAGATAGAGGTGTTATTCTGACAAGAGAGATGCATTTTCCTAGGTTGGGGCAATGGGAATTAAAATGCAAGATACTTGACAGAAGCGTGAAAGCTGCATATGGCCATTAATTTTCAACCCCTCATGAAATAAGAACAGTATTCTACATTTTTGTAACCATCATCACTCTAACAGTAAGTAAACTATAGCAGCAATTTTTGCAATGCTATTTGACTTTTTTCTGAATGTTTGCTTGTTTAATTAATTATTATTATTTTTTACAAAGCAAAATGACAAATTGAAAACCATCCAAAAATGCTGAAGTGATTTAAAATGTCTTATTTCTCTTGATGCACCAACTGGACAATATAATCTAAAAATTGAGTAATTATGAAGTTAAAGTTACATAATTTTAATCTTCCTTCCTTCCTTCCTTCCTTCCTTCCTTCCTTCCTTCCTTCCTTCCTTCCTTCCTTCCTTCCTTCCTTCCTTCCTTCCTTCCTTCCTTCCTTCCTTCCTTTTTTCTTTCTTTCAGTGACCGTTCACAGTTAGGAGAGTGATGAAAAAAGTATCTTTATGACCAATCCTTCACATTTATGACCTTTGCAGGCCTGGAAAGCAGAGAAAAGCTGAAATAAGATCATAAGCACAGATGCGGGTTCAGGTAGTGACTGTTTCACTTAACAGCCAATTGCTGGTCCCAGTTGTGACTGCTAAACAAGGACTACAAGTAAGCCAGAGAAAGCTCAGGTTCATATAAGTCAACCAGGGATGGTTTGAAATCAGGCAGTGCCTATGTAGGTCTAAATAAATAAATGATGTGCAGAGGTCTTTTCCAACTAGTGGAATTACCAAATGAGGCAAGGGTGAGACAGACTGTTCTGGGAAGATGGGAGTGATGGGTGTAAAAAAGCAGTGGGGCTTTGATTGCATGACTGTGGCCGACATCTTGAATTCTTGGACCCTCCTGCCTCAAGACTCCCTTGCAAGGAGGCAAACGGTTTCACCTGGCTGCTCGATAGGGCCAATTTTGTGGCCTGTGGGGTGCTCTCAGTGGTTAATGTATGGGTAGTCCTTCAGTTATGACCACAATTTGGACTCGCTGCTAAGCGAGGCAGTTGTTAAGTGAGTCATTTTATTATATTATTATTATTATTATTATTATTATTATTATTACTATTATTATTATTATTATTATTATTTTGTAAACTTTTATACCGCCCCTCTCCCGTAGGACTCGGGGCAGTTTACAGCCAAATTAAAACATCACAATAATAAATATTTAAAACTAAATTTAAATTACCTAGGCTGTTACTAAAAACCAATTAAAATCCCATACTAAAACCTAACTATTTTATTTAAAATTTACATAAAAACCCGAGGAGCTCTAGGCCAGGCCGGCTTGATTGAAAAGACGAGTCTTCAATTCTCTTCTGAAGGTGCGGAGATCATGACACGTCCGGAGTTCTAGGGGGAGCTCGTTCCACATCGTCGGTGCCCCCACAGAAAAGGCTCTCCCCCTGGGTGCCACCAGCCGACATTGCTTAGCCTATGGCACCCTGAGGAGGCCCTCCCTGTGGGAGCGAACTGGTCGGTGGGAGGTATTTACTGGTAGAAGGCGGTCTTGTAAATAACTGGGTCCTATGCCATGGAGCGCTTTAAAGGTGGTGACCAACACCTTGAAGCGCACCCGGAAGACCACCGGCAACCAATGCAGCTCGCGCAGGATGGGGGCCGTTTGTGACTGCCAGGGCGCCCCCACTACCACCTGCGCGGCCGCATTCTGTGCCAGTTGGAGCCTCCGCGTGCACCTCAAGGGAAGCCCCATGTAGAGAGCATTGCAGTAGTCCAGTCTGGAAGTGACGAAGGCATGAGTGACTGTGCGTAGCGTGTCCCAATCCAGGAAGGGGCGCAACTGGCGTACCAGACGAATCTGGTAAAACATCCTCCCAGCCACGGCCGTCAGATGGTCCTCAAGGGACAGCCGTGAATCCAGGAGGACTCCCAAGTTGCGAGCCCTTCCCGTGGCGGCCACTGACTCACCCCCAATAGACAGCGATGGGGTCAGCTGACAATACCGGGACGACGGTAACCACAGCCACTCCATCTTGGAGGGGTTGAGCTTGAGACTGTTCCTCCCTATCCAGATCCGCACGGCCTCCAGGCATTGGGTCAGCACGTCAAGGGCTTCATTTGGGTGGTTCGGGGTGGAAATGTACAGCTGAGTGTCATCAGCGTACTGATGGAATTTCACCCAAAAACCTCGGATGATCTCACCCAGCGGCTTCACATAAATGTTGAACAACAAGGGCGAGAGGACCGACCCCTGAGGCACCCCACAATCAAGGGGCCTCGGGGTCGACCTCTGACCCCCTGTCAACACAAACTGCATCCGGCCAGAGAGGAAGAACCACCGAAGCACGGTGCCCCCTATGCCCAACCCCTCTAACCGGCGCAGCATGATACCATGGTCGATGGTATCAAAAGCCGCTGAGAGGTCCAATAGCACCAGGACAGAGGAACAACCCCTGTCCCGGGCCCGCCAGAGATCATCCACCAATGCGACCAAAGCTGTTTCTGTGCTGTAGCCCGGCCTGAAGCCCGACTGGAGCGGATCCAGATACGACGATTCCTCCAGGTGCTGAGGGAACTGTCGAGCAACCACACTCTCGACAACCTTCGCAACAAAGCGAAGGTTGGAGACAGGACAGTAGTTGGATAAAACAGCAGGGTCCAGAGCGGGCTTCTTGAGGAGGGGGACGCACCACTGCCTCTTTCAGGGCGGCGGGGAAGACACCCTCACTCGCCAAAGCGTTGGTAATCGCCTGAAGCCATCCTCGCATCACCTCGCTGGAGGCCAGTACCAGCCAGGAGGGACATGGGTCCAATAAACATGTGGTTGCTCTAAGACCTCCCAGCAACCTATCCACGTCATCCGGTGTCACGGAGTCAATCTCAGCCCAGATAACAGTCTCATGACCAGCCTCAGCCACTCCCGCTGGACCCCCTTCATCGAAGTTAAAGCCTTCCTGAATCTGAGCGATTTTGTCATACAGATATTGCACAAAATCCTCAGCTCTTCCCTCCAAGGGATCCCCCCTCACCTCCCATTGAAGGAGGGAGCGGGTTACCCTAAACAGGGAGGCTGGGCGATTATCTGATGACGCAATAAGGGCAGTGACATAAGAACACTTCTCTGCCCTTATTGCCACTAGGTAAGTCCTAATATGGTCTCTTACCCGTGTTTGGTCAGACTCAGAGCGGCTCGCCCTCCAGCTGCTCTCTAGGCGTCTTTTCCGGCGCTTCATCTCCCTCAGTTCCCCATTGAACCAGGGAGCTGATCGAGAACCACGCCGGTTCAGAGGCCGCAAAGGCACAACCCGATCCAAGGCACCAGTAGCCGCCCTATCCCAGGCCGCTACCAGCGCCCCGACCGAGTTGTGTGTTAGAGCCTCCGGTATTGGCCCAAGCTCCGTCTGGAACCTCTCAGGTTCCATCAGTCGCCTGGGGCGGTACCAAACAATTGGTTCCGCCTCCCTGCGGCGGGGTGTAGCGGTCTGAAAGTCCAAGCGTAGGAGAGAGTGATCGGACCATGACAGAGGAGTAATAACTATATTTCCCATATCCAGATCACTCAAACACTGACCAGAGACAAAAACCAGGTCAAGTGTGTTTCCCCCCGTGTGTGTGGGACCTTGAATTACCTGGGTCAGGTCCATGGCCGTCATGGAAGCCATGAACTCCCGAACCTCCCCGGACGCCTCGCCCGCAGACGGCAGATTGAAGTCACCCATGACTACCAGCCTGGGGACGTCAACCGCCACCGCTGCGATGACGCCCAGGAGCTCGGGCAGGGTGGTTGACATGTGGCAGGGAGCCAGGTACGTGAGCAACACAGCCCTCGGACCCCCAAGGTCCCACCTCACAAGGAGGGATTCACAGCCCACCGTCTGAGGAACAGTGACCTCTCTTGGCCTGAGACCTTCCCTAATCACAACCGCCACTCCCCCAACCCTGCCCTGAGCTCTTGGCTGGTGAAATGCAAGGAAGCCTGGAGGGCACATTTCCACCAGAGGGACACCTCCCTCTGGTCCCAACCAGGTTTCCGTAATACCCGCCAGGCCTGCGGCCCCCTCCGTAATTCGGTCTTGTATCAAGGGGGCCTTATTTGCCACAGACCTGGCGTTGCACAGCACCAGCCTATAGCCCGGGCCCTTTGGCTCTAAACAACCCAGATCACAAGTGGAGCCATGGGGGTCGGAGCGCGACACCGCTCGAAGATAGCGGGGGCGCGCTCCCATAAATAGATATGGCCCCCTGTTCCCGCGTTATGACCACATTATGAGCTTTTTGCCACAGCTGTTAGGCAAATCACTGCAGTTGTTAAATGAATCACACGGTCGTTAGGTGACTTGCCCCTTTGACTTGGACTCTGCTTGTCGGATGCCAGCGGGGGAAGTCACAAAAGGGGATCCCACGACCCAGGTTGCCGAAATCATTGTAAATACATGTTGGCTGCCAAGTGCCCAAATTTTGATCATGTGACCATGGAGTTTCTGCAGTGGTTGTGTGAAGCGTGAAGACCTGTCATATGTCACTCTTTTTTCAGGGCCTTTTCAGGAACTTTAAATGGTTTCTAAATGAATGGCTGTAACTCAAAGGCTACCTGCAGCTTCTTTAAAGTGCTCAGTTAAAAAACAACAACAAGCCCCACCCCTTTGAGTCATGTGTGTGACATCATTATACATGTAGGAAAAGGGCAATGCTGCTTTAGTCAGCCCGACTCTTTGCCACCTGTCCCCTCAGAGGTACCACTGGAGAAGTCCTTCCTTTCTCTTAAGAATGCATGTGGGTGGGTTAGAGAAGTAGAGAAAGAGGAAAGAGCAGAGCTGGAGTTGATGCAAACCAGCACAATGGATTGCAGGGTTATTTATAATGGGCATTACAGGTCTAGAGTATTTTTTGGCTAGAGGGCTGCAAATGTAAACTGTGGATAAATGGATTCCCAGTGAAATGCAGACATTGAATGATGGTATTCCCAGAAAACCTATGGACAGGAAATAGCCTTCCATTCCAAACAATCTGGATTTCAAATTCAGCACAGTGCTACCTGCAGGCTGGGACTCTGCATATCTGTACCATCTTTTCTTCTGTTAGTTGTTGGCTTGAAACACAAAAGGACAAACATAAGCAACGTGGGCATTTCCACAAAGCACCATTTCTACCTCCCAAGCCTATGCAAAATAATTTGGAGATGACCTGTGACTCTGCTCACTTCAACACACTTTGAAGATGCCAAGGATCCATGGAGAATGGCATGGACCAGTTCTTGTTTCCTCTCTAGCTGGCCAAAAGGAAGATGAGAGCTGATATTGGGAATTGTTTTGGCCTCTAATGAATCAACTGCTATTTCTTTATCTGGTAGATTAAAAATAAAAAAAGTGCAACCAGTTCTAGCAACAAATAACTCTAACAAAGAACAAAGTCACCAAGCAGCCAATTCTAAAGACCTGGTCATGCCCTACTTTTCAAAGATCTATTGTATTTTTAAGTTGCTCACATTTTATTCTAAACAAATAATTAGATTAAAAGGTACATATTGTAGATGTTTGCTAAATATCAAAGCTGATCTTGGAAGCTTAGTAGCTTTGAGCTTGGATATGAAATCACCTGTGGAATTCCAGGTTATAGGCTAGATTGGGAAATTGGACAAGCATCTCCGAAGGCAGAAAACTGGCAAGCCATTTCCATATTATTGCCAAGAAAACTACCCAGGTGCATACATGAAAGCACCAGGAATTGAGTTCAGCTTAATTGAGAACTTTTACTTTTAATGTAGTTAGGGATGCATCCTAAGAGACCGCATACAACTGAGATCTGTATCTCAAAATCCCCTATGAGCAACACACATTTTTCAGAGTCCTTTCTTTTGCTCTTAGTGAACAGGAGAGTATCTCTTCAGGGGTTAATGGCAAATGTTCTTGCCAGGCATGAAGGTAATAAAAGACCTGGTAGATTAAAATTGTTTGGGGATTAGAAATTCAGTCCTTAAAAGAGGAGGAGAAGAAGAAGAAAGAGAAGAAGGAGCAGAGGAGGAAAAGGAGGAGAGGGAAAAGAGGAGAAGAAAGAGAAGACGAAGGAGGAGAAGGTGAAGGAGAAGGAAGCATAAATATTACATACTGTATAATCTTCACATAATCTAATTTTGGTCCGAAATGGAAACTGACATCAAGACAAATGACAACCACAAGGTGGGTGATATTCCAGCTATTGACTACGCCCAGATTGTTGTGTGAATGTGCCAAAATGAAATTCCAACACAGTTAGGCAGTATGTCTGTGTCTTGGATCCATTTGTTATTTGGGTCATTCTTTTGGCTCAAGTCAAAGACCTAAAACAAAGCTCATAAGACTTCTACAAACAAAAACGTACTTTCCAAGGCTGTTCTTTTTGCTCTCGTTTTCCTTACTGCTGAAAAGCTTTTGTTCAATACTCCAGTCCTGCTTTTTTCCAGAAGAAATTGCAAAGTGTATAAAGTTTGGGAAACAGAGCCTCTGATTTGCCTCGAACAGAATTCCCAGGATATGGCTACGATAGAGGTAGGTCTGTCTTATTCAAGAGAGGAAAGCGGGAATAAGGCCTTCTTATTATTTTGAAGGGAGTAAATCCATCTGGTAAAAATATTAAAAATGAATACTTACTCAGGCATGTTGAAGGAGGAAGAGAAATGCAGTTTATCAACCATAAAGCCAGAAACTGAAATTTGTTTAATTAAAAAATATATATATTAAAAAGTTAATACCCTTGGTCTTAGGGTAACTTGCGGGCAAGGAAATACATGCTGTCAAATCCCAGATTACAGCATATTCGGTTTTTTCGTGGGCTTTCTTTGAATGAATGAGTCAAGTATTTAAAACAATACTACAGTAGGCTGCCACAATTTCACAAGCAGAAATGGAGGGGGAGGAACCTGCTACTGTTTAATAAATGTGCCATGATGTGGTTTTCAAATTGCTTAGTGGACAAGAAAGATTTATATACAAATGGGCATGGATTCAGTTGCAGCTCTGGTAAATTAGATGATGTCCAATTGGAGAAGAATTCTATAAAGATTCCTCTGTATGATTTTTGCAAAGATTGTTCTTATTCAGCGGTGGTGGGGACTGACTGCTTGATTCTTGCTTGTTTTTACGCTGCCCTGAGCCTGGTGCCAGGGGCAGGGTAGATAAATCCTAAATAAATACATAGCTTGATTCACTGATTTGATGCATGGACTTGTGCATTGGCTCGTCTATCCTTTCTTTCGTTCAAGAAGTGTTCGTAGCAATCTCTCTTCCTATTTTTCCCCCCACAACAGCTTCTCCTGGCAGCTAGGCTGGGCTGAGAAAACAAATCTAAAGGAATTTCTGTGGGCTGGTGGATTTGAACCCAGGTTCAAGCAGTGAAAGAGTGGGAGACAGAGCGTACACTGCTGGAAAATTTCATTGACAAACAGAGATGGGGGATAGATTCATTTTTCCAGTGTTATGATCCAGGTGCAGCCTTTGAGATTTTCTCCGTAGGAGTAAGTGATTACTGCTTGTATAGTAGAAAGAAATAAGACGTTGCTACTCCAGATGGGAACATTTACCTAGTCTTTTGCCAATAAATGTACTCATTCAATCCCACTTCTTTCTTTGCCTGATTTGCACTATTTTAACTCTGACCTTGCCTAAGGATATTAAATATTTGAATTACGTTCATACAAGGAGGATCTACAACAGGGGTGTCAAACTGCCGGCCCATGGGCCGGACACATCACCAGGAAACCATGCCCACCCCATTGCCGGCAACGGAGAAAAAGCTTCGATACCTCATGCAACGTCATGTGATGTCGCAAGTTTCACATATCTGATCTACAACAACATTTTGCAGTGCAGAATATGTCCAGGATATACTATTTTACTCTGACTTAACTGTTTTCGATTGTTTTGCACTTTAAGAGATCTCCAGGATACTGTCACCTTAATGCAGGGGTTCTCAACCTTGGCAACTTTAAGACTTGTGGACTTCAACTCCCAGAATTCCTCAGCCAGCTTTGCTGGCTGAGGATTTCTGGGAATTGAAGTCCACAAGTCTTAAAGTTGCCAAGGTTGAAAACCCCTGCCTTAATGTGACTATTGAGTTTAGCCCTTGACTTATACCCATTTGTTTAGTGACTGAAGTTACAATGCCACTGAAAAAAGTGGCTTAAGAACAGTCCTCACATTTATGACTATTGCAGCATCCCCACAGTCACGTGATCAAAATCTGGGCATAGGCAACCAGCAATTATTTACAACAGCTACAGTGTCCCGGAGTCATGTGATAGCTATTTGCGACCTTCCCAGCTGGCTTCAGAAAAGAGAAGTGAATGGGGGAAGCTGGACTCGCTTAACAACCGTGTGATTCACTTAGCAGCCGCAGTGATTCCATTAACAATTGCGGCAAAACAAAAAGGTTGCAGAATCGCACACAACCCACTTTGCAATTACTTTGCTTAGCACTGTAAATCTTGGCCCCAACTGCAGACATAAGTTAAGCTATTTGGGATCACTCCGATTCCCAACAACTGGAGAGTTTTCTTCTAATCTAGGCTGTATTTTTCATTTTACAATCTAGGCCGACAGACAGATTTCCACATATTTTCCCATCCACATATTAACCAGGCCTAACCTGACTTAGTTTCCAATATTCCAATTTATTGCCACCCACTGAGTCATTCTTTCTATAGATACAGTTGTTGTTGTTAGTTGCGAAGTCGTGTCCAACGCATTGCGACCCCATGGACAATGTTCCTCCAGGCCTTCCTGTCCTGTACCATCTTCTGGAGTCCATTTAAGCTCACTCCTACTGCTTCAGGGACTCCATCCAGCCACCTCATTCTCTGTCGTCCCCTTCTTCTATTGCCCTCCATGTTTCCCAGCATTAGGATCTTCTCCAGTGAGTCCTTCCTTCTTATTAGGTGGCCAAAGTACCTGAGTTTCAACTTAAGGATCTGGCCTTCTAAAGAGCAGTCAGGGTTGATCTCCTCTAGGACTGACCAGTTTGATTGCCTTGCAGTCCAGGGGACTCGCAGGAGTCTTCTCCAGCACCATAGTTCAAAGGCCTCAATTCTTTGGCACTCAGCCTTTCTTTTTTTTTTTTTAATATAAAATTCTTTTATTAAAACAATCAACATTGGACATAAAAACATATTGTGCAGCAATCATCATGGCACCTGATATACAATACTAAGTGTTAGTCATTGAAAACGTCTGATTTAGTAAGCCTTTTTCCACCCTTCGCGTCTAGCCTCAACTATACTCCTGTTACACTTTGTTTGATTGGTGTTTCTCTTATCTGGTTCCATATTAATGTGATCAACATTAAACCAAAGATCCTATTGCTAAACAATCATCCTAGGATATAGCATACAACATTAGGTATTAATCTTTGTAAACATCTGTTTTAGTAAACGTTCTTTCCTCCTCCCTTCCCCCTTCAAGTATACTCCGAGTACCTTTTGTTTGGTTGGTGTTTCTCTTATATATGGTCTAACTACTGTGTCTAGTCTATTGCATATTGTTCGTTTGCGCCTCTGAATTGACTTCGTCCCATTACTAGTGCAATCTTTTATAGTCCCTAGCCAGAGATCCTGAGGTAAAAGTTTCATATCCTGAGGTAGAGATTCAGTCCGCTTTAACAGTATTAAAGCAAACAACATTGGACATAAGGTTATGTTAAGAGGCATTAGTTATAGAACATATACATTCAACATTGGGTGTTAGTTTTTGTAAACATTTGATTTGTTGACCCTTCTTCCCTCCTCCCATCGAGCCTCAGCTAAACGCCAGCTGCATTCTGTTTGATTGGTGTCTCTCTTGGATATAGTCTATCCACTGTTTCCAGTCCGTCAAAAATTGTTCATTGGAGCGATTTTTCAAGTATGCTGATATTTTCGCCATTTCCGCCAGGCACTCAGCCTTTCTTATGGTCCAACTTTCACAGCCATCATGTCCTGTCTTAGAGTTTGGGTGGGGTATGTAGATTTTGTCTTTGTCTCCTTAATCTTCTAGCTTCAACTGTCCTGAATGGTTTACATTTGCATTTGACAGAGCCGGTTTCTGCTTGGCGGAGGGAGACCTGGGGCCATTAAGAAAAACTGGGCGTGCTTTTCTGCCTCTTTAAGAACCTTTGAGGAAATATGTTTTTCTGCCCTTTTAATATTTCTTTCTCTGGGGGGCTGGCTTCCCACAATAGGGTTGGAAGGGACCTTGGAGGTCTTCTAGTCCAACCACCTACTCGAGCAGGGGACCCCCATACCATTCCAAATGAGGGAAGTTAGCCCAGAGAAGGAAATATTAAAAAGGCAGAAAAATATATTTTTCCTCAAAAGGATTTTTTTAAAACCAAACCTGGCCCCAAATCTATCTCTCTGCCCCAAGCAAGAGCTAGCCCCATACAAATGCAGATGTAGAACCATCAGGAAGCTGAAGCCAGGGCACTCAAGAAGACAAAGAGAAAATCTGCATGAACCACCCAAACTCTAGGAGTCATAAGCCCCATCACACGGGAAGCAGGATATGATAATAGGATTAAACCACAGATATCAAGTCCTAGAAAAACACTCAGAAATAGCCTCAAGGTTCATGCCACAGGAACAGGAAACCATTCCAAACAAGGCTAGAGGGGGTATAAAAACCTACTGCCCATGTGCTCAACTTCTCTTTCCTCTCTGCTCCTTGCAAGGACCATCTTTCTGCTTCTTCAATAAACTGTAACCTTCTTCCCAAAGCAGTCGCCATTTTGCTTATTTATCCCGGCTTGGATGAACCAGGATGAAGACTTACTTCTGACAATTTGGCAACCCAGATGGGACTCCAAGCTAACCTCTCCCATGGACTGAGACTGGTAAGCTCCACCTTGCCGGCAGCAGACCCCCTTGTGTCTGTGGATGGGTCTCCCAGGCCTTGCCCATGTGGAGCCGAGGTAGTAAAGGGAGTTTTGAGAGTTTGAGCTCAAGGGCTGCTTTGGAAAGAAGGTGAAGGTGAGTATCTCTAACTTTTAAGTTTAAAGCCCAGGGGAACAAAGAAATGTGTGTATTTCTGTTTGTGTGAGTGAGAAGACTTTTTTTCCCCAATCACAGTTGGATTTTGCTCCTTCTGGTCTTTCCTAGCTGCAGAAAGGATCTGTTTAATTGGCAGAACCTGGAAAGCATGGGGGTTTGGTCAGAGCACAGAACCTTTTGTTAGGGAAAAGGGAGAGTCTGTGTGAAAATGAAATGGAATGAGTGAATGAAAGAATTGGATTTGGGCAACTAGCTGGTAAGGCCCTGTAAGCAAATCAAAGTTAGGAAATTAAGCCTCAAGAAGGGAGTGGCCACCTACCTCTGAGAGCAAGCGGAGGTAGAAGCTGCCTTTCCAAGCCAGGGAAATAGTTCCAACAGGGCTCTTACAGGCAAAAAAAAAAAAATAGAAAGCAAAAGAGAGGGGAAAAAAGAAAGATCTCACCTGGATTCACCATGGTGGGTTCAAAGCTTAGCTGTTCTGTGACTTGCGGTGTCTTGCGGCTAGGTGATCGGCCATTTTACTGGCCGATCTTCTTCTCCGTCGGCCCTCAGAGTCTGGCCCGGACACCTGGAGGAGCCGCCGCTCCTCCGCGGCCGAGCAAAACCTCCTCGACAGAAGTTGCACCCTCCAGGGTGACTTTAGACCCGCATAAGGGTCTACTGACAGAGGGAATCTAGCCAACAAGGAGACGAGTCTCCTTGTACGACTAGAGGCGCCGCAACCCGGAACTGGAAGTCAGCAGGAGGGAATGTTTTAAGTTTATCTGCTAGAAAGAGTTCACTCTTGCATTTAATAATATATAATAAAGTTGGAAGGGACCCTGGAGGTCATCTAGTCCAACCCCCTGCTCAGGCAGGAAACTCTATATGAACTTTATCAAATACCTTACTGAAGTCCAAGAAAATTATATCCACAGCATTCCTGTAGTCCACTAATTTTGTAACTGGGTCAAAGAATGCAGTAAGATTTGTCTAGTATGATCTGTTTAACAAAACCATGTTGGCTTTTAGTAATGATTTTGTTTGCCTCTAGGTGCTCGCTGATTATCTTTTCCAGAATCTTCCCAGGTATTGAGGTCAGGCTGATAGGTCTGTTATTTTCTAGATCTATTTTTGTTTTTATTTTATTTTTGAAGAGGGAAACTACAGCAGCTCTTTTCCAGTCCTCCAGTGCTCCAGGGTCTTTGAAAAATATAGTTCAGTGCTACTGAGATCACATCTGCCAGTTCCTTGAGAACTTTGGAGTATAATCCATCTGGTCTTGGTGATTTGAACTCTTCTAGGCTGGATAAGTGCTTGCTCACCATTTTCTTGCCTAACTTAACTTGTGCTTCTAATCTATTTTTTTATGGTACTGTTTTTGATAAGTTGGACTGCTTGTTTTTTTATTATTTTTGACTGTGGTCACAAGCCTTAGTTCATTTTGAACCTGAGCTTCCTTCACCTCATCTTTGCAGGCTCAGACTATTTGCTAATATTCTGCTGTAGTTATGTGACCCTTTTCTTTTTTTATACTGGTCCCTCTTAAATTTATCAGATAATTCTTTATGCAGCCAAGCTGGTTTCTTGTGAGAACTATTATTTTTCTTCTTTGTTGATATTGTGCTAGACTGGATTTTTATTATCTCACTTTTCAAAATTTCCCAAGCTTCTTGAGTTGTTTCCCCTTGAAGATTCTCATCCATGGAATCCCTCCCAAGCCTTCTCAAGTTTATTGAAATTAGCTCTCTTAAAGTCTAAGACTCTAGTTTGACTGTTCTATTGCTTGTGCTCCCATAATGTTGAATTCCAATATTGCATGATCACCCCCCCCAAGGTTCCTGTGGCTTCAACACCTTTTATCATTTTGTCTTTGTTAGTGAGAATTAGATCCAATGTGGCTAATCCCCTAGTTCCCTCCTCTACTTTTGAGAAACAAAGTTGTCTGCGAGTTTTGTCAGGAATCTGTTTGATCTTCCACTTAGTGCAGAGTTTGTCTCCCAGCTGATGTCAGAGTAATTAAAGTCCCCCATTACTATTGTCATGTGCTTCCTATATACTTTAGTTGAGTTCTTATATCCTTTCATGATTTCCAAAATTGTCATTCCTGATTGGTGAATTTAAATTTGTCTTTTCTGATTTTTTGCTCACTCTGTTGTTGGGTTAATTTCCTTCTCAATTCTGTCTAAAAGGTGTTAAATTTGTTCCGGGGGGAATCCAGTTTTGAATTATTTTATTGGAGTGAGGAGGGGGTGTCTTGCCTGCTGGGTTCTTGACCCAAGTTCTGGAAAATCATTCTGCAATGTGTTGTAAATGAGTTCGTGTTCTAAATGGGTTTTATCTATCTATCCCTTTTCCTGAAAATGCGTGTCTATCTACAAGAGCCTTTTAAAGTTCAAGTCTGCTTGTTTGGGGAAATAATTTCTTAAGTTACTTTTCTTACCCTATCACTAACTGGTGAAGCTATAGTGAAACTTTTCTGAAACAAATAAGCATGTTCCAATCTCTAAAATAATGTGGTCTATTTTGGAATAAATGTTAAAGGCAGATTTTCCTGCCCCTGGCAAGTTGCACATATTAAAATATTAGGTTTTTAAAATTATTTGGAGTTTTCAGCATTCTCAAGCTGCCTAGCATTTTTTTTCTTCCTCTCAAGTTGCAAGTTCTTGTCCTTATCTGTCCTCAAATCTGCGATTGTCCCCATTTGTCTATCTGTTTCTCTTATAATTGCAGTATTAATGCCTTTTCAAACTGCCTGCAAGCTACCCCCCTTCCAATTTCTTTCTTGCCCTTTGTTCTCCATACCTTTTGTCTGCCTCCCCCAGGAGAGTCCACCCAGAAAAGGGGGGGAGACCTTGTTCTTGTATCTTTCAGCCCTGCAATCCTCCCCCAAACCTTTGGAAGCAGAACACACAGACCCAGATGCTGCCTCCATTCATTTGAGCCATGGAATTGGGTTTTGAATCCAGCCATCCACTAAAAAGCCACCATGCAATCTGAGTGGAACATCTTCCCAAGTCCTACCATTCCCCAGATGCCTGTGAGAGCTGCAGAAGGAAGGAGTCCTGGAGCCACTGGTGCCTTGTGAAGCCTCAGAAGAGAAAATTAGACTGGGAGGGAGGGTGGAAACCCACTGTAAACTTTTCTTTCTTACCCCATTTGTATTGTAACAAGCCAGTTGAATGTATTAATGGAGAGATGGCATTTGGGAATAGTTGGCAGAACAAGTACTGAACACCTTGGACTTCTATCTGGTGGGAGGGAAAATTTATCCAGAATGTTTGTATTGCCTGTTTGTATTAGTAGTTGCACACACACACACACACACACACACACACACACACACACACACACACACACACACACCATTCAGAGTCTATCCCCTCCACCTACCTTTAGTAAAGTCCCCCCCCCAGGCTGATTTTTTGCTCTATTGCACCAAAGCTTTGCAAGCACAACTTCCTGAAAATTCCAAGGGGGAGGGAACTAGTCCCCCTCAGGTGATTTGCAATTCTTATGCCCTGACTAAGGAAGCAACAGGAAAGATCCCCAAACCTCAGCCCTGAATATCTTGCACTGTTGGACTCAGATTGGGATTCCTAGAGCTCATTATGTGCAATTTAAAGAAAAATTTAATAGCCTGGCATATTGGCTAACCTTAATTGGACATTACAAACCTGGATGCACTGAACTAAGAGCTAAGGCAGGAAACAACCCTTGAAAATGGGCAGCCAGTGGTTATGTACTAAGGAAAACCATGGCTGTGAAGAATTTTGAGAGGTATGCAAACCTGACTGGAAGCTAAAGGTGACATCCAACATTTGAAAATGATTGGCACAGAATATTGGACACTATAAATTTCTTTTCCATCTAACAAAATTTTTGCCCTGACTTTTGGAACTTTATGGGTGCAAGCTCCCCTTTTGGGAGCCACTAAAGGGATCTTTTTCTGCTGCCTCCATTAATGTCTTATTTTTCTTTGGCTTAACATTTTAAAAGGTTGCCTACCAAATCTCCCTGACCAGATCAATTTTAATATTGTGCCAATAAGTGTGGACATTCCCACACTTAAGGCACAAAGTGGGGATTGAAGGAAGTTAGCCCAGAGAAGGAAATATTAAAAAGGCAGAAAAATATATTTTTCCTCAAAAGGATTTTTTAAAAACCAAACCTGGCCCCAAATCTATCTCTCTGCCCCAAGCAAAAGCTAGCCCCACACAAATGCAGATGTAGAACCATCAGGAAGCTAAAGCCAGGGCACTCAAGAAGACAAAGAGAAAATCTGCATGAACCACCCAAACTCTAGGAGTCATAAGCCCCATCACATGGGATGCAGGATATGATAATAGGATTAAACCACAGATATCAAGTCCTAGAAAAACACTCAGAAATAGCCTCAAGGTTCATGCCACAGGAACAGGAAACCATTCTAAACAAGGCTAGAGGGGGTATAAAAACCTACTGCCATGTGCTCAACTTCTCTTTCCTCTCTGCTCCTTGCAAGGACCATCTTACTGCTTCTTCAATAAACTGTAACCTTCTTCCCAAAGCAGTTGCCATTTTGCTTATTTATCCCGGCTTGGATGAACCAGAATGAAGACTTACTTCTGACACAGACAAATGACTGTCCAATCTCTTCTTGAAAACTTCCAGTGATGGAGCACTCACAACCTGCTGTTCCGCTGGTTAATTGCAGTCACTGTCAGGAAATTTCTCCCTAATCATGTTGCTTCTCTCCTTGATTAGTTTCCACCTGTTACATCTTGTCCTGCACTTAGGTGCTTTATGGTTTAGGGCATAATCACATATGTAATCTTTAGAACTGCTACGTTTCTAGTCAGAGCTTTTCAGAGGAACACATTGGTGCAGCAATGTAAAGAGGATGCATTCAATTAAACAATTACTGTTTTGTATTTCTGTTCTCATCTAATGCTTCTGCATTCTGTTTTATTTTATGTTATTTTATCTCACTCTTTTATCTTTCATTCCATTTGATCTTCCTCTATTTCAGCGGTTCTCAACCTGTGGGTCGCGACCCCATTTGGGGTCAAACGACCGTTTCACGGGGGTCGCCAAACACCACAGTCCGCCATTTTTCCCCCATTTCCCCTCGGCTGTCGCGCACGCGCCGTGCATGCGCGATTCGGCCCGTCACGCTGCGCATGTGCAATTCGGGCTGTCGCGTGCGCCGCGCATGTGCGATTCGGCTCGTTGCGCCGCGCATGTGCAATTCGGGCTGTCGCGCGCGCCGCGCATGTGCGATTCGGGCCGTTGCGCCGCACATGCGCAGTTCGGGCCGTCATGCACACGCTGCGCATGCGCAGTTTGGGCCGTTGCACCGCACATGCACGGTTCAGGCCATCGTGCCACGCATGTGCGATGCAGGTCAGGGTCACACCGCGCATGGGCGGCGCAGGTGGGGTCTTGGCCTGAAAAAGGTTGAGAACCGCTGCTCTATTTTATCTCATCTTACTTCACCTTATGTTATTTCATTGTATTTTTTGCTGCTGACACCTATTGCTTTTTTGATATGACCAATTGCCTAATCAATAAAGCTACACTGCACTATATTGGAGCAGGAAGAAATGTTGCAGATCTGTTACAGATTGTATTTAACGTTAAAGTTTGGTTTCCAAGGACCATGTAGAGCTTGGGTCAGGACCTAAAATTCGATAAATAAAATTACTATCCCTGTTTGTATTTATAATGGGGCTTAAATCAACAGTTTCTCCATATTTCAGACTTTTCAAATGGGCCTAAGATCTGGTTCTATCTCTTTTTTGATACCTAGAGTCAACAGTTTCAGTAGAAATTTCATGTACAAAAATGGAAAATTAATATCTGTATCTTAACACTTCCATTTGCTTCTAGTGGTATCTTCAGCTTAGCTCCCCCAAATATCTACACCTCTCTCTCTAGTTTTGAAAGTTTGTTTGATCATGACATCCATGTTTGTTTCTCTCTCCCTTCTTCTAGACGGTCAGCAAGACTGAGGCAAATAGCCACAAAGAGGACATCGTAGCTAGTCCAAAAAGTGAAATGAAGGGCCGTAAGAAGTTACTGTCTGGCTATTCCCTGTCCAAACTGAAGGTATCAGGATCTTACAATTCCCATGTTACAATTTATAAGTCAGTGTAAAACTTATCTGATATATAGATTGCTTGTGGAAATCCAACTGGCAATATATGTTATTCTGTAGGATCATTCATTCATAACTTTAAAACCCAACAGGAAGGAATGTGAGAATCTTCCATCATGGAGTGAATTGCATTCACAGAGTGGATTTACAAACACATTAACTGGGGATTAGATGATTTGTTCTTCAAAGTAGTTCACTGCCTTTGGCGATGTGGCCAACAGGTGAAGAAATAATATGGTTTATGTGAGGTAAATGTCGTAATGGTGGACTCCTACCCTAAGTTTAGGCTTAGTACTTTGAACCCAGATGTGAAATTGGAAAAGAGTATTTCATAGAGTATGTTGAATCTAATCTGTTGCTTCTCTCAAATACTTTTACCGCCAGTTGTAATTGTTCCAACTGAATAAAAAGTGAAGAGTTGAAAGAGGCAGTTGACCCCTTTGCTTTATACAATATATAAGCTCAGGATTTGTGAACTAACAGGTTTTTGCTAGTGCCAATGGACTTTAAACTGGACCTTTATTCTGGAAGCTCTGTTAATATATACCTGAATTAAGCAGCCAGCTGAGGGATTCTGGGAGTTGAAGTCCACACATCTTAAAATTGGCAAGGTTGAGAAACATTGGTCTAGATCAGCGGTTCTCAACCTTTTCCGGGGCTTGACCCGGCCCGCATCGTGCATGCGCGACGCGACGGGCGCTTCGCGCATGCACGGCGCGACGGGCGTATCGCAAAGGGGAAAAAAATGGCCGACCGAAAAAAAATGGCCGACCCAAAAAAAAATGGCGGGCTCGCATCGCGCATGCGCGGCGCGACGGCCCGCATCGCAAAGAGGAAAAAAATGGCCAACCAAAAAAAATGGCCGACCAAAAAAAATATGGCGGACTGCGGCGTTTGGCGACCCCCGTGAAATGGTCGTTCAACCCCAAATGGGGTCGTGACCCACAGGTTGAGAACCACTGGTCTAGACCCATATAGCAGATAGGAGACCCCACCCACAGAATAGATAATTCCACTATTGAAATGGTTAGTAGTAATTGCAGACTGCAGAGTTTTAATCAGATTTTTTTTCTTTTTCAGTTCTGTCTGAGACTGACTTTAGAAAGTTATGGGTATAAAACATGAAAGAGTGAATATAAATGCTCTTTAGAAAAACAAAAACAAAAACAGGCTGTTTTGGAAAATAATAGCACAACGAAGAAACAGATTTTAGGAATAATCCATCCTGGATTGTGCTGAGTTTATAGTTTCTTGCCCTACAAATAAATATGTTTGCGCGTGCACGCGCACACACATGCACAAACACACACACACTGAATTCTATACATGTTCATTCAGGACCAGGTTAGATTAATGTCAGTGGGATTTTTACAGAGAAAGGGGATAGAATTTGGGAGAACTTTGGTCCTAGATGCAGTAAAAGATGTATTATTTGCTTATTTTGATTCATATGGCTGCCCATCTTGATAAGGCAATTCTGGGCAGTGAACATGGTTAGAAACATCAATGCAACAATTAAAAGGAGAAAGAGAGAAGCACAACAAAAGCAAAAAACATGAGAACAAAAGAGCAAACAAGGCTAACTCTTTGACAATAATACTTTGTAGGCTTGAGTAATCTCTTGATTCCTTGCCAGGAAGAATGTGAACATCTGTTAAAATATACATAATGTTGGTTTCCTGCCAAAAGTTAAATGGACACGTGAAAAGTTAAATGGACACTTTCAGACTCTCAGATTTGCAAGATTTGTTTAATGTAGGCTTAAAATAAAGTAGAATTGGTTCATCTAGGCCAGGGGTAAGCAACCTTGGCTCTTTTATGACTCGTGGACTTCAACTCCCAGAATTCCTGAGCCAGCCTGGCTCAGGAATTCTGGGAGTTGAAGTCCACGAATCATAAAAGAGCCAAGGTTTCCTACCCCTGATCTAGGCATATTTCCCGTCTGGTGCACCTGGTAAGGCTGACGTCAATCTTGTAAGTGTGGAAGTACAATTCACCTGCCATCTCTTCCTAGCCTCTTTTGCCCCACCACTAAACAGCTGCAGGCTGTGCTGTCTCTTATCTAGGCAGCATCTCTTTGTCTCCCAAGGTCTTTCCCACACACCATTAGAGAAAAGGTGTAATGTTGAAAGAGATGGAGTTCAGGGTATGGAAATCTTTGCATATGTATCTATTGCAAGAAAATATAATTTCTATTGGCTCAACGTTTGGCCTATCCAAAAAGTTCATTTTCAAAATTGTCAAGAATTTTGGTGTGCTAGACTGCCACTCGTAACTCTCAGGGAAAAAGAAAAGAATATCCTACTAATTTTGCAGATGGTGTCCATAGTCTGCAAATAGAACAAATGAGATTAAAGCTAAACTGTCTTAAATTACCCTAACCTTTTAAAAGCTAACCATTTGAGAGTGAATCTGATACCTTTGTGACTCTCTTTGCAACTGTTCTGACAGTTACATAAGGGAGCAGGAATACCACTTGGAAAAGCCAGAAAAAGGGAGAAATTGCATATATATGCTTGTCAAAAAAGGAAACTGGGCCACTGTAGGGAAAAAGGACATCAGTGCCAATACACATGTATGCAAATAAACTAGAAATATTCTTAAGCCATTGTTTGCCAAGTTGCCCCCCCCCCCCCGGCCAACTTCACACAATACAGTTAACCATAAACACCAGCCAGATTCATTAGCTTGGTGTGCTTTATCCAAATAGGATCCAAGCCAAAAAGGTAGATTAATATCTCTTTATTTATGCATAAGCATCTCACTCAAAGAGAAAGCAACTTAGAAAATCATTTTATATACATTTCAAACATACTGGATATGGAACGTGTTCTTTCATTGGCTAACATCATTTGACTCATTGCTGATGTTATCCATGTAACATGTAAGGTGTTATAGCATTCCATAATATTCTTAGCATGATCTTGTTAATGCTCATTGTTATATTCAGGAAGTGAGTTTGTGAGTTAATAAAGTTCAAAAGCTAATCAAGGAGAGAACCAACCTAGAACTAAGGAGAAATTTCCTGATAGAACATTTAATCAGTGGAACAACTTGCCTCCAAAAGTTGTGGGTACTCCAACTCTGGAGGTTTTTAAGAAGAGATTGGACAGCCATTTGTCTGAAAAATGGCATAGGGTTTCTCAGGGGGTTGGAGTAGATGACCTCCAAGGTCCCATTCAACTCTACTATTCTGTTAAAACTATGTATGATCCTTGTCCTTGACAGGTTTGAACCAGTCCTTCTCAGACTCTACGTTCCTCATGAAGAACTTGCTTTGTTACTTCATGGAATTAGAAACATTAATCAAAGAAACTCCTAGATACTGAAAACATTATTCAAAGATCCCACATCTCCAGGGCTGCATATTTCTTTTAGTCATCTGTGCTAATTTGCCCCTCTTGCTTCTGGTGGTCAAATGCTATAATTCATGGGTGTCAAACTCGATTGCATCATGTGACATATCGTGACATATTACAACTTTGTGAAAGAGTGCCTGGCCTGCTTTGTTTCTACTTGGAAGACATAGAATCATATGGCTGGAAGGGAGCTTGGAGGTCCTCTAGTCTAATCCCCTGCCTAAGGCAGGAGACCTTATACCAGGAGTCTTCAAACTTGACCCTTTTATGACTTGTGGACTTCAGCTCCCAGAATTCCTCAGCCAGGCACACTGGCTGAGGAATTCTGGGAGTTGAAGTCCACAAATCATAAAAGGGCCAAGTTTGAAGACCCCTGCCTTATACCATCCTTGACAAATGTCCTATTTTTTCTTGAAAAGCTCCCGCAATAGAACACCTACAACTATAGGAGTCAAGCTGTTCAACTGATTAATTGTTCTTACTATCAGGAAATTTCTCCTTACTTCTAGGTTGGATCACTTCTTGATAAGTTTCTATCCCTTACATCTTGTCCTGCTCTCAGGTGTTTTGGAGAACAGGTTGACCCCTTCTTCTCTATGAAAGCCCCTCAAGTACTGAAAGACCTTTGGACTTCTTGCTTGAGAAAGATAAAAATGAAGTTTAGATGTTAGGATTTGATGATTAGATTTGTTATGCTTGTGTATTTTTATTGCCACTATTAGACATGTATGCTGTATATTCTTTTGTTTATGCTTAAACTTAGAGTAAGAGATTATTTTGTTATATAATTCTAATGTTATTTTTATTGTCTAATTGATCAATTTTATACATTGTATTTGTACTTTTGTTTAATTTAGAGTGAGGCTGCTTTATTATATATTTGTGCTGTTATTTTTTTTCCTTTTTTTCTCCCTTTTCATGCCCTTTCCCCCTAATTTTCTTTTTTTTCTGTTATTTTGTATTTTATCTCTCCTTGAAACTTCATAAAGTTGATTTTTTTTTAAAAAAGAGATAGTTCCCAGCTCAAATCCACTGAGTGGGAAACAGAACTTGGATTATCTTTGTCTCAACCCCATATTTTACCCTCTACGTGCCAGTGAATTTGATGCATTTAATTTCCTATTGATTGTCCTCATTTCCTTCTAGATATTTTTGATAATGTTATACTTAGCCTACCTGAGCAAGACTATGACTGGGGCGTACATAAACAGCATGCTGACTCAAATCGAAAGGCGTTTCAACATCCCTGCCTATCTGGTTGGAATTATCAATGGAGCCTTTGAAATGGGTAGGGAAACAGATGAACCCATTGAATGGTTTGTAATAAATAATGTCAGGGAATTGTGCAGCAACTGTTCAAATGAAGTCAGGCAAGCTGTAGTTTTATATAAATAAATATGTTTATCATTTATATTTATAGCAGACAAGATAGTCAGGTACACAGGAACATCATGAGGTAAAACTCAACCAGCACACAGAGCACACTGAAGAAAAAGTCGGGGGGGGGGAAACGAAAACTCGCCCTTTGCCCCAAGAGCAACCAATCATAGCGCAGGTTGCCTCATGCAGGAGCCGGCATTCTCCAACCAATCAACAACAACTGTATTCTTGGCCCAATGTGCAATTTTACTGTTCCAGCTTCTAGATTTAATATCCTAACAAATAAGTACATTTAATTAAATTGTATGTGTATTTAATATTGGTTATACCAAACATCAGCATGATAAGCATATTCCAATAGAAGATTATTAGAGAGGAAGAATGAAAACTTAGGGATGAAGGAATTCCTGTTCGCACTGAGCCTAGTTTATTTCTACAGGTGACCTGCTGGTGATCGTCTTTGTGAGTTACTTGGGAGCAAAACTTCACAGGCCACGCATGATTGCACTTGGATGTTTAGCCATGGGCTTGGGCTGTGTTTTGATAGTACTGCCTCATTTTCTAATGGGGAGGTAAGTTCCTAATCTTATCAAATTCTCATGTGGGTAGTCCTCAACGTACAACCCCAGTTGGAAACAGAATTTGCATTGCTAACAAAGTGATTGTTAAGGGAGCCGTGCCTGATTTTATGACCTTTTTTTGCCATGGTTGTTAAGTGAATCACACAGTCATTAAGTAAACCCAGCTTCCCCCATTGACTTGGTTGGGAAGGTCACATGACCCTGATCATTGTAAATACAATGTGACAATGACAAAATGTACATTGTGTTGCCACCACACCAAATGAAGCCTTTCATACTTGCATTCTGATGTATGCCAGCTGTGTGGTTTGTGTCACATCATTGAAATGCATGGTTTCTCATCTCCCTCTCCTTTCCCCACATCCCCAAAATTAATGACCCTCATTCATTCTTGTTCTGGGTTGCTAATTTTTAATAACAACAACAACAACAACAATAGTAATAATAATAGTAATAATAATAGTAATAATAGTAATAATAATAGTAATAATAATAGTAATAATAATAGTAATAATAATAGTAATAATAATAGTAATAATAATAGTAATAATAATAGTAATAATAATAGTAATAATAATAATAATAATAATAATAATAATAATAATAATAATAATAATAATAATAATAATAATAATAATAATAATAATAATAATGGAGTTGAAAGGAACTTTGGAGGCCATCTAGTTCAACCCCCTGCTCAGGCAGGAAACCTACACCACTTCAGAAAAATGGCTGTCCAGTCTCTTCTTAAAAACTTCCAGTGCTGGAGCATTCACCACTTCTGGAGGCAGGTTGTTCCACTAATTGTTTTCACTGTCAGGAAGTTTCTCCTTAGTTCTAGATTGCTTCTCTCCTTGATTAGTTTCCATCCATTGCTTCTTGTCCAGCCTTCAGGTGCTTTGGAGAATAGCTTGACTCCCTCTTCTTTGTGGCAACCCCTGAAATATTGGAAGATTGTTATCATGTTACCCCTAGTCCTTCTCTTTATTAAACTGGACTTACCCAATTCCAGCAACTGTTCCTTATATGTTTTAACCTCCAGTCCCCTAATCATCTTTGTTGCTCTTCTCTGTACTCTTTCTAGAGTCTCAACATCCTTTTTAGATCATGGTGACCAAAACTGGATGCAGTATTCCAAGTGGGGCCTTACCAAGGAGTTATAAAGTGGTATTAACACTTCACGTGATCTTGATTCTAGCCCTCTGTTAATGTAGCCTAGCACTGTGTTGACTTTTTTTGGCAGCTGCAGCACACTGCTGGCTCATATTTAAGTGATAGTCCACTAAGGGCTCCTAGATCCCTCTCACAGTTACTACTATTGAGCAAGGTACCATCTATACTATACCTGTGCATTTGGGGTTTTTTGCCTAAATGTAGAAACTTACTTTTTTCACTGTTGAATTTCATTTTGTTAGATAGTGCCCAGTGTTCCAGTTTGTTCAGATCCTCCTGTATCTTAAGCCTATCTTCTGGAGTGTTGGCTATTCCTGCCAACGTGGTGTCATCTGCAAATTTGATGAGTTCCCCATCTATCCCCTCATCCAAATTGTTGATGAAGATGTTGAAGATCACTGGGCCCAGAACAGAGCCCTGGGGCACCCCACTACACACTTCCCTCCATGGAGATGCAGTTCCATTGAGGACCACATGTTGAGTATGGCTAGTCAGCCAGCTATGAATCCATCTGGTGGTGATGCTGTCTAACCCACATTTTTCTATCTTATCAAGTAGTAGGTTGTGGTCTACTTTATCAAATGCCTTTCTAAAGTCCAAGTAAATTATATCCACAGCATTCCTCTGGTTCACTAATTTTGTCACCTGGTCAAAGAATGCAATAAGATTTGTCTGACATGATCTGTTTTTGACAAACTCATGTTGGTTTTTGGTAATGACTTTGTTTGCCTCTAGGTGTTTTCTGATCCATTGCTTGATTATCTTTTCCAGAATCTTCCCAGGTATTGAGGTCAGGCTGATAGGTCTGTAGTTTCCTGGATCCATTTTTTCCCCTTTTTTGAAGATGGGAACTACATCAGCTCTTTTCCAGTCCTCCAGTGCTCCAGGATCTTTGAAAAATATAGTTCAGTGGTTCTGAGATTACATCTGCCAGTTCCTTCAGAACCTTGGGGTGTAGTCCATCTGGTCCTGGTGATTTGATCTCGACTAGGGTGGATAGATGCTCACTTTCCATTTTCTTGTGTATCTTAACTTGTGTTTCTAATCTGTTTTTTACAGTACTGTTTTTGATAGGTTGGACTGTTTTTTTCCCTTCGTGTAAAAACAGATGCAAAAAACAAGTTAAGTAGTTCTGCTTTCTCCCTGTTGCTTGTCACCATCTTGCCACTTTCTCCCACTAATTGACCAGTCATTTCCTTCACTTTTTTCTTCTTTTATACATGTTGAAAGGAGCTTTTTTTGTTATTTTTTTACTTTTGTCACAAGCCTTAGTTCATTTTGAGCCTTAGCTTTCCTTATTTCATCTTTGCAGGCTTGGGCTATTTGCTGATATTCTGCCTTAGTTATGTGCCCCTTTCCACTTTTTATACTTGTCCTTTTTATCTTTCAGTTTATCAGCTATGCTGGTTTCTTTTGATAACAGTTATTTTTCTTCTTTGTTGGTATTGTCCTAGACTGAGCTTTTATAATCTCACTTTTCAAAATTTCCCAAGCTTCTTCAGTTGTTTTCCCCTTGAGGATTCTCATTCATGGAATCCTTCTCAAGGTGTCTCTAAGTTTATTGAAATTAGCTCTCTTAAGTCCAAGGCTCTAGTTTTGACTATGTTCTATTGCTTGTGCATTTTGTAAATATGGCTTTGGAGGAATAAATAATTCAGTAAATATTTCACCTAAGAGAGGATCAGAAAGCCAATCCAAGCAATAAGTACCAATATTTCCTTTTATAGATAGATTCACATTCATTCCCCCAAAGGCATCCAGTGCAAGTCATGATGATATAAATCATCCTAATATCATTATGTGCAAAAGATGCAAAATAATGTATTTGTTCTCTGCGGTCATCTATGCTCCCTTAAGAACTGTTAGTCACTTGCAGGACCACTGTTAAATCAATCTTCACGGATTGTAAATATGTTCCACTGAATTCTATTGAATAGATGAATGAACAGATCACATTGTGAATATTTCTACTAAAGCGTGCCCATGGACTCCCCTACCCACATGGAAAGAATGAACACACCTTAGTGTTATTTTATACCATTTATTTTGATTCACAGGTATCAGTATGAAAATGCTGCTTCCTCTTCTGAAAATGCTTCTTCAAGTATGGCAGTTTGCCTTGCAAATCAAAGTGACATATTCAAACCTGCCCCATTATCTTCAAAAGGTAAAGTTCCCCTTTTGGTCCATTTAGCTTCCTCTGCATTACTTATCCATGGTCATTCACACATAACTTTCGTTGCTGATGCACTCCTATTTCCTTACTGACCAATGAAAAGCATCAGCAGTTTTACTTCTATGAACATCCTCCTCATGGAGTTTTTGGTTTATTGTTTCTGCTTATCCTTGCCCTTTTTAGAATGTGAGACTCAAGAAGGATCTTTGATGTGGGTGTTTGTACTGATAGGAAACATCATACGAGGAATGGGTGAAACTCCCATCGCACCTTTAGGCATCTCCTACCTAGAAGATTTTGCGAGATCAGAAAATTCTCCATTCTACATAGGTAAGCCTGCAAAAGCTCAAATGTCATCTTTATAAAAAACCTTTTTTAAAGGCTTTTCTAACCCAGGAGGAAGAAATTTGTAGTGCTGATGTCATGGTTCTGACAGATGAAATTCTTCAAAGAACTTCGAGGCATTGTTTACCTTAAAAGAATCTTTATTTGAGTAGCATAGCATTGACACTAACATAATCGAAGCCAAAAACTGAATTCCCCTCCCCTGAGCACATAGTATCAAAGCACAATTCCCTCCTCCAGTTAACAGTCATAAATCACATTCCCCAATTAGTTTAAAGCGCGGGCTTCCCCTCCAGCTCTCCATTCCTCCATCCCGCCAACTCTTTATCATCTCTTATTTCAATAACCTTGGTTCTCATGCTAGGTTCAGTGTTATTATGTCTAGCTAGACTCTCATGCACATTCCCCCCCTCCCCAGCATTATCTAACCCAGTGGTTCTCAACCTTTTTCAGGTTGAGACCCCACTTGCCCCGCCCATGCGCGCCGTGACCCTGACCTGGGCACACGCGCGTGCGACGGACAATCCGCACATGCGCGGGGCACACGGGCCCCAAAAAAAAATTTTTTAAAAAAAACAAAAAACACAAAATGGCGGACTGTGACGGGCAGATCCACGCATGCGCGGCACGCACACGCGATGGGCTGATCCGCGCATGCACGGCACGCGCACGCCGGAAAAAAAATAAAAAAAAATCAAAACAAATTAAAAAAATTTAAAAAAAAACAAAATGGCGGACCGTGATGGGCTGATCTGTGCATGCGCGGCGCGCACGCGCAAAAAAAATAAAATAAAAAATAAAAAATAAATTAAAAAAAACCCCAAAATGGCGGACTGCGACGGGCGGATCCGCGCATGTGTGGCGTGCGCGCGACGGGCCGATCCGCGCATGCGCGGCGCGCGCACGCCGAAAAAATAAAAAAAATAAAAAAAACAAAAAAAATTGTCCGGCAACCCCCGCGAAACGGTCGTTCGACCCCAAATGGGGTCGCGGCCCATAGGTTGAGAACCACTGATCTAACCCTAAAAGCAAAAAGAAGAAAATGGTTGCATCTCCATCTGTTCTCAATGCAAAAACATCCGATGTTAGCAGCGTTGACAGCTGAATCACAATGGCAGTCTCATCCAATGAAGAATGCTGTGATTTTCATTTTAGTTACATCAGAAGTAATACATTTCCAGTGCAATCACAGTGCTCAGAGGGAAATACAATTTATTTATACAGGTAGTCCTTGAGTTATGACGGCAGTTGGAACTGGAATTTCCATTGTTAAGTGATGCAGTCATAAAATGTGATGTCGCATTATTACATCACTTATCGACAACAATCCCAATCGCCATTGTTAAGCTAAATCTGGAACATCATCTTTCGGCTGTGGCGAGGGGGACATTTGCCCAGGTTCGCCTGGTGCACCAGTTGCGGCCCTATTTGGACCGGGAGTCTCTTCTCACAGTCACTCATGCCCTTATCACCTCGAGGCTCGACTACTGCAATGCTCTCTACATGGGGCTACCTTTGAAAAACGTTTGGAGACTTCAGGTAATGCAGAATGCAGCCGCGCGAGCAGTGTTGGGCCTGCCCAGAAATGCCCACATTTCGGCATCACTCCGTGAGCTGCATTGGCTGCCAATTGGTCTCTGAATGCAATTCAAAGTGTTGGTTATTGTTGTGGGTGTCTCTAGACCAGCTTGGAAAATGTCAGAGGATGAAGAGGAGCAGCCAGGCCCCTCTGGGTGTTTTCCCCTCCCGGCAGCCGAGGCAGACAGTGAGGAGATTTGCATGCAGTCTGGGTCAGAATCTCAACGCGAGGAGTCAGACTTGGAACAGGAAAATATATGGCTTGATCCGAGATTACGAAGGTTTGATAGGCGGAGGTTTCAGTTACGTGGAAAAAGGAAGCCATGGGGGAAGTGACGTATCGAAAACTATATTAGAAGGTGAAGGAGGGACTAATTCTTTGTCACGAGCAACGTTAATATCAAGTAGTAGCCTGATACCTAGAGGAGTTAGTTTGAACTCAGTTTTCTGGTGTTTTTGGAACCTACAGAAGATTTATGAGGCCTTGGACAACCTGAGAGATAAAGAGTGAGTTATTGGAAGGGGGGAGAGCATGTTTAAGCTGAATGTAAATAAATCAGACTCGGCCGTTCCGCAAACGAACTGCCAGCATCTTGCTTTGAAGTGAATCTCTTGAACTATGTTAAATAAAACTCTTAAAGAAATATTCCTGTGGATTTTACTAAGCTGAGAAGGGCCAGATACAACAGTTATGACCTATAAAGCCCTACATGGCATCGGACCAGGTTACTTACAGGACCGTCTGCTGCCCCATGAAACCCAGCGACCGGTTAGGGCCCACAGAGTCGCCCTTCTCCAGGTTCCGTCAGCCAGACAGTGTCGCCTGGCGGGGCCTAGGGAAAGAGCTTTCTCTGTTGCGGCCCCGGCCCTCTGGAATCAACTCCCCCCGGAGATCCGTATCGCCCCCACCCTCTCCGCCTTTCGTAAACTGCTCAAAACACATCTTTGCCGACAGGCCTGGGGCAGTTAGCATCTTGCCCCTAGCCAGTGTATGTTTGTGTGCATGTTTGTTGGACAATTGTTTTTTTTTAACTTAGGGGTTCTTTTTATATATGTATTTTATGTTAGATTTCTATTTATGCTGTGAGCTGCCCTGAGTTTCAGGAATAGGGCGGCATAGAAATAAAATTAATAATAATAATAATAATAATAATAATAATAATAATAATAATCGTGGGTCATTAAGCAGGACCTCATGTGATTCTGAATTTGACTTCCTGCCGCTCCCAATAAACAAAATCAGTGGGGAAGCTGGAAGGAAATCGTAAGTCCTGGTCATGGTGAGACTTTTCTTAGATGGCTCACAAGTAAGTGGGTGGTGGATGAGTACAGATGGATGGGAGTTGTTGCTGCGGCATGCATGACTGTGGATGGTTGCATGGGTAGGTGCTCTGATCCAGCCACAAGTCTGGGCAGGTGAGTGGATATTATAATATGGCGAAAGTATGGGATGGTGGGCAGATGTCCAGCTGCTGGGCCTGCACTTGCTCTTCTGTCCAGGACCTCCTTGGGAGAAAAAAATGGTGGGAAGAGTGACTTACTGAAGTAAATTGTCACCTCCTGATGGCTTCCCCATTGATTCTGCTTGTGGGAAGCTGGCAGGGAAGGTCATAAATACTGATCACACGACTCCAGGATCCTACAACTGTCATTAAGTGTGAGCTGCTTGTCACATACCCAGATCATTATCATGTGACCATGAGGATGCTGTAATGGCCATAACTTCAAGTACCAGTCAGAAGTCAATTTTTTCAACACTGCCATAACTTTATACAGTCACTAAATTAATGGATGTAACTCAAGGACTACCTGCAATTACATTAATGTATTTCCAGAATCCAGTATCTTATATATAATCCAATCAGTACTAACCCAGTTAAATATCTACTGGTCCTTCAAGCAGCACACAATTACCTGAGTGGCTTAGAATCTAGATACTTTGTTAGAATGCGGAAAAATGTGTTCTGACATTGCAATGTCAGCTCGGCTGTTTATGGACATGTATAGATTTAACTCTTTTAACATGTTTGAATCTTTTCTGCTCCTTTAGGCTGTCTACAAATAGCAACTGTCTTAGGTCCTTTACTTGGTTTACTGATTGGCTCCTATTGTGCCAAGTTGTACGTGGATATTGGATTCATAAACCTGGGTAAGACAATTGGCCAACGAAATCTGTAAGCATTAATCCCTGGAAAAACAATTCCCTGCATGTCGTTCTGAATTTTCTAATTTTGGAGTTTTGGTGTCTTAATACCAATAGTTACAGTGACTATTTTCACTTTGCTTTGTCATAAATGGAAATGTAGTGGCCTGATTATTAAGGTCAACATGAATCACCATGGATCCATCACTGACCTTGCACAGTGACATCATGACACTGAAAATGGGTGATTTTGATCTTCCAGGTTGGCTTTCCTGATATTTTGAACCCCAAACTTAATTCTTTCCCTATTGGCTAAAAATGATAAGAGTTGACGTTCCCCCTAAACATTCTGGAGAGCAGCAGGTTATCACTCTGGTATATGGAAAGGCTACATAACTACATATATTGTGTATATCTATCTATCTATCTATCTATCTATCTATCTATCTATCTATCTATCTATCTATCTATCTATCTATCTATCTATCTATCTACCTACCTACCTACCTACCTACCTACCTATCTGTTATGTATTGAAATATATAAAGTAGTGTTAAGCCCTGTAAAGTGAAACTAACCTTTAGATGATCCTGACTATTAACTCCAACTGTTTTGGAGGGAAACTTTGAACAATTATATTTGGGCCAACTTTCCACATTTTATGATTGAATAAGGCCCTGTGGGCTCAGAGTATAAATAACAGGAAATTGCCTGCAGTTCTCCAGTTCCAGTTTGAGTCAATAAATGATGTTGTAACTATGCTGGTCTGCTCCTTGTCTACTGAAGCCCACTACACAATGCTATCTATCTATCTATCTATCTATCTATCTATCTATCTATCTATCTATCTATCTATCTATCTATCTATCTATCTATCTATCTATCTATCTATCTATCTATCTATCTATCTATCTATCTATCTATCTATCTATCTATCTATCCACCCACCCACCCACCCACTTACCTACCTACCTACCTATCTACCTATCCATCCATCTATCCACCCATCTATCCATTCTTCTCTCTCTCCTTCCCTCCTTTTCTCTCTCTCTCTCTCCGTCCCTCCGTCCCTCCCTCTCTCCCCCCTCCCCCTCGCTCTCTCATAGTACAGAGCCATTGCAGGAGGGAATCAGTATTAATCTATGGCAGCAAAAATCAGCAGCACTTTTTCTGACCAAATTTTATTAAACGGCATAATTTTTTGCTAGCTGCAGTTTATTTCCTCTGAAGCCATGTTAAGGTTAACCAAGTTAAGTATGGCAAACATAGAGCCAAGTTTCTCATTCTTAGCAACTTCCAGATGTATGGACATCAACTCCCACAACTTCCCAACCTGTTTGGCCTTTGCTGAGAATTCTGGGAGCTGAAGTTCACACAGCTAGAAGTTTCCCAGCCTGGTGCTATCTTCTCCATATTCCACCAGGGGCCACTTTGCCCCACAGTGCCCCTGGGAAAGGATGGAGCCTTTCCTCTAATGCATTTGCAGAGAAACTGTGATTACAAAAATGACTTAAAAGCGAGAAAGAAAGCGGAATACATGTTTAAAAAGTGGGGTCTCTGTGCTGAGGATAAAAGTTAATAAAGAATGAAGACATTAGTGACCGTTCTCTCTATTTTCCCTACCTTCCCTCTCTCTATAAATGCACCCACCCAGCCTCTAAGCCTAATGAATGACTCTTAATCTTTCCTTTTCACCAGAGGAGGTGGCAATAAACCTCACAGATGCCCGTTGGGTCGGTGCCTGGTGGCTGGGAGTTCTAATATGTGCCTTTGTGAATTTCCTTGTTGCGATCCCTTTCTGCTTCTTGCCCAAGACTCTGGTAAAAGAAGGAGAAGAAAACAACATCGAAGCAACAGCCAAGAAAAACACATCCCTCTTGCAAGCAGAAAACAGAGGCCAGGCAAAAATAAAATTGCGTGAACTTTACAAGGGTGAGCAAAAAGCAAAACAAAAGCCAAAACACATTATCCTTAAAATCCCAGACAATAACAAATATACAACAGTGGACCAAGTTTCCTGTTTTAAAAAACTTAAGATGATGAGCTTTTCTTGACTGAAACTCTTTAAATCATTTAATAATAAGTTAAATTTGCCAAGAATTCTATAGCCGGAAGAATGTCAGTCATGGTTTAGGGCAGGGGTAGGTAACCTTGGCTCTTTTATGACTTGTGGACTTCAACTCCCAGAATTCCTGAGAGCTGAAGTCCACAAGTCATAAAAGAGCCAAGGTTGCCCACCTCTGGTTTAGGGTATGTTGATGAAGATTCTCAGTTATTCAGGTAGAATAGTCTGGAAGTTGTTGGTTAGCTGTGGTTTTGTAAGTAAATTGTTCAACAATTTGAACATCTGGTGTTCTGATGTTGCTGAATTACAATTTCTGACATCTTCAGCATTGGCTATGCAAGGAGAGATGGTGCTGGATTCCCAGTTCTTTTAATAATCTACGTCTTTAGCTGACCCAAACAACTGGATTCTCAGTTCTTTTAATAGTTGATGTCTTTAGCTGACCCAAATATCTGGATTCCCAGCTCTTTCAATAGTCTATGCTTTTAGCTGACCCAAACATCTGGATTCCCAGCTCTTTCAATAGTCTATGCCTTTAGCTGACCCAAACATCTGGATTCCCAGCTCTTTCAATAGGCTATGCCTTTAGCTGACCCAAACATCTGGATTCCCAGCTCTTTCAATAGTCTATGCCTTTAGCTGACCCAAACATCTGGATCCCCAGCTCTTTCAATATCTATGCCTTTAGCTGACCCAGCTATCTAGCACTTAAGGTAACTACCATAACCATGGCTGGTAGTTGAGTCCAGGCAACTGGATTGCTTTTCTTATTGATTCAAAATGTTTCACTGCTTGAATAAGCAGCAAAATGGTTTGAACCAACAAGAAAAAAAAGTCCAGTTGCCAGGACTCAACTACCAGCCATGGTTACAGTAGTTACCTTAAGTGCTAGATAGCTGGTGTGTTTTTGAGACATTTATCAGAAGCCACTCCTAGCCTAAGAAACTCTTTCCCAGGTAGAAAAGCTATTCAGGCCAGGGAAAAAAAGTGGCTTTTTTACTTCTCCAAATGAGATGACTAGAAGAGAACCAGCTGTACTTTTAGGCTTCATGCCACATTTTCTTCTCAAAGGTGTTTAAATCATGGATTGATTGTTTCTGTTGCTGGTCAACCCATTTTGACAAGCAGCCTGAACAACTGTGATCAAGCACAGGTTGAGCTGTTCCATGGGGGCAACTTTGAGGAGAACAGACTCTCTTCTAGTTCACCTTGCAGTTCCCATCTTCCTCGTCCCACCCCGGTTACTATTCAGACTGATCCATTATCAAAATGGGAGTCAGCTTGGAGACTTGGTGTGTACAGGGAGAGTGTAGAATTAGAAAGCTGGACTCTTGCAGTAACCCAAGCAGAATAGTCTTGCAGAACAGTATCCAATGACCACGAGAAGGAGATGCATGTTCACATCAATCTAAAGAAGTCAATAGGTTTGATCCCAACCCCTAGGTCCTCAAAATATGACCACAGTGGAGACTGTCCATTAAGGTTGTAACTAATGATGGTTCTGTTGGAAGAAAAGTCTTCATCCTGGTTCATCCAAGCTGGGAATAAACATGGAAACTGCTTTGGGAAGAAGGTTGTAGTTTATTGGAGAGGAGAGCCAGACAGGAAGATGGTTCTGGCAGCAAGAGAAGTGAAAAAAGGGACTGAGCTCATGTAGGAAGTGGATTTTTATACGGAGCCTTTTGTTCGGAGTTGTTTCCTGTTCCTGTTTTGAGGCTATTTCCTGTGTCATGTATTCTGACCTGAGTTTGGGCGTGCTCTTTGGCCTTTGTGAGTTAATCCTACCATGTCCTGTCCCAGGTGGGGTATGTAGATTTTAGGTCTTTGTCTTCTTAATCTCCTAGCTCCCTGGATTTACATCTACAACTCTATAGAACTGGTTTCTGCTTTGGGAAGGGACACCTGGGGCTATTAAGAAAAAGTGGGCATGCTTTTCTGTCTCTTTAAGATCCTTGGAGGAAATATATTTTTCTGCCCTTTTAATGGTTCCTTCTCTGAGCGGCTGACTTTCCACAGTTCTAAAGTAGGTCATCATATAACCAGGCCCAATTTTATGACTTTTTTGCAGCCGTTGTTAAGCAAATGTTGTGGTCATACAGCGATTGCCACAGTCATTAAGTGCTGCAGTCATTAAAGGAACCCATTGCTCGCTATGGGATGTTTTCACCAAAAAATGGACATAAACATTGCAAATTGTAGTCACGTGACCACAGGATGCTGCAAATGGCTACCCTTGAAGAGTGTTCGGAGACTACAATTAGTGCAAAATGCAGCTGCGCGAGCAGTTGTGGGTCTTCCTCGTTGTGCCCACATTTCATCAACTCTCCGCACGCTGCATTGGTTGCCTATTGGTCTCCGAGCCCAATTCAAGGTGTTGGTTATTACCTATAAAGCCCTTCATGGCTTGGGACCAGGATACTTACGGGACCGCCTTCTGCCACATACTTCTCTACGACCGGTGAGAGCGCACAGGGTCGGCCTCCTCCAGGTCCCGTCAACGAAACAATGTCATCTGGCGGGCCCTAGGGGGAGGGCTTTCTCTGTTGCGGCGCCCACCCTCTGGAACCAACTACCTCCTGAAGTCCGCGTTTCTCCGACCCTCCTGGCCTTCCGAAAGAATTTAAAAACCTACCTCTGCCGGCAGGCCTGGGGATGATTGTTGATTGTGGTGTGGTTGATGAGTATGTATGGGGTTTGTATTTTTAATGTTGTTCGGATTTGTTGCAATTGTTTTTATATATATGTTGTGAGCCGCTCCGAGTCTTCGGAGAGGAGCGGCATACAAATCCGAATAAATAAATAAATAAATGCGGGCTGGTTGCCAAGCACCCAAAATGCAGTCATGTGACCATGGGAGGGACCATTAGAAGAACTTCAGAACTGGGTTGTATGTACCTTTTTGGGGGGTGGTCTGTTGTAACTTTGAGCAGTTGTGAGCAGTTGCTTTAACCACTAGACCAAACTCATCCCTATGTGCACAAGGGAGAGAAAGTGTAGGCCCTCCAAGCAAAACGTCCATTGGAACCAAAGACTGCAGAGAAGCTGAGATCCTTTTCTTTGATTTGGTTTCCAGATTTTGTTCCCTACCTGAAGAGTCTGCTTCACAATCAAATTTACATGCTTTTCCTTTGTATCACTGTAATCCAATTCAGTGCTTGGATCGGGATGATTACTTTTATGCCTAAATACTTGGAGCAACAGTATGGAATCTCTGCATCAGACGCCATTTTCTACATAGGTAAACTGAATATATGTACATGAGAATGCAGGTGGCTGAGTATGAGTGTAAACATGGCATCAACAAAAATGGTGAGAAGATCTTGAGGTATCAAAAACCTGATTTTCACGGTCTCTTACTCTAGGTGTATACAATTTACCAGTCATATGTGCTGGGTATTTTTTTGGAGGCCTGATGATGAAGAAGTTCAAGACAAACATATATCAAGCTGCCCAAATAGCGTTTTGGAGTTCCATAATTGAATATCTCATCTATTATTCTGCTTTTGCTATGTACTGCAAGAACTCTTCTGTTGCTGGTTTAAGTGTCTCTTATGAAGGGTATGTACCTGATCTAACCCTTATTCCAGGTTGCTTCATAGTAGAAATAGCATCCGGATTTGGAGTTATCTGTCAATAATAATTTGTTTCATTCATGAATTTGAAAAGCACAAGCTGCGTCTCCTTCACGGACTAGGGTGATATGATAGCAGTGATCCAACATGTAAGGGGCTGCCACAAAGAACAGGGGGTCAACCTATTTTCCAAAACACTTGAAGGCAGGACAAGAAGCAATGGATGGAAACTAAACAAGGAGAGAAGGAACCTAGAACTAAGAAGAGATTTCCTGACAGTTAGAACAATTAATCAGTGGAAGGGCTTACCTCCAGAAGTTGTGGGTGCTCAACACTGGAGTTTTTTAAGAAGAGACTGGACAACCATTAGTCTGAAATGGGACAGGGTTTCCTGCCTGAGCAGAGGTTGAACTGGAAGACCTCCAAAGTCCCTTTTAAGTCTGTTGTTCTATTATTCATTTATTCAGTCTGCCAGGTTTTGGCATGGAAATGAAGATGAAGAAGGCCATGACAAAAAAAGTGTCCATGTTAATGCCAAAAGATCTACAAGACAGAAGAGACTATTTGTAGCTCAGCGTTGAACTGTGGTATCCTTGGTGCTATCTGAGCTTGGTGGTTTTCTTGCAGACGTTTCATTACCAAAATAGGAAACATCATCAGTGCTGGAAGGGAATGTGCTTTGCTTCCTTCTCGCACTGATGATGTTACCTAATTGGGTAATGAAACTTTTGCCAAAAAGGCACACCACGTTTTGAGAGCACCAAGGACCTCACAGAATTGCAAGAGTATGTCCCTAACTTGATTGACTGATTATATTTGCCATCAAGTTAGTTTGAATCTTCATCCTAATCTTTATCTTCATTCACTTCCCCAAAGCCTCTATTTTGTACCTGATTCCTATCAAAACTTTTGACATTCTATCAAATACACTGAAGTTCCCTTGATTTTAAAATTTCCCTTATGTGTGGCTTAATTAGGTTGAACATATATGGGCTGCAAAACTCTAGAAGACCATTAATTTTAAAGGCCCAGATTGCTCACCCAAGGCTTAACTTCTAGGAATAAAAGAATTTAGACCCTATTTTTGAGGAGACATCTAGCAGGCAGCTTTGTATTAATCCCCCCCCCCAAATGCACAAACACAGAATAGAAAGGGCAGCCTCTTATTATTGGTTCACTCTACTGGTTTTCCCACTAGTTATTTGGAAAGAGAGAAACTCTTTACTAGCTAATCTGATTTGTGTCATTCCCAGCTACAATGCTTTTTAGCACAAATTGATGGGATGTCTACTTAAGTGTTTACCGTGACACGTTCTATTAAATACGTTGGAAGGATTTTATGAGGTGTTATGGTTATCTCCAAACTTTCCCCAGTATTTGAAGACTTCTGCTTGTCTAGTACAGTAGACACTTAGTGAAAGAGCTTCTTATTCTTATAAGTTTATTTGTTTATTCCTTGTTTAAGCTGCTCTGTTGCTTGAAAGAAGCTATTACAAATTGTGTCCAGGCCAATTCATCAAATTGGTCTAATTCAGAAAAATGGACTGATTTGATGTTCTAAGTCAAGCAGTCAACATGAATTGTTAAATGTAATCCATTCCGTTGAATTTCCCTATTCAAGCTGAAAGATAGTCTCCCACAAAGTGAATCATCCAATCTAATATGATCATTGGATTTGCTTAATCAAGTTCATATTAAAATTCTTTAAATCTTCATCAAACAGATTTGATGCGGTGACGCTGGCACTGAGCAAAGCCACCAAGCTTCTCATTTCCAAGAGTTTCTTCTCTTCTATTGCATGTGTGTTTTGTTCAACTTTGTGTATTTTTTTCAGGATAGATCAACTGTCCTACACAGATGCATACTTGTATGCTGACTGTAACCGTCACTGCAACTGCTCTACAAAAACCTGGGACCCTGTTTGCGGAGAGAACGGAATTACATATGTTTCATCGTGTCTCGCTGGATGTGGCATATCCAATGGAACTGGGAAAAACATAGTAAGGCATACACTAGATTTCAGGCAGCCTCAACCAACATAAATGGCTGTAACTTGGCAGCAGTGCCCTTACTTTGGATACAGTAGACAAGTTGTTTGATGCAGTTCCTATTGACCCTAGCGAGAGCTTGGGTGGACAGCCTTTAGAATATTCTTAAAATTCCCTGGTGCAAAGGTACAATGAACAGCAGTAACAGAAGACCCTCAGAGAGAGTAGAAGCATTGTGAAAGAAAGAAAGAAAGAAAGAAAGAAAGAAAGAAAGAAAGAAAGAAAGAAAGAAAGAAAGAAAGAAAGAAAGAAAGAAAGAAAGAGAGAGGGAACGAAGAAGTACCAGCTGAATAGAATAACACTTGTGTTTGAGAAGCAGCACTGATTGCGGGTTGACTTCCAAACCCAGTTCAAGATGTTGATAGTGATCTCCAAACTTCTGTATGGTGAGCCCTTGTTACCTTTGGGATAATCTGTTCTTCTCCTATAGCAGGGGTGTCAAACTGCCAGCCCATGGGCCGGACATGTCATCCGGAAGCCGCGCCCACCCCATTGCCAGCAATGGCAAAACCGTTCCAATATGTGGCACGACGTCACGAGTTTGACATGTCTGTCCTATAGGATCTAGTCAGGAAGGGCTACTGTTTCTGCCCATCCTGGAAAACTGGTGGGTGAGGGTCGTCTTCAGTTGCCTTTTCAGTAGCAGCTTCTTCACCATGCTGTGATTTAAGCCCTAATGTCGTTTTAGCTTTGAGTCTTTTACCTTTTGGAAATAGTCTTTTTTCATAAGTCTTTTGGAGGTAAAGATCTTTAGTAGATGACTGGGATGTATCAGTGGACAGTGGCCAATTTCTGTAGCTCGGGTGTAGGATGAGGGTGAAGGTTTCTTCTCATCACACACCCTCACTTGACACACACCCACACCTGAAGCCCTTCTAAAGAGAAGAACAATGACTACCCCCTAAACTCCGCTGAAGATGTTACCTAGCCTGGTAATGAAACGTTCAGAAACCAACGTTCAGAAACCAACCCACAAGCTCGGAGAACGAACCTTCATTTACCTTCCTTGACTTACAACTGTTCATTTAGTGACCATTCAAAGTTACAACAGCACTGCAAATAGTGACTTGGGACCATTTTTCCCCATTTACAACCGTTGCAGCATCCTTGTGGGTCACATAATGAAAATTCAGGTGCTTGGAAACCTGCTCATATTTATAATAAAAGGCGAGGGAGTCAAGCTATTTTCCAAAGCGCCGGAAGGCAGGACAAGAAGCAACGGGTGGAAAGTAATCAAGGAGAGAAGCAACCTAGAACTAAGGAGAAACTTCCTGACAGTCAGAACAATTAACCAGTGGAACAACCTGCCTCCAGAAGCGGTGAATGCTCCAACACTGGAAGTTTTTAAGAAGAGACTGGACAGCCATTTGTCCGAAATGGTGTAGGTTTCCTGCCTGAGCAGGGGGTTGGACTAGATGATCTCCAAGGTCCCTTCCAACTTTATTATTATTATTATTATTATTATTATTAATAATAATAATAATAATAATCATCATAATCATCGCACAGTCAGCCAGATGTTCAGACTGGATTTGGCATTTTTGTCTACCTATTGAGTCCTTACCAAGGACCTGGGATAGGCAGATGTGGATGTTTGATGGTATATTATTATTATTATTATCATTGTTGGTGTTATTATTATAATGGTTGCAGCATCCTGTGGTGGTCATATGATCCCCTTCTGTGACCTTCTGACAAGCAAAGTCATTGGGAAAGACAGATTCGCTTAACAGCTGTGTGACTAATGTAACAACTGCAGTGACTCATTTTACAACAGTGGCAAGAAAGGTTATAAAAGGGGGCAAAACTCACTTAACAACTGTCCTGCTTAGCCATGGAAATTTTGGGCTCCCTTGTGGTCATAGGTTGAGGACTAAGTTGGTGTACTTGAGACTATAATGCCACCAACAGTCTCCCCTGGAGATTAAGAGCAAGCTACTCAAGATGCAGCCTTAAATAGTTTCTACTGATATTTTGACAGGTCCTTGCAAACTGCTCTTGCATTTCAGCACTGGGGAACGGTTCGGCATTACCAGGACAGTGCCACAGAGGGAAGACATGTGACACAATGCTGCTATATTTCTTAATTTTATCCTTAATCTGCTGTTTGATTTATTCATTTGGAGCCATGCCAGGTTACATGGTTCTCATAAGGTAAGAAAAGGAGAAGGGTAAACTGTTAGACCAGGGGTTCTCAACCTTGGCAACTTTAAGACTTGTGGACTTCAACTCCCAGAATTCCTCAGCCAGCAAAGCTGGCTGAGGAATTCTGGGAGTTGAAGTCCACAAGTCTTAAAGTTGCCAAGGTTGAGAACCCCTGTGTTAGACAATTTTGATTTCTCTGTTGGTGAAAAAATAAATCAGAAGCTCTCACAGTTGACTGCATTTAGCTGATTCAAATAACCTCTTTATACCCATATCAAAATATTTACAATACCATACATTCTTTTTTACAGCAACATAGCTCAATGAAGACTTCTTACGGAGAGATACAGAGACAGACCTGAGACTGAATAAAAAAATCCAGCTCCTAACTCAATACCCTTTTTGCACAGACTCAGTAGCACTTTTCTCACATTGGCTGACTGAGTTACCACATGACTCTTCCTGCTCATGAATATTCCAACATAAACCCCTGTTTAAAAATTAAGAGAATTAAGGAGCTACTTCCTGTTAGTGAGAACAATTAATCAGTGGAAGGGCTAGCCTCCAGAAGTTGTGGATGTTCCAACCCTGGAAGTTTTGTCTGAAATGGTATAGGGTTTCCTGCTTGAGCAGGAGATCAGACTAGAAGACCTCTAAGGTCCCTTCCAATTCTGTTAGTCTTTAGTCCAGCGGTTCTCAACCTATGGGTCGCGACCCCATTTGGGATCGAACGACCATTTCACGGGGGTCGCCAAACACCGCAGTCCGCCATTTTTTCCCCTTTTCCCCTCGGCCGGCGCAGGAGGCAGCACCGTGCATGCGTGGGGTAGCACTGCGCATGCACGATGCGGGCCGTCGCGCATGCGCGATGCGGACTGTTGCGCCACGCATGTGCGATGCGGGCTGTTGCGTCGCGCATGCGCGATGTGGGCTGTTGCACCGCGCATGCGCGATGCGGGCTGTTGCGCCGCGCATGCGCGGTGCAGGTCGGGATTGTGCCGCGCATGCACGGCGCAGGTCGGGGTCGCGGCCTGAAAAAGGTTGAGAACCGCTGCTTTAATCTGTATACTGTATTCTGTATTTAGTCTATGTTTATTCTGCATTCTGCTCTGTGTTTGGGTTAGAAAAATGAATCTAACTGTTTAGCTGGATCATGGATCAGAGGTACAGGTTAGAGCAGATTTTGGCAGGTCAGTGAAAGAATCTGCCCGTTTAGGAGAAAAATGGTTTATGCAAACGATGGAGATTTTGCATGCTCCTGATTTGCCGATGGGCTTTTCTGCCCAGGAGCAGAAAAATGGGAAGTAGCAAAAAATTATGCGAGCTCAAGGGTGTGTTGTTCATCCTTCCGACTTCTATTATGAGCTTATCAACAAAGCGTGCAACTGAATTGTGCAGGCAACTCTGTTTTTTTCAACAAAAATATGAGCTGTGGGTGATGCGGGCGTTAAAATGCAGTATTGCAGGCTAACTCTGCCCACAGAGCCAGGGGTTTGTTCCTGACCAGATCAAGGTTGACTCAGCCTCCCATCCTTCCGAGGTGGTTAAAATGAGGGCCCAGATTATTGGGGACAATACGCCGACTCTGTAAACCACTTAGAGAGGACTATAAAGCACTGTGAACCAGTATATACTGGTAAATCTAAGTCAGACATGTCGAACACAAGGCCCAGGGGCCGGATGCGGCCCACGAAGTGGTTTCATGTGGCCTGCAAAGCCATCCTGGAAACAGTGAGGGAACGGCCCCCGCGGCCTTGGCCTTGGCCCTGGCCCAGGCCGGCCAGGAGCCAATGTACAATTTTTTGGTGCCATCTTGGCACTTGCCCTGGTGGACCATGCCTTGGCCCTTGCCCTGGTCCCACCCCCTTCTGCCAGAGGCCCTCAGATCTGTCCCACTCCTGCCCAGGCCCCCACAGGCACCCTTGACGCAAACGATGTAGAGCTGGCCACACCCACCCAGTAGGCCACACCCACTCCATCCACGCCCACCCAGTAGGCTGCACCCACCCTGGCCACACCCACCTGGCCCCCCTCAGCCCTCAGTGAAATTGAGTTTGACACCCCTGATCTAAGTGATATTGCTATTCTGATTCATTTCTCAAAATTGCTCTTGTTCTCCAGATCCCTGAAGCCTGAGGAGAAGTCATTTGGTGTTGGTCTCCACTCCCTGACAGAAAGACTTTTTGGTAAGAGAGGGTTGTTAGTTTAAACTGCACTCCACAGAGAGAATAGGTAAGAGGAAATAATGTCCCTTGGGATTAAGTTGTGAAGCAGTCCCGCGAAAATGTCTTTTGAGATCATGCTTCAATAGGGTTAGTGAAACAGCGGACTGAGAGAATGAGGAGGGAAAGGTCCCCTTCAACTCCTGGTTTCTGTACTCTACTTACTATAAAAGAGTAAAGTTTTCCTTTTCAGTCATGTCCAATTCTAAGGCACAATGCTTATCTCCATTTCTTGGCTGAGGGAGCCGGCATTGTCTGAAGACTATTTCCATGGTCATGTGGCCAACATGGCTATGTGCCAAAGATGCATTACCTTCTCGCCAAAGTGGTACCTATTAATCTACTCACATTTGCATGCTTTCGAACTGCTAGGCGGGCAGGAGCTGGAGCAAGGAACGGGAGCTCACCCGTTGCCCAGAGCTTGGGTCTCAAACCCAGGCTGTCAATTCTCCAGCTGACAGGCTCAGCATCTTTAACCAAACAAAGCCAAATCATGTCTCACAGTTTAGCTAAACCTAAAGTGTCCGTTATAAAAGGTAAGATGGACAAAGCTTCTGGTCTTCCAGAAATGTGAGGATTGAATTATGTTACCCAAAAGGACTGGATAGAACTTTGGATTCAAAGGAAAGAAGGTTTTTTTTGGAGCACATGAAAACATTTAGATAGTATTATGGGCAAAGTAAACACATACCTGCCTGGGATTATGTTATGTGATCCTTGAAAAAGATCTGCTGTTTTAAAGAATTGCAAACAGGTGCTATAGCTGTGATGGCAAACCTTTTAGAGACCGAGTGCCCAAACTGCAACCCAAAACCCATTTATTTATCGCCGGGTGCCAGGTGGGCGTGGCCCACTGGGTGGGTGTGGCTGTGGTGGTCATGGCAGACTGGGTGGGTGTGGCCAAGGTGGGCGTGGTCACCTTGATGTTGCTTATGGGAAGGGATGCCTGTGTGGGCCAGGCTGGGTTGGGGGAGATCCAGGGGGTCTCTGGCAAGTGGGGCGGTGGGCAGGAGGCTCATTTTGCAGAGTGAGGCGAGGCAGGGTGGAGGTGCCATTGTCACAGGGCAAGGCGAGGCAGGGGCCGGGGCAGCTGCTCCCTGACATCATCGGCCCCCGCACACAGAGGCCAGCGAGCGCATGGGGCCGACAGTGTCCATCAGCAGCCATAGTCTGCCGGCCCCTCAACCGGCACTCTCTGGGGCTCTGCAGCCTGCCACCAGCAATTCAGAGAAGCCGCCTCTGAGCTGGAAGGCCGGCCAACAGCTGAGGAGGTGATGAAGTGGGTCGTGCTGGGAAAATGAGAGCATGCGAGGCCAGGAGGGATGGGACAGTGGGAAGGGAAACCAGCCGTGCTGGGATGCATCCGACCACGTGGGACCTCAACGAGTTAGCGGGCGGTTGGCTGAAGAGGGAAGGTTACCATCTCTGGAGCATGGCACGCGTGCCCATAGAGAGGGCTCTGAGTGCCACCTCTGGCACACGTGCCAAAGGTTCGCCACCACTGTGCTATAGCATCCCACATGCCCTGAAACATTCAAAGTACTGCTAGTCCTGCATTCAATAGCATTCATTTTATGCTACTGTCATTTGGGATCCATATTTCCATGTCATTATCTTTTAATCTTGCTTCATTTTGAAATGATAGTAGAAAAGCATTCTCTTTTATTTCTTTTTTTAGATTGGATGATAGATAGCTCTCAGCACAGATTACCACCTCATCTACTTTTCTGTCCCTGAACAAAAACGAAAGTGCAAGCATTTTCTTTAAGTTCTCATTATTCTCAGAAAATTTAAGACAATGCACTTTCTTTCTTCCAAGTTCAGATTCAGGGCATTGAATGTTTTATTTAAGCTCATCACACTCGACATATCTGCTCTGGATTTGTAAAGTCTTGATTTGGTGCGTTTGCACATCCGTTTTTGACAGAAAGGAATAAGTTTCTGGCCTGAGGTCACCCAGCTGGCTTTGTGCCTTAGGCAAAATTAGAACTCACAGTCTCCTGGTTTTTAGCCCATGGCCTTCAGGCAGGGGTAGGCAACCGTGGGTCTTTTATGGCTTGTGGACTTCAACTCCCAGAATTCCCGAGTCAGCATGGCTGGTTCAAGAATTCTGGGTATTGAGGTCCACAAGTCATAAAAGAGGCAAGGTTGCCTATCCCTGCCTTAAGCACTACACTTAACTGGTTCTTGATGCTAGTAGCTCCCATCTAAAAGGAGAATAGTGTACAAGAAAGCAGTTTTATATCACAAACAGCAAAATACTTTGGTAACTGAAAATGACTTTTCTTGTCTTTATGTCATATCCCATGTAGCTGGAATCCCATCACCTATTTATTTTGGAGCTATGATTGACAGCACATGTTTGAAATGGGGAACAAAGACTTGTGGTGGAATAGGGGCATGTCGGATGTATGATAGTGACAGATACAGGTATGACTATTTGATTGTTGTCACTGTTGGTTCATATAATCCACCTCTACATTTGCATCTCACCTTTCCCTTCCTTTGTTGAATAAGGTCTAGTCTGACCAAATCGTTCTGTCAAGTCCCCCCACAGAGATTTCCTACCTGGAAAGCAAGATTCTTGCTGATTCACACTGTAATAAGTAAGGGATTACACTGCAGGATCTTGGAAAGAGCCCATTTGTACTTTGGTTCTCATTTATGTAAATTTAATAAAAGAAACAAACAAACAATTATATCATTGAAGGCTTTAAGGCAAGGGTTTCTTGCTGTCTTTTTTTTTTAAAGTATTTTTTATTAATTTTTTAATTTTAACAAAAAAGAAAAAAGATACTCAAATCAATCATAATATTAAAATAAACAATCATCCATAAATACAACACAACATAGATACACATTTCAATACAACTCAACTGAAAATAATCATAGACCAGCTTTACCAAACATTTAACATTGCTGCTCAGAACCCCCACCACCACATCCCCCCCTAACCCTAACTTCCCCTCGCTTACCAACTAGCTACATACTTCTCCTCCCTTCTCTATCTCCGTCCTACTAATCCACTCATCTATCCCTACCTTTCCCCCTTCTTATCTACTTACATCAGCCCTCACTCCTCCTTTCTCTTTCCATCAGATGTGGTGGCCAGAGGCCACCCAAGCAACCCCTTAATAACAATAATTAACTATTCCACCCCAATTACAGTTGAGAAAACATAAAATATAAACTTATAAATCCTCCCTAACCCCCCCCCCCCGGACTTCCCAGAGTGAATACAGGGTATAATAAAGGAAAACCCGCTTCATCAAACAAAATTATAATATAATCCTAACAAGAATTTAAAAATATACTACATACAATCTCTACCTTACATTTCTCAATTCTAATACATATCTAATCCCAAACAGTTCACCTTGTTAAGAATAACAATTTTCATTTACGTATCTAGTCGATCAATCTAAGTCAAACTTTAAAACACCTCAATTCATTAATAGGTTATATAGAGTCACCATAAACACGTAATATCAGTAAACCCTTCAATTCAAAAAGTATATTCTTAATCAATTTAATATATCATCCAATAAACATCCTCTCTTCGTTTAAATCTTCCCTTCAACCTCCTTTCATACCTTTTACTCATAAGCTTAATATTAAAATCAACTCATAAACTTAGATTGCTTTAGTACCTTACATATAATTTAAATTTCACTTTTCAAGCGGTTTCTGGGCTTTCCCATCTATCAAATAAACCCCATAACAGATACAAACTAATTACACCATTTCCAGCTTGCATTCCTTCAGCCATCAAATCACATAATGCATATCCACCAATCTGTATTGTCAACCCTTAAATCATTTCAGTCCAAATACATTCTTCCATTACTCATCTTCTCTTGGACTTTGTTCAGAATCTTGAACCTTGAATCCATCCATACTTTTAACTTGTCCTTCAGCCGAATTCGGGGTTTTCTCCTTTGCCAGTCAAATCTCGAAAACAGAGCCTCCCTTCCAAGTAATAAGTCTCTCTTTTTTCCTTGCAGTATTTTTTGAATCCATAGAAACCATCTTAACCTAGGCATTAGTCCTCTATTTCTTTTGACCATATAATTTCGTTGCAATAACATTTCAAATCTTTGTCCTTGTTTATCCTGATCTTCATGCTGCTTCCTATCTTGAAACATATCCTCTTCCTCCCCAATACAATCAAACCATTTCCCTTTATCCTCTTTATTCTGAGTACTGTCCTCTTCTTGTATAGGTTGTTTTATAAAGTACTCAACAATCAATTGCAAATCATGATCTTGTACATCGCTTTTGATTTCTTCTAATTTTTCTTCAAATTGCTGCTCAATATTTTCTAATTTTTCTTCAACACCAATAGTGTAGTCCCAAACACCCTTAATAGCCTCCACAATGTCTTGTCTCATCTCCTGATTAGATGCTTCTTTCATAGCTTTGAAATCTTTTTTCTGTTCTGCCATCTTTTCCTCTAATTTATCTTCCAGTTTATCCATTCTGTCATTGAATGAGGATAATGCTACATTTACTGGGGATAATGCTACTGTTAAAGCAGTCTGTAAGTCTTTAATTGTAAGCATTTCTGAAGCAAGCTGTACAGGCTCTTGAGACTCTAAAGGAGCAGACTGTGATTTTACAAGCTGCCCTAGAGAGGGCATAGCCGCCTTAGCAACTGCTGCCTTATGTCTCGTAGTCATAATTAAAAGGAGAGAGGAAAAAAAAAAGGAGAAGAAATAACTAAAAAAAAGTTGCCACTTCCTCCCTTTTCAATTTCTTTTAAAATCCAGTTAAATCAAGTCCAAATAGTCTCTCAAACATCTCTTTAAAAAGAGGAGAAAGATTTCACTTTCACTTTCCAACGCAATCCACACTTTTCATTTTTCACTTTCACTAGATAGAGAAAGCGATCGCCATTTTGAAAAAATTATGTTGATTCAAGAAAACTTGTAAATACAAAGGCAGAAACAAAATAACAGTATACTTGCGATAGTCAAAAGACTCCTGTATTCAATCCGTCTGTTTAAAGTCCTTATAAGTCAATCTTAAAAGCAGAGGTGGTCGCGGCGTCTAATTCTGTCAGCCGACAGAAGCGTCTCTGAGCAGGAGCGTTTCAAGTGCCTGGGGAGCACACCTTCTCTGCCCCTGAAAACTTGTTCCAGGGGTCTTGGAAGGGCTCAACCCGGTTCTTGAAGCTCTACTCCCCTTCTTTGCCCGAAGAGGAGTTTTTTCGCCGCAACAAACAGCTGATGAGCGCTGTTGTTGACGGCTATACTAACTCAGAGATCGGAGCCTCACGTTAGAGACTCCAGCGACGCCGGCGGAGCCACCGGAAGCCGGTTTCTTGCTGTCTTTGATCTTCTTTCAGATGCATATTAATGAGATGTTTGATGCTCATTTGATGTAACAAAAATGTCCATTTGTTCTTGTTCTGCAATATTTTGGAAACATCCATTTTCATTCCCAGATTCAGAGAATTCCATTGAATTCTTAGCGTGATATCAAGACAAAGCAGTTACTCAAAGTCTGGTCTAACACATTATTTAGTTTGCGGTCAACTATTGTTGCAGGACGTTTTTCCAAATATAGTTACCAAGGAAATTATTCCTATTGAATCATATCATATCACAACATGTGACATCATATTATGAGGAAATTATGGGTTTCCTTTTCCTATATAAAGCACTCTCAATTAGTCTGTCCTTTCAGCCCATCCCTCTAACCCAGGGGTCTTCAAACTTGGCCCGTTTATGACCTGTGGACTTCAACTCCCAGAATTCCTCAGCCAGCCTCCATTTTGTTTGTTAGATTTAAGACAGGGGTCTTCAAACTTGGCCCTTTTATGACCTGTGGACTTCAACTCCCAGAATTCCTCAGCCAGCCTGCCTCCAGTGACTGGAGATTGCCTTGCATTAATGCAGTTCTAATTGTCTTCCTAGATTGTTATACCTTGGACTGCCATCAGCTCTCCGAGCGGTGTCCTACATCCCATGTGTGTTTATACTCCTCATTTTAAGGAAACAGGCCAAGGATCAGGGAAGGCAGGACCTAGAAATGGAAGCCAAAGAAGAGAAAAGTGAAGAAATTGAGCAGATGGAAATGGCCGCCTTTCCGAAATGTACAGACCCACAGCAAGAGACAGTAGAAACAACAATGAATGAAAATGTGGACCTCAAAAAAGACTGATGAGAAAAACCTGTATCCCAAAGCAATGAGATACAGGTATTTGGAATACACACACTAGTGGGCAACTAAAATGGGTATATTTTTACTGTTAAGGTTGTAAGAAATATATTAAGTTCTAATACTGAATTCTGATCTGCTGGTGTTCTGTGCGTATGTGTGCAGTTCTATTATTATTATTATTATTATTATTATTATTATTATTATTATTATTATTATTATTATTATTATTATTATTATTATTATTATTATTATTTCTTTCTATTATTTCAAAATATCTTCAAAGGAATGGAAGAAATATGATGAACCCTAATGGAGTTTTCCACTATTTTAACATGGGACTTGATTTACAATCAGTCTCAAAATCCCATAATAGGTGCTGATCAGACCAAAAATTCCATAACTTCAAGAAAGTTCCAGCATTTTACTTTCAGAGACCAGGGAGAGACCTAGCATAGAAAAATGGTTTGATTCAGGTCCTTGTAAGCTAAATGACATATAAAATCCAGATTTCTAAATAAAATGTCTATTATTGGGGTCCTGGTTGCTCTCTGAGCTTGGTTGTTTTCTTGCAGATGTTTCATTGCCCAACTAGGTAACATCATCAGACCCCCCAAAGATCTCACAGAACTGTGTAGCTCAACTGAGCTACAGATATTTCATTTATTGGTTGTCTAATGTTGCTGAATTCCTCCAAACCATTCGTTATTCCACTATTATACGTTGTCTCACATACACTCCTCTAAGTATTTATTCCTATGCTGAAATTTAAGATAAGGAACATCTCTTTGTGGACTTTTCACTCTACCAGTTTAGCTTTCAAACTCAACGGTGGGATCTAATAACTGAATTAATTTCAGCTAGTTTTTTGGTTTCAAAACTAGAACCGTAAGACTAAGGCATTTGTTTTTCTTTTGATACTGGCAGAGTTACCAACTAGTCTGATGCCTTGGTAAGATCAGACTTGGAATATTTCATCCAGTTTTGGTCACAATGATATATAAAAAAAAATGTTGAGACCCTAAGAAGAGAAGAGCAACAAAGATGATTAGGGACAGTGGTGGGATTCAAATATGTGAACAACCGGTTCTCTGTGTGGATGCTGCTTCCGGAAGTCCATTCTGGGCCTGGGCTGGCAAAGCTGGCTGAGGAATTCTGGGAGTTGAAGTCCACAAGTCTTAAAGTTGCCAAGGTTGAGAACCCCTGGGCTAGAGGCTAAAACATACAAATAATAGTTGCTGGAATCCGGTATGTCTAATGTAATGAAAAGAATGACCAGGGTTGATATGATAGCAGTGTTCCAATATTTAAGGGACTGCCGCAAAGAAGAGGGGGTCAACCTATCCAAAGCACCTAAAGGCAGGACAAGAAGCAATGGATGGAAACTAATCAAGGAGAGAAGGAACCTGGAATTAAGGAGAATCTTCCTAACAATGAGGACAATTAACCAGTGGAAGGGCTTGCCTCCAGAAGTTGTGGGTGTTCCGTCACTGGAGACTTTTAAGAAGAGATTGGATGACCATTTGTTTGAAATGGTATAGTGTTTCTTGCTTGAGCAAAGGGTTGGACTAGAAGACCTCCAAGGTCCCCTCCAACTCTATTATTCTGTTATTCTGATACAGTGACTAGGGCAGTGATGGCGAACCTTTTAGAGACCGAATGCCCAAAAACTGGCCCCGCCCCCACTCCACCCTCCTGCCCCGCTCCTGCTCTGCCCCCCATCCCTCTCCCCGCCTGCCCACAGGACCATCACTGCCTCCAGGGCCCGCTGTAGATCACCCAGGCAGCCCAGCAGTGCTATGGCAGCCACACCCTCTGCCCGCACCTTGCAGCATCAACTGCATGATGGGGTGTGAGGGCAGAGTCTTGTCTACGCTCCCTGGCTGCCATGTCCTTGGCTGCACTGCTCCGTGTGGGCCACGCTCGGGGGTGACTCTCCTTCAGGGGGGCTGCTGGAGAGGAGGGGGTCGTGGGAGGCAAGGCTGGGGCAACGGCACGGGTGTCCACAGAGAGGGCTCCGAGTGCCGCCTCTGGCACCCGTGCCATAGGTTCGCCACCACTGGACTAGGGCCTAGTTCAGGGATAGGAAACCTTGGCTCTTTTATGACTTGTGGACTTCAACTCCCAGAATTCCTAAGCCAACCATGCTGGCTCAGGAATTCTGGGAGTTGAAGTCCACGAGTCATAAAAGAGCCAAGATTGCCTACCCCTGGTCTAGTTCATAACCTGGATATATTTATTGTGGCTTTATTTTACGATTAATACCCTGTGGAACAAGTTTCATTGATGTAGTTGATTAATACAGAGGAGCAGAGAATAAGATCTTTTTTTAAAATGAAAATTTACCTTATTTTTATACTCCACATGGGCAAAGTCTAACCATGCTGGGAATAGAACATTCTGAGCAAGGACATTTCATTCTTCTCCTGAATCACCAGATCTGATAGTGGAATAGCAATTTAATCCTCTGAACTTACATTTACTGAAACTTAGTTCTTTGCTAGAAACCCTGATTTCTCTTAATTTATATAGAAATCTCCCATTAAAAAAGGGTTTTTTTTTCTCCCCATTGCCCCTTGGTCTTGCCAAAGGTGGTTCAACAGCAACAAGGGTTCCGAATCTCATTATCTCGTAATAGTAATTCAATCCACTTCCTTGTAAGCAAGAATTAAAAGCCTCTTCAGCATTTCTCTCTCGTTACTTGCTTTGTGCCAAGGTACCCTGGGAAACTGTGAAGGATACACTGTGTTAAGTCTCACAGTGCGGAGAAACAACTCTTTGTTATTTCAACACAGTTTGATCTCTCCCTCACCCTCTGTTCCATTTTTCTCGAAGGCTGCCAAGATTTTTTCAGCCCGTGCATGACTCTAAGGAAGCCAGGGAATGCTTCAGAGAATCTAAGGCATCAAATGTTTGTTTAGCAGTTGGAAACAATTGGCCTACTCTGGCAAATGCGAACATCTGCTCACCTCCTGCAACCTAGACTGTCCCCAGTTCTTCCAAAATGTCAGCTTCCATCTTTCCAAGCATCCATACATGTTTCCCCTGCAATTTGCAATGTGCACTTTGCAGTGTTTGCGTGTTTCTCCTGCAGTTTGCAACTCTCTCTGTGTGTAAGAGAGTTGCTTTACAATGTCATTCTAATTCCTTCACATATGACAGACATGTCAAACACAAGGCCCGGGGGCTGGATGCGGACCGCAAAGTGGTTTCATGTGGCCCGCGAAGCCATCCTGGAAACAGTGAGGGAATGGCCCCCGCTGCCTTGGCCCTGGCCCAGGCTGGCTGGGAGCCAATGTACAATGTTGTGGTGGCCATCTATGCTGAAACGCATTCAGTCTTAGTTCCACAAGGCGTCTGGAAACAGCGAGGAAGCAGCCCCTGCCGCGTCGGCCCCGCCTCCTGGGTGCATGCTGGGGAGGTGTCACCCTTTATGAGAAATGAAGAAAAGCACCATGCCTTGGCGCTTGCCCCGGTCCCCCCCTTCTGCCAGAGACTCTCAGATCTGTCCCACTCCTGCCCAGGCCCCCACAGGCACCCTTGACGCAAATGATGTAGAACTGGCCACACCCACCCAGTAGGCCACACCCACTCCATCCATGCCCACCCAGTAGGCTGCACCCACCCTGGCCACACACACACCCCGAGGGCAACCGCAATGCTGATGTGGCCCTCAGTGAAATTGAGTTTGACACCCCTGATGTATGACATGAAGTTTGCTTGGATTTGGGTTAAAGCAAGCACAACTACACAATCCCTACATAAGTGGAGATATCCCTAGGTTTGGGAAAAAAAACCCTGTGATTTATGGAGATACAAGTAATAATAATGGTTGTTATTCTTATTAAACAAATAATTATTATTCTAATTAATGACGGTTAATTTAGCTTAAGCTGAGAAACTCATGTAACTCTGACGACATCATAAGAAATACACTTTTATTTTTTAGTTTAATGGAGTGAGAAAATGGACTGGCTGAAAAAGAGAAATTGTGAAGGAAAAAAAAGATCCCACTGTTTTTAAAGAAGATAAATAAAATGGAACAGAACTGAAAATGGTCCATAATTTTCAATGGAGAAAGTCAAGATTTTAATCGAGTTGGGATTTTTCACATGAATTTCTATGCTCCTCAAAATCCTTCACTCACTTTTCAGAGTATGCACGACACTAATGAAAAATTCTTTCTTCTGGTCCAAATCTCTTAATCTTCAGCTACATCCAATGTTCTGAGTGTGAGAGAAATGTAATCTTTCTGCATTTTGCCCATAACATGCAGGTTTTTATTTATTTATTTACTTAAAAGATTTGTATAGTGTTTCCTAGTTTAAAAAATATATAGAGAGAGATTCTCATTATTCACTATCTCTGCCTCGCCTCCCTGGCCATGCATAATGCATAAACAGAGCAAATGGATTAAGATAAATCTAATCTGTTTACCTGTTTTGCTTTTTGCAGAAGATTTTTTTTGAACCTGCCTTTCTCCCCCTAATAATCTCAGTAGATTAAATCACTAGATTGTTTGAAAAGGAAAATTGGATTTATTTTGTTCAAAGTATAAGTTCCACTGTAAAAACACCTGTGTTGCATCACCCATGAGGTGGGAGTGTCTTTTCCAAAAATATGCCTGTAAGGAAGGAGAAGAGTCATCTACGTATAAAATCAACTTCTTTTTCCTCTAATTTAGTGCCCTCTAGTGGCTATTTATGCTGGAATTCAAATGCTCCATTTGCCCAAGAGAAGTGTTTCTCAACTTTGGCCACTTAAAAAATGGGTGGACTTCAACTCCATGCAAGCTGGGAATCCTGAGAGCTGAGATCCACCCATTTTCAAGTTGCCAAGATTAAGAAATGAGGGTTTCATATTGGTTGCATATATGCAAAACACTTAGATGGAGTTAGCATCTTTGGCTAGCAACTGTAGAAGCACAGGCAGAGGTGGGGTGGTGATGGTGGGATGAGGGTGGAATTAAACAAGTCATCAGCCTTGAATAGTTATGTGTCCACAAATACTCCAAGTCCAGCCCTCTCCTGACCTTTATTTGATGCCAATTTAGTGCTGAACTTTAGTCAACTAGGCTCTTGTGTATAGGTTTGGACAATATATCTTCTGAATTACAATGTATTGTGTGGTCCTGATTCTTTGAGCCTAATGGAAACCTTAACAATGCTACGGTATGGTTGTTGTGATTCCGTGCCAGCCTGTGCTTGCAACGGCTGAGTCTGAGGAATCTGAGGAGGTGGAGGAGGCATTTGAAGGGCCATCAGGGGCAGAGGGAGGCTTGGATGAATTACAGGACTCACGGTTTGATGCAGAGCCTGGGCCCTCCAGTTGTGTTCCTGATGAAGCTCAGCTGTGTGAGGAGAATGAGTCAGACTCGGAAGACTCACACCTGATGGACTTGCTAATTGATGCTCGCACACGTCGTCAATTAGCGAGAGTAAATCAGCAGCAGTCAATACGGCAACTCCAGAGTAAAAGGAGAAGGCAATGAGAGGCAACGCCTTTTGGGACTGCTGAATAAAGGGAGGAGATGTGGGCGGTGCTGGTTGCTGAAGGCAACCATTTGCAAAGTGCTTCTTGGAATCCTGGTCTGTTCGTCTTGCTGGTGACTTCTCTTCTGTTTGCATCGTGTTTTCTTGGGGACTATTTTCTTCCTTTGGACTTGAGTTTTGCTTTTTGTGTTTTGGACTATTTGACAGGTTTGTCACCCATATTAAAAGGGGTTTGTTTTGTTTTAAAGTCTCCAGCCTATTGTATCAGCAGGGGTTTGGTCCTTGTGCCTTTAACAAGGATGGCAATAGGCTGGGATAGAACAATGGTATGCTTAAGTAATCCATCTAGCAGTTGCAAGCCTACTGGAAAAAAAAAACTACGTGGTGTAGCAGGAGGGAGACATCTGCTTTATGACCCAGCCCCGCCGTCATGGTTGACTTACAACCATTCATTTAGTGCTCATTTGGAGTTATAATGATACTGGGGAAAAAAAGTGACATGACTATTTTTCCCACTTACCCCTGTTCCAGCATACTCGTGGTCACCTGATCAAAATTCAGACGCTTGGCAACTGATTCATATTTATTCATATTTCATGTGATCACCTCTTGTGATCTTCTGACAAGCAAAGCTGGGGGGGCACCAACTTTCCCTTAACAACCCTGTTATTAACTTATCAACTGCACTGATGCTCTTAACAACTGTGTCAAGAAAGGTCATAACATGGGGCAAAATTTACTTCACAACTGTTTTGCTTAATCACAGAAAGTTGGGGCTCTATAAGCTGAGGATTCAATTCCTGGCAAATAGATGAGGAAGAAATGGAGGTAGTGACAGATTTTATCTTCCTGGGCTCCAAGATCACCGCAGATGGGGACTGCAGCCAAGAAATTAAAAGACGCTTGCTCCTGGGGAGGAAAGCTATGGCAAATCTAGACAGCATCCTAAAAAGCAGAGACATCACCCTGCCAACAAAAGTATGTATAGTCAAGGCCATGGTTTTCCCAGTTGCAATGTATGGCTGTGAAAGTTGGACCAGAAGAAAGGCTGAGCGCCAAAGAATTGAGGCTTTTGAACTATGGTGCTGGAGAAGACTCCTGCGAGTCCCCTGGACTGCAAAGCGATCAAACCGGTCAGTCGTAGAGGAGATCAACCCTGACTGCTCTTTAGAAGGCCAAATCCTGAAGTTGAAACTCAAGTACTTTGGCCACCTAATGAGAAGAAAGGAGTCACTGGAGAAGAGCCTAATGCTAGGAAAGATGGAGGGCAATAGAAGAAGGGGACGACAGAGAATGAGGTGGCTGGATGGAGTCACTGAAGCAGTAAGCGTGAGCTTCAATGGACTCCAGAAGATGGTAGAGGACAGGAAGGCCTGGAGGAACGTTGTCCATGGGGTCGCGATGAATCAGACATGACTTCGCAACTAAAAACAACAAAGCTGAGGTCCATCTGTACTGTTTTGAGTACTAAGCTCATGTTTAAATGCACTCAGCACAAAACACCAAGCCCAAAAAGGCAGCATAGTTTTGGCATGCATCGGAAGTCTCCTACGGCTGTACACTCTACCTGTACATGCCAATTGGCTGCTATGGTACCTGCTACATTGTGCACTGGAGATAGATGGGTGGGTCCCCAGTAAGGTGAACAAAGGTGTTCCTGAAGATACCAAGAGTTTAATTTAATTGAAGGAGGTATGAAAGGTATGGTGTGCAACGTTTCTTGCCAACAGAGTCTTAAAACATACTTAGGTTCAAATGAGTTGGCCGGAGACCAATTCTTGGGGTGAAAAGCAATGGAGAGGTTTTCCAAGAAGTTGGGCTCTGCGAATTTAGTATGCTTCTGAAGCATGCAAGAGGTGTTTAATCATTGCTCCATTCTGAAAGTTTCAATGCAATAATTTAACAGAGGCCAAATAAGTTTGAATGTGATACTTTTCACCCTGATGAATGGGGAAACGAAACAATGAAGTTCACAGTGCCCTTTGGGAGGCAGCCCGCGCGGTGTTGTGTGCTTGCAAACAGACCACGATTGTTATGAGGAGATCATTACGATTTGTGGCCCCAGCTTGCTTCAAGGCTACAATCAGCAGAATGTGCTCCTCAAGTTCTCTTGGCAAGTGTGTGGTTGCGGTGAAACGCCAGGACCAACAAGATTGATCTTCAAGCTTGGCTATTGGCTTTAAATTCCCTATATGACAAGTTGTATCACATTTTTCCCCCAACGTTTCATAGTGGAACATTTAATTATCTGATCCTTCTGGAAAGTTCAGGGAAGAGAGAAAACAAACAAAAGAACGAAAGATACAATAATAAGGTAGTTAAGTTTCAATTTTCCATTCCATAATGTGTTTCTGTGTTGCAGTTTGCAACAGAGATTAAAACAACAACAGCAACAAAAATAACAACAAAAACAAAAACATCTATCATCCATCCCAGGTCCTTGGGAAAGACTCTACAGGTGGATAAAAATGCCAGATCCAGTCTAAGCATATGATCAACCATAATAATAACAATAAAAATATAAACAATTTCAAACCTATTGTTGTCTCTCAAATGTTGGATGTTGAAAGGAAATTCCCACAACTGAGCATGCCTGTGGGAAGAGATTAACTGGGCTGGCAGTGGAGAAGATGGTTTGTCAGATAACCAAATTCCAAAGTATGATCTTCTATTGAAACTGGCTTAGTAGCAAAGGCAATTGTTTCAGTCATGGAGTAACACGTGCGTGCCAGATATTACAACATTTAGATCAAGGGCAAAGATAACCATTTATCTAGAGCAGTGGTTCTCAACCCTTTTCAGGTTGAGACCCCATTTGCGCCGCCCATGCGTGGTGCGACCCCACTTGCGCCGCCCATGCGCGACAAAAAACCCAAAAAAACAAAAAAAAGGCGGACCGCGACGGACCGATCTGCGCATGTGCGGCGCACGCGCGACCCAAAAAAAAACCCAAAAAACCACAAAATGGTGGACTGCGGTGTCCGGCGACCCCCGCGAAACGGTCGTTCGACCCCAAATGGGGTCGCGACCCATAGGTTGAGAACCGCTGATCTAGAGTATGAAAAATGAAGGTAAGTCACCCTTAAGTGAACCTCAGTTCCTAAAGACTGGCTAGATCTATGCGAGCCTTTCTCTTAGATGTTTTCTTTAAATTTCACAGTCTAGTCTATTAATCTGGGACTTCCTCTTGGTCTCCCATCCCAGTATTAACCAAGTTCAGCCTTGAGTAGCTGTTTTTCAAGTTTGGTCCTGTTCAGTCTCTATTTGCTATGACCTAGAAAGCATTACAGTAGTCTCAATGTAAACTTACTGACATGGAAGCAACTGTGTTTACACCATTTATATATATAAATGTATATAAATATAAATAGCTATAGATATATAAAATAAACTATTCTAGAAAGATAGCGTGATGTGCTGCAAAATCCTCCCAATCACATTATAATATCTGTGTCTCTTTGCTACCATTTAATGGTTGTTTGTACTATAGCTTAGCAAGAGAGATGGATAATAAGATACTATCTGCTCAGTTACTGTTTAGTTGAAGCTGTGAATATGATTAATGAGTAGATTCTTTAGTGTTAACCATTACACCAGGGGTGTCAAACTCAATTTCACTGAGGGCCACATCAGCATTGAGGTTGTCCTCAGGGGGCCGGGTGGGTGCGGCCTACTGGGGGGCATGGATGGAGTGGGAGTGGCCAGCTCTACATTGTTCATGTCAAGGGTGCCTGTGGGGGCTTTGGCAGGAGTGGGACAGATCTGAGGGTCTCTGGCAGAAGGGGCAAGTGCCAAGGCATGGTCCACTGGAGGAGCCTCACTGTTCCTCTCAGGCCATGCAAGGGGTGGGGCTTATGGAGCTAAGACTGAATGCATTTCAGCATAGATGGCCACCACAAAATTGTACATTGGCTCCCAGCTGGCTCGGGCCAGGGCCAAGGCAGAGGGGGCCGTTCCCTCACTGTTTCCAGGATGGCTTCGTGGGCCACATGAAACCACTTCGTGGGCCGCATCCGGCCCCCAGGCCTTGTGTTTGACAAGTCTGCATTACACTATCAATAAGAAAATTAAGTGAGCTGCTCACGGGCCATTTTAGATGATAATCGGTGATTATCCAGGTTAACCAGTAAGCTCTCTGTGATGGTAAGGGTTGAAAGGGTTGAAAGAAGCTGATTTCTGGCCTACAGTGTGAAATATTAAACTGGCTGTTTTATGTTTGCACCTGAAAACATTCAGATGATGAAGGGAAACATCCAGGCATTTTTTAAAATACAAGTGGTCTCCGACTTAGGATCACAATTGAGCCCAAAATTCATGTTGCTAAGTGAGACAGTTGTTCAATGAGCTTTGCCTCATTTTACAACCTTTCTTGCCACAGCTGTTAAGTGAATCATTGCAGTTGTTAAGTGAGTAACAGGATTATTAAGTGACTCTGGCTTCCCCCTCATTGGCTTTGCTTGTCAGAAGGTCGCAAAAGGAGATCACGGGATCCCTGAGGACACTGCAACCATCATAGATACATGCCAGTTGCCAAGCATCCGAATTTCAGCCACATGACCCCGGGGATCCTGCAACGATTGTAAGCGTGACAAATGGTCCTCAGTTATTATTATTATTATTATTATTATTATTATTATTATTATTGTTGTTGTTGTTGTTGTTGTTGCTGTTGTTATTAATTTTATTTCTATGCGCCCTATTCCAGGAACTCAGGGCGGCTCACAGCATAAATAGAAATCTAGCATAAAATACATATATAAAAAGAACCCCCGAGTTAAAAAAAAAACAATCATCCAACAAACATGCACACAAACATAGGGGCTATGGGGCAAGATGTTAACTGCCCCAGGCCTGTCGGCAAAGATGTGTTTTGAGCAGTTACTTTTTCAATGCCATTGTAACTTTGAACAGTCACTAAACGAATGGTTTGTAGGTCAAGGACCACCTGTACCGAAGAACGGAGTTTGCAAAGGCAGCAGGTATTTCTGGTATCAGATTCCCCCCGTCAACTTGGTCTCTCTTTCTTCTCAAAGCAGCAACATTGGAATACACAATCAGGATCCAGAACGTTTCCATCTGGTGGAAAATGGCTTTTGTAGTCCTGGAACCAAGCTGTTCTTTGCCATTTCCAAATGCCAGTTTAGACAAATGATTTCATACGCATTGAATAGAGCTTTTCTTGTACCAGGGGTTATCTGAAGTATGCTATTGTCTTGAAAAGTTCGTGTTCCGTGTAGACAAATATGAAAAGGACAGACCTTTTATAATTGGAATGCAATTATCCAGATTGGTTTCTTTCCCTGTAGCATTTGCGGTGGTGTGCTTGCCGAAGGAGCTCAAAAGTGGCACTCAAAAGCAGGTCCTTCAGGGCTTCCGGTGGCTCCGCCGGCGTCGAAGGAACCTCTAGCGTGAGGCTCCGGTCTCTGAGTGAGTACAGCCGACAACAACAGCGTTCATCTGCTGTTTGTTGCGGCGAAAAAACTCCCCTTCGGGCAAAGAAGGGGAGTAGAGCATCAAGAGCCGGGTTGAGCCCTTCCAAGACCCCTGGAATAAATTTTCAGGGGCAGAGAAGGTGTGCTCCCCAGGCACTTGAAACGCTCCTGCTCAGAGACGCTTCTGTCTTTGGCAGAGAAAGACGTCGCGACCACTTCTGCCTTTTTAAGATTTCGTGCTGGAGAGACTGTTAGCAGGCTGAATGAATACAGGAGTCTTAAATGGATTGCAAGTATTTTATTGGGGTTTTTTTTTTTGGTTATGCATTTCTAACTTATACAATCAACATGATGTTTCAAAATGGCGCTTAGCTTTCACTACTTTCATTGTTAAGAAAAGTCCTGGAAAGTGAAAGTGGATCTGTTACTTTCATTTCTCTTCCTGTTCTTTTAAGCGCAGCCAGAGAGGTGGCTGTGATTATATGAGTTTAACATGGAGGGGAATTTACAGTTAAATGCTAAACCTATGTTGGATTTTACTGATGAATTTTATGAGAAAAGGCTGGATACACCTAGGATTTTTGAGCAAGAGTTTAAAGAGATGAATGCAATATTGGAAGAGGCTTTTACAGATATTGAGGAATTACCAATTAAATTAGTTAAACTCTTTTTCCCTAATGAAGTTGATTTATATTTGACTGCTGATCAATTTATTCTACAATCTGAATGTGGAGAAGACTTAGAACAACCAATTGGAACTTTTTCTTTAAAGGAAACTGATTTACAATTATCTGCTGATTGTTATATAACACAAGAGAAATTAGAAGAACAAGGAGAAGATGACAGTTTTGAGAATATTGATTATAATTGGATTTTGCTAGATGAGCAGTTTACTTATGGAATGGTTCTGTTTCAAGAAAAGCAACTTTTTCCAGCCAAGCAGCAGGATGAGGATATTGGCAAAGAAGAGACATTGTCTTATTTTATGATGCAATTAGACTATAAAACGAAATGGATTCTGTTTGATGGGAAGCAAGAAGACTTGATTCAAGGGGAGAGTCAATTTAAGATGCAACTTATTTATGGGGCCGAAGAAATAAAGATGAGAGACTTAATATTTGGAAGGGGGGCCTTGGTATGGTGGTTTATTTGGTTAAAAAAAAGACCTAGAGTTCGTTTGAAGTAAAGAATGGGTAATTTGAAATTATGGATTGGATTAAGGGTTAAGATTATGGAGATGTTTAATGGTTGATGTAATTAAATTAATTTAATGAAGGATGTATTTGTTTTGATGATCTAGGCCTGACATTAGATTGGAATGTAAGTTAGAAATGGTATTAATAGGTTGTTTTTACTATTGAGGTTTATTTGTTAAGCGAGAGAGCCCAGAAGCTGATTGATTAAATGAAATTTATAGTTAAACGAGAGAATTAAGGTTAATCTAAGATTATGGGTTGAATTAAAGATTAAGAGTATAAGTAAATTGTAAGAGAGGATGTTTAAATGATATATTAAGATATATTAAGATATATTACTATAAATTAAATTTGTTAGTACTGACTTAGATTGGTGGTTTAGATGTAAATGATAAATAGCATTCTTAACAAGATGAGTTGATTGTTCAATAAGGAATTGAGGTTAATTTAAGATAAGGGAAGATATACAATGGTAAATTGAATCGAATAAGAGTATAATTATTATTATAATTATCTTTTGGTTTTTCTTCTTTCTCTTCCTTTTTTCTTTTTCTTTTAAGGTGTATAATTCTTGTTAGGACTATACAATTATTATGTTTGATGTAGTGGGGCTTTCTTTTGTTATACCCTGTATTCACTCTGGGAAGTCCTGGGGGGGGTGGGTTAGAGAGGGTTTATAGTTTTGTACATGATGTTTTCTCAACTGTGTTTGGGGTTTTTGGAGGAATATGTAATCGCTGTTGTTGATGGGTTGCTCGGGTGGCCTCTGGGCACCACATCTGATGGGAAATAGTTAGGAGGAGGGGAAGGATAGGGTTGGTGGGATGTGGTGGTGGGGGTTCTGAGCAGTGATGTTGATAGTTTGGGATGATTATTTTTACTTGAGTTATTAGTAGTGGATGTGTTGAAGGATGTGTTTATATTTTGGGTATGCATGATTGTTCATTTTTATATTGTGGTTTGATATGATTGGTGTTTTTTTCTTTTGTAAAAATTGTTATCAGTTGAGTTATTGTATTTCTGTGTTAAAAATTTATAAAAATTCAATAAAAATAATTAATAAAAAAAAAAAAAAAGCAGGTCCTTCAAAGCAGATTTTAGATCGGGTAAGTATAAAAATTGGAAGAATACTTGTTGTGCAACTTTCAGCCCCCACGGATGGCCTACAGTCTACACATTGAAAGCCATAGCTTCCCAACTTTGTTAGCCGATTGCTGCTATCTTTTGGATCAACCTAGGTTTAACAATTTTGAGAAACATTACCTAACTAATTTATCTAAGATGCTAGGATAACCTGTAGGAGCAAACAGGAATAGTTCCTCAGAAGAAATACCCATCACCTTGTACTGATGTCATTTAGACCACCAATCAGGGAAGTAGAAAGGTAACGGTATCCCCTGTCCAGTCATATTCGACTCTAGGGAGCAATGATCGCCTCCATTTCTTAGCCAAGGGAGCCAGCATTGTCCAAAGACATTGTCTGTCGCCAGCATGACTATATGCCAAGGCGCACGGAACACTGTTACCTTCCCAATGAAGTGGTACCTATTAAGCTACTCGCATTTGCATGCTTTCAAACAGCTAGGTGGGCAGGAGCTGGAGCAGGAACAGGAGCTCAACCCATCATGTGTCACTTGGCTCTTGAACCTAAGCTACCAGCTTTCCAGCCCCAAGCTCAGTGTCTTTAACTGCTGAGCCATTGTGTCCCTAAAGAATACTGTAATCTAAAACAGTGATGGCAAACTTTTTAGAGATCGAATGTCCAAAACCCGCCCCACCCCCAGCCCGTCCCCGCTCCGCCTGCCTGCAGGGCCACTCACCACTTCCACGGCCTACTGCAGCAGATCGCCCAGGTGGCCTTGCAGTGCCATGGCAGCAACACCCTCCGCCTGTACCCTGCAGCATCATCTGCACGTGATGGGGTGCAACGGCAGAGTCTTGTCCCTGCTGCCTGGCTGCCATGTCTTTGGCTGCACTGCTCCGCACAGGCCGTGCCTGGGGGAGAGTCTCCTCCGGGGGGCTGCTGGTGATGAGGGGGCTGTGGGGGAAGGCTGGGCTGGGGCAATGGCGCGTGTCTCCACAGTGAGGGCTCCAAGTGCCACCGCTGGCACGTGTGGCATAGGTTCGCCACCACTGGTCTAGAACAATTGGTAAGCACCAGATTGAGAGAAGCTGATAGATTATGTAACAGCTTTGTCATATCTTCTACTTAATCGTCTATTGTTTAATTATGAACATTACTGATTATTTGTCTTCTTCAGCGTCTTCCACTATCCTGGAACTTGGAAATAATTCAGAAATAATCTGGAGTTTTCTAATTTTTTTTTCTTCCTCCTGGAGCCTCAAGAGAGAAGGTTAACAGCTTATTTTAATCATCATTATTCAATCTGGTCTTAAAATGAATTCATACACCAGCATATTGCAGTTCACCTTATAAATCTGCCCAGTTGGTTTGCTCTCCTGGAAAGGATGGAAATAAGTGAAAGGAAAAAAAAAAGCAAGGGGAAATTAGTGCCCTGCATTAGCTCTCCACCTTCCAAAGGAGGCTGATCCCTGAACACACACATGATTTGGCTGCTTGCCTCAGGGGATTGAAGAGTTCAGATCTGCCAGACAGAACAGTAAGTTTTCTCTCTTTTAGTTGGGATCATCTCCTCAGCTTTGCTTTGCTTTACCTGCCTTAGCTGGATGGGAGGATGCTTGGTGGAAATCCTTTAATCCTTTAGGGGATCTTGTGCTAGAAATCCCACCTCCCCACCTCCCCAAATAATTCTAGAACAAAAGAAATGGTTTTGAACGAATTGGAACCTAAAGGCATGTAATGTGATTCTTTGGCATTACTAAAGAAAAAACAAATTTGTTTTTTTAATAAGTTAATGAACTGCTGCAAAGTTTCTTAGCTTTTTTTTTTGTCTTTTCTGCATTCTGGCAACTGCAACTTTAGTTAATAAAAAATAAGGGGAATGGCTGGCTTAGAGTTGAACCACTGGTATTCAAGGGATTTGAGTTTAAATGAAATGTTATTGATTCTGATGGGGAGGTTTAAGTAGCTATTACGATTTATAGCTGGCCTTTCTCTCCATAACTGAAACTGCCCCGCGTTTCATAATGGAAACAGAGTAGGACCTTCTGCACCATTCCAGGTGTGGTGGCTTCTTCTTAAAGCTTGGTTGGTCCTTACATACCTGAGAAAATCTCGTTTCCCAGATCAAGTTGCTGACACCTCGTATCAACCTGTTTCTTAAGAAGGTAAATTCCATCTGTAGCCATATCTGTAACCCGAGGTGAAATTGGAGATGCCAAGAAAAAAAGGGGACTTCTTGGTGGTGATTGTGATCCTTCTTGAGAAAGATTGCCTGTTGGCAACAGTGCCATGTTTTGGCAGAGTTGAGATGCTTGTTAAAAAAGAATAATAGGTTTTAACAATACATAAGGAAGTATATATATATGTATATCCGGTGGCTATGGAAGTTGCATTAAGCTGCTCCTACTCATAGGAGATCTCATCACCTGTATAGATTTATCCCATCTTGTGAAAGTGAGCGTTCCAGAAAAATGACTGAAACTTGCCAAGTTTACCCAAAAGAGGGCATGGTTCATATTTGTTGTCCTGGAAATTGGCTGTGAAGCCATTTTAAAAATGAACTTGGAGACCTCATAGAATTTGGAGATTAAGAGGGCTTGGGGGTTATGTGGAGAGCCGGGTGGAGGATGCAATGACGTAAACAGCATCAGGCCATTGTAAAACTATCCTGACCCTTTTCATGGATATGGTGACATCATATATCTGCCCAGAGTTACTCTATGGTAAGATGGGCAGCCAATAAATTTGATGGATGGATGGATGGATGGATGGATGGATGGGTGGGTGGGTGGGTGGGTGGGTGGATAGATAGATAGATAGATAGATAGATAGATAGATAGATAGATAGATAGATAGATAGATAGATGGATGGATGGATGGATGGATGGATGGATGGATGGATGGATGGATGGATGGGTGGGTGGGTGGGTGGGTGGGTGGGTGAGTAGATGGATGGATGGATGGATGGATGGATGGATGGATGGATGGATGGATAGATAGATAGATAGATAGATAGATAGATAGATAGATAGATAGATAGTAGACAGACAGATATACATATATACATAGATAAAACATACATACATGCCTATATAAGGGACAGAACATATCCAACAGTGTGTTGCTCTTTTTTTCACTTTCACAAAAGTAGCAAGGTCCTGCAGACAACCACAAAAGATATCTTAGACCACTGTCCTCTGCAAGATCTTCAGAATATGAGATTCCTTTGATGTACAGCTGCTCACTACTCAAGTCCTCCTGTGGGACATTTTCAGGTTGAGAAGTCTGAGCAGCCAGAGAGTTACTGAATCGTAGAGGTGGAAAGGACCGTAAGATCAGCAAGTCCAACCCTCAAAGCTTCTGAGCAATGGACACATGAGTAATGGAAAACAGCCTTCTGACACCTCCAGCAACAAGCTCTGAAACACCATCAAGATAAATCTGAATTTCCTAAGACTTAAGGTAAGGAAACAAGTCCCAAGGGGGAAGAGAAATTTTTAGAAACAGAGGGGGTAGTCTTTAGCTCAGCATTAATTCTATCATCTCTAGTGAAGGAGGCCTTATCTTTTTTTGAGGTCATCTGTTCCACCTTTACAAACATTTAACCAAAGCAGTTTTCCTCCCAGGTGTTCTTATGGGAGCAGAAACAGAATAACATGTCTCTGTAACTCAGAAGTCTTGGGAGGAGCCCGAAACTTTACAAAAATGTTCTGCCTTTATCTAAGGAGATCAGATTCTCTAGAAGGTGGATCTTCAGTCAGAGATAAAACACAAAGTGGAGGCTGTGTTTAACATCTAAGGTTGCCCAAAACACATTCCATGTTGTTTGCATATTGTTTGACATTAGCCATGTTAAATACTTGTTAATCTGATGTGGTTATTGGCTCAGGGCCCCAAGATGGAAGGTTGGACCTTTCCACATCTATGTGGAATTTACAGAAGAGATAAACATTGGGATTGTCTGGGTGGAGAGAGAGAGAGAGAGAGAGAGAGAGAGAGAGAGAGAGAGAGAGAGAGAGAGAGAGAGAGAGAGAGAGGGAGGGAGGGAGGGAGGGAGGGAGGGAGGGAGGGAGGGAGGGAGAGAGAGACTCATAAAATTAATCCAGGATTAGGTAACACAGGGACTTGATGAAAAGGAGGATCTAACTGGGATTAGGGTTACTTTTCAACTTGGGAATCCAATACTGAGGTGTGTTCATGGACAGCTTCCTTTGCTCACTTTTATGAAAAAGTAAGTCCCACTGAACTTTGGCTGTTGGATGGTTATAAAAAGGGGGGTATGAGAATATTTTTAATGATGACACTACAAAATTATGGAATTCTGATTTAAATAGGAATTCCTGCAGTCCATTCTGTAATTCACTTTTATTTCAGAACTGAGCTCAGCATTGTATATAGTTTTTCTTCAGGAGATAGATGTAGGATTGGGCTATCAAGCTGCAAACTTATACATGCATTTTAAAGTTTCCTTCAAATTAAATTTGGCTCCATGTAACTTAAGAGACATGGAGCCTTCTTAGCAGCAGTGTAGAAATGGTCTGTCACTGTCTTTGCTAGGATAGTTTTTTTCAACTTCCTGGTGTTGTCTTCATTTCTGTGGTTCCTTAGTGGTCTCTCATTAGGGTTGACCCTACTTTGCTTCCAAGGTCAGCCAGGTAATAATCCATGGTATTGGTGGACAGACAGTTGATGACCCCATGCTCCTAATGCCTTAAAACCTATCCTAGTAGTTCAGATTGGGAAGATATACACGTAGGCTGGGAAGATATAAATGTAATTCTCAAGATTCACCATGATTGATCTGCTGTCTAAGGTTGCAAAGAGTTCATTAGTATTGTGTATCCTTCCTTCCTTCCTTCCTTCCTTCCTTCCTTCCTCCCTTCTTTCCTTCCCATTCCACCCCACCCCACCTCACCCCACCCTACCCCACTCTTCAGTGACATCATGGTAGATTCCAGTGGCCAGTATGAAAAGATGCTATTTTAATCAACTAGTGCAAGCAATACTCAGCCTGGGGTAGGCAAGCTGAGGACCATAGCTAGCCTTTGAGTTGTGAGCTGGGGCTTTGCTGCACAAAATGTGGCCCTATGTCACTTACTTTGAATTAGTGTTGATTTTAACATAGCTAGTATACTTAATTATTTAGTACCTTCTTCACATTAATAGTTATAAATTAGGAGCAATTTGTTTTGGGAATGGAGTTAAAAACTGTATACAGTCATGGAAAAGAACTCAGCTATTCATCTGTAATATAGAGATTCTAATTTGCTGTCAATTCATGTATATAATTTTCTCTGTGTAATTCCTTGTTATTGTTCTGAAACCTGTCTGGTCACCAAATAGAGCTTTTGAGACAATTGTTTTAGATTAGAAGCCATGATTTAGTACTTGAAATATTTAAAGTACTTAAAGTACTTCCTGATTTAGTACTTAAAATAAACCTGTTGAATGATAGGACAATATGCATATTGGTACCTTTTAAAAATAACCTTTTCACATAAGTAAAAAGGGAAACATGAAATGACAAAGAGTGGAATTAAAAAAGAAAGATAAAAGAAATAGAAAAGATAGTGCTGGGGGAAAAAAGCAAAGAGAAAAGAAACAATATATATTACAACAATTGATTATCTCACCTTCCGCTTCAAAGTTACAACATGGCTCTGTATGTGGACTAATATCACTTAAGCCAGGCATATCAAACTGCCGGCTGATGGGCTGGATGCGTTATGCCGAAACCATGCCAGCAATGGGGGAAAAGTCCCGATACATCGTGCAATGTCGCATGACGTCGCGAGTTTGACATGCTTGACTTAAGCCAAGGGTCTTCAAACTTGGCCCTTTTATGACTTGTGGACTTCACCTCCCAGAATTCCTCATCCAGGCACGCTGGCTGAGGAATTCTGGAAGTCCACAAGTCATAAAAGGGCCAAGTTTGAAGACCCCTGGCTTAAGCTTAGGAGATGGAAAGTTAAGGATTGAAAAAAGGAACAGGTGTTGAAAGCAATGGGATATTATGGAAAGACAGGGCTTAGGAGAAGACTGGATTTTTATCATGAGATTATAAAATGAACCTTTGAGTTTAGGATTAGCCCTATAGGCCGGAAATTCCCAATCAAAACAAATAACAGAATAACAGAACAATAGAGTTGGAAGGATCCAATCTAGAAATTTCACTTATACTTTGACCACCAAACAGAAAAGTCTGTGTTTTCAGTCTAGATCAACACAATGGATGGAAAAACAGCCTCACAGAAAGCAAAAGAAAATCCATTAGTCCTGGATAAAACCTTTGGATCACATCCTACGAAGGTTGCATCTCTCTCTCTTTCCAAGTTAAAGGTAACAGCTCTCTTCCTCCTTCCCTCCAATATTCTCTTCAATGAATCCCTGAGCCACATCTCACAAAGGCTGCGTCTCTTTCTATTCTGAAATTAAATGGCTTCCTTTCACTCTTTTCTCTGGAATAAATCCTCAGGTCACATCCAGTGAAGGCTACGCCATTTCTGTTTCAAAGCTGAAAGCCATAGCTCTGCCACTTTCTTTGGAGAGTTGAAAAATATGCGTACAATTCACACTTTAAAAAATCACAGGGTAAAATCTACAGTCAAAAGTCTGGTAGTAGTTTTTCCAACTAACTCACCAACGTTATAAGTTCCAAGCTCCTTCCCTAAAAATCATGTAATTGGATTTTGGGTGAGGGTTCACATTTACAGCCTTTTGCAGCATCCATGCAACATGACTGTGATTTATAACATATTTCGCTGGAAACGGGCATTTAAACACCCATTCTGGGCAGGGGTTTCACTTAACGACTGCTTTAGGAGACTGCGTTTGCTTTATGATCCCTGCGTTCACTTAATAATTGCCACAAAAAAAGGCTGTAAGATCAGGCATAGTCACGTGGTATCCTGCTTAATGGCTATCATGACTTAGAAGCATAATTATGGGGTCAGTTGTGGTTGTACGTTGAGGACTATCTGTAATATCAGTCCAACCTATATGATCGTTCTAGGAAAAGATCTTTGTAGTTTACCACTTTGGGGAGGAGTGGGGGAATGCAAGGCCAGGAAGCCCTTCATGGTGGGAGGTTTTTGGAACAGCCTCCTGGTGGAAATTAGGTTGTGTCCACCCTAACTATGTTCTGCAAACAACTTAAAGCTCTTTGGTGCTCTTTTCCTTTGAAGACTGATTGTGCACATTGTTTATTTTATTGTTTTATTTTTCAATTTTTAATTTTTTTTTATTATATTAAAAAAATATGGAACGCTTCACGAATTTGCGTGTCATCCTTGCGCAGGGGCCATGCTAATCTTCTCTGTATCGTTCCAATTTTAGTATATGTGCTGCCGAAGCGAGCACCAATTTTTAATTTTTACCAGGGGCATTTCGCTTGCCCGTGGGCCTTTGACCGGATAGCAAAAATGCTCTCTATGGCGTTAGAGAGATGAGATATCTCTAGCAGCTTTCTAGAAACAGCTCCTTTGCCAGCTCACTGTTTGAATCTCTGTTTTCATCTTAGATATTTCTTGGAGCTCTGGCATTTTCTTTTTTTGCCAAAGCTTTTTCAGGAAGCTACATGAAGAGCATAATAACTCAGATTGAGCGGAGATTTGAGATCTCGTCGTCGGTGGTTGGCTTGATTGACGGGAGCTTTGAGATAGGTAGGTTGACTCGTGCTGGGGTGCAGAAGTTACAGGTTGGCCAGAGAAGGCCTTCCTTCTGGCATCCACAAGCAATTCCATCAACAAACACATTGACCTACAACCAGCGTACAAACCCCTCAGAATCCAAATCAACCACACACCAACCCTCAACCAACCCACGCAAGCTCCCTCCTCCTACCACCACAGCCGTTCACCTCCCAATGACCCTGACCAGATGTAACCTCCCCATCACAAGACCCATCACCAGCCTCTCACTGAAGACTCACACCTGTCCCATCACAAGACCCTCACTTAACACACCCACACCTGAAGCCCTCATAAACAGAAGAGCACTGACACAGACATCCCCTAAATCAGGGGCCTTCAAACTTGGCCCTTTTATGACTTGTGGACTTCAACTCCCAGAATTCCTCAGCCAGGCACACCTGGCTGAGGAATTCTGGGAGTTGAAGTCCACAAGTCATAAAAGGGCCAAGTTTGAAGTCCCCTTCCCTAAATACTGAAGGTGTTACCTAGCCTGGTAATGAAACATTCAGAAACCTGCCCCACAAGCTCCTACACCCGAATGACAGATATTCGCCACTATCGCAGGTCTTCTTTTCCCTTTCACGTCTCTTCTTCTGATTTTAGGAAACTTACTGATCATGGTTCTAGTGAGTTATCTTGGACCAAGAGTTCACCGCCCCAAAGTGATTGCAACAGGTTCTCTAATTATGGCCTTTGGATCCTTTCTGTCAGCGATGCCACACTTTATCATGGGACAGTAAGTACAGTATGTTTGACTTGCAAAAAAACATCTCGTTCTACCTCAAAAGCTACAGACAGATCACCTGAGTCAATATGAGGAACAGTAGGTTTTCTGTTTTTGTTGCTTCTTTTTCTTTTAGGTGAATTGAGGTATGACTTGTTGTACAGATCCAGCTGGTTAGGTTACTTTCTAATTAAAGACAGCATGTGGTTTGTGTGGGTTCCTGCACTTTCTTATTTTGTAAAATTCAGTTCATCAGAAACTAAAGAGGGCAGGATTTGGACAAAACGGTAAAATATGCACAAGGCCTAATCAAGAGCTAGCCAGCATTAGAACCAATCAGGTTTTTAGATCTTTAATAAATCTTTAACGGACCTGTTACATTGTGAACAGAGTTATAATATGTTAGGAGCCAATAAATAAGTAAATCCAGTACTGAAATTAAATGGATGGTATGAATCTAGCCATACTGAGGCATATCTCATAACTTCCATTGTTCTCCAGTGATCTACAGGTTAAGCCACTAGCTAGAGAGTGGGAGACCATGAGCTCAAGTCGCCCCTTCACCAAGAAAACCAGCCAGGTTATTTTGGGCCAGTCCCCCCCCCTCTCTCTCAGTTCAATCCACCTCACAGGGTTGTTGTGGGGAAAATAGGAGGAGGAAGGTATGTTGGATACGCTCACTGCCTTGAGTTATTTGTAAAAATAATAAAAGAAGGATATGAATAAATAAATACTTATTCACTACTTTCAGATAAGCTGTGTTCTGCACAGCATAAGCAAGGACTAAGAAATCATAAGCACAAGAAATGAAGGATAGGAATTAAGAGAAATCCTTTTCAGTTCATTAAGTAACATGCAAGTTACACCAACAACATACACTATACAGTATTTCTCTATGTCTTTCTATCCTTGGAAACCATCATCTCTTTCCTTATAGACACACACTACTTCATGGAGTACCTCCTCCTCCTCCTCCTCCTCCTCCTCCTCCTCCTCCTCCTCCTCCTCCTCCTCCTCCTCCTCTCTTCTTCTTCTTCTTCTTCTTCTTCTTCTTCTTCTTCTTCTTCTTCTTCTTCTTCTTCTTCTTCTTCTTCTTCTTCTTCTTCTTCTTCTTCTTCTTCTTCTTCTTCTTCTGCCATATCCATTATCGGACATTGGTGATCATGTTGGTGATCCTGTTTTTATCAGCAGCTGCACGAAAAAGTGCTGCTAAGTTTTTTCCAAACCAGTCCCTTAGATTTTGCCAGCTGGCTGCCCAGTATCGACTGAAGGTGGAGTACCTATTGGTTGGAACGGCTTCAGAAGAACAGCACACAGTGTTGTGGCAGCCACTTGAACAGTGTGTGCACAACGGTGTAGAAAGCAAAGGGAAGACTACTACACTATATATTTCCCAGGAAAATCATGTTAATGACAGCAAAACCTAACAATGGCCCCGAGTAGGGCACCCCTTAAATGGGGCAAGGGTGCTAAGAATCTCCTGGTCTGCTAGAAGCATGATAAACCCAAAACTACGAATTGATATGTGGAATCTGAGAAGCCTATACGAAGCTGGGAAAACACAACACTATCCAAGAAATGTCCAAAACAGAGTACCTATGATTCTCTAAACTTCTCACCTCGCCCGTTATGATGATCTCGTCAACTCCCCCTAGGCATGAGGTTGTTGTTCTGCCCCTTTCCTTAACTCATTCACTCTTCTTTCATATCTTTATTTATTTCTGTCTAATACGAGAGGCTCCCAGGAGCCCATGTGGAGAAGGCAAAAACTGGTTTGAGGGGATCTCAACTCAAACTTGAGACTAGGGTCCCACATTGTGGCTGCCTTTACATAGATGACTGGATGGATGGATATTATTGAGTAAAATTATATGAAGACTGGAAAAAACACTTGACCTAGTCTCTGAATTATATAATTTTTTGATTTTATGTAATCCGCTGGATCATAAAGTCTGGTGCCCATGGAAGGTGTGTTGTATGCAAGCCTAACTTCTTTTGGAGATGTGTACAATATCACTGTATATGCAAAAGGGTTGGGGGGCTTCCACCATGATGCCCAGTCTGCCATTTTGACAATTTTAACTCCCGCCCCCACCTCCATGGATGCTGCTGATCATGAACTGAGCTGATGAACTGGGTTTGAAAGTAACCTTGCAACCATTAGATTTTTAAGGTGTATTTAACCGTTGTGTAAATACAGGTAGTTTATTTTTTATTTATTTTATTCGGATTTGTATGCCGCTCCTCTCCGAAGACTCGGAGCGGCTTACAACATATATATATAAACAATTGAACAAATCCGAACAACATTAAAAATACAAACCCCATACATACTCATCAATCACACCACAATCAACAATCATCCCCAGGCCTGCCGGCAGAGGTAGGTTTTTAAATTCTTTTGGAAGGCCGGGAGAGTCGGAGAAACGCGGACTTCAGGAGGTAGTTGGTTCCAGAGGGTGGGCGCCACAACAGAGAAAGCCCTCCCCCTAGGGCCCACCAGACGACATTGTTTCGTTGACGGGACCTGGAGGAGGCCGACCCTGTGCGCTCTCACCGGTCGTAGAGAAGTATGTGGCAGAAGGCGGTCCCGTAAGTATCCTGGTCCCAAGCCATGAAGGGCTTTATAGGTAATAACCAACACCTTGAATTGGGCTCGGAGACCAATAGGCAACCAATGCAGCATGCGGAGAGTTGATGAAATGTGGGCACAACAAGGAAGACCCACAACTGCTCGCGCAGCTGCATTTTGCACTAATTGTAGTCTCCGAACACTCTTCAAGGGTAGCCCCATGTAGAGAGCGTTGCAGTAGTCGATCCTCGAGGTGACAAGGGCATGTGTGACTGTGAGGAGTGACTCCCGATCCAAGTAAGGACGCAACTGGTGCACCAGGCGAACCTGGGCAAATGCCCCCCTCGCCACTGCCGACAAATGATGATCCAATGTCAGCTGTGGATCAAGGAGGACTCCCAAGTTGCGAACCTTCTCTGAGGGGTTTATAGATTCACCCCCCAGGGTAATCGAAGGACAGATAGAAGTGTCCTTGGGAGGCATCACCCACAGCCACTCTGTCTTATCGGGGTTGAGCCTTAATCTAATTTATGACCACAAATGAGCCGCAAATTTCTGTCCTTAAGTGAGACATTTGTGAAGTGAATCACTGCAGATGATAAGTTAGTAACCTGATTGTTAAGTGAATCTGGCTTCTCCACTGACTTTGCTTGTCAGATCATAGAAACCTGAGACACATCAAAGCTCACAAGTGTAAGCCAGTTGCCAAGCGCCTGTATTCTGATCACATGACCATGGGGATGCTGCAAAGGTCATAAGTCACATTTTTCAGTGCTGTTGTAGCTTTGAACAGTCACTAAATGAACTGTTGTAAGTCAAGGACTACCTATATATGTAACAATGATGTAGATAGTGTGCTGAGTGGCTAGAATCTTGGATCAGGAGCAGTCTCTGCATTAAACCTTCATTCACATACACACCCAAACCATAGGATTTAATTCATTTGATACTGTTGCTCCTTACAAGGATCCTGAGAAAATAACATAGGAGGAAGCTCCACATAGTATGTAGAGTAGGACCTAGGGGAACCTCAAAACAAAATACTTTTTATATTAGAAATATGTTTGGACATGTTACATGAGCACAGTAATTATGTTTGATTTTCCTGGGTTTGGCATGCGCGCTCAACCCAAACCATGTATCCACACAACCATCAATTAGATCCATAGAGAGAGATTATCTTTCTCAAATAATGATGAAAGGAAAGGCTTAACTTTCCAGTCCCATAACCTGGTTTTTGTTTCGCAGTTACAATTACAAAAGTATCGCTGTTTCTTTGGCCAATTCGTCTACAAGTGTTTCAGCCTGTGCCTCAGCCTCTCTGCATCACTACACTGTTGCCGAAAGTTCCCACAACACAACTGCAGTTGGTAAGTAAAAAGTTTCCAGTGACCTTGGGCCTTTGTGTGTGTGTGTGGGGAGGGAACCTTGCTTCATTTATCAAGGATAGGCAACCTTGGCTCGTGGACTTCAACTCCCAGAATTCCTGAGCCAGCATGGCTCAGCATGGAAACCTCTCCCTTTCCCCTCAGCATGGTTGGCTCAGGAATTCTGGGAGTTGAAGTCCACGAGTCATAAAGGGATCATAGTTTCCCACCTCTGAAAGGGATGAGCACCTGTTAAGCATCCACAATCAAGACTGGAAAAATGATATCATTCTTTAGATTCGTTATACCATAAATCTACCCTTTAAAATGATTTATGAATTGTCTTTGTTTGCCTAGCAATCCACACCACGTTTCCAGTTTGATTGTTGTTGTTTTTTTGCCCTTACAATCTAAGTAAACTTCCTAGATTTAAGGACATAACCTGGAAAAGCCTCAGAAGCTATATTGGACTTGGTAGGTTTCTTGAAATGAAGCGAGCAGGTGAGGTTAATTATTTGTCTCTTGAGAGAAATTAGTACCACTCTTCTAATAGATGAAGCTAAAATATATGAAGAACAGTTGCAGGAATTGGGTATGTCTAGTTTAATGAAAAGAAGGACGAGGGACGACATGATAGCAGTGTTCCAATATCTCAGGGGCTGCCACAAATTAAAGGGGATCAACCTGTTCTCCAGAGCACCTGAGGGCAGAACAAGAAGCAACTGATGGAAACTAATCAAGGAGAGAAGCAACCTAGAACTAAGGAGAAACTTCCTGACAGTTAGAACAATTAATCAGTGGAACAACTTGCCTCTAGATTAGTTGTGGGTGCTCCAACACTGCAGGCTTTTAAGAAGAGATTGGAAAACTATTTGTTTGAAATGGTATATAGGGTTTCCTGCCTGAGCAGGGGGTTGGACTAGAAGACCTCCAAGGTCCCTTCCAATGTTGTTATTCTGTTATTCTCCCCCAGAGTTATTTCTGCCCATTATTGGAGGGGGGGGAGAGAGGAGATGGTACTTACTGAGGACTTGTGATGAAGCGTCTCTCCTGCCATCCATCAAAATTATCTCAGGTCTAAGACCTTGCTTTTGCAATGGTTATTACATTTGCTAGAACAGCGGTTCTCAACCTGTGGGTTGCGACCCCATTTGGGGTCGAACCACCATTTCACGGGGGTCGCCAAACACCACAGTCCGCCAATTTTTTGGGTCGGCCATTTTTTCCTTTTTGCGATGCGGGCCGTCACGCCGTGCATGCGCGATGCAGGCCCGCCATTTTTTTTGGGACGGCCATTTTTATTTTGGTCGGCCATTTCCCCCCCTTTGCGATGTGGGCCGTCGCGCCACACATGCGCGATGCAGGCCCGCTATTTTTTTTATTTTGGTCAGCCATTTTTTTTTTGGTCGGCCATTTTTTCCCCCTTTGGTCGAGCCCCGGAAAACGTTGAGAACTGCTGTGCTAGAAGAATAGAATAGAATAGAATAGAATAGAATAGAATAGAATAGAATAGAATAGAATAGAATAGAATAGAATAGAATAGAATAGAATAGAATAGAATAGAATAGAATAGAATAGAATGGTTGGACGTGACCTTGGAGGTCATCTAGTCGAACCCCCTGCTCAGGCAGGAAACCCTATACCATTTCAGACAAATGGCTGTCCAGTCTCTTCTTAAAAACTTCCAGTGTTGGAGCATTCACCACTTCTGGAGGCAGGTTGTTCCAGTGGTTAATTGTTCTGACTGTCAGGAAATTCCTCCTTAGTTCTAGGTTGCTTCTCTCTTTGGTTAGTTTCCATCTGTTGCTTCTTGTCCTGCCTTCCGGCGCTTTGTAGAATAGCTTGACTCCCTCTTCTTTGGGGCAGCCCCTGAGATATTGGAACACTGCTATCATGTCGTTGGCTTGCAAGGTTTGGAATAGGTGAAGCCAAACCCTTGCTACAGGTAATCCTTGACTTACAACCATTCATTTAATGGTCGTTAAAGTTACAACAGTACTGAAAAAATGTGGTTCACCACCAATTCTCACACTTATGACCATCGTGGCATCCTCACAGTCATACGGTCAAAGTTCATGCGCTTGGCAACCAGTGTGTATTTACAATGGTTGCAATGTCCCAGGATCATGGGGATTACCATTTGCAACCCTTCCAGGCTGGTTTCCAACATGCAAAGTCAACGGGGGAGGTTGGATTCACTTAACGACCATATGATTCACTTAGCAACTGCAGTGGTTCACTGAACAACTGTGGTTAAAAAAAAAGGTTGCAAAATCGGATGCCGCTCACTTAACAACTGCCTTGCTTAGCAATGGAAATTCTTGTCCCAATTGTCTTCATAAGTCAAGGATTTACTTAGGAATGAAAATTGTAATGCTCAGGTAATATTGTGATCAAGTTGTGGACCTCGCAACTTCTTGGGGCTTCTTTTGCTTTTAGGATGTGAAGAAATGGCTAGTTCCTATTTGTGGGTCTTTGTGCTTGCTGGGAACCTTCTACGTGGAATTGGGGAAGCACCCATCATGCCTTTGGGGATGTCTTACATTGATGATTTTGCCATGGAAGAAAACTCTGCCTTTTATATAGGTAAGATAAAAACGGCCACTCTTTCTCTCCTGATTTGAGTATTGCAGCTGAGGTGGGGCCAAAGTTGTAGCTATCACAGTCCTCAGACTTCAGCTCCCAGAATTCAACTCTGTCCAATGACTGCATTGACTGGGAATTCTGGGAGACACAATTCCAGCCTAGTTGGAAGTCACCTGGGGGGGGATAAGGTGGGGGATCTCAATTCTTGCCTTTAGTAGGTTCAAACTATTTCATCACAAGGATTCTTCAGTAAGTCTGCATTAAAAACCATCCGTAGAAATTCAACAGATGGTCAGTAAATTCGTTCTGGGACACTAACCCCATTTTTCTTGCTAGCACCGAAAATGAGAGAAGACATTTTGTCAAGTTTTGGAGGGTGAGAGCAGAGGATATTTTGGGAAGAAATTTGGGAGAAACAATCATTAGTCTAGTACAGGGTAGGCAACCTTGGCCCTTTTATGACTGGTGGACTTCAACTCCCAGAATTCCTGAGCCAGCCACGCTGAGGGGAAAGGGAGAGGTTTCCAAGCTGAGCCATGCTGGCTCAGGAATTCTGGGAGTTGAAGTCCATGAGTCATAAAGCGGCCTAGGCCTAAGCCAGAGATAGGCAACCTTGGCTCTTTTATGACTCGTGGACTTCAACTCCCAGAATTCTTGAGCCAGCCATGCTGAGGGGAAAGGGAGAGGTTTCCATGCTTAGCCATGCTGGCTCAGGAATTCTGGGAGTTCAAGTCCACAAGTCATAAAAGAGCCGAGGCTGCCTACCCCTGGTCTAGTAGTAGTGGCGTACGTGTGACATAATCCTGCTTTGTTGTAGGCTTACATTGACAAAATCTTGCAAGTCTTTTGAAAGTACATATCCCCCACTGTATCTTTTAAAAGCCTGATAGGTTAGGGAGGATCCTTCCTGTCTTTCTTTACCCCTTATATAGCTGTGGGCCCCCCTCCCCAATCTGTGTCACTTTCCCTATATCCCAAGATCACCCCACATACAATTATCCTCATCCACATTTTTCAAAATGCAGATAATGTCAGGCCTGAAATACCAGGTACACATACAGATCTTCCAGATCACCGATTTAAAGCCTAAGCACTGGAATTTTCTCAGACTAATGTTTAGCATCTGGTTAGAACTAGATAAGGGTCAGCAGTGGTCAAGAACAGGGGTCCCCAACCTACGGTCCATGGACCGGTACCAGGCCGCAGCATGCCAGCAACCAGGCCGTGCAAACAAGCAAAGCCCCATCCGTGGGATGCAAACAGCACACAAAACCACACAATCTCTGTTCTGTGGAAAAACCTCTCTCCATGGAACCAGTCCCTGGTGTCCAAAAGGTTGGGGACCTCTGGTCAAGAGGAGTTGGACTTAGTTCTCTTGTGGCTAGGTAACAATTCCAAACTGATGCCTCATTTAATACCTCCCTTGGCTCTGTCAGCCCTTCTCTTAAAGATAGAATTATGCACCCTTCCTACCTTACAGGTAATAACACCTGCCTGGTTTTTTTTTAGCAATAATATGGAAGTAATTTGCTATTGCCATTACTATTACCACCCCTGGATGGATGGCTGGCCAGCTGGAGGGAGGGAAGGAGGGAGGGAAGGAAAGAGCGAGGGAAAGATGATAGATCTTCCCAGTCTAGCCTGCAGTTCTGGGATTTTCTGGTAGTCTTCAAGCACTAACCAAATTTCACCTCACCTTAGCTTTGTGCGCAGTCAAAGTTGGTTTGATGCTGCCACCTGCTGTAGACCTCATTCCTCACCTGTTTTGAAGTCTTGTTCTGCAGGTGTTCCTATACTTAGGTTAATTTATTTTTCATAGGAATTGTGCGATCTGTAGGGATGTTTGGACTATCTCTTGGCTTTCTGCTTGGAGCATTTTGTGCTGGTTTATGGGTTGACATTGGAGCAGTAAACCCAGGTAAGGAACAAGTATCATAATCAATGTTTCTTCTCAGCCAGGGTTGTCTTTGTGTTTGGTAGACTTTTGCTAGACCTCAAAACGTTGATTTAATGAAGTTCCATTTAGCAAACTTCAGATGTATTGGACAACATTATTGTCCAGACATTATTCCAAAGGAATGCAGATCCATTGTTTCTGACATAGTCTGGAAAAGGCTATGAAGTGTGCATTGATTTTACATTAATTTTATGAGATGGTGCAAATTAGTCCTTTGTGCCAATTTTATTTCATTACACAAATGATATTAATTAATGCAAACAGCATGCTTTGGGATTTAACAGACATTTGGGAATAGCTGACATCTTCTCCCCATTTTCCCACATGTCTATTAACTGAGTTTTTAAGTTTTCTATTTTGTGACTAAATAAGTATAGGAAGGAGAGAATGATATAAGAAAAGAACCACTAATGAATATTTGGACCACATTGTAGAGCAGGAGTTTCCAAACTTGGCAACTTGAAGACTTGTGGACTTCAACTCCCAGAATTCCTCAGCCAGTATGGCTGGCTGAAGAATTCTGGGAGTTGAAGTCACAAGTCTTCAAGTTGCCAAGTTTGAAGACCCCTGTTGTAGATCTTTGAGATCCTTCCCTAATGACTTGATTACAACAAGCTAGACTAGGCTAAAATAAGCTTGCTTGCTTCCTTGCAATTTAATATGTTGTGGGAACCCGGCTATTGCCTTAACACTGAGTGTGAATGAGGCTATTGAATGAAGCCATCATATCGTTGTTTCTTTTACAAGTGACTAGTCCACAGAAAGTAAGTGTGGTGTAGTGGTTAAGGCATCAGACTAGAAATAGGGAGATGGTGACTTCTAGCTTCACCTACAAAGCCAGTTGGATGACCTCAAGCCAGTCACTCTGTCTCAGCCCTAAGAAGGAGGCAATGGCAAACCATTTCTGAAAAACCTTACCAAGAAAACCACAAGTCCATCGGCAAGAATCAGACACAATTGAATGGAAGAAAAAAAACAACCATCCACAACTTACTTAACCTGGTTACTGGAAGAATCCACTTTCTGGGCTTGCCTAATCAATGGAATGATTAAGAGGCTAAGTTATGCACATGCTGAGGGGCAAAAAATTAAGCCAAAATTAAAACTACATAATCTTTGCTTATGATAACGGATCACCCTCAAATTTAGAGGAGCTGATAGGGTGCTGTTCAAATGGAACTGAATTGTTTGTTGTTAAACCAAGTTTAAGATTCAACATGCCATGTGACCACCACTTATGTTAAGTCCTGGTGAACCCAAGGGATATACTTAATAGAAAATGTAATAAGAACTTCCATATGCAAGTTTTTTTTTCCTTTTCTCCTAGATACACTGACCATCAGTTCCAAAGACACACGTTGGGTCGGTGCTTGGTGGCTTGGGATGTTGATTTGTTGTGCCACCAGTTTTATGTCATCTCTCCCTTTCTGGTTCCTGCCTTACTCTTTGCCACAAGAAAGAGAACAAGTTGTTAAGAAGTCAACTGAAGTTTATGTAATCACTCAAGTCAGCCAGAACAAAATGGAAGCTCCCGGCCGCCCAAAGTTGAAGGTTTCGGAAGTGGCGAAAGGTGATTGAATGACCTCTTCACAAGTAGCTAATTCTGAGCTTTGCAACTCGTCCTGAGCCAAACCTGTGTTCTGCAATATTTTACTCAATTTCCAGAGTCACTTCTTAGAGTGGAAACATGTTCAGTTTTTAAACATAGTTTTATTAAAAATTACAATTAAAAGAGAAAAACTAATACAAACAAATGGAAAGAGAAAAAAAGAAAGTGCAGGAAAGAAAAAATAGAAAAGTAGAAAAGAATATAAGAACGTACGGTAATCAAGAAAAAAAGAAATTATATATTTCTTTATATAATGACTTCCACCTTCATCACAAGTATAAACCATTTTAGTAACTTATCACATTCTTTTAAAATACAACAAATGGTATCTTCTTCCCATATCCAGCTCTTATCTATAAACAAATACTTAAGCTCCTGTCATTCAGTTATAATCAGCAAAATCCATTAAGAATTAGCAGAAATAACAGCTTAGCTATTTTAACCTTGATCAAATAAACCAACTTTATATTCCTCCCATTTACTTTTAACGATATTGTCTTTAATCCCCTTCAAATAATGTCCTAGATGGGTTTTTTTTTAAATGTATTTGTCCCTTCTCACAAAATTCTTCAAAGCTTTAACAAGGTTTTTTTTTTGTAAATGCAATATTTCCAAATTAAATCCAATGCCTAAAAGTTATCCAGGTCACTCCTATGGTTTGTTTTTTTGTGTATCCTTTTTTATTATTAAGACATCAGATGGTTTCAATTGTATATCCAGTCTTGCATCTATTTCCATATCATTCTTGTAGCCTGTCATTTTTAAATACACTTTTGGATCAGTCTGTCTTGTTCTGTACAATGTGTTCCTCTTCTTTTAAACGCTGTATCTATAGCAGGGGTAGGCAACCTTGGCTCTTTTATGACTTGTGGATTACAACTCCAGAATTCCTGAGCCAGCATGGCTCAGCTTGGAAACCTCTCCCTTTCCCCTCAGCATGGCTGGCTCAGGAATTCTGGGAGTTGAAGTCCACGAGTCATAAAAGAGCCAAGGTTGCCTACCCCTGATCTATAGTGACAGGCTTTCTTAAAATTAATTTATGTTCCACTCTTCACAAATAACCTTCAATATATCCAATATTAAAACACTTTGCTGCATTCTGTATTAGTAAGTGAAATTTAACTGTCCTTCTCCTTTAATTATAATTTTTTATTCTTCTGGTTCTTCTAGTGTCCGGCCTAAAATGTCTCATCCTATCTTTTTTTTAAAAAAGAGAATTCAAAACAATACCAAAATCAAAGTTCCTAATCATGCTTTTGCTGCAAAAGAAGTTTTTAAGTCCTTAAACTTGTATTAAAGCTCCTTTCTCTAAAGATTGAAGGAAACTCAATTGGTGCTGTAAAACTTGTTGATCCAAAAATTCCTAGTTAGCTGAAGAGGTTTACAAGAGATTTCTATAGATTGTTAGAAAAAGAAGCATACAAGTAGATCTCATACTTATAGGTTTCAGGTATTGAAAGCTGTATGTTTTGGAAGGGATCTCTTTCTGATTAGTATTTTGAGAACAACTCTCAAAGTGTCACCTTGACTCTGGTGCTGGTCTTGCTGGGGCTATAATATCCCATTAGTCCCTTGGACTGCAAGGCGATCAAACCGGTCAGTCCTAGAGGAGATCAACCCTGACTGCTCTTTAGAAGGCCAGATCCTGAAGTTGAAACTCAAGTACTTTGGCCACCTAATTAGAAGGAAGGACTCACTGGAGAAGAGCCTAATGCTGGGAAAGATGGAGGGCAATAGAAGAATGGGACGACAGAGAATGAGGTGGCTGGATGGAGTCACTGAAGCAGTAGGTGTGAGCTTAAATAAACTCCAGAAGATAGTAGAGGACAGGAAGGCCTGGAGGAACGTTGTCCATGGGGTTGTGATGGGTCAGACACGACTTCACAACTAACAACAAAGTCCTTTCGGATTAGGTCATGTCAATAAATCTTAACCCTTGTGATGATTTTATTCCAATCATGTTAATTAACAATTTATTAAATGACTTGATTATAAAATCCATGATTTTCCCTCCTTGTAAAATCGTATTTTTTTAATTACAATTTTGAACAAAAATAAAAAAAAATAGTCTCAGGACGAAACAGACCCGATAGTAAATTTGGTTAGACTTTTATTTTATTTCCTTTTGGTATTCCAGATTTCTTTCCTACATTGAAAAAGCTGTTTGGAAACCGCATCTTCCTGATCTATTTGCTCCTTACAATCTTCCAATACAATTCTATGGTTGGCATGATAACCTTTGAATCCAAATTTATGGAGCAGCAGTTCAACATCACTGTTTCAAGAGCCATCTTTCTTATTGGTAGGTGAAGCTTTTCTGTTTGTTATCCATACACCTCCCTCCTCCTATTTTCTCCATAACAACAACAACAACGCTGTGAGCTAGTGATGGACCCAAAGATCCCAGCTGGCTTTCATGGATAAGGCAGGACTAGAATTCACAGTCTCCTGGTAACTGGCCCAAAGTCACCCAGCCAGTTTTCATGCTGGTGGAAACTAGAACTCACCGTCTCCTGGTGTTTGGCCCAAAGTCACCCTGCTGGCTTTCAGGGCTAAGTTGGGACTAGAACTCATAGTCTCTTAATTTTTAATTTGGTGACTTAGCCACTACACCAAACTAATAGACATTCCATGAGATTAAGCAGGCACACATGGTATATGGCAGTGATGGTGAACCTTTTAGAGACCAAGTGCCCAAAACCCACCCTGCCCCTTGTCCCTGCCCCACTCCCGCTCTGCCCCCGCTCCGTCCCCACCCTGCCCACCCACAGGGCCATCCACTGCCTCCACAGCCTGCTGCAGCAGATCATCCAGGCGGCCCTGCAGTGCCATGGCAGCCATGCCCTCCACCCGTGCCCCACAGCATCATCTGTGTGCGACGGGGCGTGAGGGCAGAGTCTTGACCCTGCTGCCTGGCTGCCATGTGCTTGGCTGCGTTGCTCTGCGTGGGCCGTGCCCAGGGATGCCTCTCCTCCAGGGGGGCTGCTGGTGAGGAAGGGGCCACGGGGGGAGGTGGGGCCTGGGCAACAGTGCATGTGCCCACAGAGAGGGCTCTGGGTGCCACCTCTGGCATGCGTGCCATAGATTCGCCACCACTGGTATATGGGTTGGGTGGCTTCTGTAGATACCCTTTTCTCTGTAATGAGAAAATGAGGCATATTATTACTACAGGTAGTTCTTGAGCCCAAAATTTCCCTTGCTAAGCAAAACAGTTGCTAAGTGGGTTTTGAACCATTCTATGACCCCCCTTGCCATAGTTGTTAAGTGAATCCCCGCAGTTGTTAAGTTAGTAACACGGTTGTTAAGTGACTCTGGCTTCCCCATTGACTTTGCTTGTCAGAAGGTCGCAAAAAAGGATCACGTGAACACGTGCCCCCGGGACACGGCGGCAACAGTCATAAATGCATGCCTGTTGCCCAGCAAATTTTGATCATGCTCCGATGGCCGTGGTGGCGAACCTATGGCACGGGGGCCACAGGTGGCACGCAGAGCTCTCTCTGTGGGCACGCATGCCATCGCCCCAGTCCTAGGCCTTCAGCTGGGTTTTATAAAACTTTTTCGCTTTAGGCCTCCGCCGCTGTGTGCAAAAAAAAAAAAGGTTCAATCAATCAATTTTAATCAAGATCTCACAAAGTTGGAATTAATTGATTGAACGTTTTAGTCCCACCCAGTCTGCTCTTACTACCGAAGCCATGCCCATCCAATGGGCCACGCCCACCCAATGGGCCACACCCACCCAATGGGCCACGCCCACCCAATGGGCCATGCCCACCCGGCACCCGATGATACATAAGTGGGTTTTGGGTTGCAGTTTGGGCACTCGGTCCCTAAAAGGTTCGCCAACACTGTCCTATGGGGATGCTGCAGTGGTCGCAGGTGTGAAAAATGTTCGTAAGTTCACTCTTTCAGTGCCGTAGTAACTTTGAATGCTCACTAAACAAATGATTGTTAAGTTCAGGGCTACCGGTACTCCTGGCAGTGGGTTATGGTAACTGTTATTCTGAAGAAGGAAATGTGTTTTGTGTTCAGTGCCGGGTGAGATGATGTCACTGCTCCCTTTCCTTTATAGGTGTGATTATTTTACCTATTACCACTGTGGGGATGTTCCTGGGAGGCTTTATCATCAAGAGGTTCAAACTGCACATGACAGCCATGGCGAAGTTTGCTTGCATCACCTATGTGACAGCCGTCCTGTTAAACCTGTTTTACTTCGCCGCCAGTTGCCAAGCGCCTAACGTGGCTGGTTTGACCGTCAACTACTCTGGGTTTGTCGTCTTGTTCATCGTTGGGGGTGATGGGAGGAAGTTGCAGCTAATGCATGTTTTATAATGCGTGTAGTGTGTTCTGAATACATTGCTCTCGCTCAGAAGGGTACCAGGGAGAAAAGTTCTACATTTTTTCCCCCTCCTTCTCACTTTCTTTGATTTCCATCAAAAGTAATCTTGGGGCATTTCTTTCAAAGGAGATGAGAAGATCCTTGTAATTCTCATTGCGGGAATGGAAAATTCTTGTAATTATTTCTTTACAAAAAGATCAATAAAATAGAATAGAGTTGGAAGGGACCATGGAGGTCTTCAAGTCCAGCCCCCTGCTCAAGCAGGAGAACCTATACCATTTCAGACAGGTGACTGTCTAGTTACAGTATCTTCTTAACAACCTCCAGTGATGGAGCGGCCACGATTTCTGGAGGCAAGCTGTTCCACTGGTTAATTGTCATCACTGTTAGGAAGTTTCTCCTTAATTCCAGGTTGCTTTTCTCTTTGATCAGTTTTCAAGCATTGTTTCTTGTTCTGCCCTCTGACACTTTGGAAAATAAATTAACTCTCTCTTCTTTGTGGCAGCCCCTCCAATACTGGAACACTGCTATCATGTCTCCCCTATTTCTTCTTTTCTTTAGACTAGCCAACCCAAGTCCAGTAGCTGTTCTCCAGGCCTTTGATCATCTTAGTTGCTCTTCTCTGGTTTTTTTCCCCCAAAGTGTCAACATCTTTTTTGTAGTATCTCAACTTCTTTTTTGTAGTATTGTGTAAATGGCCTGCCTTTCATTGTGCCTTCCTCTCCCCAGTGCCCAAAAGCCTATGGGGAAGAGAGCCCCAAAGGGCATGATCTACACATGGGGGGAAAAAGAGCTGAGATTACCAAAAGGCGTGCAGAGGATTAGACATAAAAAGCCACATAATAGATCTTAGATCTCTATCTAGACCAGCGGTTCTCAACCTGTGGGTCGCAACCCCATTTGGGGTCGAACGACCATTTCACGGGGGTCGCCAAACACCGCAGTCCGCCATATTTTTTTTGGGTCGGCCATTTTTTTTGGTCCGCCATTTTTTCCCCTTTGCGATGCGGGCCGTCGCGCCGTGCATGCGCGATGTGGGCCCGCCATTTTTTTTGGGTCAGCCATTTTTTTTGGGTCCGCCATTTTTTTTCCCTTTGTGATGCGGGCCGTCACGCTGCGCATGCACGATGCGCCCGTCGCGCCGCGCATGCGTGATGCGCCCATTGTGCCGCGCGATGCGCGATGTGCCCATCGCGCCGCACGATGCGCGATGCACCCGTTGCGCCACGCATGCGAGATGCGCCCGTCACGCATGCGTGATGCGGGCCAGGGTCGAGCCCTGGAAAAGGTTGAGAACCGCTGATCTAGACCTTACTGCCTTATTGCCCACTGTGGCCATCAGGGTTCCTCAGACCCCTGCACCTTTGTATAGTGCAGGGGTCTGAGGAATTCTGGGAGGAATTCTGCGAGTTGAATTCTGAGGAATTTGGGGAGTTGAAGTCCACAAGCCATAAAAGGGCCAAGTTTGAAGACCCCTGGTATAGTTATCTCTAACTTTATCTCTAACAATAAACTGCAAGTAGTCCTTGACTTATAATCGGACATTTAGCAATGATTCAAAGTTACGACCAAATCAAAAAGGGGCCTTAAGACCAGTTGTCCCCTGTGGTCACGTGACTGTACTTCAGCATTTCTGGTTTTGGGGAAAAACGGAGTCCATAACAAATGACTGTAGTGCTCACTTAACTCGTCTTTGTGGCAGCCTCTGAGATATTGGAAGACTGCTATCATGTCCCCCCTCATCCTTCTCTTCATTAGACTAGACATATCCAATTCTAGCAACCGTTCCTTATATGTTTTAGCCTCCAGTCCCCTAATCATCTTTGTTGCTCTTCTCTGTACTCTTTCTAGAGTCTCAGCATCTTTTTTACATCATGGTGACCAAAACCGGATGCAATATTCCACGTATGGCCTTACCAAGGCATTGTAAAGTGGCATTAACACTTCACATGATCTTGATTCTATCTCTCTGATAATGCAGCCTAGCACTGTGTTGGCTTTTTTGGCAGCTGCAGCACACGGCTGGCTCATATTTAAGTGATTGTCTACTAGGACTCTGAGATCCCTCTCACAGTTACTACTATTGAGCAAGGTACCCCCTATACTATACCTGTACATTTGGTTTTTCTTGCCTAAATGTAGAACCTTACTTTTTCACCACTGAATTTCATTTTGTTAGATAGCGCCCAGTGTTCAAGTCTGTCCAGATCCTCCTGTATCCTAAGCCTGTCTTCTGGAGTGTTGGCTATTCCTGCCAGCTTGGTGTCGTCTGCAAATTTGATGAGTTCCCCATCTATCCCCTTGTCCAAATAATTGATGAAGACATTGAAGAGCACTGGGCCCAGAACAGAGCCCCGGGCACCCCATTACACACTAGGATTTCTCTGGGATGATTTTCTCATTAAAAAGTACAAAGTAAATTAAAGCACAGCATTAGGAGAAAAAAACATCACCAATCCAAAAGATTCAAGAGTGTTCTTTCTATTTTGGGATCCCTTCTTCTTGCACTGGGTTATTTCCCAATGTTGTTATCCTTCTGCAACTCGTAGTTCTTCCCTCTTATGCATGGATGGCATTCTGTTGGCAGACAATATAGATCTATTTATTCAGATCTTTCCCCCTTTGGATTGCTGATGGCGCCATCATTATTCCTTTAGCATCAAAGAAGTGTCCTTCAAAGAGAAGCCGTTATCTCTCTGCAACTCTGACTGCGGCTGTGAAGAGAGCCACTGGGATCCAGTTTGTGGAGGCAACGGTATCACCTACATGAGCCCATGTTTAGCTGGCTGCAAAACGTCCGTGGGAAGTGGAAAGGATTTGGTAAATGCAGCGATGTTATAATCTATCCCTTTCAATGGAAAGGAAATAAGTTGTCATTTATTTATTTATTTAATTTTAGAGTTACCTTTTTTGGGGAGACAGACATTAGGAACATGTATAAGTAAATGTATTATAAATGAAAATGTATTCATTGAAAATAAATATGTTAATTTCCCGAGAAGGAGCAAATCACAGAATATTAGATCTGGGCAAATTTTCAGAGGGGTGCTTTACTTCTATGCAAGCTTGTTCAAAGTTCCCGTTGGGGCTGCTGTCCTTGACGTTTGTTTGTTTGTTTGTTTAGTTGTTTGTTTGTTTGTTTATTTATTAAATTTATGTGCTGCTCATCTCACTTCATGTTGAATGTCATGTTGTTGGAGCTAATGGCACAATAGCCTCTTCTGACTTTTCCAACAACTTCTGGGAAATCCAGAAGAGGATTCCATATGGGCAGTAAAGGGTAAAAGAAGTCAAGATGGTTGACAAAAGGAAGCAAACCCCACACTCACATTGATGATGTTACTTAGTTGGGTAATGAAATGTCTGCAGGGAAATTACCAAGCATCAAGGACTCCACGGTTCAATCCTGAGCTGCAAAACACTAGACTAGACTAGACTAGACTAGACTAGACTAGACTAGACTAGACTAGACTAGACTAGACTAGACTAGACTAGACTAGACTGGACTGGACTGGACTGGACTGGACTGGACTGGACTGGACTGGACTGGACTGGACTGGACTGGACTTGAATGAAATGGGACTGGATTGGATTGGAATGGAATGGAATGGAATATAAAATAGAATGGAATGGAATGGAATGGAAAATTAGAATAGAATAGAATAGAATAGAATAGAATAGAATAGAATAGAATAGAATAGAATAGAATAGAATAGAATAGAATAGAACAGATGCAATGGAGAAGAATAGAATAGAGTAGAGTAGAGTAGAGTAGAGTAGAGTAGAGTAGAGTAGAGTAGAGTAGAGTAGAGTAGAGTAGAGTAGAGTAGAGTAGAGTAGAGTAGAGTAGAGTAGAGTAGAGTAGAGTAGAATAGAATATAGAATAGAATAGAATAGAATAGAATAGAATAGAATAGAATAGAATAGAATAGAATAGAATAGAATAGAATAGAATAGAATAGAATAGAACAGAACAGAACAGAACAGAACAGAATAGAATAGAATATAGAATAGAATAGAATAATAGAATGGAATGGAATGGAATAGAATAGAATAGAATAGAATAGAATAGAATAGGACAGATTGGAGAATGGAATAGAATAGAATAGAATAGAATAGAATAGAATAGAATAGAATAGAATAGAATAGAATAGAATAGAATAGAATAGAATAAGCCACTCCTTTCTAGCCCTGATCATGCTACCTAGTTGGGTAATGAAACACCCGCAAGAAAATAATCAAGCTCAGAGAGATTGAACAAACCATTTGTCTGAAATGGTATAGGGTTTCCTGCTTGAGCAGGGGTTGGACTAGAAGATCTCCAAGGTCCCTTCCAACTCTGTTATTCTGTTACTTTGGAAATGATTAACATTCCCAGAAACCATTAATTACATTGCTTGCCTACAACCGCACAAATAGAGATTTGGAAATGTAGGCCATGCCATTCTGAGCATTTACCTCATTTCTCTTCTATCTTGCAGGTATTTCAAAACTGCAGTTGCATAGGACTGTCAGGAACTGGTAATTTTTCTGCCGTTCTGGGTCAATGTCCAAGGGATAATTGTGCAAAAGAATTCCCTTACTTTTTAGTGTTGTTGTCCATCGTTGCATTTTTCTTGTCTTTGGGAGGAACACCTATGTATATGCTTATTTTTAGGTGAAGACATTTTCATTCCTTTTTAAAGTTGGGGGGAGGCAAACTGGGTGTAAAATTGTAGAATTTACCATAAAAATGAATGCTGGAAAAAATATTGTAAAAATCATACCCTTCCATTCATTGCAAAAGGCAGTTTTCAGATTTCAAACATTGTATTGTATTTTATTGCCTTTTATTCATAGTACAGGGAGTCCTCAACATATGGCCAGTTGCCTAACAATCGTTCTAAGTTATGACAGATCTGTCTTGGGGCTACTTACAACCTGGATTCAAATTTCCAACAATTGCCCTCCTCCATGCTCATGTGACTAAACTGGGCACTCAGCAATAAGGCTGCATTTACCACCATTGTGCAGGCTTACATTTTATGATGGTTTTGCCAAAAACTGGCATTTACCCCTGGCTTTCAGTAAAACTGCACCCACAGCAAACAACTACGGTATTCGTTTAATGACTGCAGCATTCCTTTTTTTACGACTGTGGTGTTTGCTTTAACAAAGGAAGGTAAATATACGTATTCCAGGATAATGTCGCAGGATCCAACGTTTGCTTTAAGACCACCGTGGTGGCTTTGCAACCAGATCTTCAGCTTAACAACAGCCTCAAAAAAAGGTCTTAAATACCACCTATAGAAGAATGGACTTTGAAAGTAATAAATTTGGCAGAAATGGCTAAAATATCGGCATATTTGAAGGATCGCTCAAATGAACAATATATGATAGACTGGAAACAGTGGATAGACTACATACAGGAGAAACACCAATCAAAGAAAATGTATCTGGCTTATAGTTAAATCTTGACATAAGGAGTGGAGAATGTTTACAAATTTAAATCGATTGTATTAAGTTGGATAGCAGTTAGCTTGAATTTTCCCCTGGTTTATATATCTATTGATTATTGGAAGATATATATCAAATAGACTAAGAATGTACTTGTCGAAGGGATGGGTGTATTGACATGGAAATTATTAACTTTAATAAGATGACTTGTTTGTTTGATGTCCAATGGATTGATCTGAAAAGAAGTGAAAGTTAAAATGTTTAAAATGTAGTTGGTTTATAGTTAAACCTGGATATATGGAGTGAAGAAGGTCTACAAATTTGAAATGATTGTATTGAGCTGAATGGCTTTAACTTGAAATTATTTTTTTTCTTCCTTCTTTGTTTACATGTACAAATGGATATCTAATAATAAAAAATGTTTTAAAAAAAGGTCTTAAAATAAGGTTGATCACATGACCAGACTGATTTACAGCTGTCATGACTTATGAGAGCAGGCTCCATTTATAGTCATAAGCCAAGGACTATCTATAATGCACTGTAGAAATCGAACATGAGCAAACATTTTACAACTGCTATTACAGTTCCCAGTGAAATGTCTACTCATGGAAATATACTGCTGTTACAAAAGTCAATTTTTCCAAATCAAAAGTTGTAATTTCACATCACTGCGATTTGCCCACACGTAATTATTTAGTTTTTAATCCAAAGACTTGAGGATGAGTAACAGCACTGTTTAAAAATTAAAATAAAATTTTATCTTTCTATAAAATGCTAGAAAGATTAAAATGACGTTGATAAATAGGACAAGAATAAAACATTTATTTATTTTTACAAGCATTTAAGGATATTTAATTAATGCTGATGGATTTTTTCCCCCCAATGGGTGAACTTTAAGTCTGTGCTTAATCTGAGTCAGGATTGAGTTGATGTTGATTATACATCATTCCAGTTGGTTTCAGCTCTGAGCCATACCAGGAAATTGTGCTGACTAGCTTGTTTTCAGATTTCATTTATTTCTTTATTTTTATTAAGATTTTTCCCTGCTAAAAGACAAATCTAAAGAAAAAGAAATAAAAGACAATAAAAAAGAAGGAAACAGGGGAAAAATGATAGAAAAAGAAAAACACAAATTTAAAAAATGTGACTTTCAACAACCAGTATTTACCATCTTATTTTTTGTCTTCCCTCTAGAATTCATTTATTTCAATGTTCCTTGTCTAAGCTCACTTTTATTTATTTATTTATTTTATTTTATTTTATTTGGACTTATATGACTTTATTTGAACTTCTCCTCATCTTTTTTCAGATCAGTTTCACCAGATTTGAAATCTTTTGCTGTGGGCATCGAAGCTTTGTGTGGAAGAGTCCTTGGTAAATAGATTCCAGATTTCATTTTAGATGTTAAGCAGATAACCTTATTTATTAGCCATGAGATGCTCAATATTTTGGAGAGAAACTGAGTAACGTGGTATCCTAAGAGTAACATACCACAAGAGTAACATACCTAAGAGTAACATACAACATCCTCTGTCTTCTAAATGTATTGGATTCAATTGTCTGTCATTTTGATAACGCCAATTTCAGGAGAGCTGTTCTAAAGCTGCTGGTTTATGGAAGCACAGCCACCTCTCTCCATTACATTTCTTTTGTGCTCATGATTGCTTAAATCTAACTCAGTTTAAGCAAAACTTTGGACCAAGGCAGTTTGGCAATTTCTTGAAAAGGCTGGGCTTGTTTTGATCAGACTGCAAGCTGCCATTGGACAATTTTTTTGCTGCTGTCACTTCCCCTGTCAAGCTCTCTTGATTGACAGAATCCCAAGAGAATCCATAGGGAAGCGGTGGCCAAATTAATCACACCTGCACAGTCAAAGCCCTGCTCCTTTTTTTTCCATCACACAAACAGTATATAAAAAAGGAGGGGGTCATAACCATTTATCAATTTCATTATTTTACCATTGTCCTCCATGTTATTAGTGAGCAATAGCCACAGATGCTGACATCACTTGTAACATTTCGTGAGGGGAGCCCCTCTTTGCATTCTTTGAAAATAAAGTTTAAACTGGTAATCAACCCAATTGGTTATTTTAAAAAGAAACAAGATGGCTGTCCTGAATGACTGCCGGACTGACCAGCGTTTGCATCTCAGCATTCCACCAGTAAAGTTTTTAACAAAGGAGAAAATGTATAAGGCACCAAATGAGCATCTACAGATAGTTCTCAATTTAGCAAACATTCAAAGTTATGACAGACCTTCCCAAAGGTACTTATGGCCTGGTTTCAACGTTTGGATGGCTCCCCGCCCGCCCCAATCCCCACAGTCAAGTGACTGCATGCCAGACACTCAGCAGCCCCCCTGCATTTACTTCCATGTGCAGTGTCCTGTAGTCTCATGACTACATTTTATGATGTTTTGTAGAAAGTTTTGTATTTCTGCTTTACAGCAAAAATAGTCCATAATGAACAATGGGTTTCCATTACAACCATAGTGGCTACTTGACCATCCCCAAAAACATCATAAAAATAGGTCTGGCCATGTGGCGACTCATTTTATGACTGTCATGACTTAGACCAGTGTTTCTCAACCTTGACAATTTTAAGGCATGTGGACTTCAACTCCCAGAATTCCACAGCCAGCAATGCTGGCTGTGGAATTCTGGGAGTTGAAGTCCACATGCCTTAAAATTGTCAAGGTTGAGAAACACTGACTTAGACCATAATGGTCAGACTCCATTATGGTTGTAAGTTGAGGATTGCGAAGCAGTTGAGCCAGACAGTTTATCACCTGGTCTGGTGATAAATACAGGAGAACCTCATATTGAAAGTGGAGGGTCAAAATGTGCCTGTGGATTTCATTTGCAGTGAGAGGAGGTCAGGGGTCAGAACAGGATGACCATTCCACATAATCTATGCATACAGGCTGGAAGTCTCTGCACAATCTGGAAATATGGCTCCAACTAAAATCCTTCACACTTCCTACTCCTCGTTTCTTTTTTAGGAGTTTAACTCGAGCCATTAAGTTCTCACTGTGCATACTCTGCCACTGAGTTTTTGTTCCCCTCAAGCCTTGCTGAGTATGTCAAGACTGTCATATTTGTCTCTCTTGTCCCTACTTCAGGGGGGCTCCCTTCCCCAATTTACTTTGGAGCTTTGATTGACCAGACCTGCTTGAAATGGGGTGTGCAAACCTGTGGTGGATCTGGGGCTTGCAGAGTCTACGATACCAAAGCATTCAGGTAAGCCTCAAAGGAAGAAAAAAAAACCTATGGTCTAAAATGGGTTGTGTTGTGTATTCCTCGGGTTGTGTTGGGTCTGGATGAATAAATCTGCTTTCACACCTTAAATAAGGATGAAGACCTTTCATGGAATAGTTACATGTTGACAAGTCTTTTATTTGTATTAATATAGCTTTCAGGGAGAGGAAGGAAGGAAGGAAGGAAGGAAGGAAGGAAGGAAGGAAGGAAGGAAGGAAGGAAGGAAGGAAGGAAGGAAGGAAGGAAGGAAGGAAAAGCAAAGAGAGTGTGGATAGATGGATGGAAAGTAGGAAGACAGGAAGCCAATATAGAATGGATGGATGGGTGGATGGGTGGTTGGATGGATAGCAGGAAGGAAGGAAGGGTCAAGGGCAAGAACATTGCAGGAAAAATGGACAGGAAAGAAAAAGAATATGAGAGCACAATCAGTAATGGAGGAGGAGAGACTGCAGTGCAACTCCATAATTTTAGTCTAGGTTCACACCACATTTATTTATTTTATTTGGGTTTGTATGCCGCTCCTCTCCAAGGGACTCAGAGCGGCTAACAACATATATATAACAGTGAAATACCATAAAAAACCCAAACAAATATATCTTAAAAAAATCAATAAAAAAGAACACACATTCAATTCATCAATCAACCACAGTCATCCCCAGGCCTGCCGGCAAAGATGAGTTTTTAAATTTTTCCAGAAGGCCGGGAAAGTCGGAGAAACGCGGACTTCAGGAGGCAGTTGGTTCCAGAGGGCGGGCGCCACAACAGAGAAGGCCCTCCCCCTAGGGCCCACCAGACGACATTGTTTCGCTGACGGGACCCGGAGGAGGCCAACCCTGTGCGCTCTCACCGGTCGTAGAGAAGTACGTGGCAGAAGGCTAGACTCAAACTAAGCAGACTGCACTATGGAACTTAGCCACTGTTAACATTCTAATAGGAACCTCTTCAATTGTGGTTTATTAAATAAACCATTATTGGACAAAACATGACTGCCTGATTTGGGAATACCATAGGCTCTGAATCTTCCGGCTTCTTTTGAAAGACTAAGGTCATTATTAATCTCCAAAGGTGAAAATGCTAGTTCTCTTCTTCTAGGAAACATTCCTGCTTTATTCCAACTCAGCTTGTTCTCCCTCTGTTTTTTCTCCTAGAAATGTCTACCTTGGGGTCATTGCTGCACTAAGATTTGGAAGCATCTTTCTTTATATCATCCTTTGCACTCTAATCATAAAACGTTGCAGGCAAAGCAATCAAATGACGAAGGACATCAAAACTGGAGAAGTACTTGACACTATGTTGCCCAATATCAGTCCAAAGACAGAAGAGTCCTCTCACAGGGAGATGCAAGTTGCTGGAGACACGCCGTTTTGAAAAGGTCAAAGAACATTATCTTGGATGCTCATGCAGACAATGGCTACAAATTATGGAGTTATCATGAGCAAATTGTGGAGCTCCTGACAAGGAACAAGGGGAACAAGGCCTTGCTGCTTGAAAGCGATTTCTTGTTCCGGCCCCTTGAACCTCTCCCGGGGTACTGGTAATGAGCGAAATCCGGACCCTGGACTCAGGCTGTTGCTGCTCAATGCCAGGTCGGTGGTAAATAAGGCTCTCTTCATCCGGGACTTAGTTCTGGATGAGGAGGCCGACCTGGCATGTGTGACTGAGACCTGGCTGACCCCAGAGGGAGGAGTTCCCCTCTCTGAGATGTGCCCAGCTGGATTTCAGGTATGGCATCAGCTGCGACCCCAGGGAACGGGGGGAGGAGTGGCGATTATAGCTAAGGAGTCACTCGGACTGCGCAGACTCGCTGCTACCGAGATATCAGGTTGTGAGTCCCTCCTTATGAGGTTGGACCTAGGTGTACAGGTGGGCTTGTTGCTTACGTACCTGCCTCCCAGCTGCGTTTCAACAGCCCTGCCCACGCTACTCGAGGAGGTAGCCGGGTTGGCGATTGAGTTTCCCAGACTTATAGTCTTGGGGGACTTCAATGTGCCATCACTCGGTGAGTCCTCTGGGTTAGCGTGGGAGGTCATGGCTACCATGGCAACCATGGACCTGACACAAGTAATTGAGGGCCCGACCCACGAGGGGGGACACACACCTGACCTGGTTTTCCTCTCAGAGCAGTTGAGGTATGATCTGGAGTTAAGGGGCTTAGAAGTGTTGCCCATGTCATGGGCAGATCATTGTCTGCTGCGGCTTGAGTTTATGACACCTATCCTCCCCCGCAGGGAGGCGGAACCGATTAAATGGTTCCGCCCCAGACACCTGATGGACCCTATGAGCTTTCAAAGGGCACTTGGGGAATTGCCGTATTCGCTCATACACAGTTCGGCGGAGTCCCTAGTGATGGCCTGGAATATGGCCACTACGGGGGCTCTAGACCGAATTGCACCATTGCAACCTCTCTGTGGTAGCAGACCCAGGAGATCTCCTTGGTTTACCGAGGAACTCAGGGGGATGAAGCGCCAGAAGAGACGTTTAGAGAAGCAATGGAGGGAAAGCAGATCCGAATCTGATCGAACCAAATTGAGAGCTTATATTAAGACCTATTTGGAAGCGATCACTACGGCAAGATCTCATTATCTTTCCGCATTGGTCGTGTCTGCGGAATCCCGCCTGGCTGCCCTGTTTAAGGTGACTCGTTTTCTCCTTGATGTGGAGAGGAGGGAGGAACCTTTGCAGGGCAATGCCGAGGAATTTAACATCTTTTTCGCAGACAAGGTTGCTCAGATCCGGGCTGACTTGGAGTCCAATTGGAACGCAGTGTCGGCTGACAATGAGTCAGTCGAGATGACAGAGGCCCGTCTTAGTCTGGTTGAATGGGATGAGTTTGACCTGGTAACTCCTGATGATGTGGACAAGGCCATTGGAGCTGTGAGTTCTGCCACCTGCTTATTGGACCCGTGTCCCTCCTGGCTGGTTTTGGCTAGCAGGGAGGTGACACGGAGCTGGGTCCAGGCTGTTGTTAATGCTTTGTTGAGGGAGGGGTCCTTCCCAGCTCCCTTAAAGGAGGCACTTGTGCGCCCCCTCCTCAAGAAGCCTTCCCTGGACACGGCAGTCTTGAATAATTACCGGCCAGTCTCCAATCTTTCCTTTTTAGGGAAGGTTGTTGAGAAGGTGGTGGCACTCCAACTCCAACGGTCCTTGGAGGAAGCTGATTATCTGGACCCTCGGCAGTCTGGGTTCAGGTCTGGTTGCAGCACGGAAACTGTTTTGGTCGCGCTGACCGATGATCTCTGGCGGGCCCGGGATAGAGGTTGTTCCACTATCCTGGTGCTTCTTGACCTCTCAGCGGCATTCGATACCATCGACCATGGTATCCTTCTGCGCCGGTTGGAGGGGTGTGGAGTGCGGGGCACCGTTTTACGGTGGTTCACCTCCTACCTCTCTGGCCGGTCGCAGTCGGTGTTTGCAGGAGGTCAGAGATCGGCTCCGAGGCCTCTACCATGTGGAGTGCCTCAGGGGTCTGTTCTCTCACCTCTGCTTTTTAACATCTACATGAAGCCATTGGGTGAGATCATCCGCCGACACGGGGTGAGTTATCATCAATATGCTGATGATACTCAGCTTTATATCTCTACCCCGCATCATTACAGCGAAGCAGTGGAAGTGATGAACCGGTGCCTGGAGGCTGTTGAGGTCTGGATGGGTGCCAACAGGCTCAGACTCAACCCCGACAAGACGGAATGGCTATGGGTTCTGCCTCCCAAGGACGAGTCTAACTGTCCGTCCATTACCCTGGGGGGGAGCAATTTTGTTCCCCTCGGAGAGGGTTCGCAACTTGGGTGTCCTGCTCGATCCACAGCTAAGTTTAGAACACCATTTTTCGGCTGTGGCGAGGGGAGCATTTGCCCAGGTTCGCCTGGTGCGCCAGTTGCAGCCTTATTTGGATCGGGAGTCACTTCTCATAGTCACTCATGCCCTTGTCACCTCGAGATTCGACTACTGTAATGCTCTCTACATGGGGCAACCTTTGAAGAATGTCCGGAGACTGCAGGTTGTTCAGAATGCGGCTGCGCGAGCTGTTTTGGGTCTCCCAAGACGTGCTCATATCACTCCAGCTCTTCGTGAGCTGCACTGGCTACCAATTGGTCTCCGAACACAATTCAAAGTGTTGGTTATGACCTATAAAGCCCTTTATGGCAATGGACCAGGTTACTTGCGGGACCATCTTCTGCCTCATGAATCCCAGTGACCAGTTAGGGCACATAGGGTTGGCCTCCTACGAGTCCCGTCTATTAGGCAATGTCATCTGACGGGGCCTAGGGCAAGGGCCTTCTCTGTTGCTGCCCCAGCCCTCTGCAACCAACTTCCCACAGAGGTCCGTACTGCTTCCTCCCTCCTAGCTTTCCGTAAATTATTGAAGACCTACTTATGCCGACAGGCTTGGGGTGTATGAATAGTGCTCTGCCCCCGGGCCTAGGAATGTGCCTCCATCGTTGATTGTGTGTTTGATTGTGATTGCATGTTGTATGTATGTGTTTTAGATTGAATTGAATGTGTTTCTGGATTGGATGGTTGATTATTATTATTAAATTCCTCACATGTAATTGTATTGTTGTTGTAAGCCGCCCTGGGTCTTAGGAGAAGGGCGGCATAGAAATCTGAATAATAAATAAATAAATAATAAATAAATAAATACTACTCCTTGACCGAGCCAAAGCGCTGCCAATCACAGGAGTTAGACATTGACTTTAGCATCAAATGTTGCTTCAGAAAGAAGAATCTGGAACTCAAAGTTCAAGAAGGTCTTAGATCAGGGGTGTCAAACTGCCAGCCCATGGGCCAGATGCGTCATGCCAAAACCCCACCTACCCTATTGCCAGCAATGGAAAAAAAAGTCATGATACATTGCAACACGTCACGTGATGTTGCGAGTTTGACACCCCTGTCTTAGATCCTGAATGTTGGCAGTGCTTACAGAGACAATTATTCTGACCAGCTAATTGCTTTGCCTCCGTTCGGGGCCCTGGGTCATCATAGCTGCATTAACAGAGGGATAGAATCAAGATCACGTGAAGTGTTAATACCACTTTACAATGCCTTGGTAAGGCCACACTTGGAATACTGTATCGAGTTTTAGTCACCACGATGTAAAAAAGATGTTGAGACTCTAGAAAGAGTACAGAGAAGAGCAACAAAGATGATTAGGGGACTGGAGGCTAAAACATATAAGGAACGGTTGCTGGAATTGGGTATATCTAGTTTAACAAAGAGAAGGACGAGGGGGGACATGATAGCAGTGTTCCAATATCTCAGGGGCTGCCACAAAGCAGAGGGAGTCAAGCCATTTTCCAAAGTGCCTGAAGGCAGGACAAGAAGCAACAGGTGGAAATTAATCAAGGAGAGAAGCAACCTAGAACTAAGGAGAAACTTCCTGACAGAACAATTAACCAGTGGAACAACCTGCCTCCAGAAGCATATCTGATATCTGAGGAGTTCCCATTAATGATCCAACTGAGATTGTGATATGACTCCTGGGTGAAACATGGTGGCCTTGGGAATTCATAAACAATGGGGTTGTTAAAATTGGGCCATGCCATGTCAACTCTGGCAGAAAGAAGTGGAAGTTGGAAAAGGAAGATGTGGTTTTGGAACACAAAATGCAAACTATATGTTGCATCATAATGAAAAAACAGAGGAGATGGTTTTCTTGATTTAAACAACTTCTCCTCATTTTCCTCCAGTGCTAAGGTTCCATGAAACTCTTCCTTTCTGAAAAATTCTCTTCCCTTTTGGTTTGGGATGTCCAACTTGGCGACCTGTGCCATGATCTGTGGATTTCAACTTCCAGAATTCTCCATGCTGGCTAAGGAATTCTGGGAGTTGAAATCCACAGGTCTTAAAGTTGCTAAGGTGGGGCACCCTGCTCTACTCAAAGTTTGCACAAATAAAATTCGCTGGCTAATTTAGTTTCTAGAGACAATCAGTGTGCAAATTGCTGGCTATTGCAGTGTGGAAAAGACCAATGTATGTGGTTGTGAAGCTGCCACAACAGGAGATGACGCTAAAAGTCATGCCTTTCTCTCAAGAGATAATGACTGCCACAGCATGGTTAACTGAACTCTGGTTTACTAAGTTAACCCAATATTCTGTGTTTGTTTATTTGGCTGAACTGTAAGCTAAATTTTCCAGATTGGCTAGATTCACATAACAAAATAATCCATAAACTAACCACAAGACATTTTGGACTAGAGCACTTGTGTAAATACAGGCTTGAAAAGACCAATTCTGATGTTTTTGGTTTCTATCACTTCATTGTTTAGACTTTTTTATGAGTTTACAGCTGTTTTCACCTTTTTCAGTTAAGTAAGTTGGAGAGACTTCCGCTGTGTTTACACAACACACTGATCCATAGTTTATAAAGCAATTTAATTCCAGTCTGCCTTACAGAAATGATTGTATAAATTATAAACTAACCTCCTGTGGTTAGTTTATAATTTGGTTTTTCACAAAATAGTTTTCACACAATAGCTTGTGGTTTTCGCACAGTAGTTTGTGGTTCATATGAACCCTGTCACAGAGAGAAGGAAGATTTGGGGAAACTATTTGTACTGGGGGGGCAGATTGGAATTGAGATTCCAAGATGGCGGTGATTTCAACATCCTTTGCTAATGGATCTGTTGCAAAAACCAATGAAGAACAACTCAGAGAGTAATTTTAACCAACTGATTTTCTGGTTGGACTCTTTTTTTTTTCCTCTGACATTTTCAAGCAGCATTAATGTTGTGTCATTACAGTGATGAGAAATCATACTTTTTAAAAAAAAAAAAGAAAAAGAAAATTAGCTCACACCATCTAATTGTGCATTGTGGGAACGGCTCTGCTTTTTCCTCCTTCCATCAAGAAATGCTTTCATTTCCTGATCTATTTATTACTGCAACGTGCTAAAAGCCCTCAAAATAGAGTAGCTTTCAAATTTAAAAAAAGGGTCATCTTTCAAGGATTTTTATTTCTTCCTTGTTAATTGGGGAGGGTGGGCAGGAACAGGAAGTGCCTCTTTCTGTTTAGGACAAAAATAATGAAAGGAATGCCCCATGATTTGACAAGATCATTTTGTAGCTTTAAAAAAAACAGATTTTTTTTTACATGTACGATCATGCTTAGACATGAGTTTCAAGTAGTTACCCTGTTTTGGGTTTTTTTTTTTTGTTTTTTTTGCAAAGTAGGGCATTAGATCAAAATGTACTTTTGAAGGCTAGATTAGCTACTGGTTATATAACAAAAAAGAGATTTCATCACAGCATGAAATAAATTCTTGGACCAACTTAAGGATCTTCCTTCCTTCCTTCCCTCCTTCCTTCCTTCCTCCCTCCCTCCCTCCCTCTTTCTTTTTTCCCTTCCTTCCTTCCTTCCTTCCTTCCTTCCTTCCTTCCTTCCTTCCTTCCTTCCTTCCTTTCTTTCTTTCTTTCTTTCTTTCTTTCTTTTTTTCTTTCTTTCTTTGCTTTCTTCTTCACTTCCCTTCCCCCTCCCCGAAAAATGCTTCCAGACATTTTACTGAAATGGTATAAGCCAGTGGTTCTCAACCTTTCTCAGGTTGAGATCCCACTTGCCCCGCCCATGCGCGCTGTAACTCTGACCCGGGCACGCATGCGCGCGCCGGAAAAAAAAATTAAGAAAAAAAATAAAAACAAATAAAAACAAAAAATCAAAATGGCGGCCACAATGGGCGGATCCGCGCATGCGCAGATCGGCCCGTCGCGTGCGCCACGTATGCGCGGATCCGCCCGTCGTGGCCGCCATTTTGTTTTTTTATTTTTATTTTTTTTAATTTTTTTAATTTTTTTTTATTTTATTTGTCGGCGCGACGGGCGGATCTGCGCATGCGCGGTGTGCGCGCACCAAAAAAAATAAAAAAAATAAAAAAATAAAAAAATAAAAAAAACAAAAATAAAAAAAAACAAAACAAAATGGCGGCCCGCGGTATCCGGTGACCCCCGCGAAATGGTCGTGCGACCCCAAATGGGGTCGCAACCCCAAGGTTGAGAACCGCTGGTATAAGCTTTCCTGCCTGAGCAGGGGGTTAGACCAGATGACCTCCAAGGTCCCTTCCAACTTTATTATTATTATTATTGTTGTTGTTGTTATTATTTTTTATTTATTTATTTTTAGAGAGGAACCACATAATTGAGGCAAATATCATAGGTATCTAGGAATCTTGCAAGATTTTAGTGTTGGGATTAAATTACCCTTTTGTATCAGTTCCAGAATTCAACGTTTTGTTTTACTTCAGTGCAACCAATAATCAAGTGTCATTTTTTTTTATAAGGCCACACATAAAGCCTTTACTTTTCAAAGTTCTGCTTTGCAAAAGGGCGGGAGAAACACATACTTTTTTTTTCTTGGGATATTGAAAGAATATGGGGCAACTTTCCCTCTCGAAGATGACCGGAAGCAATGCTGCCATTTTTCAGCAGCCAACGATGGTTCTCAGAGTTACAAGGAACAGTTTGGTAGCTTCCTACAAGTTCTTGGTCTATCATTCTGTTTGTTTTGCTAGAGGCAGGTATTCATGTCTGCATCTGAACGACGTGCTGAAAGTCCGGTATCCTTTAGTTTTATCTCTTCATTCAGAGACAAGCCTTCGTGACATTTATTTTCAGCTTTCTTGGCCTCTTGTTCTCTAATATTTTTCTTCAGAAGCAGGAAAAAGATGAAACCCAGCAGAAAAGGTGGCACTCTCAAGGCAATTATTAGACTGTAGAAAGAATACCTGTGTGAGGAAAAAAATGTGCTTGAAAGTCAATTATGAATTTTGGTGACTACTTGGACTAGTCCCTACTTTTTTCTTGGCCATGTTTTTTGGAAGTGATTGCCCTTACCACCTTCTTCCTAGGGCTGAGAGAGAATGACTGGCTAAGGTCATTTAGATGACTTCAAGCCTAAGGCAGGACTAGAACTCCCAGTCTCCCAGTTTCTAGCCTGATGTCTTAATCACTACACCAAACTGGTTCTCAAGATAAATTGTTATTTAGTAGTCAATTTGGAAAATCCCTGAGAGTTTGCTATCAATATTAATTTCCAGGGAATCATCAGTTGGGGAATTCTATTGTCTTGCTGGAACTCATTTCATCTGAATGTGGCCACAGTGTTAATTTAGAAAGCCATTTTGATGGCTTTCTCAGAAGCCATGGGATTGTGGTAGGACTCACCTATATTGTACTGCATCATATATCCTACAAGATCCTTTCTGGCCACAGGGGTTAGTGCCCCACTTCAAGCAACTCTTGTCAATCATTGCACCAAAGTAAACTGGGGCTGGAATTCCAGCTAGAAGACATCAGACAGGAAATAGATATTAGATTCTCACTTCAGAAGCATTTTTCAGCAGTTTTCCTGAGTGGGTTGACAGCAGAAGTAGGATAAGATGTAGCCTTTGTCAAGCACTAGGAAAATCAGGAGATTCAGGCAGTTCAAATGAGTATAAAGATTTATTGCACACTTAAGCTCTCTAGAAGAATCTGGCCAACTGACAGTCAAGGGAAATGAATGGGAGATAAGAGAGACAGTCAAAGTGGGCTGCACTTAGATCTCTTGCAGTGGCGCAGGGACTCGTGACTTATGACACGTTTGACCCCTCCCTCGAGCACAGCTTGGTCATCTCCTACATCCCAGTACGGGTAGTCCTCAACTTACAGCTATTCATTTAGTGACTGTTCAAAATTACCACAGCATTGAAAAAAGTGACATGGCTGTTTTTCACACTTATGACCGTTGCAGCATTCCCATGGTCACGTGATCAAAATTCAGGCATTTGGTAATTGGCTCATTTTTATGATGGTTGTAGTATCCCAAGGTCATGTGATCACCTTTTACAATCTTCTGGCAAGCAATGGGGAGCCCGACTTACTTAATATTTGTGTTGCTAACTTAACCACTACAGTGATTCATTTTACAAATGTATTAAGAAAGATCATAAAACGGGCCAAAATGCCCTGAACAACTGTCTCATTTTAGGCTCAGTTGTGGTCATAAGTCAAGGACTACCTGTATTTTTGAAAACAAGATATATATACGATGCACGCACATAAACAGCCCTTTGCAAGAACATCAAGAATGGGTTTACTTCATCAAATCAAAAGTGTTCCAAGTTTATATGTGTAAATTCTGCGAATCATGGACCAATTGTTGGTCCCATAGAATCCACAGAGTTCCCAAACTATGGTTTTCAGTCTTTTTATCTTGGGTCTTGGAAGCAATTGGGCAGGATTAAGAAACAAAATATCTTAAATATTTTTTTGATATCTTAAAATCTGCAGCAGTTTGCCTCTTTTCTTATATGACAGAACCCATATCCCTTCTCAATGCCCACCTCCGTTCTGCAAAGAGTACAAAGCAACTCAAATTTGTCCCTAGGGTTGAGGGCAGTTTTAAAAATGCAACTCCAATTGCAAATCAAAATCAGTTGGTTTTTTTTGTTTTTGCAAGCTAGATTTCTTTTCCTCAGGTCTGCACAATCTGGCTTCTGCAATAGATCACCTTTACATAAGGAGATTTCACTAGATAGCATTAAGCTTGGGATCATTATACCTGTTTTGAAATTAGTGTCCCAAGTTAGTTATAATGCAAGAAAACAACAGAGATGTTTTCCAAGTATTTCCCTTGCATGAGAGCAGAGGTGTTAGCATGTAAACAGCAACACTGAAGGTTTCCAAAAGTATGAGAAGACTTTAAGAGGAAAAATAAAAGCATGGTTGTTGAATTGCAAAGAAGTTGAAGTCCAGGATCTTACTGTGCTTGGCCTACAGAAACAAATATTGCTTTTTTTTTGTAAAGCAACTAAACCCAACCCTTGTAAAGCCCAAGACACTGGTAAAAAAAAGTTCACCTCAACATCCCCCAGTTGTAGCTACTGAGGAAAACCTTTCCCTGACAGCAAACATTCTTGTAAATTGTGTACATCTTGTATAGAAGATTTTTCTGAATATACATTTGGTGCTGATTCTTGTATCATGGATTATTGATATTGTTCCCACAACTCCAGAAAGGAACAGCTTGTATTTTCATGCCATGCTAGGGATTTTTTCAGAGGCATAAAGTTAATGGTTGTAAGGTGTAAATTGTAAGGTATAGTTGGTAGGAAACTGATGCCGATTAATTTGAGACTCAAAAATCTCATCTGTTAAGGCCGTGGTGATGAACCTATGGCACGCGTGCCACAGGTGGCACGCAGAGCCCTCTCTGTGGGCACGCGTGCCGTCTCCCCAGTCCTAGGCCTTCAGCTGGTTTTATAAAATCTTTTCACTTTAGGCCTCCACCACTATGTGCAAAAAAAAAAAAAGGTTCAATCAATCAATTTCAACTTCTCACGGGAAAAAAAAAAGATCTCGCAAAGTTGGAATTGAATGATTGAACTTTTTAGTCCCACCCAGTCTGCTGTTACCACCACAGCCACGCCCACCCAATGGGCCACGCCTACCCAATGGGCCATGTTTACCCGGCACCCAATGATGCATAAGTGGGTTTTGGGTTGCAGTTTGGGCACTTGGTCTCTAAAAGGTTCGTCATCACTGTGTTAAGGTATTTCTTATGAACAGGGCATGCCTTTCTTTTATAATTATTTGCCTGTACTCTGAATAATATGAGTATCTCAGAAACCCTTGAAGAAAGTGTCCAATAATACTCCATGTAAATTGCACTAGTAATGGGATGAAGTCAACTCAGAAGCGCAAACGCACAATATGCGATAGACTAGATACAGTAGATAGACCATATATAAGAGAAACACCAATCAAACAAAATGTATTCGGAGTATACTTGAAGATGTAAGGGAGGAGGGAAGAATGTTTACTAAAACAGATGTTTACAAAGATTAATACCTAATGTTGTATGCTATGTTCTAGGATGATTGCTTAGCAATAGGATCTTATGTTTAATGTTGATCACATTAATATTGAAACGGATAGGGGAAACACCAATCAAAATAAAATGTAACAGGAGTATAGTTGAGGCTAGACGCGAGGAGTGGGGAAAAAGGCCTACTAATTCAGACGTTTTCAAAGACTAATACTTAGTATTGTATACCAGGTGTCATGATGATTGCTGCATAATAGGTTTTTATGCTCAATGTTGATTGTTTTAATAAAAGAATTTTTATAATAAAAAAAAATACTCCATGTAATCAGAATGGTCTTTCTTACCCAATGATCTTATCACAAGCATCATAAGACCGACTGCAACTGCCTTTAGGTCTTGAGGCACAGATCTATCAAATGACAAATCAACCATACTGGTAAACAAGCTTCTATAGAGTTTGTCAAAAAAAAAATCTATAAATGAACTTCATGTAACAAATAAATCTAACTGATGGAGAAGGACTCTTATGTCTTTTTCATTCCTATTGCTGTGCTTGGATTGACACAAAGCAATTACACAAAGCAGTTCGTATAGTGGTAGGCATGAGGGCATTTAGAGTGCAGTTACTACTCATGAATGTTGAAAAGTTCAGGTTTGATTCCTGGCAACTTCAGTGAAAAAGGTAACATTACGCAATGACCATCTAGCGGCCACTTGTCTCAAATTGTATAGGGTCTCTCATTTGACCAGGAGGTTAGACTAGAGGGGGCCTCCTCAGGGTGCCGTCAGCCAGTCAATGTCGACTGGCGACCCCCAGGGGGAGAGCCTTCTCTGTGGGAGCTCCCACGCTATGGAACGAGCTCCCCCCTGAACTCCGTACGATGACGGACTTACGCACCTTCCGTCAGAAACTGAAAACTTTCCTTTTTCAACAGGCCGGCCTGGCATAGAAGCTCCGGCTCCAACCGGGTTAAAATGTTTTAGGGGGATTGTGTAATTTTATGATTTGTACATATTGGGTTTTCTATGGGAATTTATGGCCTAATTTGTTTAATTCATTTTTAATTATTTTAATTCTGTATATTTATATGTTTTTTAAATTTTAAGGCTGTGCACCGCCCCGAGTCCTTCGGGAGAGGGGCGGTATAGAAATTTAATAATAATAATAATAATAATAATAATAATAATCATCATCATCATCATCATCATCATCATCATCTCCAAGCGCTATTCTGATTGATATCAGAAAGTCCTCCCTATCTTCCTGGACAGACACAGCCAGTCAAAGCCAATGATGCTAGACTCAATGGACCAAAGAACCGTTTATATGGAGAAGGTGCTTCCCCTGCTTATTTCAGTTTGCATAATATGATACTAATTGGGACATGTGCATCAGAATAGGCGTGATTGCCCACTCATTCCACACAATCAGAACTGGAGAGAGATTAAGACCAGATAGATTTTCATACCTTCCCCCTCAAAAAAAAAAATCTTAATTGTCTTAAACAGTTTCTGATTTCTTGTCTCCCCTTGTAGTGAAAGCAAAGATAAATAAAATTCTAGTCATATTAAGGAATAGTGACGCTGTGGACATTCAGATGCTGCTGAATTAGCAGCCTCAATCAGCAGGAATGAATGATTATAGAGGATGGAAATTGTAGTTCTATAAGTCAACATTAAGATTTCTCCATATTACATAAATATAGCCTACGGGGCTTTATGGGGAAAAAGGAAATTAGACACAAGGAGAAATTATTTTAAATTTTTTTTACCTCTTTGTCTTTTGTAAAAAAAAAAAAAGGAACCACAAAAATAGTTGACTTGGATAGACATTGCAACATTTTTTTCCTCCATTGCTATCTCTTCACTAAAAGACTGAAATTACAACATAATTGTTTGGAAAGATATCATTGAAATAGCCTAAGGAATAGCTGGAGTGCTTAAAATTTAATTACATTTAAACAGATAAAATGTGCATTTTGGATATTATAGTTTGTTTTGAAGTGTGATAAGGGAAATCTTGGTTACCCAAAGTCTGAAAATTATGGATATCAAAGGTTAAATTGGAATATTGATGAGAAATTAAAAATTATGTAAAAATTAATAACAGGATATGGAGTGTTTATGAAGATTGAATGTAATTAAGATACGTATCAGCTAAAAATTTGTTGATAAACGTAATAATGATGTTTTTATTGAGTTGATATAATTAGAAATGTACTAGCTTGAATACGAGACAGTAAATGTTAAGGGAAAAAGAGAAGAAATATCTGGTGGTGTAACCTGAGATTTGTATTAAAGATCTTGTTATTGAACTATTGATTAAACCCAGTCACCACGTTGCTTTTTAAATACTCAAATGTAAAATTGGAAAAGTAATAATATATTATTTTAAAAAATCATAGGTTTCTAGGATACATATATTTTCATTGAGGTTTAGATTTTTGACTTTTAATTTAAAAAAAAATCTAGACGGAATCTTAAGTAACTATGCTGCCTTATTGGCTATTTACTTAACTCAGAGGTGGGAACCGTGGCCCCTTTAGGATTTGTGGACTTCAGCTCCCAGAATTCCTGGGAGCATGGCTGGCTCAAGAATTCTGGGAGTTGAGGTCCACAGGTCATAAAAGGGCCATCATTCCCCACCCCTTAAATCATTCCTTACCTGATAAGGAGCATGAACATAGGAACGCCAGCCAATGAGTACAGAAGGGCGCTCACAGCTTTGGTAATGGTATAAAAAATAAAATTTTTTGAGCACTCATCACTTCTTCGGCATTCACCTAACACTGCTGAAGAATTCCTCAACTTAGTATCTGCTTTCTCAATGCAGCTACAGTTGTGAAAAACCTATAAGGAAAAGAATATGAAATGAACATCCCAGAAAAAAATGGAAAACATTTCCAAATTGCTGGCAAGTGAACTATATCGCAGTATTGATGTATTGATAAGAGTAGAGCTTGATATGATGACATCTTTATTTTGACCCTGGGTGTTTGAAGGATCCTGATATCTATTGTTGCTCACTGCAGTAGAAACATCTGTATTTATTTGTATTATCTTTACAAATAACTCAAGGCAGTGAGCATATCCACCACACCTTCCTCCTCCTATTTTCATCACAACAACAACCTGTGAGGTGGGTGGGGCTGAGAAAGAGTGACTATCCCTAAGTCACCCATGGCTAAGGCTGGACTTGAACTCACAGTTTCCTGCTTTCTAGTGCCTTAGCCACCAGGTCAAACTGGCTCAAACCTTGCGTACGAATTTAAAAATTAAGCCTTGGACTTCATGTATCTTGTTCAAAAAATATATGAGGAAGCAAAAACCCTCTCATGGGGGTTTTCTGCCTCTCGTTTCTTCACTCCTCAGGTTCCAGCCCAGAATACCGACATGGAAAAAGTCAGACTCTCGCCCTTACTGTTTCTTTCTTCCATCTCGTCATGTTTTTGCACCCAGCAAAACAGGCCGACACATATGTGAGTCCGTTATCTCCACAGACAGGATCCCACTGGCTTGTAGCACAGGTACAGTTGGAATTGCAGGCTGAAAATAAGGAAAATTGGTTCTGAGCAGTTGTGTTCCTTAAAAAAAAAAGGAGAATAGAACATTTAAAGGTTCTCCTAGAATTTCAATATGAAGCATCCAAAATAGATCAAGATATTTTATTTATCTGTCTGTCTGTCTGTCTGTCTGTCTGTCTGTCTGTCTATCTATCTATCTATCTATCTATCTATCTATCTATCTATCTATCTATCTATCTATCTATCTATCTATCTATCTATCTATCTATCTATCTATCTATCTATCTGGCTGACCGGCCATACTCAGCGTGTGGTCCTCAATGGAACCGCATCTACATGGAGGGAAGTGTGTAGTGGGGTGCCCCAGGGCTCTGTTCTGGGCCCAGTGCTCTTCAACATTTTCATCAACAATCTGGACGAGGGGATAGATGGGGAACTCATCAAATTTGCAGACGACACCAAGCTGGCAGGAATAGCCAACACTCCAGAAGACAGGCTTAAAATACAAAAGGATCTTGACAGACTTGAACACTGGGTGCTGCTATCTAACAAAATGAAATTCAATGGTGAAAAAAAGTAAAGTTCTACATTTAGGCAAGAAAAACCAAATGTACAGGTATCGTATAGGTCTCAGAAATTCTGGGGGTTGAAGTCCATGAGTCATAAAAGGGCCGAGGTTGCCTACCCCTGGTATAGGTGGTCCCTTGCTCAATAGTAGCAACTGTGAAAGGGATCTTGGAGTCTTAGTGGACAATCTGTTAAATATGAGCCAGCTGTGTGCTGCAGCTGCCCAAAAGGCCAACACAGTGCTAGGTTGCATTGACAGAGGGATACAATCAAGATCACGTGAAGTGTTAATACCACTTTATAGCATAAAACATTAAAATCATAACATCTCTAAAACAATAAAAACAAAACTCCCAATCCAGATAAAATTATGATTATAAGATGAAGGGGGAGGGAACCAGATGTGCAGGGAAGGGAGCTGGGATTGCATCTTAATTCATCAACCGGTGGTAAATGCAAAAAATAAAAAAGATGGCTATTTCAGATGGGACAGTGTAACTGGAATCTATTGATCATAGCTTACAGATATGGTGTAAACTTGTCCTGGTTCTCGATTGTGTATTGATTGTGTATGACAATCAATGCCATAGACACCTGGATATCCTCTCAGCACACATACACACCACAAGCTTACAGACCTATGTATACTCACATATTTATCAACATATTGTCCTACCCTAGTATCCTGAATAATTTTTAATTTAATCCTCGGTTTCTTGCCGTTCCAAACAAATCTATTAATACGCTTCTGCCATTCCTCCAAATTCGCATCTTTTTTAAGTATAGTCAACATTTGAAAAAGAAATTATTCAGGATACTAGGGAAAGGGGTGGTTTAAGAATGCCCAATTTTAAGTTGTATTATTATGCTGCTGCTTTAGTAGTGATAAGTGACTGGATTAATTTAACCAATGATAAAATATTGAATATTGAAGGGTACGGCTTATTATATGGTTGGCATGCATATTTGGTGTATGATAAAAAGGTGGATAGGAGCTTCAAAGAGCACCTATTGAGAAGTGCCCTGCTGCGTGTCTGGAAAAAGTATCAGTATAAATTAAATGCAAAGATTCCTCTTTGGACGGTTCCCAGACACGCAGTAGAGAATATAAATAGATCACAAGTTTTAGACGTGGTGCCTTATAAAAAACTCCTAATTAAAGAAGGGAATTTGTTAGTACTGAAGTCTTTGAATATGTTACAGGATGAAGGATGTGTTCATACTTGGTTTCTATATGCACAATTGGAGTCTAGATGGAAAAAAGATTCTAAGATGGGCCTATCTTCAATAGATGAAAATTTAATTAAACAAGTTATAGATCAAAGGCCCATGCATATTAAAATATTGTATAATGCATTGATAGAAATTGATTCTGAAACTGAGTTAGTTAAAGATTGTATGATAAAATGGGTATAAAATTTAGGACAACCAATTTTGATGGAAACTTGGGAAAAGATCTGGGTGAAAAATGTAAAATTTACACAAGCGATTCATTTAAGAGAAAATTTTTATAAAATGTTTTACAGGTGGCATCTGGATCGAAAAAAATTATCATGTATGTACCCTAACTTACAAGCTAAATGTTGGAGATGTGATAGTATGGATGCCACTTATTTTCATGTATGGTGGACTTGTAAAAATATTAAGGCTTTTTGGATAAAAATATGGTGGATTCTTCAAAATATCCTAAAAAAACGTATTGAATTTCTACCACAGATGTTTCTGCTTGGCATTATAAAGGACTGTACCACCATAGAGACAAATTTAATCTTGAATTTGATCACAGCAGCAAGATTGTTGGTGGGACATTATTGGAAGAAGCCAGAACTACCATCTATTGAAGAATGGATTTTGAAAGTAACAAATATGGCAGAAATGGCTAAAATCTCTGCATATTTGAAGGATCACTCAAATGAGAAATATTTGTTGGACTGGAAAAGATGGATAGAGTATATACAAGGGAGATACCAGTTTAAGAAATTGTATTTAGCATATAATTAAATATTTATGTGTTAGGTTGCAAAATATAGTATTTTTAATAGGTTTTATATAATATTTTGGGTTTTCTTGTGTTTTTACCCTGTATTCACTTTGGGAAGTCGGGGGGTGGTGGTTGGGGGGGATTTATAATTTTATTATTTGTAATATGTAATTGTGTTATGTAAGATTAGAGATGGATTGTCTTAGCGGCACCTCAGAACCACATTCGAGGAGGGGGAAGAGTTTGGGAGTGAGGAGTTAGGGAAGTAGGGAGTTGTAAGAGGAGTGAGGAGAGAGAGGGAGGTAGAGATGGTGGGGGGATAGAAGATGAAAGGGAGGAAGTTAGAGGGGGATGTGGCTGGTGGGTGATGCTGAGCGATGCCTTACGATATAATTATGTTTATTATTTACAATTACATTGTATTTATAATTATAAAATTAATAATAATGATAAAAAATTTTACAAAAAAAAACCATATTGTCCTACCCGTCATAGGTCGCTGACAACCCAGCCACTGGGTGGTTCTCACAACCCAACATGAAATACGTGAATGTCAAGGCGAATCCGATGAATGACAGTGTGTATCCCAGTTTTGTAGCAGCAAGGATTCCTAGCTTGAACTTTTTCATGATGAGCCCACCCGCAAAAATCCCGATGATGACCATGGGCAAAATGGCAACAGCTGAAATATACAAAAAAAAAATAAACAAAGAGAAAGTGAAAGTCACCTCCCTCCATTGGCCATTTGGATGCTCAAGATGAGCAAAAGAAACATGTGCATGGACATGATGGAAAACAGAGGGAAGAGGATTGCGGTGGTCCTTGACTTACAACCATTCATTTCAAGTTACAACGACATCGAAAAACGTGACTTATGACCGTTTTTCATACTTAGGACCGTTGAAGCATCCCCATGGTCATGTGATAAAAATTCAAACGCCTGGCAACTGGTTCATATTTATGACGGTTACAATGTCCCGGGCTCATGTGATCCTCTTTTGCGACCTTTTGAGAAGCAAAGTCAATGGGGAAGCCAGATTCACTTAACAACCATGTTATTAACTTAACAACTGCAGTGATTAACCAGTGCAACAGAGGTAGTACATGGGCCTCTTCGGTGCCTCCAGGACTGTATGCAATGCTTCATTCTGTGACACCTATCACTTCTGAATTTTCTTCAAGGCTAGCCCCACGTAGAACATGTTGCAGTAGTCCAGACATGAGAATAACCAGTGCCTGAATGCCTGATGATGGGTACTCATGATCCATTAATTACGTACTATTGAGAAAATTAAAAAATAGAATCAAATTTACATTTTATTTTGATTTTGCAAATTGCCTCTCTCATTTATTTCTCAAAGTCTACCATATTTGGGTGAAAATATTGTTCCTTAAATTACCTGGCTTATTAGGAAGCTGTGGTACCAGCAGGTATGTGTGTGTGTATGTGTATATGTAAAGAAGAGCAGAAATGAGAACGAGACAGAGAGGGGGAGAGAGACTTACCTGTTATAAAATTAGATCTCGACACTGACAATCCATATTGCTGTTCCATATATTTCGCCTGGTAGGTGATATTTCCAACAATACTGCTAACATTCATCAGTGAGGAGCACAGTAGTATAATATACATTTTGTTCCCTAAGAGTCTCTTTAGGGACTTGAAGAACTCTGGGGAAAAAGGTAGAATATGCCACATAGAATATATGTGGTAGAAGATGTATATATTGGTATATATATGTGGTAGAAGATATCTACCACATCTTTGCCCCAAAAAGGTAAAGGTAAAGATTTCCTCAATGCAGTGTATGTCTGACTCTAGAGCAGACATGTCAAACACAAGGTCCGGGGGCCGGATGTGGCCCGCGAAATGGTTTCATGTGGCCCGCGAAGCCATCCTGGAAACAGTGAGGGAACGGCCCCCGCTGCTTTGGCCTTGGCCCAGGTCAGCTGGGAGCCAATGTACAATTTTGTGGTGGCCATCTTGGCACTTGCCCCAGTCCCACCCTCTTCTGCCAGAGACCCTCAGATTTGTCCCACTCCTGCCCATGCTCCCATAGGCACCCTTGACACAAATGATGTAGAACTGACCACGCCCACCCAGTAGGCCACACCCATTCCATCCACACCCACCCAGTAGGCTGCACCCATTCTGGCCACACCCACCTGCCCCCCCAGGGCAACTGCAATGCTGATGCGGCCCTCAGTGAAATTGAGTTTGACACCCCTGCTCTAGAGGGTGGAGCTCGCCTCTGTTTCTTAGCCGAGGGAGCCAGCATTGTCTGAAGATGCTTCCATAGTCATGTAGCCAGTATGATTATATAACAAGATGCAGGGAACATTGTTACCTTCCCACCGAAGTGGTACCTATTTATCTACTCGCGTTTGCATGCTTTCAAACTGCTAAGCTGGCAGGAGCTGGAGCATGTAATGGGAGCTTACCCCGTCACACAGTGCTTGGGTCTCAAACTGCCCATCTTCCAGTTAACAAGCCCAGCGTCTTAACTGCTAGGCTACCACGTCCCTCTTGTACAGAAACCCTTAACAAATCTGTGTCTGTCCCATAGTCTGAACAATGCCTTCTGCTTTGCATCCTTGACTGTTGCTCTGGATATTGACTCTTTTGCCTGCGCTCCCCCCACCCAGGTTAAAATCATATAACTAATAGTAAGAGACATGAATCCTACAGGCAGATGTGTGGTTGTACATTCCAGCAATGGATTGTACTCGGATGGGTATTGGCTTCCTAGGGCAAACCAGATAGGAAACTCAACGAGATGAGCTAATTCTACTTTCTTGTAAAGTTACATTGACAGAAAATTGTAAGTCTGAATGTAGAGTTCCCCCCCCATCTCTTTTACAGCCTGAGAAACTAGGGAGGGTATCCTCTGAGCCTCTTGCCACACCCATCAACCAGCTACAAGTCATGCTGTCTCTATACCTTTGGCAGCATCTCTTTGCCCTCTCTAGATGACCTCCAAGGTCCCTTCCAACTTTTTTATATTATTATTATTATTATTATTATTATTATTATTATTATTATTATTATTATTATTGTTGTTGTTGTTGTTGTTGTTGTTGTTGTTATTATTATTTGCCATTATGGTAGCACTTTAATTATAGGAAATTCTCAGCTTCCATCTGGCACCAATCAATCCTGATATCCAATGCCATGGTGGTCCTGAGTAGACTTGCCTATGTATAGTGCTTCTCTATCTGTGACTTCCTGCTGTCTTGAACTTTATATGGAGATGCCATGTGGTAGAGGAAATGCTGGTTCAAGATCTGAAACAGCAAGACTAGGAATTGTGGTTGCTAGAGCCATGGCTTTAACTCTTTGTCTAATGTTCTGACTGCCATATCTCATCCTTCTCCTTGTGCCTTTCACCCCCATGATTGATCCTCTCGATCTTCTCTTCTTCTGCTACAACAGATCTTGAAATCTACCGATTTTCTGATCCTTACTGTGGAAAACAGTCCTTATCCAACTTAGACCCAGTCTTATAGTTGGCTCTCCTAGAATCCAGAGCTTGACCCTGATTGAGTCTTGTCATAGTTAAACTGAACCATTTCAATGCTTACCTTTTAATTGTCCAGAGTACGTCATTCCACCTTGAATATCAGGCTTTTGTCCATGGCTGTTTTCAGTGTTGCTTTCCGTGGGATCCAGGTTTTTCTGGATACAGGCTTCTTCCTTTTTGTCCAGACTTTTAGGCAGGAACAAGAAAGGGATTCCAGAAATCAGAATGATGACTCCAGCAACTAAAAAGTTCATCCACCATGCACCAACCCAACGCGAATCAGTTGGAGTGATAGTTAGTGTATCTAGAATGAGGAATGAAGAAAGCTGAGTTCCATTATCTGGAGTTCCATTGTTAAGTCTGTGTGCACTTCACAGAATGACAAACAACAATGCAGGTCTTTGCTTTCCTAAATGTACAGAGTGAATGTCAGCATGGAAGAGGCCCTGGAAATGGGAAGGGGAGCAAAGTGAACAAGGCAAGGGTTTGTCCTCAGAGAACTGAAAATGAAGGCCTTAGCATCTATAAGACATCATGAAAACGAGTTTCAGACACATGCAACTGCAAGAGAGAAACAAACTTTTAGATGACAGAAAGTGGACAAATCTTTTGAGAGGATAGGATAGGATACGATCAGTGGTGGGATTCAGCCAGTTCACACCACTTTGGCAGAACCGGTAGCTAATTTTTTGTTGCCCAGGCCCAGAATGGACTTCTGGAAGCGGCATCCACACAGAGAACCGGTTGTTCACATATTTGAATCCCACCACTGGATACGATACGATAGGATAGGGTAGGGTAGGATAGCTTGCCTTCAGAATTTGTGAGTGCTTCATCATTGGAGGCTTTCAAAAAGAAACTAGGCAACTATTTGTCTGAAATGGTATAGGGCAGTGATGGCAAACCTTTTAAACACCGTGTGCCCCAAAACCACTCCGCCCCCTGCCCCGCCCACTCTGCTCTTCCCCCTGCCCCGCCTACCCCACCCTACTTCCTGCCCCACCCACTCTGCCAGGCCCACCCCCATCCCCCACAGGGCCACCTACCACCTCCATGGCCTGCAGCAGCAGATCACCCAGGCGGCCCTGCAGCATCATGGTGGCCATGCAGCTGATGATGCTGTGAGGTGCGGGGGTGGAGTCTTGTACCTGCTGCTCGACTGCCATGTCTTTGGCTGCGCTTCTCCGCACGGGCCACAACCGGGGGCGACTCTCCTCTAGGGAGACTGCTGGTGAGGAGGGCGCCATTGGGGGAGGCGGAGCTGGGGTGACAGTGCGCATGCCCACAGAGAGAGCTCTGAGTGCCACCTCTGGCACACGTGCCATAGGTTCGCCACCACTGGTATAGGGTCTCCTGCTTGAGCAGGAGGTTGTAGTAGAAGACCTCCAAGGTCCCTTCCAACTCTAATTATTCTATGTTCTGGGAAAGTTAGACAGTGGCTTGTCTACCCTCTAATATCCCATTTCTACTCGGTCCTCACCACTGCAAACTCAGAAGGTAGAATTCCACCATTAAGATTTATAGCCATTGTAGCCCATCTCCATAGGTCATTTGCTTGAGATGGACGACTATTGCAATTGAATAAAGTTGTCCAGTCCATTTTTAAAGCCCCCTAAATTGGCCACCATCCTCACATCTGGTGACACTGAATTCCATAATTTAGCTATCTATTGGAGAAACAATTGTTTCCTTTCATTGGGCCTAGATCTACCAGCATTTGTGTTTAATTATGATCCTGTATGCTAAGATTATGAAACAAGGAGAGAAAAATTGGTCTTGGTTTTACATATTGCTTTTACTATCTTTCCCTTGAAGTGCTTTTTTTAATGGTTCTGAGATAATTTTTTCCATTTGGAAGGGGGTAACTTTGCCCCCCTCAGAATTCTGCTTTCTCTTAGTTTTTACCCTCTCCATATATTTATTTTATTTTATTTTGTTCGGATTTGTATGCCGCTCCTCTCCGAGGACTCGGAGCGGCTCACAACATATACATAAAACAATTTCAATGTAATCCAAACAAAAACATTAAAAAAATGAAACCCCATACATACTCATCAATCATGCCACAATCAATATATCCTTTCTCAAATACAATGACTTTAGATTTACAGCTGCAGTTAACTTAGACCAGCCAACTTAGCTAGTTAGTTCTTCTTCCATCTTACCTGTGTCCACAAAACCAACATCCACATAGACTCTGGCAAACAGAGACCCCAGGAGGAAACCACATAGTGGGCCCATCATGGCTGAGGTGTGTAAAAAGCCTGCAATGGTGAAGGAAAAAAAGCATATATTATGTATATTCTTCATTGTTTTACTTAGTCCATACCAGAAGACACTTCTAACATTTGATGCAATGGATAATGAAGCTGGAAAGATATACATTGAATATGTTGTTCTTCCCTCTCCTCATTATAAGATCAGCAGCATCATTCTGAAGCTAAAGAAGGGTGCTAATGTTTTTACCTATCTCAGAAGCTAAGCAGGGTTGGTTGTGGTTGGTGGTTGGATGAGAGACAGCCCAAGAATTCGAAACAATATCCTGGAAGAAGACACTGGAAAACCACTTCTGTAATCAATAGAATTGCAGAAGTGCCTTCATCTAGAGTAGGGGGTCTCCAAACTTGGCAAATTTAAAGACTTGTTGACTTCAGCTCTCAGAATCCCCCAGCCACAATAGCTGGCTGAGGAATTCCAGGAGTTGAAATCCACAAGACTTAAAATTGCGAAGTTTTTTTTTTTTTTTTTAATTTAAAAATTCCCTTTATTAAAACAATCAGCATTGTACATAAAATCTTTGTATGCATCAAACCTCATGGCATCTGATATACAACACTACGTATTATTCTTTGTAGACATCTGGTTTGGTAAACATTCTTCACTCCTCACTTCAATCCTCTATTATACACCTGTTACATTTTTTTTCTCTATGATCCCTAACAATAGGTCCTGAGGTAGTAGTTAAACATTAAATGTAAGATCATATTAATAATCAATCATCATAGAACACTACATATAACACTAGGTATTAATCTTTGTACCTGATCTAGAGTTATGGTTAGTGGGAGAGCATCTTTGCTTCTTTATCAAATACTGTATGTTGTTTTCGCAGCTGAGCTAATAAAGAGGCATGTTTTCATAGCCCTGGAAGGGAGGTCTTCTAACAATAACAGAATAACAGAGTTGGAAGGGACTTTGGAGGTCTTCTAGTCCAACCCCCTACTCAGGCAGGAAACCCTTATACCATTTCAGACAAATGGTTGTCCAATCTCTTCTTAAAAACCTCCATTGATGGAGCACCCACAATTTCTGGGAGCAAGTTCTTCCATTGATTAATTGTTGTAACTGTCAGGAAATTTCTCTTTAGTTCTAGGTTGGATCTCTCCTTGATTAGTTTCCATCCATTGTTTTTTGTCCTGCCCTCAGGTGCTTTGGAGAATAGCTTGATCTCCTGAGATATTGGAACACTGCTATCATGTCAACTGTACTTCTTTTCATTAAACTAGACATACTCAGATCCTGCAACTGTTCTTTACATGTTTTAGCTTCCAGTCCCCTAATCATCTTTGTTGCTCTTCTCTGCACTCTTTCTACAGTCTCAACATCTTTTTTATATTGTGGCAACCAAAACTGGATGCAGTATTCCAAGTGTGGCCTTATAATGCATTATAAAGCAATACTAACACTTCACATGATCTTGATTCTGTCTCTCTATTAATGCAGCCTAGGACTTGGTTGGCTTATTTTTTTTTCTTTCAGCTTTTCATGGGAACATGGATTATGAATACCAATTTCTATTATATCCAATAATGAATAGAATTAGATGTGACCTAAATTCAGTATTTGATAATTTAGGAATCCCTCAACTTGGCGAGAGGAATTAAAACCATCCCAGCTTGAACATTGTCTATCTCTTCAGCATCATTAAGTTCAGATCAGGATTTGACAGACAAGCATTTGACAGACAAGCATTACTGATATAAAGAGGAACATCTTCTTCTCTAGAGAACTCATCGAGGTATGATATGCCCAGAGGATTAATGGGTGTTTCGCCAATTCCACGTAGCATATTCCCCAGCAAGACGAAAATCCATGCGTAAGAGGTAACCATTTTATGGTCACAGTCTGCAAAGAATAACAATTATGGCAAGAAAAGACATTATGCCGGTCATACCTTTTCCTACAAAGCACAGATAGTCATACCTCTACAGCAAAATAATAAATGTGGTGAAACAGAAAATGGAGATATAATAGAATAAAAATGTGCTTATGATCATATATGACTAGCCATAATATATGACTCTGCCATTTGTGCTTCTATAACTGTCTGGTTTGGTACAGCAATCAAACAGGACAGATACTGTCTTCAACAGATAGGACTGCAGGAAAAAAAAAACAATTGCAACCAGCCTGCTTTCCACTGAGGACTTGGATATTGTGTGGGTCAGAAGGAGGGCTGAAGAAAATATCTACAGCCCCCCCCTCACATCCTGCACATAAACTGTTTCAACTCCTCCCCTTGGGATGCCACTAACACAAAGACACAAGGCAGGGTTTTTTCCCCCTTTGTTTTTTCCTTCTGCCGAACACCTACTTTCCATAGTCTTATGTGTAAAGATATTTATCCATGTAGTATGGCTGCATTATTGCTTTATTATCTTTCTCATCTTTTCTACTACCTCTTCTTATTGATATTATGATTATGATTACTCTGTTTTTTTGCATGTACACTGAGAGCTCATGCACCGAGACACAATTCCTTGTGTGTATTATTAGATTTGGCCAAATAAAGCTATTCTGTTCTGTTCTGTTTTATTATTCTATTCTATTCTATTCTATTCTATTCTATTCTATTCTATTCTATTCTATTCTATTCTATTCTATTCTATTCTATTCTATTCTATTCTATTCTATTTCGTTCCATTTCATTCTATTCCATTCCATTCTATTCCATTCTAGCATTATAGTGGCTAACCACCAAGAGCTATTTTGTACTATAATAATTTAATATTTCCTGGATGTTTTCATATTCAGTTGCATCCAAATAATGCTATCCAAATCAAGATAAATCCAGCCAATTTTACTGTTACATTAGTAGAATGATGTTTAATAGGATGCTGTTCCATCATCTTTCCCATAGATCTGAGCATGATTTCCAAACACACACACACCCCTACATTTTCTAATGTAAGGTCTTTCCTAAAAGGAGCTTCCCACTTTGTGTACTCAACTTTCAAAGGCAGATTCACAGTAATGTACCGTAATGGAGTCCATTTTGGTAGTTCTCATAAATCTGGTTAAAAAAAATCCCCGATAAGTTTCTTTGCTTAACAGGAGAGACTGATCATCCTCTGAAGAGAAGCCACAACCAACTAAGTAAATACAAGGTTAGGGCCACAAAACAGGTGAAATTAAGAGCATTATCAACAGATGTTGATAATAGGGAGAGCAAGACTTTGGATTAGATCTTTGGAATGACAGTCTTGGGATGGTCTCCAACTCCTTAAGGCAGCAGCTAACTTATGGTGGCTTCCAAAGGATTTTCTTAAAAACTGAATCTGAAATGCCGAATAACCCGAATCGACCACTTTGGAGAGATTTGTTGATTCTGCTTCAATCAGTGCTATCTCTCAAGATCATGTCCTGCTCATTGCAGCAGTCCTATGTTGAAGTTCTCCCTTTTACCTCTAACAATCAGGTGTCGCCATCATTATCTAATGGTTATCAGTGGCACTGAGAAAAAAATGACACACAAGTATGGAAACATCATAATTTAGACTAAGAGATGTAACATGTTGCACTGAAGACTGAAGAATTAGCATATGACTTATTTTGATTTATAGACCACTTTATACCAGCTATTCAAAAGAGGGTTCAGAATAATCGATTATTTGTACCTGGCCTTGGCAGCCCTTTTACCATGGGGGTATCCTGGGGATTGAAAGAGCAGGGGAAGAAACTGGTGTTGTTGTCTGATGTGAAGGATATTGTGTCATATTGATAACTGGAAAGGAAAGAGGTTACTCCTAATATGGATACAAATACATTTAGAAGTACATTTTCTCCAGCTGGAAGAAATAAGACATATTTAGGATTGTTTTGGAATACACAGTTTACTGTTAGTATGAATACCATGGTTAGTTGTGGTTTATTTTATAATTTTACATTGTTTTGACCATTTTTATAGTTATAGATGCAGTTGCTACTTAAGAAGTGTCTGTATATACCCAGAAGGGGTATATATCAAACTTGCAAGTCTGAAGGTACTTCCCATGGCCTCTTTGCAGCAGGGTCTTCCTAAGTTTCTTTCTCTGACCATCAATCACTGAGGTTTTCTCCCTCTCTTGCCTCTTAGATGGGTCTAGGACAGTTGGATGCAGCCAACTCGCCCCAGTCAATTTGCTTCAGCCAACTCGTCACGGGATAACTTGCCATAGCCAACTCAACATAGGACAACTTGTTGCAGAACAAGTCTTACACTAATATCAAAGAAACGGTGGGATAGGATCATTAAATAAAGGTTGTAAAAGGAGAGACAAAATAAAGGGCAAGTGACAAAGATTAAAATATTTTTTTAAATTATTTTAAATGATTAAATCGAATTGTTGTGGCAAGTTGGCCACATTGAGTTGGCCGTGGCAAGTTGTCCCATTCAGCTTCTTAAACAGAACCTCTTTCCCCCATTCCCCCAAGTTAATCCACCCATTCCATTTCTGCTGGGTATCTACTCTCCAGCATAGTATTCTATTTTGTCCACTTGGATCTAGAGTCAAGAATGCTCTATGAACCCAATTCCATAGTTTGTATAATATGAATTTCCTACTACTGTACGACTTACAAAACTGATGTAGGCCATTTCCGAACCTCTCTATCTGGGTAAAATCCAAAGTGATTCACTCACGTAACTGGTAGAGTTTCTTATAGGTCCTGCATGGATATTTTATAAATCTTTACAATACTGGCCTTCCACAAATGGAGGTGGATCTCTTTCTCTCTCAAATTCTTTCTCTCATACTCACTATCCCATGAAGAAATGAGGCAATGCTGTTAAAAAGCTCCCCAAAGACATGATAAAACAACCAAAGGCGATGATCTTGGGCCGATGAAATTTTGCCCCGAAGTAACTCACAAATGCAATCACCAACAAATTTCCTGGGAAGAGAATATAGAAGCTCTCCATTAGGTCATGATGCCATACAGAATAACAGAATAACAGAGTTGAAAGGGACCTTGGTGGTCTTCTAGTCCAATCCCCAGCACAGAGAGGAAACCAGATACCATTTCAGACAAATGGTTGCCCAATCTCTTCTTAAAAACCTCCAGTGTTGGAGCATCCACAACTCCTGGAGGCAAGCTGTTCCACCGATTAATTGTTTGAACTGTCAGGAAATTTCTCCTTAGTTCTAGGTGGCTTCTCTCTTTGATTAGTTTCCATCCATTGCTTCTTGTCCTGCCTTCAGGTTCTTTGGAGAATAGCTTGACTCTCTCTTCTTTGTGGCAACCCCTGAGATATTGGAACATGGCTATCATGTCCCCCCTCATCCTTCTCTTCGTTAAAGTAGACACACCCAATTCCAGCAACCATTCCTCATATATTTTAGCCTCCAGTCCCCTAATCATCTTTGTGGCTCTTCTCTGCACTCTTTCTAGAGTCTCAACATCTTTTTTAATATCGTGGCTACCAAAACTAGATGCAGTATTCCAAGTGTGGCCTTACCAAGGCATTGTGCTTAATTTATACTCTAAATATGCCAAATACAATAAAATGTATATGCTAAATAGATAAATTAGGGCATGACCATTGCTGAATGATGTTCAGTTCCAGTTGTCAAAGTCTTGTGATGGATTAAGATCAAGGCAGTCAGGTTTTTCGGGCCTCTAGATACCAATTAATTTTGGACCCTTTTCTCCCAATGCAGAAAACGGTGATCAATAATGTAACGCCTAGGATCTCGAGCTCTCCATCGGTAGCTAATTCTCTTCCTGGTATCAGGTTCCACCTACCCATTTCAAAGGCTCCATCGATCAGGCCAGTTGTAGAGGAAGCAATGCCGAATCTCCTTTCCAGTTGTGTCAAGGAACTTTTCATCGTGGCCCCAGCAAACGTTTTACTAAAGTATGCAAATGCCAGGGCAGCAAGGAAAACCTGAGAGCAGATGGGATTGAGAGAGAGGGCAGGAGAAGGAAAGAAAAAAGAGAGAGAGAGAACTCTTAATATTCTCCACAAAATGAGAGTAACGTTCCCAGCCCTCAAACAAATCAAGGTCTTTCCAAGAATAAGCCTGCGTTTTCCTCTCCATCCCATCCCACTGTCAAAAAAAACCCCAAAACTTTCAAGGGCAAAGTGTTACTTTAAAATTGAGTCCAACATTTCCGTTGCTCAGTGGGACAACTGTCAAGTGGGTTTTGTCCCATTTTACCACATTTGTTAAATGGGTCGCTGCGGTTGTTAAGTTAGTAACATGGTTGTTAAGTGAATCTGGCTTCCCCATTGAATCTTTGCTCGTCAGAAGGTTTCAAAGGGGGATCACGTGATCCCTGGACACTGCAACTGTCGTAAATATGAACCAAGTATCATATTCACGCATTTGGTCATCTGAATGTAAATGACCATGGGGATGCTGCAATGGTCGTAAGTGTGAAAAACAGTCCTAAGTCATTTTTTTTTCAATGCCATTGTAACCTGGAATGGTCACTAAATGAACTGTTGTAAGTTGAGGACTACCTGCAGTGTGGATGAAAATATCTTTGCTCCTTGTTAAGGGCTGTTCCCTACATCCAGAAGGTACAGAAGTCTGGGGTGGGGGAAAGTCCTTCTGCTCACAGTGACCTCTGAGTGACAAGGAGATGTCAGTGTGGGTGACATTTCCTTGTGGGTCCTAAGATCTATGGGCCCTTGAAGCCACCTGGACATTTCTTTAAAGCAGGGGTTCTCAACCTTGGCAACTTTAAGACTTGTGGATTTCAACTCCCAGAATTCCTCAGTTGCCAAGGTTGAGAACCCCTGCTTTAAAGGATCGTCTTCGGCAAGCGAATGCTTGGATTTTCGTCAAGAATTCTTGAAAGAATTCTTTAGCAAAAGAAACAACCCAAGAGAGAGAGCACATCGTTTGCCTAGGAAAAAGCTTGTCAACCTGGTGGGATGCAGGGTGCCATCAACCCTGGGATCAGCAGAGGTATTTTATTTGTGTCATAAGATGGCCTGTATGCCTAATCTTTAATGTTTTCCACTGAAGTAAAGAATCAGTTTTCACTCCCATTGAAAAAAGGCAAAGGGGTAGAGTTAGCGGTGTGGAAATATATACTGCACAGCACACTAAATTTTGCTTGAAGATCTATATATAACCCCAGGATTTTGCTGGTGGTCTCTGGTCCAAGCACTAATGAAAAGTAATTCTGATAGGATTTTCAAGGTCAGCATTGGTTGGCTAGGCATGCGGGTGCAACTGGGGGAAGACTGAGTCCCTTCCTTCCTTCCTTCCTTCCTTCCTTCCTTCCTTCCTTCCTTCCTTCCTTCCTTCCTTCCTTCTTTCCATCCCTCCCTCCCTCCTTCCATCCCTCCCTCCTTCCATCCCTCCCTCCTTCCCTCCCCCTCCTTCCTTCTCTCCATTTCTACTCTCTTCTCCCTCCCTCCCTCCCCTCCTCTGGGCCATTCCTTCCTTCTTTCCATCCCTCCCTCCTTCCATCCCTCCCTCCTTCCATCCCTCCCTCCTTCCCTCCCCCTCCTTCCTTCTCTCCATTTCTACTCTCTTCTCCCTCCCTCCATCCTCTCCTCTGGGCCATTCCTTCCTTCCTTCCTTCCTTCTTTCTTTCCGTCCCTCCCTCCTTCCGTCCCTCCCTCCTTCCCTCCCCCTCCCTCCTTCTCTCCATTTCTACTCTCTTCTCCCTCCCTCCCTCCCTCCATCCTCTCCTCTGGGCCCTTCCTTCCTTCCTTCCTTCCTTCCTTCTTTCCGTCCCTCCCTCCTTCCATCCCTCCCTCCTTCTCTCCATTTCTACTCTCTTCTCCCTCCCTCCATCCTCTCCTCTGGGCCATTCCTTCCTTCCTTCCTTCCTTCCTTCCTTCCTTCTTTCCGTCCCTCCCTCCTTCCATCCCTCCTTCCCTCCCCCTCCCTCCTTCTCTCCATTTCTACTCTCTTCTCCCTCCCTCCCTCCCTCCATCCTCTCCTCTGGGCCCTTCCTTCCTTCCTTCCTTCTTTCCGTCCCTCCCTCCTTCCATCCCTCCCTCCTTCTCTCCATTTCTACTCTCTTCTCCCTCCCTCCATCCTCTCCTCTGGGCCATTCCTTCCTTCCTTCCTTCCTTCCTTCTTTCCGTCCCTCCCTCCTTCCATCCCTCCTTCCCTCCCCCTCCCTCCTTCTCTCCATTTCTACTCTCTTCTCCCTCCCTCCATCCTCTCCTCTGGGCCATTCCTTCCTTCCTTCCTTCTTTCCTTCTTTCCTTCCTTCCCTCCCTCCCTCCTTCTCTCCATTTCTACTCTCTTCTCCCTCCCTCCCTCCATCCATCCTCTCCTCTGGGCCCTTCCTTCCTTCCTTCCTTCCTTCCTTCTTTCCGTCCCTCCCTCCTTCCATCCCTCCCTCCTTCTCTCCATTTCTACTCTCTTCTCCCTCCCTCCATCCTCTCCTCTGGGCCATTCCTTCCTTCCTTCCTTCTTTCCTTCCTTCCTTCCCTCCCTCCCTCCTCCCTCCTTCTCTCCATTTCTACTCTTTTCTCCCTCCTCCCGTCTTCTCCTCTGGGCCCTTCCTTCCTTCCTTCCTTCCTTCCCCCCTTACTGGCTGATAAATGCTTAAACATTATCCAGTTTGTCAACATAGTCTTTCCCCCTGATTATACTGTATAGGCTAAAAGCTACAATCCTTGGCACAAGGTGGTTACAGGTGAGTTGACAAAAAAGATTCCACTTTGAACTTTGGGATGTTTATGGCTGTGCTGAACATGGTAATCAAAGGTCAGGGTTTTGTTCAGTTCATGTTTATCTACTGGCTATCAGATGGATTGGTTTGCTCAAGGGTAGGGGAAAATGTTGAAAGATAAGCTTTCTTTTTAATGTATCTTGAAGAGAGCAATTTGGTGGAATATTAAGGTCAATTTCCCCAAGGCAGGGATGGAAATGTCAGTTTTCTTGACCCATTAATTGATCCCACCTCCTAGAAAGAAACAACAATTGAATCTTCCAGAGCAGGGGTCTGCAACCTTGAGAACTTTAAGACTTGTGGACTTCAGCTCCCAGAATTCTATGCTGGCTGAGGAATTCTGGGAGCTGAAGTCCACAAGTCTTAAAGTTCTCAAGGTTGCAGATCCCTGTTCCAGAGGATAGTGCTTTTCCAGTTTAAGACTGAAAGATCTCTTCTTTGTTTCTCCCAAAACAGAATAGCTTTCAACAACTCAGACCAGCCACAAGTGCTCAAGAAGATGCTTGGGGGGGGGGTTGTCTTTTTAAACCAAATTGCCAGAAGATCCATTCAGAAACCTTGATTCCTTGACAGCTAGTTGTTTTTTCCTTCATTGGTAGTTCATTCTCCTCTGACGGTTTGGCGTTTGTTTCCATGGCTGATTGGTGCATGGAGTCAGCATCCATCTGTTTCATGATTTTCTGTCTTGGATGAAAGATAGAAAGAAAATTCTCAGTTTTTTGTTTCGTAAGACATTTTCCATGTGCCTTGCATTCTACTGTCTGTAGTGGGACAGACATCCTCAGATGACATAATCAGAGACCGATTTGAACCTTTTAATTTTGGGAACATGACAGATGCAAGCAGGGCATTATGCCAAGATGGCAAAACCTTTTGTGGTCATGTCAGGGATACTAGATCTCGCCCGTAAACATCTAGATAACCAACAGAGAGCAGCAAAAAGACATGTGAAATTTCCACCCTTTTCAAACCATCTAGACCAGCAGTTCTCAACCTGTGGTTCGCGACCCCATTTGGAGTCAAACGACCATTTCATGGGGGTCGCCAAACAACGCAGTCCGCCATTTTTTCCCCTTTTCCTTGGCTGTGCTACTCCCTCTTATTCTATTGGCTTTTGAAAGCCAATAGAATAGACTCTCTTGAATAGAGTCTAATTCTATTGGCTTTCAAAAGCCAATAGGAATTGTCCAGGCTGTCTCTGCCCTGCTGAGTCCGCCAAAAGTCCCAGTCTGCAAACGGTGCTGCAAGTTGTCTGCAGCGAAGGCGAGCTGTCTGGAAGTTTCCACCCCTCCCTGCTGAGCAACTACTAAAAATGTAAGTAAAAGAGGGCCAGGGGTAGGAGGTGGGAGGCCGGCGGGCACAGGGAGGGTTGCTGGCGCGCGTGGGGCCCGGCGGGTGCCTTACCTCCCTTGGGCTGGGCCAGCTGGTGGCCCAGCCAGTGGTCGCCCTGCGCCGTCGCTGCCCCTTGCCAGCTATGCCTCAGCCGGCGCAGGGGGCAGCACCATACATGTGTGGCGCTCCCGGGCAGGGAAATAGTCCTCGACTTATGACTGGTTGGGGTCCTCGACTTACGACTGGTTGGGGGTCGCGGCATTAAAAAGATTGAGAACCACTGATCTAGACGAGGTCAATTGGTAGCACCAAGCCAGTGGTGGTGAACCTATGGCACGGGTGCCAGAGGCGGCACTCAGAGCCCACTCTGTGGTCACGTGCAACATCACCCCAGTCCTAGGCCTTCAGCTGGGTTTTATAAAAACTTTTCGCTTTAGGCCTCCATTGCCGTGTACAAAAAAAAAAAGGTTCAATCAATCCGTCAATTTCAACTTCTCGCGGGGAAAAAAAAAGATCTTGCAAAGTTGGAATTGATTGATTGAACTTTTTAGTCCCACCCAGTCTGCTGTTACCACCGCAGCCATGCCCACCCAATGGGCCACTCCCACCCAATGATGCATAAGTGGGTTTGGGGTTGCAGTTTGGGTACTTGGTCTCTAAAAGGTTCGCCATCACTGCACTAAGCCCTTTAACTCCTGGACCCTCTGCTGCTTTTTAACATCTTTCTATGCCATTTTTCCCCCTGAAAGAACCCCGGAGGACCAATAAAAGCAATCTTAAATGAAATCAACAATGGTTAAATAGAACAGAACAGAACAGGACAGGACAGGACAGGATAGGATCTTTATTGTCATTTTAAATGTACACTAATTAGCATATATTAGAATGAGATTTTATTGCATACAGCTCTCAAAGGGTAACCACCTCCAATATACACTGCATAAACATGAGAAAAATAAATAAATAAAATAAAATATGCATATACCCACATACACACACGTATGTGGCCCAGAGAAACAATACCATTTAGTTCGGATCTATACTGTTCTAAATGTGTTCATTTTTGGGGGGGATTTTAATTTGGTTTTTAGTACAGCCTAGGTTATTTAATTCTGTTTTAAATATTTATTATTGTTACATTTTAAATTTGGCTGTAAACCGCCCCGAGTCCTACGGGAGAGGGGCGGTATAAAAGTTTACAAATAAATAAATAAATAAATAAAAAATACAGATAAATCTTAATTTACTACCACAGTTGAGCCCAGAATTATGGTTGCAAGTTTTTGTGGTTGTTAAGTGGGGCACCTATGTGATTACCTCACTTAATGACCACGATCGCAGCTGTCTCTGTTTTGGTCCTTAAGTGACTGCATGGGTCATCAAGGGCAACACGTGGTGCCTCAGGGAATAGGGGAAGCCATCCCCTGTTAATATCTGGTCTGTATTAGGCCTCAAAGGGCTGCTTCCAGCCCCTGAGGCATCTCTTGGATGGTTTCCCGTCCTCGTGGGAAATTGTGCCCTTCTGAGAGATTGTGGGAATGGTAGCCACTTCCTGAATGGTTCAAGGCAGCCTCTGTAAAAGGCTGTGGGATGTCTGAGCATTTTACCTAAAGAGCAGGGCTCTCCAAATTTGGCAAGACATGCTTGTAAGATTGTAAGATATGCTGGCTGGGGAATTCTGGGAGTTGAAGTCCACAAGTCTTAAAGTCAGGGCTTTTTTTCTCATAGAATGCCCAGAACGGAGTTCCGGCACCTTTTTTGGCTGGAACCTTGTAGGGTAGGCAAAGCGGGTTGTATGACGTGTGTGAGTTCACTGCTTAAAGTTGCCAACTTTGGAGATCACTGCTAAAGAGAATCAGCCAGTGCACCATGTGCCCCTCCTGTACAGAAGACACTTCTTTCCATCCTGGAAATGGACACCATTTTTAAGACCAGATGTAATTCTTAGCTTGTGAGAACTGTGGCTGCTTCCAAAATGGTGCCCACTTCTGGGATGGCACAAGATGGCTTCCGAATAGCAAGGCAGCAAGGCACCTTGATTGATTCTCTTTCAAAAAGGGAATCTTTGGAACAGGGAAGTGGAGCAAAGCATGATAGGGTGGGGAAGAGGCCCACCTATGTGGGTCCCAGTGGGGAAGGAAGCAGACTTAAGGCTGTGGAGACCCAGCTGGGTGGGAAGTAGATGCAAGGGAACAAGTGAGGGGCAATGTGTGGGGGGGGGGACATATAGGCAGTGGGGGTAGTTTCAGTGCCCCTGAGGTCAATCATAAGGGTGGGCGGACTGCCAAGCACCCAAATCATGTTACTTGGGCCCATGACACCAGTTGTAACTTTGAGTACAGGTCATGTCTCTTTGTTCAGCACCATTGTAATTTCAAACAGTCGCTGAACAAATGTCAAGGACTATCTGTACAACAAGCAATGAAAAAGTCTGGTTTGAAAGTAATTGTTACCTTATAAGTTAGGCATTAGTATTATTTATAAAGCCTTAGGGCAGGGGTCTCCAAACTTGGCAACTTTGAGACTTGAGGACTGCAACTCCCAGAATTCCCCAGCCAGCCATTTTAAGATCTAGATGTTCTTTTTTTAACAAGAATTTTATTGTTTTTTTCATTTTTACAAGAAAGTGCTCAAAGCACACCGTGGTGTTAGGGCAAACAATCATCCAAAAGCAAAACATTTATACATATTTCAGTCAATACCTCTAGTATTCCCTCTCTTTCCCCTTAACTAACATAGTTTATTTAAGATAGTTCAATCTATTTAAATTTAGTCAACCTAAATCAAACCTAGATCAGTGTTTCTCAACCTTGACAATTTTAAGGCATGTGGACTTCAACTGTACCTGTTTCTAACACTTTAAAAAAAATATACAACCATAGATGTTCTTCATGATCCTTTTCCAACCTTCTTGAGTACTTTATATGTATACGAGTATACGAGTACTTTAGATCAGTGTTTCTCAACCTTGACAATTTTAAGGCATGTGGACTTCAACTCCCAGAATTCCACAGCTGGCTGTGGAATTCTGGGAGTTGAAGTCCACATGCCTTAAAATTGTCAAGGTTGAGAAACACTGCTTTAGATGGAGTATTGTTTGGGTCCCTGAAATGCTCCACATTAGTAAGATTGGTTGTAACTGATTCAATTAATAAGCAAAATGATTGTGTGATTTTTAAAAAATGGCCGTGTTACCCCCTCCTCTTTTCTTTAAAAATGTCCTTCCGAGAACATGTCCCTATTACATGGGACAAAATTTCCAAATGAATCTTTTGCAATGAGACTCTACTGAAGTTGTGTAGGAGACATCCATGGCATACAGCAAATTAGACAGGGGGATTTCTTTTAGTAGATGGGAAAAGCTTGAATAAACAGGATAAGCTGTGAATGGGTAGTTGAAAAATGAGTAAGAAGTAACTCAAGATGATGTAAAGAATTCTCCAAGGTGAAATTAATTATATTAAATATAACAAATATTCAAGGGCATTCAGCCTCCTCCATTCTATTAAATCAACACAATCCATTAAATAAAATTCAGGACCAACATCTTATTTTAGTCAGCATATAAAAATCCTATCTATAGAAGGCTTCACCAGAAGTCCAATAGTAATCAGCAGATTGTATGATATCCCCAAATTAGCTTACCTGGGTTATGGATCCAGTTCTGCAACAGTTATAGTTCCAGAAAGAATTCCTGTCTTCAAGTGAAGTCCATTTAGGAAATCATTACCTTTCCTAGCTTCCTAAAATAAACAAAATATCTCTTCCATACCCCGCCCCCTCAACATTTGTTTTTTGTTTTGTTTTTTAAATAAACATTGTAGGACAAAAATGTTTTGAATGTAATCTTGGCACATTGGTGTCTTTGCTTGGAAAACAGCAGTGGGCTTGTTTTGAAGAAGAAGAAAAATGTTCATTGTTTCTTTTGATTCCTGTTGTTGTTTTATTCAAATCGCTTCCAAAGAAAAAGTATCCATCCATGATGGAAACATAATAAAATAACCAAGCTGAATATGCATTTGTATTTAAATATCCTATCCCAGAAAAGGCTTATACTGATTTCTAGGAAAACAGGAGCATGGCTGACTGAGGAATTCTGGGAGTTGAAGTCCACAAGTCTTAAAGTTGCCAAGTTTGGAGACCCCCCTGGTCTAGCAGAACATCCAGAATAATCCCCGGTCTCTTAGGAACCTTAAGCCAACTCACCATAGAACAACTTTCTGTGGGACAATTGAATGATTCAGTTTAATTATTTAAAACAATTAAAAAAATATTTTAAGTTTTGCCATTCAGATTTTATTTTGTCCCTCCTTTGGCATTTAAAATTTGCAAGATGGTTACAGAAGCAGGAAGACATAAAATAAACTGCCAAGACTCAAACAAACAGCATCATGTTTATTTAGATTGCCTAATTAATTGCTCGCAACACCAAGGGTTCTTTCCTAATGTGCACAGTGAGCCCAAATGACAAAGTTTCCGGAATTCAATTCACAAAGGGATTGTGGTTGGGCAATTTTTATAACGCTGCATCCTTCTTTCCCCTCTCACCCCCAGAGTGGCTTAGTTTAGGGATCTACTAGGGAAGAAGGTTACATTTTAATGAAAGTTAAGGATCTAACAGGTACTGGGCATCTGCTACGATAAAAAAAAGAAAAATAATTATTGTAATGTATTGGCCACAACTGTTTTTTTTTTTTCCACTTTCCATTTGTTTATTTCTAGTTACCAATGGCCTAGGAAACATGGAAGGAATATACAACTTACAGGCAATGAACCATGAGGTGAAAGGCTTAACAAAGCAGATGGCCCTCTAGAGCAGTAGTTTGGAGTGGAAAGAAAACAGGCCTTCAACTAGTTTACAGGGAGTAAAGACCAAAGCAGAAGTCCCTCTCACCAATATAGAGGAAGCAAATGAAGTATTGCTTTTATGAAGGAACACAATATTCATATATTGGCATTCACATTTAGCAGTAGAGGTGAATGAAAAAGCTGGGAAAAGGGACTGAAGGTAAGGCCATTTCACTTGCGTGCAAGTGTATCTTTACAGTATTTCTCTTCCAACTAGGGTTGGTTCTCCCTCCAGCTTTTTTATTTCAGATTCTATAGATTTCACTGTTTTGCACTGATGATGGTTACAAATTCAGGCTTCAGGGAAGCCCCACCAACAAGGAAGCCATCTACATCATGTTGGGAGGCCAATTCTTTGCAGTTGGCACCAGTAACTGAACCTCCATAGATGATTCGAGTTGACTGTGCAACAGCTTCAGAAACATGGGTCTTCAGCCAGTTCCTCAACTTGTCATGAACTTCCTGGGCCTGCTGGGGAGTTGCAGTTTTACCAGTTCCAATGGCCCAAACTGGCTCATAGGCAAGAACCACTTTACTCCAGTCCTTCACATTGTCAGCAATAACCTTGGTCTGTTCGAATACCACCTTCTCTGTGATACCAGCCTCTCGCTCATCAAGTTTCTCTCCAATGCAAGCAATGACCCCAAGCCCTTCAGACAAGGCATGGGCCACCTTCTGTCCAATGAGCTCATCTGACTCGCCAAAGACATGCCTTCTCTCAGAGTGTCCTAAGATTACCCAGGTGACGCCAACATCTTTTATCATGGCTGGGCTGATTTCACCTGTAAAAGCTCCTCTGGGTACCTTGTAACAATTTTGTGCAGCCACCCCAATCTTGGCATCAAGTTTCTGACGGGCAAAGTCAAGGTAGATGGAAGGGGCACCACAAACCACCTCGGTCTCTGCAGGGACCTTAGCCTCATTGAGAGTGTGGATGAGCTCCGAAAGGCTTTTCTTATCGCCGTTCATTTTCCAATTCCCGCCCACGAAGAACTTCCTCGGTGCCATGATGGGGGTGTCTGGGCCGTCCGCTCAGCAGCTTCGGAGGATACCAGAAGGTCAAAGAGCGCAGCGGCCGGCCACAACTGTTTTAAATCACTTGCTTAATGTCTGACCTACTTTGCTGTATTGTTTAACACAGTGGTTCTCAACCTTTTTAATGCTGCGACCCCCGACCGGTCATAAGTTGAGGACTATCCAACCAGTCGTAAATCGAGGACTACCCAACCAGTTGTAAGTCGAGAACTACCTAACCGGTCGTAAGTCGAGGACTGTCTGGGAGCACTGCGCATGCGTGGTGCCGCCCCCTGCGCCAGCCGAGGCATAGCTGGCAAGGGGCAGCAACGGCGCAGGGCGACCACTGGCTAGGCCACCAGCTGGCCCAGCCCAAGGGAGGTAAGGCACCCGCCGGGCTCCACGCGCGCCAGCAACCCTCCCTGCACCCGCCGGCCTTCCACCTCCCACCCCTGGCCCTCTTTTACTTACATTTTTAGTACTTGCTCAGCAGGGAGGGGTGGAAACTTCCAGACAGCTCGCCTTCGCTGCAGACAACTTGCAGCACCGTTTGCAGACTGGGACTTTTGGTGGGCTCAGCAGGGCAGAGACAGCCTGGACAATTCCTATTGGCTTTTGAAAGCCAATAGAATTAGACTCTATTCAAGAGAGTCTATTCTATTGGCTTTCAAAAGCCAATAGAATAAGAGGGAGTAGCACAGCTAAGGAAAAGGGGGGAAAATGGTGGACTGCGTTGTTTGGCGACCCCCGTGAAATGGTCGTTCGACCCCAAATGGGGTTGCGACCCACAGGTTGAGAACCGCTGGTTTAACAGTTGCTGTTACTGAAAGCCAGACTGGCTGTCTCCAAGCTGATAATGAGGTTTGAGGCGGGAAACTGTTACTTTAAACCTATTGGTTGCTGCCTAGAGGCTAACTGTATAAATAGCCTTTAGGGCTGCTTCTGTTCTGAGTTAATAAACTTGTTTGCTGTTTCAACACTCTGCCTCCTTCAATACCTAAAGAACCAAAGATATAACAACTATCTACTTGTAGCTAGCAAGAGGAAATAGGCAGACCTGGCTTGTCTAAGCACCTCTCTGCCCGTAGTTAATTAAAAAATGGGGGTCAACCCCAGAAGAATCAAGTTGCTTAGCATATATAGCAGGGGTCTTCAAACTTGGCCCTTTTATGACTTGTGGACTTCAACTTCCAGAATTCCTCAGCCAGCATGGCTGGCTGAGGAATTCTGGGAGTTAAAGTCCACAAGTCATAAAAGGGCCAAGTTTGAAGACCCCTGCTATATACTGTAGTTCTGAATTATCTCATTATTGTTCACCATCAGCTACTTGAGCTTATTCTCAGTCTAAGTAAGGGATAGGATCAATCCTGCCATCCAGCAGGCTCAACAGAAGAAAAACACGAGAAGGCAGAAGAAACAACCAGTCCTACTTACATCGTTTAAGGAATTTCTGCCAAGAAGGAAAGAAAGCATAGACAAATTTTACCAGGACCTGTCACTGGGAAATTAGGCCAACCCTCAATTATTTGGGATATTTATATGGTAGAAAATTTAGGCTATCAGGCAAACCATCCGGTAATTATGCCATGGAATGAAAATAGAAGCGCTTGCTTTCTGCTAGAGAAAATAAGAGAGATCCTATTATAACATTTTTTGGGATGGAAAGAAGAGATGGGAGGTAGGACTTAAGAAATGGGAGGTTAGAGACCTCAAAATTAAGGTTTACCTCTTGCACACTCTTACGATGGTGGGACTGAAACAGCCAGCTTCTTTCTTTCTTTCTTTCTTTCTTTCTTTCTTTCTTTCTTTCTTTCTTTCTTTCTTTCTTTCTTTCTTTCTTTCTTTCTTTCTCTTTCTTTCTTTCTTTCTTTCTTTCTTTCTTTCTTTCTTCCTTCCTTCCTTCCTTCCTTCTTTCCTTCCTTCCTCTTCTTTCTGCCAGTCTAGAGATCTGAAGCTGTTTCTCTGCCTGTGGATTAGTTGAACAATTATAAGCTAAAGCTGGGAAAGCAGCTACATTATTGTGGCTTGGGAACAAGCAGAAATCAGATTCTGGCATTCTTGAACTGGGAAGTTAGCCAGAATCAGCTGTTCTGACTGAGATGATGTGAAGGCCAGGACTGGATCTATGCAAGGTTGAAGTCCAGCGCCTAAAAATATTTCATGCCGGAACCTGCAACTATGTTGGATTAACTGGATTTTCTCCTTCCAGTGCTACGGTGGTTTATTATATATATTTTTTTCATTGTACAACTGTTGCACAGAGTGTGCTCACTGGAATAAGAATTGGACTTGCCAGATCTCTATCCATTCATGCTCTTCCAGGTTCTGCCTTTGCAACTCCTCACCCTTTCCTTCCCTTGTGAAAGAGGGTTTTCTTTTTTTTTTAAAAAAAATTAAATATCAGGAAGTTAGAGATTTTTTTCCCCCAAGTTTTCCTTGTTAGTGCTTCTGCCTTGGCATTTTTACTGGAGATGGGAGTCTCGTTTTAGAGCTTTCCCATTCTTCCACTATACGGGTATTCCCCAACTTTACAACCATTTGTATAACGACTGCTCAAAGTTACAATGGCTCTGAAAAAAGTTACGTGTGACTGTTTTTCACACTTAGAACCGTTGCTGCATCCCCATAGTCACATGAGCAAAATTCAGACGTTTGGCAACTGGCTCATACTTACGACGTTTGCGGTGTCCCAAAGTCACGTGATCGCTGTTTGCGACCTTCTGCTGTGCAGGTTCTGAGGTTTTGCTTGATAAAAAAAAATATATACAGGAAACCAGAAGTTGCCTTTAAGCTTTACATTTTTATTCAGCTGAGCAAAGACAGGCTCCTCCGAAAGAGAGAAGCCCCGAATGACCAGAAATCCTTGTATTTGTTCTTTCTGATTACATAAGCAATTCACCCAGCAAAGCTGACACGCATAAGATAAAGATTTCACCCAGTAAGTCTGGCACACTGTAGACCAGGCCTTTTCAACCTTTTCACCCATTGTGCCACTTTTAGGATATGGCAACATCCGAGTACCACCAGTCGCCTAGCAAGGGCTCAAAAACTTGATGACCAAAAAAAAAAAAAAAAAAAAGGGAAACAATGATAAAGTACAGGTAGTCTTCAACTTACAACAGTTCACTTAGTGACTGTTCAAAGTTACAATGGCACTGAAAAAAGTGCCCCCCAAGCCACAGCCAGGCAAGACACCTGCCTGCCCGGCCGCGCTCTTCCTCCTGTCCAAGGTTTTCATTGTTGTGAACATTTCTGTTAAGGATTGGCAGCTGGGGTGGGGTGGGGGGGTGTTTGGTTTTTATTCCCCCTGTCTGCTGGGTGGTTGCAGCAGGTTTTGGTCACTTCACATGACCCTGGGACATTGTGACCGTCATAAATATGAATCAGTTGCCAAGCATCTGAATGTAAATCACAAGACCTTGGTCCCCCCGTCTGCTGGGTGGTTGCAGCAGGTTTTGGTCACTTCATATGACCCTGGGACACTGTGACCGTCATAAATATGAATCAGTTGCCAAACATCTGAATGTAAATCACAAGACCCTGGAGAGGCTGCAACATTCCAGCTGATCGGCGCTTCTTCTGGGCTCAGCAGAAGTGGCAGGATCAGTGCTGCTTTTCAGCTGATTGGTGCTTCTTCAGGGCTCAGCAGAAGCACCAGAATCAGCGCCAAGCTCCAGCTGGAGCCTGGCGCTGATCCTGGAGCTTCCACTGAGCCCTGACAGTCCTGCAGCTCCAGCCGTCTCTTGTTCAGGCTTGTGCAGTGCTGCCACCGGTTCAGCTCATTCCCCTCCCCCACTACGACTTTTCTAGGATGGTCGCGTACCACCTGCCAGGTGCCAATTTATCACAGGTAGTACCCGTACCTCTGGTTGAAAAGCCCTGCTGTAGATAAGAAGGGAGAAAGCAAAAGTACCTAAAAATGTTCCCTTTTGGGTGTTTCCCTAAAGGCATTGTACGTTACTGGGTGGGTTAGGACACTGGGTGTTTTCCTTGCTGTGCTTTCATGACCCTGCATCCAGGACTCTGCAAGTGCCCAAAGACAGTAGGTCCATCTGCACATATTCACAATTCATACTTACTATGCCCATGGTGGCGAACCTAGGGCACGCGTGTCACAGGTGGCACGCAGAGCCCTCTCTGTGGGCACGTGTGCCATCGTCCCAGTCCTAGGCCTTCAGCTGGGTTTTATAAACCTTTTCGCTTTAGGCCGCCGCCGCCATGTGCAAAAAAAAAAGGTTCAATCAATCAATCAATTTCAACTTCTCACAGGAAAAAAAAGATCTCGCAAAGTTGGAATTGATTGATTGAACTTTTTAGTCCCACCCAGTCGGCCGTTACCACAGCAGCCACGCACACCTAATGGGCCACACCCACCCCAGCACCCAATGATACATAAGTGGGTTTTGGGTTGCAGTTTGGGCATTCGGTCTCTAAAAGGTTCGCCATCACTGTCCTATGCTGTACCCTAATTCCAGATCAACACTTCTGATGAGCAAAGTCAATGGGGAAGCCAGATTCACTTAACAGCTGTGTTACTAACTTGACAACTGCAGTGATTCACTTAACAACGGTGGGAAGAAAGGTTGTAAAATGGGGCAAAATTCAACTTTCTTGTTTAGCAATGGAAATTTTTAGCTCAACTGTGGCCATAAGTTCAGGACTACCGGCATGCCCCCCCCCAAGGATTGCACTGATAGAAATCCAGAATTATAGGCAACACTCATTGAATGCCTTTCAATTTCCTCTCAAAGTCAATTTTCAAACTTGCCGTTCCACAGTCTTTTTCAAAATTGTGCAAAAAAGACAAATAATGCAATCAAAACATTGAAAGTGGGACAGGATTCTGCATTTTTCTTCTCTGTCTCTGTCTCTGTCTCTGTCTCTGTCTCTGTCTCTTCTCTCTCTCTCTCTCTCTCTCCCTCTCTCCCTCTCTCTGTCTCTCTCTGTCTCTCTCTCTCTCAATATCTCTAGCAAGCTATTATTTGTCTCTCTATATCATCTCTCTGTCTCTCTGTCTCTCTCTCTCAATATCTCTAGCAAGCTATTATTTGTCTCTCTATATCATCTCTCTGTCTCTCTGTCTCTCTGTCTCTCTGTCTCTCTGTCTCTCTGTCTCTCTCTCTCTCTCTCTCTCTCTATCTCTCTATCTATCTATCACCTATTGCTCCTCTCTCCTATCCCTCCTTCTATCTATCTATCTGTCTGTCTGTCTGTCTGTCTGTCTCTATCTATCTATCTATCTATCTATCTATCTATCTATCTATCTATCTATCTATATCTAGCTAGCTAGCTAGCTAGCTAGCTATCATCTCTCTAGCAAGCTATCATCTGTCTCTCTACATCTATCTAGCTATCTAGCTATCTAGCTAGCTAGCTATCATTATCTCTAGCAAGCTATCATCTGTCTTTCCATATCTATCATCTCTCTATCTCTATCTCTCCATCTCTCTATCTATCTATCTATCTGTCTGTCTGTCTGTCTGTCTGTCTGTCTATCTATCTATCTATCATCTTATCTAGCTATCTATCTGCTATCAATCTTATCTATCTAGCTATCTAGCTAGCTAGCTATCAACTATCTAATCTATCTTTATCACCTCTCTCTCCATCAATCATCTCTCCATCTATCTTGTATGTATGTATATATGATGTGCATGGGGTGGTCAGGGAGGGGTAGTACCTCTGGTGTAGGGCGTGTCATGCCTTTTTTAGGCAGCTCGTACACCTTTGGTCCCCACCTGACACTCAGCTCTCACCTGTGGCTCCTAGTAGCTGTAACATGCACAGCGGCCACACCCCGGGCAACAGCTTTGACAAGCTGGCTAAACCAGGTTGAGGGTAGCCGTTGTGTCTTCGACACTCGGTGAGTAAGGGATTTGTCTATCCCGAGCATGTGAAGACAGACTCTGGCGGATTGAGCGGATGAGTTCTATCAAAATAGAACCAACGGTCATGAAGGCAGTTTCTGCAAGCGATGTGGTACGCTGAGAGCACGGCAAGACACGAAAGATACCCTGGTCAACCACTGCGCCCAGCCCATCTCCAACTGTCTCGACTTTTGTCCTGCCATTGGAACAAGATGGAATCTGGGAAGAGAGAGTGAGGCTGACTATGCGCACCTCTCCCTCACTTAAATCCAATTCATGTGCAAGTCTTGACATCTTGACTTTCCCTATTTCCCTAATTCCGACGAAATCTTAAAGTCCTGTGGCGATAGGTGAGCGAAGAAGCAGCAGGTGTGGAATCACTGGGAGCTGTGGACGCGGACCTGCACACAGGTGGCTCAGGTCTAATGGTCGCTTCTTGCTGATGAAGCAACAGCTGGATTCGGTGTCTATCTGAGCGACTGAGCAGCCCTCTTTAGGATCACACTGCTCACCTCCGTAGTATGAGGAAGAGGCTAGAAAATGTGCCCTACACATTGTTGCTTCCTTCAAACCCTGTCCTGCCTCCCGCAGCTGGAGGGGATCCCATCTCATGCAGTCGAAATACAAAATTTAAGACGAAACACAAGGTGTTACCACTTATTATTGGTACATGGAATGTACGTACGCTTCAAGACAATCCATTAGCAGACTGTCCAGAAAGAAGAACAGCTCTGGTAGCCAGAGAACTTGCAAGATTTAACATTGACATTGCGGCCCTGTGTGAAACTCGTTTAGCCAATCTTGTTCGCCAACTTATTATTATTATTATTATTATTATTATTATTATTATTATTTAGATTTCTATGCCGCCCTATTCCAAGAACTCAGGGCGGCTCACAACATGAATACTAACATAAAGAAATCTAATATTAAAATACATTATAAAACCCATTAATTAAAAACAACCAATCATCCAGAAACAGACATACAAACATACATACACTGGCTGGGGCAAGGTGTTAACTGCCCCAGGCCTGCCGGCAAAGATGGGTGTTCAATAATTTGCGAAAGGCAGAAAGGGTGGGGGTAATATGGATCTCCGGGGGGAGTTGATTCCAGAGGGCTGGGGCCGCAACAGAGAAGGCTCTTCCCCTAGGCCCCGCCAGGTGACACTGTCTGGCTGACGGGACCTGGAGAAGGCTGACTCTGTGGGCCCTAACCGGTCACTGGGTTTCATGGGGCAGCAGACGGTCCCGTAAGTAACCTGGTCCGATGCCATGTAGGGCTTTATAGGTCATAACCAACACTTTGAATTGCGTTCGGAGACCAATTGGCAGCCAATGCAGCTCGCGGAGTGATGTTGAAATGTGGGCATTTCTAGGTAGACCCAATACTGCTCGCAGGGCTGCATTCTGCATTACCTGAAGTCTCTGAACGTTTTTCAAAGGTAGCCCCATGTAAAGAGCATTGCAGTAGTCGAACCTCGAGATGATAAGGGCATGAGTGACTGTGAGAAGAGACTCCTGGTCCAAATAGGGCCGCAGCTGGTGCACCAGGCGAACCTGGACAAATGTCCTCCTTGCCACAGCCGAAAGATGATGTTCCAGATTTAGCTGTGGATCAAGGAGGACACCCAAGTTGCGGACCCTCTCCGAGGGGGTCAAAAACTCCCCCCCAGGGTGATGGACGGACAGATTGAATTGTCTTTGGGAGGTAAAACCCACAGCCACTCCGTCTTGTCGGGGTTGAGTTTGAGCCAGTCTTCCTAAGGGTGTGAATGATCAACTTATGATCGACTTATGACACTGCACCTCCCATTACTAAGTGGAAAGCAAGCCACATTGATCAGTGCCTATGCACCTACAATGACAAATCCAGATGAAGTAAAGGACACGTTTTACGAAGATCTTGATGCCCTACTTTCATCCGTGAAGTGCACTGATAGGTTGATTTTACTTGGTGATTTCAACGCGAGAGTGGGGTCTGATCACTCTACCTGGGATGGCGTTATTGGTAAAAATGGAATTGGCACGTTTAACAGCAATGGTTTGCTAATATTGAAGACATGTGCTGCTCATGATCTGGTCGTTACCAACACCATCTTTCGCCTGCCTACTCATAAAAAGACGTCCTGGATGCACCCATGCTCCAGGCACTGGCATCTCATTGACTACGTCATTGTGCGGAGGAAAGACATGCAAGATGTAAGAGTAACTAAGGCTATGCTGAGTGCTGACTGTTGGACTGACCATAGACTCATCATTTCAAAGTTAAATATTCACATCAAGCCAAAGAATCGTCCACAGGGAAACAGAGTTGTGATGAAAAAGATCAACGTCAGTGCACTGGAAAACCCTGACGTAGCAGCTTCATTAGTAAAAGATCTTGATACTCAACTCCTGGAGCTGCAAATACAGGAAAATGCTGAGAAGGACTGGTAATGTTTCCGGGACATCTTGCACTCTTCTGCACTCAAGGTTCTTGGACCTTCATATAGGAAGCAACAGGACTGGTTTGATGAAAACGACAAAGAGATTAAGATCTTGCTTGCTGAAAAACACCACCTCTACCCTGCTCATCAAAATGATCCATCATCAACTGCAAAGAAAAATGCTTTTATGAACACTCACAGGATTGTACAGAGCAAGTTCCACAAGATGCAGGACTCCTGGTTGAGTGCTAAAGCAGATGAAATCCAGAAGTTTGCTTATAGAGGTGATGTCAAACGGTTCTATGACGCCCTTAGATCCCTGTATGGATCTCAGCCCTTAGGAAGCTCTCCTCTGCTGGATTTGAGTGGTGCAACTCTTATCACTGAGAAGACCCTGATTTTACAGCATTGGGCTGAGCACTTCCACTCTGTGCTGAACCGCCCATCTACCATCAATAATGAGGTGATTGACAGGATGTCCCAGGTAGATATCAACTAGTATAGCCTGGATGCCCTACCATCAAAGGCTGAAACCTTACAGGCCATCAGGCAATGTTCCAGTGGTAAGGCGCCAGGATCTGATGCAATCCTAGCGGAAGTTTATAAGGCTGGTGGCACTGTGCTTGTTGGAAAACTTACCCAACTGTTCCGATCCTTTTGGAAATAAGGTTCCATTCCCCAGGAACTGAAAGACGCGTCCATCGTGCACCTTTACAAGAGGAAAGGAAATCGACAACTCTGCGATAACTATAGAGGAATATCACTTCTCTCCGTCGCAGGCAAGATCTTTGCACGTGTGTTGCTAAATCGCCTGATTGACCATCTGGAACAGGATATACTACCTGAAACACAGTGTGGTTTCTGTAAAGAGCAGGGCACGGTGGACATGATCTTTGAAGCTCAACAGCTCCAGGAGAAATGTCAGGAGCAAAATTGTGAACTATACACGACCTTTGTGGATCTTACCAAGGCTTTTGACACAGTTAGTCATGAAGGATTATGGCGTATTATGTCGAAGTTTGGGAGCCCTGACAGATTTATCCTGATGGTATGGCAGTTCCATGATGGCATGGCGGCTCGTGTTTTGAGTAACTGTGGAGCCTTAGAGGCCTTCCCTGTCACTAACGGCGTTAAGCAAGGCTGCGTGCTGGCACCAACCCTGTTCAGCATGATGTTTTCAGCCATGCTGTCAGACGCCTTTCAGAACAGCTCAGTGGGAGTTAATCTGAGGTACAGAACCGATGGGAAACTATTAAACCTGCAAAGACTTTGGGCTGTCACCAAGATAAAGGAGACTGTGTTACGAGATCTACTTTTTGCTGATGACTGCGCCCTTAATGCAGGATTGGAGCAGGAAATGCAAGCCAGCATGGACAAATTCGCAGCCACTTGTGACAACTTTGGCCTCCTCATTAACACGAAGAAAAATGAAGTGATGTACCAGCCAGTTCCAAAAGCTCAGTATCAAGCGCCTATCATCACAGTAAAGGGACAAAAGCTGCAAGTAGTGGACCAATTTACCTATCTTGGTAGTACCCTCTCCCGTGCAGTTACAATTGACAACGAGGTCAACTGTAGAATTGCTAAGGCAAGCTCTGCATTTGGCAGATTGCGGACTAAAGTGTGGGACTGCCATGGAATAAGCCTTGCTACTAAGCTTAAAGTTTACAAGGCAGCAGTGTTAACTACTCTGATGTATGCTAGTGAGACCTGGACAGTGTACAAGAGGCATGTGAGGCAACGGAATTATTTCCACATGACTTGCCTTCGTAGAATTCTGAGGATCCGGTGGCAAGATAAGATACCAGACACTGATGTCCTCTCCAGAGCAGGCCTATCATCAGTTTACACTCTGTTGATGAAAGCCCAGATGTGCTGGGCAGGCCATGTTGTAAGGATGCCAGATCATCGCATCCCTAAACAGCTCTTTTATAGTGAACTGTCTCAAGGAAAACGATCACATGGGGGGCAAAAGAAGCGATATAAAGATACGCTGAAAGCCTGTCTCAAGTCCCTGGATATTAACATCTCCTCCTGGGAACCTCTGGCACATGATCGATCGACATGGCGTACTCTGGTGTACCAGGGTTGCCAGACATGTGAACATAGAAGGACAATCTTGGCACAAGAGAAGCGTGCATTCCACAAAGCCAGTGCTGTAAATGCTGAAGTAACAGTGTCTACATTTCTTTGTTCAGTACGTGGCAGAACATTCCATGCTAACATCGGTCTTATCAGCCACCTACGGACACATCGTTGATGGCCCATAACCCATAAGATGTCAAGGTCCTCATCAAATTCGATGGACGAACAACATATGATGTATGTGTCTGTCTGTCTGTCTGTCTGTCCTTATTAAAATTCCATTTTGGCATTTGCTGCATTTTGGAAAGGCCCATCTCTGGAGGCTAAAGGGCCAGGACTAAATCCAGCCTGTGCACTTTGATTGTTTGCAGAGCTATGCTGTTTGCTATCAAAGCCTTAGTGCTACACTACACTAACTCATCTACAACTTTGGCTGCCTCTCCTGATCTATGGGGAGCAGCAGCCAAAGCCAATGGGAGCTTGAGGAACCCGAGTTTCTTCCTGTTCACTTCAAACCAGAACAGACCAGCTATTGTGGACTGCTGGCATTCAAGGCTATGAGGTACACACATGTATTTCTAAGGCCCCTTAGAATTATCAATCATTACTCCATCCAGCATAGAGATATAAAGCAGACTATTCATAGCTCAGAGTTGAACCGTGGGGCCCTTGATGCTCTCTGAACTTGCCTGTCCTCTTGCAGATGTTCCATAGCACTGATGATATTACCTAGTTGGGTAATGAAACGTCTGCAAGAAGACAACCCAGCACAGAGAGCACCAAGGACCCTAAGAAATATAATTCAAATAGAAAAGCCTTCAATCATACATATATAGATAGTCAAGCCTGGAAATAATAACCACTCCCTTTCCCAAGAGTGCAGGGTCATTATTGTCCAGGGCCTTTCTGTTTGTAAGAAAGGAAACATTGTGGGACCACTTGTGTTATCAGGGAATAGCTCATTCCCAAAAGCAGGTCCAGCTACAGGAAAAGCTTGTCTCCTAGGCCCCATAAGATGACACGGCCTCAAGAAAGGGACCTGGAACATGCTCATCCAATGCATGGGAGATGGGCAGTCCTGCAAATGTTATTCTATTGGGAATTATAGAGAAGAAATTAATAAGTTACCTAAATGCATTAGAATCATACAGCCTACAAACTCCTTGACCTCCACATTGTTTGCTTCCCCATCTGAGGCAAGTTGTATCTAGAGATACTCCAAAGTATACTGGGGCAAGGATACCTGCTGCAGAAATAGAAGAAAGAAAGAGAAGAAAATGAGAGAGAGAGAGAGAGAGAGAGAGAGAGAGAGAGAGAGAGAGAGAGAGAGAGAGAGAGAGAAGGGAAGGGAAGGGAAGGGAAGGGAAGGGAAGGGAAGGGAAAAGGAAAGAAGGACTGGGGAGGGAGGGCGGGAAGGAAGAAAGGAAAGAAAGAAAGAGAGAGAGAGAGGAAGAGAAGGGAAGGGAAAAGGAAAGAAGGAAGGAAGGAAGGAGTGAGTGAGGGCAGGCAGGCAGGAAGGAAGGAAGGAAGGAAGGAAGGAAGGAAGGAAGGAAGGAAGGAAGGAAGGAAGGAAGGAAAGAAAGAAAGAAAAGAATTACTATATTTGTATATCAAATATTGTTATCTATGCATTCTTTCCCAATACAGGGTAGTTTTTCTAATTAATTCTAATTAAGTTTCATCTCCCAGAAAACGAAAGGAATTTTGTGTTAAGGCTCTTTTGGCTGAACACACCTACCTCCTACAGTTCCTCAGATATCTTTCCAAAAATTTGATCCTGTCTCCTAACATTGTTGTCAATGCTTGCTGGAATATCTCAGCTTTTCAGCGGCAAATTGAACAGGCTGTAGAAACTGTAATATAAAGTTCAGGATCCATTTCCCATCTTGGCTATCATATCATTTCCCCAAGTATATGTCCGTGTCCCTAACTTACGTCCAGTCATATTTTAAATTACAAATGTTGCTGAGATAGAGAAGAAAACAGGGGACTTCAAATGCTAAGGAAGGTTGGATGTGTTCAATCTCTTGATGGGAGACAATCAGGAAATTTTAGGAATCTTAGGCTACACTGGGCCACTTCCATACTGTTGTCAAGATAGTTAGGTAATCATTAGGACTTGTGCTCACCTGCAAAAAAAAGACTACCTTTTACTTACCAAGGACTCTTACAGTTAAAATATAGATGCCCAGGACAAAAGATTTCAGCGGAGGATTAATACATCTGAAATATATAAAATAAAAGAATCTTTCTTTATAAAGGAATAGAGCCTAATGTGTCAACGTTGCTAACATCGGATGTTCTTGCTGTGACAATATATGAAGATGCAGCCATTTTCTCTTTAACCTGTGTGTTACTTTTAGCGTTAGAATTAGATGATGCTGGGGGGGAGGGGGAAGAATGTGTATGGGGATTAGTTAGACATAACAATATCACAGTAGAGTATTCTTCAAGGTTGTTTGAAATAAGAGATGATAAGAAATGGCAGGTTAGAAAACTGGAGGGAAGGCCTGCATTTCAAACTAATTGGAGAATGTGATTTATGACTGTTAATTGGAAGAGGGAATTGTGCTTTGATACTATGTGTTTAAGGGAGGGGAATTCAGATTTTGGCTTCAACCATGTACGTGCCAATGCCATGCTACTTGAATAAAGATTGCTTAAGTTAAACAATGCCTCAAAGTTCTTTGAAGAGTATCATCTGTCGGAACCATGACATCAGGTTTAGATCCCCTGGTAAAGCTATATGTATCAGTGAATACTTAGGTAAACCTAAGTTGATACAATCTCTGTTTGGAACAAAGTAGATACACATTTCTGCAAATGTGAATGTATGTTTACTATTTATATGCAGTTAAGTCATTCAAAACAATGTGGCAGGGCAGAAGTGATACTCTTCCACTTGATTCAGTTTGTGTGTGTGTGTGTGTGTGTGTTGTTGTTGTTGTTGTTGCTGTTATTGTTTTACTATCCTGTAAAGTTGTTCCTAAGGCCACCCAAAGGTGATTGACTCATTATGTCCACAATTAGTTGGGTGAAGACAATTTCAGGCTGACTTTTTTAACTTGACAAGTAGTCATTTTCATTTTTTCTCTGTTCTATTCTATTCTGTTCTGTTCTGTTCTGTTCTGTTCTACTCTACTCTACTCTACTCTTATTCTACTCTATTATTCTATTCTATTCTGCTCTGCTCTGCTCTGCTCTGCTCTGCTCTGCTCTGCTCTGCTCTGCTCTACTCTACTCTACTCTACTCTACTCTACTCTACTCTACTCTATTCTATTCTATTCTATTCTATTCTATTCTATTCTATTCTAGAAAACTAGTGAAATACATCGCACTGAAGAAGGATATCTTACACAATATATTCAACTGAAATGATGAATTTCAATGAATCAAAGTGTTCATGTTCGCATTTTGAACAGAGTTACAGTCTAGATTTATAGGTACAGATTCTGTAAGATTAACAGAATGCATGGATTCCTAAGTATATGAGATTTATATACATGCCATGGTACGTGTGTTACCTGACAGAAAGTATTTCATCCACTTGGAAAAAAAAACACTGTTGCTGATATTAGGATATGACTGCCATCTCTAGGATGCTTGCAAAATTACTCTTGAGATTAAACTTCAGGAGTGTAGATTTTCTTTTACAATTACATCTAATTCCCAGAAATATTTTTAGAACAAACTGTGATCAGGTGGTATTTTAGTCCTTTAATCCCTTCACTTCATCTCCAACGTTTAATTTAATGCAGAAGAATTCAGTTCTAGTTTGATGTCTTAACCATTAAATCACAATGGCTCTAAATTATGCTGTAACACTTACAGGGATATTTAGTCTGTTTACATTCGACCCTGATATGTAAATTCCCAGGAATCCCATCCTCTATAAAATATTTGAAAACCCTTTCTTCTTGTGCAGTAGCCAAGATCTATGTTGCCACCATGAAAATAAGGCAGAAGTGGTCAACAGGAACAAGCGCTTCCATTTTATTCATCACTTCAGGTTTATTACATGTTAGCTATCTTGTTCTAAAGGACTCCAAGGTCCCTCTCACAGTTACTACTATTGAGCAAGGTACCCCCTATACTATACCTGTACATTTGGTTTTTCTTGCCTTAAATGTAGAACCTTACTTTTTTCACCATTGAATTTCATTTTGTTAGATAGCGCCCAGTGTTCAAGTCTGTCCAGATCCTCCTGTATCCTAAGCCTGTCTTCTGGAGTGTTGGCTATTCCTGCCAGCTTGGTGTCGTCTGCAAATTTGATGAGTTCCCCATCTATCCCCTCATCCAGATCGTTGATGAAGACGTTGAAGAGCACTGGGCCCAGAACAGAGCCCTGGGGCACCCCGCTACACACTTCCCTCCATGTAGATGCGGTTCCATTTACCCGCTGAGTACGGCTGGTCAGCCAGCTACGAATCCACCTGGTGGTGATGCTGTCTAACCCACATTTTTCTATCTTATCAAGTAGTAGGTTGTGGTCTACTTTGTCAAATGCCTTACTGAAGTCCAAGTAAATTATATCCACAGCATTCCTCTGGTCCACTAATTTTGTCACTTGGTCAAAGAAAGCAATAAGGTTTGGCATGATCTGTTTTTGACAAAGATTTGTTTGGCATGATCTGTTTTGGCTTTTAGTAATGACCTTGTTTGCTGTAGGTGTTTGCTGATTTGTTGTTTGATTATCTTTTCCAGAATCTTTCCAGGTATCGAGGTCAGGCTGATAGGTCTGTAATTTCCTGGATCCATTTCCCCCCCCCTTTTTTGAAGGTGGGAACTACATCAGCTCTTTTCCAGTCTTCTAGTAGTTCCCCAGTGCTCCAGAATCTTTGAATGTTCCTTTTTCCTTCGATGTGGAAGATTCCGATCGTGAGGAAGATCTGTCAATGGACAGTGTCACATTTTTTTGAAAATAATAATAATAATAATAATAATAATAATAATGATGATGATGATGATGATAAAGTTGGAAGGGACCTTGGAGGTCATCTAGTCCAACCCCCTGCTCAGGCAAGAAACCCTGTATACCATTTCAGACAAATGGCTGTCCAGTCTCTTCTTAAAAACTTCCAGTGTTGGCGCATTCACTGCTTCTGGAGGCAGGTTGTTCCACTGGTTAATTGTTCTAACTGTCAGGAAGTTTCTCCTTAGTTCTACCGGTAGGTTGCTTCTCTCTTTGGTTAGTTTCCACCTATTGCTTCTTGTCCTGCCTTCAGGCGCTTTGGAAAACTGAGCATTCTCTTTAGATGAAGACTCCATCTTGGATATTCCCTTTCAATCAGTCTGAAATACATTGCACCAAGTTATTTGAGGAACTGCCCTCAGGTTATGACCAATTTCTTAGTCATTGTGCTTTTGTTCCATTGAAAAAGCACAGTTCATGGGCAAGAGGGAATGAAATTTCTAATGAAACCCTCAAATTAGTGGAATTCCCTTCCTGAGACTAACCTATTGTTGGCTTTCTGGAGTGCTTTGAAGACAGTTGAATTTGATTTCACAGTTCAGTGCCATCTTTTGATTAGTTGATGCTTCTTAATTTAAAAGGTTTTATGTCATATACGATGGCAGTCCCCCCCCCCAAAGTGGTATATGTGCCATCTGGGAAGAGCAATGTGCTTTGAAGGGAGAGTGGATGAAAGAGGGAATAAAAGAGAACTGAAACACAAAATCAACATAGGAAAGAAGAGTGAAACAACGGGGAGGGAGGAAAAGAATGAGAAGTCATGATTGGATGGAGAAGCTCCTGACAACAGAGAGATTCAAAGCACAAAAGGAACAGTGGGGAGGGGTGGCATGTAAATGTAATGGGTAAATAAATAAAATAAATAAATAAATAAGGGAGGGGTGTACGGACAGGGCAGAAGAGAGACTGGTTTGCCAAGATAGAAAAGTATTGAGAAATCTAGGGGGCAGCATAAATTAGATTTAGTTAGATTTTCTTTTCCTTTGCATGAATTGACCTTGCTTGGTTAATTTATGGTTTAAACTGTTGACAGAAAATTAATTAATTTAATAACATGTTTCAGCATGTTGTGCAGCTGAAATCATTCATATTCCAGTTAGGACATTCCCCAGTGCATGACCCGGGTCTTCTGAAACTCCATGAAGTAGGGAAATCACTCAGATTTGGCTTTTTTGGGGGGGTTGGAAGTACTCTGAATTTTTATTTCTCTCTATTTCTCATCTGTTAATGTTGGTAAACCAAACCTGAAAATTTTTTGTAGCAACTCACATAAACCACGTACCTTAAGGTGCTGGCCCAGAAACCAGGAGGCTGTGAGTTCTAATCCCACCTTAGGTATGGGTTGGGTAACTTTGGGCCAATCACCAGGAGGCTCCGAGTTCAAGTTCCACCTTAACCATGAAAGCTGGCTGCTAGGGGGAGGGGGGGATTGGAAGTAAAACTGAAACATGCAGAGGTAGTTTTTGCTCAAAGTGTGAAATCCAGAAAGAGTCTGACAGATCTCTCCCTGCTGAAGAGACAGGATGAAAGATTTTATATAGTAATATCATTATGTAGTTTCCCCTCTAAATTTCTCATGTTGTTGTGAGGGAAACTTCACCTCATGCATTTTTGGTGGCCCCTGGAAGTCCACAAGTAGTTCTAAAAGAATAGCAGAATTTGAAAACAACATATGAGAACATAAGAACATAAGAAGAGCCATGCTGAAGCAGGCCAAAGCCCATCCTGTGTCACACAGTGGCCCACCAATTGTACATGGGGATCTTGAGCAGAAAGAGAAGGCAAAACCCTCCCTTTCCCTTGACCCCCAACAAATGGTACTCAAGGGAATCCTGCCTGCCTCAACCAACATAGAGGCGGCACATGGACATCCGTTTTAATAACCACCGATACACTTGGCATCCATGAATCTGTCTGACCCTGCCTTGAAGCTATCAAGGCTGACAGCTGTCACGACCCCTTCTGGAAGTGAATTCCATAAATCAACGACCCTCTGGGTGAAGAAATATTTCCCTTTATTTGTCCTCACTTTCTTACCTATGAGCTTTAGGGAGTGCCCCCTTGTCCTAGTATTGTGTGATAGAGAAAAGATTTTTTCTCTATCCACCTTTTCTATCCCATGCATGATTTTATACACTTCGATCAAGTCACCCCTTAAACGCCGTCTTTCAAGGCTGAAGAGACCAAGGCGTTGCAATCTGGTTTCATAAGGGAGGTGCTCCATTTCCTTGATCATTCTTGTTGCCCTTTTTTGCACCTTTTCCAGTTCCATTATATCCTTCTTGAGGTGCAGTGACCAGATATTAACTGTTTAATTTTTTTACTGCATCCTTAATGTATGGAGTGTTCTTCCAACATCTTCAAGTTTGGTGTAACTGTTAAGTGCTGGCCTTGAAACCAGGCGATAGTGAGTTCTAGTTCCAAACTTAGACATGAAAACTGGCTGGGTGACTTTGAGCCAATCACCAGGAGACTGGGAATTCTAGCCCCATTTTAGGCAATAAAGCCACTAGGTGACTTTGGGCCAGTAACCCTCCCTCCCTCCCTCCCTCCCTCCCTCTCTCTCTCTCTCTCCCTCCCTCCCTCTCTCTCTCTCTCTCTCTCTCTCTCTCTCTCTCTCTCTCTCCCCCACAACCCACTTGGTATATTTGCCATTTTGAGTTATTTATAAAGTAATAAAGGAGGGATACAATCTAATAAATAAATAAACTTAAAAAAAATATTTGTAATTTTGGCTTTAGTGAGCAAATGTTCTTTGCTGTTAGGCATATTGGTGTGTGATTTACATGAGTGTATGGCTTTTGTAAAAAATGTTTTTCCGAATATTAATTCCAAAGTTGGTGCCCTCCAAATTGGTGGGACACAAAGTTAAAATTTTGGGAGCTATAGCCTTAACACATCTAGAAGGTGACACAAAGGAGGGGGGAACCAGAGAACTACAAGATCTTGACATATAAGTCTTGCTAGCATCTTTTTCATGTCATGATGGAGGTTCACGTGAGTCCTGCTATGAAGTTGACAACCCCGCCTCCCAGTCTCTCTGTCCCAAACAGAAACCAAGTCTGTAAAATGCAGATGTGATAATCTTGTCAGAAAGATCGGAATAGTCAGGAAGCTGGGATTAGGAAGAAAGATCCCTAGAATCAACAATTCCTCACACCAAAAATCTAAGAGTCATCAACCACAGCCACAGCAAAGAAGGATTGACCTTTGGGACATAATAGGATTAACCCACCACCATCAGAATACCAGAAAGGCACACTCAGACTCAAGTCAAAGTTCATGCCACAGGAACAACTCCAAACAAAAGGCTCAAGAAGGTATAAAAACCCACTCCCTACATGTGCTCTCTCTCTTTTCTTCCAGAGCCATGTTTCTGTCTGGGTCTCCTCTTCAATAAACTGAAACCTTCTTTCTAAAGCAGTTGCCATGTTGTTTATTCCCAGCTAGGACTGAACCATGATGAAGACTTTTCCTTCAACACCACGAAATCAAAGACTTAAAGGGGAAGAACAGACCAAACAAGAGAAAGGAAGTGGGCAAAATGTAGAAACTCTCTTTGGTTACACTGAAGGTTTTATGTGTAACATGGATTTTCTCTCTTCCTCCCAGATTGTCCACTGGCTATATATCATCTTATAGTATACTGAACAAGGTTAATCTTCAGTTGTTGTTTTTAAGAAAGGGGAAAGGTGGAATAAAAATGTGAATTGCCTCATACTAGTCTGGAAACCCCTTTCCTTTCCTTTCCTTTCCTTTCCTTTCCTTTCCTTTCCTTTCCTTTCCTTTCCTTTCCTTTCCTCTCCTCTCCTCTCCTCTCCTCTCCTCTCCTCTCCTCTCCTCTCCTCCCATCCCATCCCATCCCATCTACTGAATGATCTTCCATTGGTTACTTGATACAATTCAGGATGTTGATCCTGGCATAAAAGGGCCTAAGTGGCTTAGGCCCTTACTCTGTGCAAGGTGTCCTCTCCCACTAGGTCTACTTAGAGCAGTAGGAGAGTACTTTGAAAAGTGGTCCCAATACTGAGACTTTCTTACCTTCTGTGTGGAGAAGATCTTCTCCTGTGTGGTTCCAAGGCTGTAAAATACATCCCTGAAGGAGGTATATTTGACTCCTCTTCTTCCAGTTGGTAAAAAGATGTATCTTCCTTGTTGCTATACTTTATTTGAATGTTTTAATTAGAAAGGTACAATTGCTCTACAATGTGAGCACATTTATGAGTGGTTCTTGACTAGGTTACCCTTTTGTTCTTTAAGCTGTGCTGACTCCCAGCAAGTGTCTGGATGCAATTCGAAGTTCTGGTTATAACTTGTGTCTTGGGACCAGGACACCTGAAGGGCTTCTCTCCCTGATTACCTATCCTGTTAGATATGCTAGGAGGGCATGATCAGGTTCCATCCATTTAACACCATCTTTAATGTCACTTAAGGTCAGACCAATGGCTTAGCAGTTAAAGACGCTGAGTTATCTGCTGGCAATTTGACAGCCTGGGTTTGAGACCAGAACCCTGAGCAACAGGGTGAGCACCCATTACTCTCCAACTTAGCTCCTGCCAACCAAGCAGTCCAAAAGCATGTAAATGCGAGTAGATAAATAGGTACCACTTCAATGCAAAAGGTTACCATGTTCCGTATTTTCATGATGATGGAAGCATCCGTCAGACAACACAGATTCCCTTGGCTGGGAATTGGAGATGAGCCCTGCCTCCTTGAGTCGGTGGTGATTGGACAGGGGACACCTTTAAACCCTTTTAATGTCACTTATTGAGATGGATGGCCAAATACATTTAATGAATGAATGAATAACTAAAGAGATCTTGCTGGATCTAGGAAGCATGTTGTTTTGGTCATGGCTCCTGCACTCTGAAACACTTCACCACCTTGGATCAGATTGGCCCAACCTTGATGGCCTTCTGAAAAATGCTTAAGACCTGGTTATTTGCCCAGGTGTGGGAATTAGATGGAGGGCAATAGAAGAAGGGGACGACAGAGAAGGAAGTGGCTGGATGGAGTCACTGAAGCAGGAGGCGTGAGCTTAAATGAACTCCAGAAGATGGTAGAGGACAGGAAGGCTTGGAGGAACGTTGTCCATGGGGTCGTGATGGGTCGGACACAACTTCGCAACTAGCAACAACAATCACCACCTTTTCTTTTTTAAAATTCCTGATTGTATATTGCATTTTGGTTTATCTTTTGCAAGTTTCATTTATTTTAAAACATTTGGGAATAAAATTGATGGCATTTAAAAAAATGAAAGTGGGAAGGGACATATTAAATGGAAAATACTTTATATGTAAATGACATAGTAATCTTGTTCCATTTGGGAATGAGAAGGACAGTGGCTTTCTTTGGCCTAAAAAAAAAATTCCCTTGTAATAAATTATCAAAATAGTGAATAGTGTTAGTTTTGCGTGACAACCCTGCAGGACTCATAAATGGCAACATAATGGGACTCCCAATAGACCAGATGCATATTTAACAAATATTTTGGGGTGGAGTTCCAGGTTCTTGGAACACACAATTCACTTATCAGGCACAACAAAAGTTTCTCCGTGTTGAGTTTTTTTTCCCATCCATCACCATATTATTTGTATGATGCTGTTTTACTTTATCCTTGCTTTTTATTCGTATCTGCAGATTTTTAGGTGTATTTCTAAATACGCCTGATCTGCATGATTGATGTATGTTGTGTTTTCCAGTCAAAGGCCGTAACAAAGGGAGGTCCCCAATTTCCTGAGGACTTGGTTCAAGTGCTGAATTCTTCTCGTTGTTTTTCTGATATAAAATCAGACATTGCATACTTGTTAATTAAGATGGTTTACTTTTCTTCATTCTGGGACAATAGAAAATGATCCTTGATCTTCTTCTTGTGTCACTGCCTTTTCAGATACTTGAAACTCTCAACCAGGCTAAGGTAGTGATGGACTATCTATACCAAGTGTGCCACAAGTGATATACTGTGCCATTTTGGTGACACACCAGGTCTCTGGATGCTCTACAAGTCACAGGAGAGGGCCTTGCTTTAGCATAGCCTCTGAAGCCTCCAAAAATCAGACAAGCATTCTTGTGCACCTTTTGGAGACTCCAGAGGCTCTATGACAGTAAGACCCTCTTGTGCAACTTCCAGAGTATCCGGAGAAGAGAGTCCAAAAGAAAGGAGGTCTGGAGAGGCCTTCTCCTCTTCATCTCTCTCTCTCTCTGTCAAGATAGGCATGTTCTGAATTTTTGACACTCCAAGCCCAAAAGGTTTGCCATCTGAGGCTAAGTATACCTAGTTCTGCAGAAGATAACCAGGCTGAGCCCAAAGGAAGGGTCAAACGCGTCATCAGTCTCGAGTCTCTTTGAGCCCACAAGAGATCGTAGTCCAGCCCACCTTAAATTCCGTTGACCCTTATTTACCGCCAATTTGCTTTGATCATTAATAGATCAGATTTTTGTAGAGAGCATTAGAATGCAATAAACCTGTGCTCATTTGAACTCCCTTGGCTCCAGATTTTTTTGTGCTTGACAATTCTTCCTTAATCTGCCCTCACTGAACTTAATTTCCAGTCCACTGCTCACAAAGGTTGTTTTATCTTCTAAACTCTTTGGAATGCTCCTTAAATTTGGTGTCCAGGTTTGGATGAGAGGACTTGAATAACGGTCTGACCAATATTATTAAGTCTGGACCATGGAGGCAATTACAAGACAACTCACAAATCCCACTCTCTTTTTACGACCCGGTAATAATCCCTTAATTCAGAGTAGAGTCTGGGCAATTGGATGAAGTTGAGTGTTTACTGATGCCACGTGGAGTTCACAAACCCCATTAAGAAAAAAAAAGAAAAAAAGAAAAAAGAACCACCATTACCAATATGATACCACAGAATTATATTTATGTTTTTTTTCTTCACATTGCAACATCCATGTTGTTCATTTTGTGACACATTATCTCTAATAATTCTGAATATATATTTACTATAATACATTATACCAAGAGGCACTTCCAGTAATTCTGGCAAAAAAGGAGCTTCATTAATAGTGTCTAACTTACAAAACAGTAAAAATAAATAATGTTTATCTAAAAGATTTCTCCTGTTTCTCCGCCTGTACAGAATCTATTTTGTACAAAACATTTATCAGCCATTAACTAAAAATCACCTTAACAAATACTTGTGAAGGGAATATATTAAGTATTGCTACATGTCTTAAGTGCAAGATATCCGTGAAAAGAAAAGCCAACAGAGATTTCGGTCAGTTCGTGAAAGGTCATCAGCTAAAAATACAAGGCCTTGTTTTGAAGTTTTTGTCTTAAAAGAGGTTTGGTTACAACAATATTGGCAATATATAAATATAAATTAATGCAGGTAGTATTTAGTGAAAAGAAGACCGTGTTGGAAAAAATGGACATCTACAAATACTGAATGCAGGACATACGGTTCTACAGTACAACAATGGTTGGCAATTCCACCTACTTGGGAGGGATGAAAATGTCACAACTGAACCCCTTTTATAAAGCCTCATTTGATTTTAGTGGGACACTGAAGGAGCAAGCTGTGTGTTGTTATGAAAGTACAGATACTACTTTCGGCGACTTCTTCAATGCCCGTATTTCTTTCCAACTTGAAATAAAAATACAAAGAAACTGAAGACCTAAAGAACCCAGGTAAGGAGTGAGTCCTTCTAAATTGCTATTTCTCCACCATTTTTCCACTTTCCTTTGCTTTGGCTCTTCAAAGAAATGTTGGAGTCAATACTGGCTGCCCAACAACTTTCAGGAACTCTTATCTCCATCTATTTGGGATGGATATTCTAGTTCAGAAGGTCATCCATTCCTTATAGGATCGTGGCTATAAGGGTAGACCATGATGGTAGGACACACAAGTCAACCTTAGTTGAAATAATGAATATTTGAAAAATTATTGGACCTTGGAAACATTCAGGTCTGGTTTGATCACCTTCACCTCTCCCCCCTTTTGTTCCTTGTGAAGAAACGAGTACTTCATGAAATTGCTTTTGACGAAACCCACAACTCTATTAAGAGACCTTGATGGGGCAGACAACCAACAATGACTGAAAGACTCAAACCTATCAAGGTGAACTGGAACAACAGGTCCTTCAAGCAACAGCCACTTTGATTTGTTAAATGCTCAGATTGAACAGAAGACTCAAATACAACCATGTGCTGAAGGTGCACCTCTCAAGTTAGGAATCTACATTACTTGCTCTCAAGAGAAACAAGAGAACTGGCTCTAATTCCCATGATGGTCAAATACACACCCATCTTTCAAAGGTTGCTGGGGATAATCATTCTTAATTTTGGTGCAAATAAGACAGATGGGTGGGTGGATGTATCTTAATTTCATGGATGTTAGGCATCACCTGTGCATGGAACATTACAAGGATCAGAGATGTAAAAGTTACATCTCTTCACACGTTGAGTGCAAGCACTTTCTGCTCATGCGTGAAGCTGTGGAGCTGTGTGCACACATCTGTCTTGCTACTCACACGCTCTTCCCATGCCAGGTTAGGCTGACAAGCCGGAAAGATTGTCGAGTGCTGCTCTAACAAATGTATCCAGGTCAGTTTCATGCCTGCAAGCAATCCCTAGAAAATCAGAACAGCAGATAAACAATCCTCTTTAGATGTTAGTACAATTGAACAGGAAAAGATTGACATGTAAACACAAACTTTCCAGCAAGTACTTTTGTTTCTAACATAGAACATATTTATAGGCAACTTGAAGCCATTAGACTCTGGTTTGTCCTCTGAGAGCTTACATAGTAGTTACCAGAATGTGAGAATTGTCTCTATAATATGCATTTGAACAGTGGTGTTTGCAGGATATTGTAAAAAAAATTAAGATGGTGGCTGTGATGGTGTAATCAAAGTTTCTAACACCCCCCCTTTTTTGGCATCATATATACAACACAAACAAAAAAACAGACTAAGCATTGATTGCATCGTCGTAGCTGCCAATCTTGACTTTTTGGCCATACTCTATGGTCAACTCTATGCAGCTGGAAAGACCATGAAGGGAGAAATCTGAGATGTTCTCTTAAAACAGGGGTCTTCAAACTTGGCCCTTTTATGACTTGTGGACTTCAACTCCCAGAATTCCTCAGCCAGGCATGCTGGCTGAGGAATTCTGGGAGTTGAAGTCCACAAGTCATAAAAGGGCCATGTTTGAAGATCCCTGGCTTAAAACAGTATACATGAAGACTTGCTACACCATATAATCTTCTCAGAAAGAGAGTGCTCTTAACTATTTTCAAAATTTCAAAGACATTGCTGAGTTATGGGAAAAGGGCGAGAGGCTGAACAACTTACTAAACAACTCTAATGTGCATTTTCCCCTCAGTTGGAACTGGCTTAATCTAAGTGAAGGGAGGCAAGGATGATGCTGGTTTCAAACATGGCTTCCCAGACTGGATGGTGCCAAAACACCTGATCTTCTTTAAAAAAAATTGTGAGGCAGTGAAAGATTCCTCAGAAGCTTAAGGCATCAGTTTCACACCTTAAGAACTCCCAAATTTCCCTCTAAATCATAGCCTTAGCCCCCATCCATGTGAACCCAGGTTCAGTGTGGATTGTAAGAACCCGGCCACTGTGGTTCACAAACCACACATTATGGCTCAAGGCAAATTGTAAACATGGCAAATCATGGCTTATTCAACGATCTTCAATCACATTACAAATTAGGGCAAAATGTGAACTGAGTTTCTACAGCTCCAATACATTCAGCAACAATCTGAACAATCTGTGTAGGGTGTCCAATCTTGGCAACTTTGAGACTTGTGGACTCCAACATGGCTGGCTGGGGAATTCTGGGAATTGAAGTCCACAGGTCTCAAAGTTCCCAAGGCTGGGCACCCCTGGTGTGGACTGTGAATCTAGGAGATCCCGAAGAACCAACTTGGGAGAAAAACAATGAGGCAAAATAAACTCATCCTGAAATATTAGTAAGATAAGAGAAATGGGTTGGCCCAATAACCAATCAAATGGAAATAGGACAATAATTTCAGAAATATTTTTGAGGGCACACTTAGTTACAGACTGATCTCCTGTCATATGTACTACTACTTAAAACTCTGTGATGAACAGAGTTAGGCTTTGCTGCTAAATTGCAGTACTTTTGTTACACTCAAATGTGTCTCTGACAGTTTCTGCTAACAAACCCACCAAGCTGAAAAGAATCCATCCAATTCCATTCCTAATCATGCAGGACTTCATTTATCAAATTCAAAAACAGTCACATTTTATGGAAAAAAAATCTTTTTTTTTCACTCTTTGAACTATCTTTACAAATACAACCCAACTTCCCCTATCAACAGGACACTAAAAAGTGTCTCTGTATTTACATGTAGGCTAATAAAAATTAGTTGTGACCAATGAAGCATTAAAAATGGACAACTAATTATCTAAAGAAGTCCTATGTCTGCTGGTGAATTTTTTCCCCGTGTAATGGGATCTTGCTTTTATAGCTGCCAAGACATACAATCAAGGTGGGCAAACTTTGACATCAAAGTTTCTTCTGCAACTTCATGACATCCATCCAAACTGCATTTCAAACTAAAGACTGGGATTGCATTTATTTTAAAAATAAAACTGAACATTACCCAGATGGAGGATGTAAATAGAATGGGAGAAGCAGGCGAGTCAAATTGTGCTTGTTTCCCCAAATTATGCTATTTTCATTACATTCTGGCATTCATACCTATAGACCTCCCAAAAGCAGAAATCTTCAAACTTGGCCCTTTTATGACTTGTGGACTTCAACTCCCGGAATTCCTCAGCCAGGCACGCTGGCTGATGAATTCTGAGAGTTGAAGTCCACAAGTCATAAAAGGCCAAGTGTGAAGACCCCTGTCCTAAAGGGACACTTGAACGATGTTCTCCAGTGGTACTACTCAGCTCACTAGGTTTCCCTTAGTACAGTTATATGAAAACATTAAAGCAGAACTTATTCTACTTATGATGTGGTGAACAAATATGAAGTACAGGATGGGAAACCACCTTTCTTGAAAACCAACAACATAAGGCAGATTCCTGCCTTGATTGGTAGAATACCTCTGGGGTTTTTTTTTTCTTCTTGTTCTTTTATGCAGTTGTTTTCCCATCCTCTTGTGCCAAAAAACAAACCTACCTGTTTAGACCAGGGCTTCCCAAAATTGACAACTTTAAGACCTGTGGACCTCAACTCTCATGGCTGGCTGGGGAATCCTGGGAGTTGAGATCCACAGGTCTTAAAGTTGTCAATATTGGGAAGCCCTGATCTAGACCATTCGCTTTCTAAAACTGCTGTCCTAAAGAACCATGGCACGCTTTGGACATTGCTTGCTGGTTGTGGAAGGACAGGTAAATGATAGGGAAACGTCCATGGCTAAAATATTGGGTGGGTCACTGCATCTACAAAACGTCCTATGTACCATGCAGGATGGCAGCCTTCCTTAATGGTGTGTCCCTCCAGATGTGTGTCCTTAATGGTGTGTCCCTCCAGATGTGTGTCTTCCAGAATCTTCAGCACTGGCCAAGCTGTCTGGAAAATTCTGGAAGTTGAAGACCTACCTTTGAGAGGGTGCATTTGACTTTGTGTGGGGGCTGCAGTGAATCCTAGGTAGTGTTTCACCTAGGTTGTCCAGGTGCTCCAGAATCCTCGTTATCACATGCAAGCAGCTTATAACAAACAAAGCAACGAAGAAGAATGGATCCCTTGAAATAGATTTGAATTCCCTCTGATCCAGGCAACGGCTTCGCAGTCCATACACACATTCCAATAAAAAGCAGAAGCGACGGCTGCCCGACGTATCTCATTCGCAGTCCATCTTAAAAGTCACCTTTCTCATGCTCAGAAGACACAGCAAAAGGATAAGAATACAATGAAAGGTGGGAAGGATCCTAGGGTGTCTCCCCAAAGTCCATCTCAATTCGATGAATTGGAAATGCCTTCACACAACATGGAAAATTGCCACCACCAAGAAGGTAACGTGCGATGCTTGAAACTTGCTCTCCTAAAGTGGTGGGTGGGGGGATGGAGGGAACGTGGCATAAACAGTTGTGCAATATACAGGTAGGAATTGTAGCTTGCACAAGCTTTCAAGGGACACGCCTGTTCGGAAAAAACAATCAAGACCCACCAAACGGCAACAGAGGGGGCTTGCTCCAGAAATGGGAAGTCCTGTTTTTCCAGAGCTGCTGTAGGCTCACCTCCGTCTGGATGGTACTGAGCTGTGTGGAAGAATGAGCAAGTGGTCCGAGGCAGAGTTCTCCAGGCTGAGCAAGAGAGAGCACATTCTCTGCAATGGAGGTGCATAATCTTCTGTCAAGGCCTGCCAAGTGTGTCACAGCCTGTCTCCAAAACACCAAGCCCTTCCCTTTGCTCCATGAATTGTGGTGCTCCTGTTTTGTGTGCCCGGGATGTCCTGCAGGCGCATCTATGCTGGCAGTTGGGATCAACCATTAACTGACACAATTCAGTTGCTCCACTTTAACAAACAAACAAACAAACAAAAAACAATAACCACCAAGGGCAGTACGGCCTTCTCCATTTCACTGATATTGTCTCAATTTCAAATCCTTCCCTTTCCTTTTTTTTTAAATAATATCACAGGCAGCATTGTATAATCATCTTTTTTTAAAAGAACAAATAAACAAATATGCAGCTTATAAACCCAGGCTAGTATTTTATGTATATATTTATAATTCTCCAATGTATTTGAAAATTTATCAAAATGGCCGTTGAACTGTGAAAGCAATGTACTGGGAGGGAGGGAGGGAAGGAAGGAAGGAAGGAAGGAAGGAAGGAAGGAAGGAAGGAAGGAAGGAAGGAAAACTTAAAAGAGCTGTAGGTGAATTATCCCGTATTTCTACAGTGTCGTGTCTAAACGTTGTGCTGGCTTGTAAAAACAATTGGTATGCAAGGTGTCCTTGCATCAAATACTGTACAAAATTCCTGTCACTGTCATTGGTTTTCTTCTGGAGCTGTGTTATCTTCTTCCTCTTTGGCCTTTCCTTTCTCCTCTTCCTCCTCTTTAATAGCCTCTATTTGCTCAGAGGACGGGCGCAGTGCCGTTGATGGCTCCCCACTTTGCTTCTCCTTCGCAGCTGTCCTCTCTTCCTCTTCAATGACCTTCTGCCACATCTGGTGGTTCTGCAGCAAGTGCTGAGTTATCTGGCAGTAGACGTTCCTCCTTCTTTTTCCTGCCAAAGGCGAGAAGCAAACGTAAAGCCTCGTTCACACTGGGAGAAAAGTCTGCAAAACCTGGCTTACATCTACGTCAATAGAATCAAGATCACGCAAAGTGTTAATACCACTTTACAAGGCCTTGGTAAAACCTGCATCCGGTTTTGGTCACCACGATGTAAAAAAAGATGTTGAGACTCTAGAAAGATGGCAGAGAAGAGCAACAAAGATGATTAGGGGACTGGAGGCTAAAACATATAAGGAACGGCTGCTGGAATTGGGTATGTCTAGTTCAGGGGTAGGCAACCTTGGCTCTTTTATGACTCGTGGACTTCAACTCCCAGAATTCCTGAGCCAGTATGACTCAGCTTGGAATCCTCTCCCTTTCCCCTCAGCATGGCTGGCTCAGGAGTTCTGGGAGTTGAAGTCCACGAGTCATAAAAGAGCCAAGGTTGCCTACCCCTGGTCTAGTTTAATGAAGAGAAGGACAAGGGGGGACATGAGGGCAGTGTTCCAGTATCTCAGGGGCTGCCACAAAGAAGAGGGAGTCAATGGTACAATGGGTGAAAAGGTTGAAAAGCCCTGATCTAGTCCATGGGTAGGCAACCTTGGCTCTTTGATGACTTGTGGACTTCAACTCCCAGAATTCCTGAGTCAGCATAGCTGGTTCAGGAATTCTGGGTATTGAAGTCCACAAGTCATCAAAGAGCCAAGGTTGCCTGTCCCTGATCTAGTCTAACCCCTGCAAAGGAAACCAATCAAACCAATTAAGTTAATCAGCAACTAAGGATTCAGCTGATTAAGCTTACAGGTTGAAAAGATTTACATTCTGGTGCTATGAATATGCCATCCTTTTTCTAGATCGGGAGAACCCATTAGGATCCTTCTGCAGCTAGAATTTTTAAGCTGGCTCTACAGGGTTTCCAGACTCTGCTTGGTGAAAGTGTTTCTCATGCTTTCCTCTACGATTCTGTGAAAACATTTGGACTCTACCCCTCCTGCATTCCTGTCTTTACTAACTTGCATGATGAACTTTTTTCAGAAGTTTTAATAAAAGGAAACAAAACATTAGGGAGGAAGTATTACTCAGGGATGTTTTGTCTCAAAGAAATGTGTGTATAGATTAGTGCTTTGGAAGGCAAACTCTTGAGTCCTTCAAGTTTTTCAACTTCAAACAAAGAGCTTTTCACTATGGGATAGCCCACATCCAGTTAGAAAACTTTCAATTCCCTGCAGGAAGCCTCCAGGTTTAATCAGAAGGAATTTCAGTTCTGAACTTGCCCTCCATATTAAAACATTCCCTCTCTGGTTTCCCGGGAGATGCCCCCTCCCATACTTTGCAGGGCTCCAGAGATGCCAGAAGGTTTGTTAATCACATCCCACATTTTGTTGGCAATGATGTCAGGAATGGCTAATGGACAAGGGAGTAGGAAGGGACAAACCAAGAACACGTTGGCTTGATAACATCAAATCTGATATAAAGTTGAACATCCATCGAAGGAAAGCTGTGCTTGACAGGGTAGCATAGAGAGCATTTGCCTACAAGGTCACCAAAAGGTGGACATGGCTGAATGGTTAAAATGACAACAAAACATGTTGCTGGAAATTGTTTCACACAGACTCATCGCAAGCTATTGTAACTCCATTTGTTGCATTTAGTTCATCTCATGTGGTGAGAGATTCCGTAAATGATAAGGACCTTGGAAAATGGACATGTACCACACGTCCTACATCTTCCAAGGAGAAGATCCCATTTTTTAAATTATTTCTTGGGGATGCTCGCACGCATGTTTTCTAGTGTGACCTGCTAAAGTTGTCCTTTGGTGAGTAATATTCTACCCATCCAAGGTCACCCAATCTGTAATTCTGAATAAATTTGCAGGTGTTGTCTTTAATGTAGACAAAATGAAGTGCCTTGGTGGAGATACCAAAGAAGTATATTACACACAACTCTCTATTTCTTACCTGGAAGCTTGCTGTTGGGGAGACTGAATTTGTGCCATGTAGATATTTCTCTCCCCACCCCCCAACAATTCGGATTTTTTTAGCACAACTTTGAATGAATGAATGAAAGAAAGAATGCTGTTTTGGCTTGTGAGTAAACACATGTGTCGAAATGGGACTGGATAGCACATCTGAGCTAGAGACATGTATGTATGTCACCTGAGGTGAAATTTGTTTCCACCCATCTGACCTTCCATAAGGACGTGAAGACCTGGCTCTGCCAATTGGCTTGGGGGCATATCACAGTGGAGGTGATTGACAGATTAAGAGAAGGTCCCACCTCCCACTGGCATATCCTGCTCCCTTTCTCCCCATCTTTTTAACTGTAATCTTTCTATGTTAGAAAGTTTTGCTGGCTTTTATTCTTGGAAATCACCCATTATTATTATTTCATAAATTGCAATGTTACATTAGCCAGGACACTACAGTGTGTGAACAAAGTAGTTTGGCTGTCGAAGAGTATTAGTTTGTTCAGTTCGTGCTCGCGTGCTATCCAGAGTGCACCAAGGGGGCGGACTAGCTCCACCCTCAGCAAGGAAGCCATCCAAAGCCATTTTGAAGCTAGATTGGGTGGCAAACAATCATAATGATACAAACTCATCAATTGATTATTTGTTTGCCGCCCAATCTAGCTTCGAAATGGCTTCGGGCAGCTTCCTTGCGGAGTGTGGAGCTAGTCTGCAAAAAAAACAAAAAACCCCACATAACATATTTCCAAGAAATCCAAATGAGGGGTCCCTGGTGTTCTCTGAGCTTGTTTTTTTCCTTGCAGATGTTTCATTACCCAAACTAGATAACATCATCAGTGCTAGTAGATTAGCATTGATGACGTTATCTAGTTTGGGTAATGAAAAGTACACAAGAAAACATTTGTAGACTTTTCAATCCTGAGCTACAAAATATTCTCCTTTACTGAAATCCAAACACTTTACATCTATTATCTTGTTGGTCTCCTTGCCACAAACCCTACATTTGATTCGGAATAACTCTTTGCGAAATGGGTTTGGGGTAGGCACGCAGCATTTTTATTGGGAAACCAGTGGGTCAGAGGCAAAGGGGAAAAAAACGAGGACAAACATACTTGGTTCATGATTGTCACAGGAATCCATGTCTGGAAAATCCTCTTCATGTTCATCTGTATCTCCTGACTCATCATTATCTTCAGTCCATTTACCTGGCATCAGTCCTGCTGAGTCATAGGAGTTACACAGTGGTCCCACAATGTGAGTGATGAAAGATTCCTGGAGTTTGGCTAACTGCGGAGCAGAGCGGTCCATGAAAGGGCTGATGGGGAGACCTAAGCTGGCTTCTTCATCACCCTTGGAAAACAGGAGGCACTCTATTAATCAAAGGCAACTGGGGCTGATTCCCTAATGGGGCTAACCCACCCTTCTCAACCTTCAGATGTCCCAGATTTCCAAAATTCAAGAATGCTGGCTGGGAATTCTTGGAGCTGGAATCCCAGAAGACCTGGCAGTAGCCAGACTGAGGAAGATCATTGTTATATGCACGTTGGAAGTAAACCACTACAAGGCCAAGCATCTGTATTCAAATGACCTGCTAAACTCAATTAATTTTAACCTTAGTCAAGAGGTTCTTTTATGGCAGTGTTTGAGTAGGTTCTGCAAACTTGTTAAGTCAGCTTATGGTTCAGTATATTATATGGATCCAGGAAGCAGATTGCCTCAGGAATCTGGTGATGTGTGATAATCTGAACACAGTTGTTTTGTTTGGTCCGTCCCATTGGTCAGTTTAAAGTTCAAAGTATTATATGAACAATGAAAATGAATTAATTCAACAACGAATTTAGGATGGTTGTGTGAACAACTGTCTCTCTTGTGTAGCCTTAAATATCCCTTAGGAATGGAACTGTAAACCGTTGAAGGTTGTTTAGAGAACTACTTTTGATTACAAAGAAGGAAACCAGCCTAAAACAGAAAAAGACATTAATCAGAGCAACAAATTCCATTAGATCAGCGGTTCTCAACCTGTGGGTCGCGACCCCATTTGGGGTCGAACGACCATTTCACAGGGGTCACCAAATAACGCAGTCTGCCATTTTTCCCCTTTCTCCTCGGCTGGCGCAGGGGGCAGCACCGCGCATGCGCGGGGTAACATCACGCATGCGCGATGCGGGCTGTCGCGCCGCGCATGCGCAGGTCAGGGTCGCGGCCTGAAAAAGGTTGAGAACCGCTGCATTAGATGATCAACCAGAGCAACAAATCCATTAGATGATCAAGGTACGCTTGCACAACTGGGCTGATAACAAGGATTTTAAAATGTTGACAACCAAGTCTGCTCCTTTTAGCATGTCTTCTGAATATATATATATATATATTTTAAATAATGACCAACAGCTTTTAAGGAAGGAGGGTTTTTTGTTTTGTTTTTTGCATTTTAAAGTTTTGAAACATGGAAGCAAAACATTTGATTATTTAGAAGAATGGATTAAGAGGAACTGGTTCACTATGGTTTATGGAAATAATTTGCCTTCATTATTGTGAATTGTCCAGACAAAAGTCCTTGCCATTCTCAAAGCTTGGAAAATAAGCTACAGACTAAAACGACGGGCATTATCCATAAGACAGTTTTAAAAAAAAAGTTGTTCACAGCAATTGTGTCTTCTCACCTGTTCATAAAATTCGTTCACAATGCCATCTGTCCACTTTAGATGTAAATCTTTGTACTTGGCTGGACCATTGATATCGGCCAGTTTGATGCACATCTGACAAACCAATAATCGGTCATTTTCATTTGTCCAATCAATGCCTGCATCGTCGTTCACCTGGCAGATAACATGCTATTAGAAGAGGTTTATCTTGAGACTGCTGTGATCAAACATAACATAATGCAATTCCAAAGATGAACATGATGTACACTGCACAAGGACCCTTTCCTAGGTCGAGATTATTATTTGGGTGCGTTATGCCTTTCCTTGGTTTACCACAATACTGGTTTATCACTATCATCTTTTTTTTAACTTCTCTATCTGGCTTCTAGCCCTAGGAATTTCTGCTTTTCCTCCCATACATGTACTAATCAGATCTGATTCTGCTTTGGTTCTGTTGTGGGTGCTCCATCACTGGAGATTTTTAAGTAGAGACTGGACAGCCATTTGTCCGGAATAGTAGCAGTGATGGCGAACCTTTTAGAGACCGAGTGCCCAAACTGCAACCAAAAACCCACTTATGTATCATCGGGTGCTGATTGGGCGTGGCCCATTGGGTGGGTGTGGCCCACATGGTGGGTATGGCTGCGGTGGTAACGGCAGACTGGGCAGGACTAAAAAGTTCAATCAATCAATTCCAACTTTGTGAGATCTTTTTTTTCCCCGTGAGAAGTTAAAATTCATTGATTGACTGAATCTTTTTTTTTTTTTGGCACATGACGACGGAGGCCTAAAGTGAAATGGTTTTATAAAACCCAGCTGAAGGCCTAGGACTGGGGTGACGGTGCGCATGCCCAGAGAGAGGGCTCTGCGTGCCACTTGTGGCACGCGTGCCATAGGTTCGCCACCACAGGTATAGGGTCCCTTGCTTGGTTGGACTAGAAGACCTCTAAGGTCACCTCCAATTCTGCTATTCTCTCATTCTGTTATCCCAGTCATACTTCTTCAGGTTCTTTATAAAACAGGATAGTCTTGCATTTGATGGCATCATTCTTTTATCTGTAATCTTCTTGGCTGCAGCTCCTTTTTGATATGACTTGGTGGAATGAAGGAAGAACACTTTATCTACCCCGGTGTCTGCTGGAGAAAGGCTAGCTCCAGGGAAACCCTAGCATCTGCCCCCCACAGTAACTGGATTTATTTATTTATTCCTTCCTCCACTATGTAACTTTTCTTTCTCATGTCCCAAGGGTGCTTTTTCAAGAAACAACTGAACTTCCTTTGCTTTTCCTTGAAGATGTTTCGCTCCTCATCCAAAGAAGCTTCTTCAGGACTGAAGCTTACTCTGAACTGAGACCTAAAGAAGCTTCTTGGATGAGAAGTGAAACATCTTCAAGGACAAATGAAGAAAGTCCACTTGCCTTTTGAAAAAGCACCTTTGGGATAACCATGACCTGGATGACTGAGAATCTCCATGGACATTCTCCTTCTCATGCAATTCTGACATCATTGCAACACCTTGATCTGAATGTGACATTCAATGCAACTTTTAATTTCTCTTCCCCATCCTGGATGCGTCTTCCAATTTTCTTCAGGACTGCCAATGCAAGATGATTGAGTTCTTCATTGAACTGAAGGGTTGGGGGAAAAAAAACCTTGGAGGCCTTCCCTTACATCTCCTGGCTCAGGGCAAGAATCCCAAGATCATCCCAAACAAATCGTTTGAAATTCTTTAGTGACCTGTGACTCCAGGTGGCAAACTACTCCACTGCTTAAGAGTCCTCACAGTCCGGAAATTCCTCCTTATTTTGAGTTGGGCTCTCCTGTAAATCTTCTGCCCATTGATACTGCCTTCAAGCATTACAGAGAATAAATCTAGACCCAATTTCTTTTGTGACATGCCTTTGAAGATCATGTCTAACGCTGCTCGTTTGCTTCCAGGACAAATCCAAGGTGCTGGTTATGACCTTTAAAGCCCTTACGTGGCATGGGTCAGGTTACCTACAGAAATGTGTTTGCCCCATTACATCAGCCCATTCAACCTGATCAGGTAGGGAAGGTAAGTTGGTTGGTTGGTTGGATATCCATCCATCCATCCATCCATCCATCCGGGGTGGGCGCGGCTTCCGCGTGATGCATCTGGTCCGCAGGCTGACTGTTTTTATACCCCTGCTCTATTTCTTATTTGCCACTCATCTCGCCACAAGGCATGTTGTGGACCCCACCAGTTAAAGACTTTTGACTGGCGGGGTCTAGAAAGAGAGTCTTCTCTGGAACACTCTCCCCCCAGAGGTGAGGTGGACCCTCACTCTCCTGGTCTTCTGGAAAGGCATGAAAACATGGCTCAGCAGCCTTGCTTGGGCTGCTCAGAGGAGCATGCAACCATCGAGCTGGTTAGTGCTCTGAAGGTGCTTTAATTTAGCTTTAATGTTGGATTTTAACAATCTTTACCTCTTGTTTCATTTTATATATAGTTTTTATCTTCTAATGTTTTATTTGTATACCACCCAAAGTACGTCTGCAAAGGAAGTATCATTCAAGGTTCAAAAAAAAAACCAATGTCTTTGTCACGGCCACTTTTTCAGCTGTGGTTTTTTTTTTGTATATATATATATATTTATTTTATTCCGAAAATTAAAATACAAAATACAAAAGAAAAGGGAAAAAAACTACAAAGAAAAAACAAACCTAGACCAAAATGTTTTTAAAAAATGGGAGTTAAAAGGACAAAAAACAAAAACACGTATTGACCCCCCCCCTTGGTTTGTACACTCGCAAAAATATATTGCAACAATAATAGCTTTCCCCCTTATGAAACAGGCCTGAGATTTATAAACTTCTACACCTATTTGCAACCCAATTTGACCTGTTGTGTTATTAGTTAAGCAATTCAGGAATTCACCTAAGTGGGTGGTATCTTCCTTTAAAAGCAAATATGTCTATGGAAATTCTCAGTCATCCATGTCACAGTTGTCTTAAAAGTGCTTTTTCAAAAGGCAACTGGACTGTTTTCAAGAAAAGAACCAGCCCGGTTGGCTTTTGAAAAGGCACTTTTGAGAAAACGAACCAATAAATAAAATGTTCTTGCTTTCTTTTAGGCTAAACATACCAAATCATCTTATCCATTCTTCCTAAGATTTAGCCTCTGAGCTGCTAACACTCTTTGCTGATTTTCTAGGCTCTTGTATAAAGGCTTGAAACTTAACGAGACGCAGGGATTGTGTTTACCTTGGCATTGAATTTAGCTACAAAATCAAAGTGCTTCTTCAGATCAGTGGCCAAAATGGCCTCGATGACCAGGAACCGGAAATGCTTGAACTCCACATGATCGAGATGGATTAAAAAATTATATTCTGGCCTGGACATGAAAAGGTTCCATGCCGCCGCTGCATGATGGTTCTCCAAAACAGAACGGTCATTATATAGAACAGCCTACATCCACAGAGAGATGGAGAGAATATTCATTTCCAAAAGATCTGAGGGTTGCGGTCTGCTGAAACTAAATAAATGATATGCATTCCCCAAATTAACCACATTTGCATGAAAGGGAATTTGCTTTAGAACTTATTTAAAAAGAAAACAGAACAGAATGTTGGCGAAAACTCTCGAGGGTGAACCATAGTGATTGGGTACTTATTTAAGGATGAGGCCCATGCTTTGCATGTGAACATCCTGTCTTTTACTGAACCATCATGTCCCTAGTGATTGACAACTTTCTGGCTTCCCACCTCGCTATTAAATCCCAAAGGAAAGCAACAGGTTTTCTTCTGGAATTTTAAATGCTTTTAAAGTGATATATGTCATATAAATATTTTTGTAAGATGTATAGCTATTAGAATGATTGGCATATGAGCATTTAAGCCAGTGGTTCTCAACCTATGGGTCGCGACCCCATTTGGGGTCGAACGACCATTTCACGGGGGTCGCCAAACACCGCAGTCTGCCATTCCCCCCCCGGCCGGCGCAGGGGGCAGCACTGCACATGTGCGGGGTAGCACCGCGCATGCGCGATGCGGGCCATCACGCCGCCCATGCGCGATGCGGGCCGTCACGCCGCGCATGCGCAATGCGGGCCGTCACGCCGCGCATGCGCGATGCGGACTGTCGCGGTGCGCATGCGCGGTGCAGGCCGGGGTCGCAACCTGAAATAGGTTGAGAACCGCTGATTTAAGCCAGGGGTGTTCAACCTTGGCATCTTTAAGACCTGTGAACTTCAATTCCCAGAATTCCCCGTTAGCCACAAAGTTTTCCCCCTATGCAATTCTGGAGGGAATCTTGCCTCTGAAAAATTGTCAAACAATTTCTCTTTCCCCTGGAGCAGCGGCCCCCAATCTTTTGGGCACCAGACAACTGGTTCCATGGAGAGAAGTTTTTTTACAGACTGGACGGGGCGTGGTTTCATGTGCTGCCTGCATCCCGTGGATGGGGCTTCGCTTGTTTGCGTGGCCCGGTTTCTGGCATGGCGGTCCACAGACCGAGGGTGGGGGACCCCTGCCCTAGAGAAATCACCATTCAATTTCTGTCTACAAAATGGGTGGAGAATCTAGTCCCAGGAAAGCGGCAAATGGGTTTGCTAAGGTCATGGAGACTTACAGGCAGGTAGTCCCTTACTTATCTACTGTAGTTTGGATCGGTACTATTGTTAAGCATGATGCCACTTAGTTCCAGCTTCCACTGTTAAGTAAATTCCACGTGGTCATTAGTGAGAAGGTCATGTGGTCACTATTTGAGATCTCCTGCCAAATTCCGACTGACTTTGTTCGTGGGAAGCCAGCAGCGAAGATTACAAATGGCAGTCATCGAACTGCAGTATGCTGTGTGATGTCACATTTGCGAGCCAGTCACCAAGTGCCCAAATTGAAATCATTTTGACTACAGGGACAGCCTCAATTAGGACGAGTCTCACCCGTTCAGCACCACTGTAACTTCAAACGGTTGCCGAATGACTGGTCATTAAGCAAGGATTACCTGAATATGATTGGTGAACTCCATCAATTTTTCTGAATGACATTGTGTGTAACAATTGAGCCACTCCACAACCCAGAGGAAAGGAGCAGCTCACAAAAGCCTATATGCCCTAGAACAGAAGTTGGCAATCTGAAAATGTGCTACAAGGCTCTTTCTGGTTCTTAGCTGTATAAGAATGATGTTGTAGGACAGGGGTCTTCAAACGTGGCCCTTTTATGACTTGTGGACTTCAACTCCCAGAATTCCTCAGCCAGCTTTGCTTGGAGTTGAAGTCCACAAGTCATAAAAGGGCCATGTTTGAAGACCCCTGTTGTAGGAGATGACCAGGCTGAGTCCGACAGAGAGGGTCTAACCTATCGTCAGCCTCAAGTCCCTCTGCGCTCACAAGCCCAGCCCATCTTGAATTCCATTGGCTCTTATCCACTGCCAATTCACTTTGACTGTTAGTGGTTCAGATTCTTGTAGAGAGCTTTAACATACAATAAACCTAAATTTTCATTTGAACTGCCTGGACTCTTGATTTCTTGCCCTTGACAAGTATGTTCCCTTAATCCTGCCCCACTTACCTGAGGAGCACTGGTTGCCACTAAGAATGCATTGGTTCTCCCAGGATGGTCATAATCATGCATGGCAGCAGCCACGTAGAGGGCCATCAATTCAAGTGATGGGATATTGCCTGCCAAGCACCCGTAGCTGTCATCTGTTGGCGTGTATGTTTTGGACAAGACATATCCCAGGTGGCCATGAGTGATCCCGCTGTCTGAATCTGGGCAGAAAATCAGGTTATTCACAGACCGTTCCTTACAGAGGCAATATTTCCCTGTTCTATTTTGGGCTCACTTTGTTGTTTGTTGTTGGTTGCGAAATCGTGTCTGACCCATCGCCACCCCATGGACAACGTTCCTCCAGGCCTTCCTGTCCTCTACCATCTTCTGGAGTCCATTGAACCTCATGCCTACCGCTTCAGTGACTCCCTCCAGCCACCTCCTTCTCTGTCATCCCCTTCTTTCTATGGCCCTCTATCTTTCCCAGCATCAGGCTCTTCTCCAGGGAGTCCTTCCTTCTCATGAGGTGACCAAAGTACTTGAGTTTCAACTTCAGGATCTGGCCTTCTAAAGAGCAGTCAGGGTTGATCTCCTCTAGGACTGACCAGTTTGAACGCCTTGCAGTCCAGAGGACTCGCAGGAGTCTTCTCCAGCACCATAGTTCTTTGCTTAATTAAGCATACCATTTTACAAGGGGTTTAGTCAAGAGTCATCTCTACAATTAAGACAAAATGGCTCCTCCTGTTACCATGACCAAGGAGACACACCTGTGCAAACAGCTGAAGGCACCTGCAGTTTGACCCACTCGATATATACATTTCTCAGCTGCAGGCATCAAGGAGGCCGGACCAGCAATTATTTATATGAATTGATCTGAACTTGCGGAGTGCTTAATATAGTCAAACACAATTCTTGAATAGTTCCAGCCAACATGGTCCATGGTTAGAACGCTGGGAACATTAGCCTTCCCTCTTTCTGAGGTCGGTAAGATGAGGACCCAGACTGTTGTGGGGGGGGGGCATATGTTGACTCTGTAAACCACTTAAGAGAGGGTTGTAAAGCACTGTGAAGCGGAATATAAATCTAGGTGCTATGGCTGTTTTAAGGACAACCTGCAACAACAACACTGCACCAAGAAATTCAGTTCAGGATAGCCAGACATTGTCGTAACATTTACCAGAATCACTTGCTGACCCCTGGTCATTAATCATCGTTGGGAGGCCTGGGATGGGCTGGGATGAAAGATACCAAACAGCATGGAGGACATCAGTAGCATGAATTCTGTTATGATCTGTTAAAAGAGAGACAGGCTAATTGTATTGGGAGGGTGGATTGGGGGAGTAACAGCACCATCTACTGGTCACAGATGAGAATGTTGAGTTATTCCTGGCTCCCACCTTTGAGGACTATGATATTCATAGTAACGTTAAAATTTCTCTATAGCATTCTAACATTGGCAAGTTCCCTACTATTGATTGACACCCAAGCTCTGTTTCGTTCAGTAGAATTTGGCAATCATTTCTTGATTAAAACATTCAGGAAAAAAATCCCTTATTTGAATTATTAAGTTTTTTTTAAATATATATTTTACTGGGGTTCTGTTTTACTCACTTTCAGTTACATCAGTGTTTCTCAGCCTTGACAATTTTAAGGCATGTGGACTTCAACAATTCAGCAATGCTGGCTGTGGAATTCTGGGAGTTGAAGTCCACATGCCTTAAAATTGTCGAGGTTGAGAAACACTGCGTTACATGGTATTCTTGTTATGCTCTTATGAAACACATACCGACAGATAAATGATTATGTAAATGTCAAGGATGTTAGTTTAAGTTCAAATAAAAGGTACTTAATTTTTTTTTTAAAGAAAAAAACCACAGCTACCATCTGCTGTCAGACTTTTAGGAGATAGATCAAGATTTTCTTATTCAGAAAGGTACATTTTTCACTGATGAATTACGAAAATGGCCCTCTTTCAAATTGGATTATTTAAAAATGCACTATGCATTGTATAGGGTTTTTTTTAAAAAAAATACTATCCTGTGGTTTTATTTTATTTTTTTAAATCTGCTTGGAACTAATTTGCTATGGACGGTGAAAGAAAACAGTGTGTGCGATGATTAAAAAAAATAAAGAGAAATGAAAAATAAAAGAACCATCAAGGAATGCTATCATACTTACAAGGTATCTCTCGATATCCACATTCTAAGGCATGGAAATAGTTCATAAACTCTCGTATAGGAATTTTAAAAGTTTCAAAGAGACCCATGTCCTCAAAGAGCTTGTAGGATACCTGGAAAATAAAATAAAGGGAAAGGAACCATAATTCTTCGAACTGGGGTTGACTATCTTTGGCATGTGAATCTACCGTAGATCTTCAGACTATTTTCAAGCTTAAATCAGCTGTAGGAGATGACTAGGCTGAACAGAGGGAGGGGTCAAGAGCGTCATTAGTCTGGAGTCCGTTCTTGCCCGCAAGAGATCAAAGCCCATCGCTTGACTCTTCTCTACTATCAATTTTCTTTGACCGTTAGTAGTTCAGATCTTGTAGAGAGAGTTAGCATGCAATAAACCTGTAGTCATTTGAATCGCTTTGCTTCCTGATTTCTTGCGTCCGGCACCAGTCTTGCTCCATTTAGGAACAGAATCTGCCTTCTATCTATAAACGTTCTGATAAAAACTTTATACAATTTAGGGAAGAACAATTGATGGTTGGCATTATATACAGGTAATCCTTGACTTACCATCATTTGTTTAGTGATGTTCAAAGTCACTCTGCCGCTGAAAAAAGAATGGGTCCTCACCCTTACAACCATCACAGTATCCTCATGATCACATGGGCAAAATTTGGGTGCTTGGCAACCAGCGGGGTTGAAGAATCCCAAAATCATGCAATTCTCCCATTTGTGACCTTCCTAGCTGGCTTCCAACAAGCAAAATCAACGGGAGGAAGCTGGATTCGCTTAATGACTGCATAATTCACTTAACAATGGCAGTGATTTTCTTAACTACCACGGTTAAAAAAAAGGTCATAAAATTGGACATGACTCACTTAACAATTGCCTTGCTCAGCAACAGAAATTCTGGGCCCAACTGTGGTTGTAAGTTGAGGACTTCCCGTAGAACACAGGTAACTCCACCCACTTTGGGTTCTAGACCTGCCCCTTCCTGGAATATTTGAGGTAAAAATGGTTTAACAGCTCTAGCACCCTCGCTAGAGCTAGCCAGAGCACATTGCACTAAGCCTTTACGCCTGGAGTTCCAATGAAGGATATTTGTAACTCAGGGTTGACGTGAGGGGTCGTTGGTACTCTCTGAGCTTGCTTGTTTTCTTGCAGACGTTTCATTACCCTAACTAGGTAACATCATCAGTTCTAATAGTGCCTCGGGTTTGTTTGGGTGTGTTAAAATGGTAAGGCACAAAAATAATTATGTGATTTATAAAGTGGGCTTGATAACAAGATGGTCAGATCTTAATTAACTTGCTTCTTTTGAGATATCCAGAATCGTATCCCTAGGTTTTATTTCTTACCTAATATTTATTTATTTATACCTCACTTTTATTATTTTTACAAATAACTCAAGGCAGCAGCGAACGTAGCCAACACCCCTTCCTACAAAATAATCTGGTGAGGTGAGTTAGACTGAATGAGTGAGTGAGTGAGTGAGTGAGACAGAGGGAGAGAGACAGACAGACAGACAGACAGACAGACAGACAGACAGAGACTGGACCAAAGTCACCCAACTGGCTTTCATAACCAAGGCAGGACTTGAACTCACGGTCTCTTGCTTTCTAGCTTGGTGCCTTAACCACTAGACCAGTGTTCCTCAACCTTGACAATTTTAAGGCATGTGGACTTCAACTCCCAGAATTCCACAGCCAGCAATGCTGGCTGTGGAATTCTGGAAGTTGAAGTCCACATGCCTTAAAATTGTCAAGGTTGAGAAACACTGCACTAGACCAAACTGCCTCTCACTCTCACATGAAGATCTTGCACCTGAGACCTCATCTGGAATACAAATATCTTACCAGGTGTTGACAATCATGCAACTTCTGAACTATTTTATGGTTGGTTTTGTTTTGTTTTTTAAAAAAATATATTGTTGGTGTGCTGCAGCTGATGCCTAAGATCTGATTTCTTGATTAAGGTAAGGTTGTTGGCTTCCTCTGGGTGAAAGAAATTTCCTGGGGAACTCAGCTGAACAAATTATCCTCCTGCCTTTACTCTTATCCACAGCCACCACTTCCAAGAATGTCATTCCAGCAGGTTTTCCTAGAATCTGGAAACCCGCTGACTAAGGAGCTGCTATTTTCTCTTGCTTTAAGAGAAGGTGCAGTGAAATTTAACTTTGTTTTTAAATGAAGTTTGGCTTTAATCTTTCCAATGGCAGCCTTCCATTCTATCCTTTCCTTTCTCGGCCAAAGTTGTTATATCCCTCCGGGCCATTATTAGGCTAACAATAAGTGAAAATTAAGGCATTATCTAAGCACACAGCTTGCCATCAAGCTGAACTGAAGTGCACTTGAAAAAAGAAAATTCTTTTTACACATTTGCCTCTGCTAGAGCCGAAGGTTTCCCCTGGTACCGCGTGGGCTATTTTCTTTTTTTCAAAACCGATTCTAAGCCACTATTTTTTAAAGGAATGAGCCTGGTAGCACCTTTTCCGACTTAACGCATTTTAGTTGGATATTTTTCTAGCACCTTTGAATAAAATGTGTCATTGGAAAAGGTGCGATCACATGCCCCATTTCTGCTACCGTAAACTAACAAGTCTCTTCTTCTACAGCGTTAAACCTCTGTGGCTTTCTTTGCAAAATATATTTTGTTTCTCAAAATCCTCCCACAAGGCCTGGATCTAATGCTTGTGTTTGGGCAATGCTTATTTGCTTCCCATGAATCGGCTAGCTCTTCCCCCCCCCCTTACAATATATAGCAATAGAAACTTTTCACCTGAGTTCCCAACCTATGGCTCAGCTAGGGTTTTAATCATGGCTTATCAGACGAGCCACACTGGCTGGGTTCGTACAAATCAGAAAGCCATAATATTTGATTCGCACCTAAGGCTGGAACAGAAAGCAACACCTCTCTGCATTCAAATAGCTCTGGATTAGAATCGGTGAACTCCAGAAGGGTGTATTATAAAAAGCAGAACACTGGGGTCAATATCCACTTTTAGGATATGGCAATATCTGAGTACCACCAGCCGCCTAGCAAGGGGTCAAAAACTTGATGACCCAAAAAAAAAAAAAGGGAAAAAAGTGATAAAGTACAGGTAGTCCTCGACTTACAACAGTTCGCTTAGTGACTGTTTGAAGTTACAATGGCACTGGAAAAAGTGCCCCCCAAGGCACAGCCGAGCAAGACGCCTGCCCGCCCGGCCACACTCTTCCTCCTGTCCGAGGTTTTCATTGTTGTGAGCATTTCTGTTGAGTATTGGCAGCGGGGGTGGGGTGGGGGTTGGTTTTCATTCCCCCCCCCCCGTCTCCTGGGTGGTTGCAGCAGGTTTTGGTCATTTCACATGACCCTGGGACACTGTGACCATCATAAATATGAATCAGTTGCCAAGCATCTGAATGTAAATCACAAGGCCCTGGAGATGCTGCAACATTCCAGCTGATCGGGGCTTCTTCTTGGCTCAGCAGAAGCGCCAGGATCAGCGCCGAGGTCCAGCTGGAGCCTGGCGCTGATCCTGGTGCTTCCGCTGAGCCCTGACAGCCCTGCAGCTCCAGCCATCTCTCGCTCAGGCTTGTGAGGTGCTGCCATTGGTTCAGCTCATTCCCCTCCCCTGCTACCACTTTTCTAGGATGGTCGCATACCACCTGCCAGGTGCCAATGTACCACAGGTGGTACCCGTACCACTGGCTGAAAAGCCGTTATAGAACATCCTTTTTCTTACCTGACTTAAAATCCGACCACATCTCTTCCCGATTTTGTCTACCAAATCAAAGATTGGGAAATTCCAATTGTTTAGTTGCTCCATTTGCGGGTCCAAATTGTCCATTATTAGCGGCTCAGGGGCAAGGATAGGTTTTTCCTGTAACAGATAGAAACAAACAAATCCCAAATGTTAAAAAACAACAACAACACCCTGTACAAAATGTAAGATTTTGGGGCTTTTCAGTGTTCTCATTCCAAGGCTTCCATCTTGTGTTAGAGATATCCAAGGAGTTATATGCAAGATTTAGGAAAGTTGTCACCACCCTCTTCCAATCAAATAGATAAAACACTTCCTAATCTGCGCCCCAAGCTATCAAGATATTATAATAGAAAACCAGATTGGAGAAGTTAAGATGAAATGAATTCCAACTAATGGGAAAAGCAAACTTTACCCCCCCCAAAAAAAGTGAACCAAAAGAACGTTGATCCAGCTCTCAACGTTTTTCAGGGTACCATTTCCTGAGCAAACTAAATTCTGAAGATTTCTAGTTCTAAACTGGTTTCCTATCTGAAAGCACCATCTGATTTGACAGAAGTAATACCAAGCTAAAATTATTTCTAATAGAATAACACAGCTGAAAGGGACCTTGGATGTTTTTTAGTCCAACCCTTTGCTTAGATAGGAAGTCCTATACCATTTTAGACAAATGGCTGTCCAGTTTCTTCTTTAAAACTTCCAGTGTTGGAGCATTCACAACTTCTGGAGGCAGGTTGTTCCATTGGTTAATTGTTCTAACTGTTAGGAAATTTCTCCTTAGTTCTAGGTTGGATTCTCTCCTCGATTAGCTTCCATCCGTTGCTTCTTGACCTGCCTTCAAGCGCTTTGGAGAATAGCTTGACTCCCTCTTCTTTGGGGCAGCCCGTAAGATACTGCAAGACCGCTATCTATGTCCCCCCTTATCCTTCTCTTCATTAAACTAGACATACCCAATTCCTGCGACCGTTATTCGTCATTCTAATAATGAACAAATTCTAATAACAAATAACTAAAATGAATTTGATGCTTTCTCAAATGTAACATAGAAATGCCCTTAATCAGCTCCAGTAGCAAAATGTAAATTTTAATTAGGATTTAGTTTCTATTTTTGTTTTTACATGAGCTAAGACTATGGTGTCAAGTTAGACAATTTTCTAGTTTACGACCTGATATACTGCCATTTCTAGGGGAAAAAATGACTCTCAGTAAGTTGCTTAAACACAGTAGGCAAGCACAGTACAGCCATAAGAATAAAATAGTTAAAGCATCTTGTTACAATTAGAGAGTTGATCTTGAAAGTTGTAATGATTCCCCGAGTTAAATTCTATATAAGAGACTCACACTTAGTATCCTCCAAATGTTTTGGATATAAACTCATATCCAACAGCAAATAGTGATTATGGGAATTGTAGTTCAAAGTTTCTATAGGGCACCTTTCCTGTGAAATCTGACAGACATTATGCTCTCCTCCTCCTCCTTCTCATTTTGGAAGTCTGTTTATTTTAAACAATATCAATCACCTATGACCATCCTCTTTTTTATTATTATTATTAAAAATATTTATTATTAGATAAACATTTGTCCATGTAAACAAAGATAAAATTCAAGTTAAATGCCATTCAGCTTAATAAAATCATTTTAAATTTGTTGACCTTCTTCACTCCGTGTGTCCAAGTTTAACTATAAACCAACTACATTTTAAAAATTGTAACTTTCACTTCTTTTATTTCGTTGCTGCATCAAAGTGTAGTGTAAAAACCACTGTTACATGAGAGTATTAAAAGACCCAAACTTAGTAGTCTTTTAGACCTGAAAAAAGATTTTAAAATCTAGCACAGGGGTCTTCAAACTTGGCCACTTTAAGACTTGTGGACTTCAACTCCCAGCCCTGGCTGGCTGAGGAATTCTGGGAGTTGAAGTCCACAAGCCTTAAAGTGGCCAAGTTTGAAGACCCCTGATCTAGCACCTTCTTTCTCTGGAAGATGAAGGAGAATATAACTGACTAGTTATTGTTGAAATCCACAAATGAAAAAAAAATGAATGATTTGCATCGAAATGCAACGTGGGCATTGGAGGTGCCCCCTTTTACTATGGGAAAAACGTGAAGAAGCAAGTGGTGAGGAGTCCTCCCTTAAACATGTCATGATATGTTCTTTCAGTAGATGGTATCAAGGTCCAATTATCCCATAGGTTACCATGTTGGGTAGGGATTGTTGGACAGTCGATAAACCTATACTCCTCAAAGTTAAACCCAGAGTTAATCCGCCAGAGGTTTTCAGCATATAATTCTTTGAGGTCAATGTCTCATCCCTTGAATTTTTTGAGCAGACACTAAGTTGACTCCACAAAAGAAGATAATGGATTAGGAAAGGGGGAAAGTTGGAGGAATGAGAACCATTAAAAATCAAACTGCCAAAGGAACTTAGAACTAGCACCACCCAACAGATTCAGATAAAAAAGGGGAACACCTAATACCGGTAGGATTGGAGAGGACCTTGGTCAGTGCTAAACAGAGGATGTGGGGTGCTGTCGGAACACCCTCTACAGAGAATTTTTATGCTCATGAGTTGGGCAAAGCCAAGAGGTTTTGCATAGTTATAAAGAAAAAACAGCAGCTGGCAGAACCATGCTGTAAGAGGAGTGACTGCTGTCTGGCAAAGGCTGTTATTGTTGTTATTCTGAATACAAACCGGGTTGGAAAGTGGAGGGTTCAGAGACAAAGACTATGTTCTGAATTCCTAAGTTCCCTTGGGAATGTTGCAGACCTTAAATCTGGCCTCCAGAAATCCCCCCAATTCTCCAAATAATCACCCCCCAATGTGAAAATGAAAAATTATGAAATGCTGGAGAACAGAGGAAGTAACAACACATTTCAAATATCGAAAGATTTATAATCAAAGCATCCTTCTTTGGGGGCAGAACAAGGTGGTGGTCGGGGGGGGGGGGGTTTGAGCTTCCTATGAATTGTTCTAACCCTTCTCAAATTCTTCTCGTGATCTTCTCACTGAAGCGTTCCAAGCTCCAGACTCTTTTAGACCGGCCAAAACAATATAGGAAAATTTCGGGTAAGCTCTCTACATGGGGCTACCTTTCAAAAACGTTCGGAGACTTCAGGTAATGCAGAATGCAGCCGCGCGAGCAGTGTTGGGCCTGCCCAGAAATGCCCACATTTCGGCATAACTCCGCGAGCTGCATTGGCTGCCAATTGGTCTCCGAACGCAATTCAAAGTGTTGGTTATGACCTATAAAGCCCTACATGGCATCGGACCAGGTTACTTACGGGACTGTCTGCTGCCCCATGAAACCCAGCGACCGGTTAGGGCCCACAGAGTCGGCCTTCTCCAGGTCCCGTCAGCCAGACAGTGTCGCCTGGCGGGGCCTAGGGGAAGAGCCTTCTCTGTTGCGGCCCCGGCCCTCTGGAATCAACTCCCCCCGGAGATCCGTATCGCCCCCACCCTCTCCGCCTTTCCTAAACTGCTCAAAACACATCTTTGCCGACAGGCCTGGGGCAGTTAACATCTTGCCCCTAGCCAGTGTATGTTTGTGTGTATGTTTGTTGGATGATTGTTTTTTTTTTTAAACTCAGGGGTTCTTTTTATATATGTATTTTATGCTAGATTTCTATTTATGCTGTGAGCCGCCCTGAGTTCCTGGAATAGGGCGGCATAGAAATAAAATTAATAATAATAATAATAATAATAATAATAATAATAATAATAATAATAATAATAATAATAATATAATAATAATAATAATCCAGCTGCTTTGAACTCAAAATTGAGTTTTTGACATGCATAAATTCAAAATGTTTTGTGCACCATGATGAATGTGTATTAAAACACATATGTTATGTATAACATAGCTAGCTATGGTGTGACCAGACTATCTTCAGGCTCCAGAAGATGATTGGAGGTTCAAATCATGAACGTCATCGAGCCTCTCTATCACAAAGAATTCATTTTAGATCTATTTCAAGGGATCTCTATGGAGATTCTCAATCATCCAGGTTGTCCCAAAGGTGCTTTTTCAAGGAGCAACTGGACTTTCTTTGTTTTTTCTGGAAGATGTTTCGTTTCTCATCTAAGAAGCTTCTTCAGTTCTTCTGTTTCAAGGGATCATCAAGAATTGACCACAAAGATAAACTCATTGCTAGAGCTATGCACCCTTAACATCACAATGTCAATTGTCATCTTTATAGAGTTGGTAGAATGATAAGAGAATTGACCCAGTTTGCCATCATTGGTAGCGATGCATAATTAGCTAATTAGCCATAATTAGTTCTTGTGGTTGAAAAAAGAAAAAAAATGAAAATCCACATCTTCTATACTGAATCCTGTATATGGCTGATTGTCCATGTTCCCTATCAGTTGCTGCCATGTACAAAATTGATTCAAATCCAGTTGCTGGCTGTTAAAAGTTTGTTATTGCAAAACCCTGGAAAATTAAAATTCATTTCCCAGCCGAGCAATGGCCTTTGAAAATGTCACTCTGTCATCCGTCATAGCTGTGGCTGAAAAAACTGACATATAAATGAGCTTTGAAAAACTTTATAACAGAGGGCATTATCCTCCAATCTGGTCCCTATTAATTAGTTGCATTAAAAATATTTTCCTAATAGATTATCTGTGTCTAAACAAGTGTCATCCTGGGCAGAAATATTGAGTACAGATGTTTATTAGGTTTGTTCTTGCCTTGAATTAAAAGGAATTTTTATTCTTCCCTCTTTCCTTCAGTTGTTTCTGTTTTTGACATTGGCTCATTTATCCTGAGTGGAAAATATATGGGGAATGTTGGGATTTTGGAGTTCACTAAGCTTAGTCTTGCAAATATTTCATTATCAAAGTAGGTGGCTCATGGCAGTGGCTTTTTGTGTGGGATAGCTTGACCTACCAGTTTCTATAGTTATAGTGTGTATATGCCTGTTTCTGATCGGTCTACTGGCTTAGTTGGCTGCATTAGAACATAAGAACATAAGAAGAGCCATGCTGAATCAGGCCAAAGCCCATCGAGTCCAGCATTCTGTGTCACACAGTGGCCCACCAATTGTACATGGGGATCTTGAGCAGAAAGAGAAGGCAAAACCCTCCCTTTCCCTTGACCCCCAACAAATGGTACCCAAGGGAATCCTGCCTGCCTCAACCAACATAGAGGCGGCACATGGACATCCGTTTTAATAACCACCGATACACTTTGCATCCATGAATCTATCTAGCCCTGCCTTGAAGCTGCCAATGCTGACAGCTGTCACGACCCCTTCAGGAAGTGAATTCCATAAATCAACGACCCTCTGGGTGAAGAAATATTTCCCTTTATTTGTCCTCACTTTCTTGTTTCATCTTAGATTGTTGTGTTGGAATTGTGTTGGAGTTGAAGTCCACAAGCCTTAAAGTTGCCAAGTTTGAAGACCCCTGATCTAGCACCTTCTTTCTTTGGAAGATGAAGGAGAATATAACTGACTAGTTATTGCTGAAATCCGCAAATGAAAAAAAAAATGAAATATTTGCATCAAAATGCAACATGAGCGTTGGAGGTGTCCCCTTTGCTCTGGGAAAAACATGAAGAATGAAATATCTCCCTGACATTTAATTTAACAATTAACCAGTGGAACAACCTGCCTCCAGAAGCAGTGAATGCTCCAACACTGGAAGTTTTTAAGAAGAGACTGGACGGCCATTTGTCTGAAATGGTATAGGGTTTCCTGCCTGAGCAGGGGGGTTGGACTAGATGACCTCCAAGGTCCCTTCCAACTTTATTATTATTATTATTATTATTATTATTATTATTATTATTATTATTATTACATACATGTCGACTGATGGATGTGGGATAAGAGAGATGTGCCTCTATTTGCTTCCCTCTTCGGCCATTGTTTACTTAAAGTAATTTGTACACAGGGTTCATAGCAAAGGCAGTTTGCTAACCAAACATTTGCAAGGAGAAAACCAAGCTCAGGGAACACTAAGTTCCTAACCTTATTTAGCTTTTGAACTCTGCAATTCAAAAGATAAATAATCGATATATTACTTTCAAAATGGCCACCTTGGATTCTTGCACCATTCCTGGGAGTTCATTAGCGATGAGTTAAGTGTGGATATTTAGGAGCTTAATTTAGGCCACCTGGGGAATTCTTGAGCAAATTGTTCACAACTGTTTCAAATTACTTCCATCTACCATCTTTCAAACCATTTTTCTCTCTTTTGACGGTTGGTTTTTTATGGCTGCTGCTTAGAATATTTCTTTTTGTCTTTATTTCTAACTCTTCCAGACCACAACATCCCATAATATCCTGGCAGTTTGCAGTATGAAAAATAATAATAAAACACAGTAAGAATAAATAAAGAATTTGAAACAAGTTAAACATTAATCCCCATAGGTGTCCAGTCCCAATGGCTATCGATATATCTTTGCAAGGGTACCCATCTTAATAGCTAACTGGAATAGAAAGCCCACCTTTATCTTATTTTTATCCTATACTTTGGTTCAGTTCAAAAAACTAAAAAGTCTGTCTGAGAGGGTAGGCTGCCTGCAAAATGGACAGCATCTGGGCTGTCCCTTTAAAGCAGAGGTGGGCAACTATGGCCTTTTACGACCTCTAGATTTCAGTTCCCAGAATTCCCGAGCCAGCATGGCCTACAGATTGTAAAGGGACCATAGTTACCCACCCATCAAGACCTCTCCCTAGCCAGCACAGCAACTGGTAGCTACAAAAGCTGAACAGAGAGGCAAGTAGAAGCAGCAGGGTTGGTGTGGGAGTGAGAATGAGATGGAAGGTGGTTTGTGTTAATTTACTGAAATAAAGCCTAAAGCAGTGGTGGCGAACCTTTGGCACGGGTGCCAGAAGCGGCACTCAGAGCCCTCTCTGTGGGCACGCGTGCCGTCGCCCCAGTCCTAGGCCTTCAGCTGGGTTTTATAAAACCTTTTCGCTTTAGGCCTCCGACGCCGTGTGCAAAAAAAAAAAAAGGTTCAATCAATCAATCATTTCAACTTCTCGCGGGGAAAAAAAAAGATCTTGCAAAGTTGGAATTGATTGATTGAACTTTTTAGTCCCACCCAGTCTGCCCTTTACCACCGCAGCCATGCCCACCCAATTGGCCACACCCAGCCAATGGGCCACACCCACCCGGCACATGACGATGCATAAATGGATTTTGGGTTGCAGTTTGGCCACTCGATCTCTAAAAGGTTCGACATCCTAAAGCATCCCAAGGCTACTAGAAAGAGGCACTGTTCTCAAGCAGTAGAACTCATAAGGAGACGTAGTGGAGGAACAGGAGCTGTAGTAGAACAGGGGAAGAATGGAGCGGTCAGCAGTAGTAGTAGTACTAGTCTCTTTGAATGCTTGTGTGGATGTTGCCTAGAAACCTACGTGGTTGCATTGGCTCTCTTGGGTTTTGGAGCCCACTGATCTGGGTATATAGAAAAGGATCTGTGACAGGTTCAGGTGTAATTAGCATGGGAAGCAGAGGAAACCATGAGAAAAAGAGGGCTAGAAAGGTAAGATTAGCACTAGCCATTTTGGCTGTTTGGTGAACATCCAAAATGTGTTTTGGTTTTTTTTTTTCCCCATCAGGCCTTGGCATCCCTTGGCAGCAGAGAGCGTGTACGTTGGATGCACCATGTATAACATCTGAACCCTCTTGCAATCTTGTTTTTCCTTATTTTAATTATTTGTTTTTATGTTCAGTTTTATCACCGCAGATGGGGACTGCAGCCAAGAAATTAAAAGGCGCTTGCTCCTGGGGAGGAAAGCTATGGCAAATCTAGACAGCATTCTAAAAAGCCAACAAAAGTGTGTATAGTCAAGGCCATGGTTTTCCCAGTTGCAATGTATGGCTGTGAAAGCTGGACCATAAGAAAGGCTGAGTGCCAAAGAATGGAGGCCTTTGAACTCTGGTGCTGGAGAAGACTCCTGCGAGTCCCCTGGACTGCAGGGCGATCAAACCGATCAGTCCTAGAGGAGATCAACCCTGACTGCTCTTTAGAAGGTCAGATCCTGAAGTTGAAACTCAGGTACTTTGGCCACCTAATGAGAAGGAAGGACTCACTGGAGAAGAGCCTAATGCTGGGAAAGATGGAGGGCAATAGAAGAAGGGAACGAAAGAGAATGAGGTGGCTGGATGGAGTCCCTGAAGCAGTAGGCGTGAGCTTAAATGGACTCCAGAAGATGGAAGATGACAGGAAGGCCTGGAGGAACGTTGTCCATGGGGTCGCAATGGGTCGGACACCACTTCGCAACTAAAAACAACAACAATGTTCAGTTTTAATAGTTGGCTTTATTGTACATCAACAAGAGCCACCTTGTATGATGAGGTGGGTGGCCATTTAGATTAGATGGATTAGATTTGATTAGACGAGAGGAGATTAGATTAGATTAGATAGATAAAAATCCATCTGAAAAGAAGATACACACAAATTACTCTTCTACTACCATTGCTCAGAAGTATGGATGAAGCCACCAGGAGTCAAGCTTGACTTTACCATAGTTTTTCAAAGTTAACATGGGCCACGGGATGGGGCTTACAAAGAATAATAACCTTGTTCCCAGAACAAGGGGAATGAGGGTGCAAATGTTCAAGATTTCAGATTCCACATTTTCTCTTTTCTATTCTATGTCCTCCTACTCATCAGTCAACGCTCTGGAGCTACTGAGTATCTTTAATATTCATCTTAAATATTTAGACCTTCCCACTCCAGAAGATCCTCACCCCAAAACATAATTGGAAACTCTCTGATTCCCCAAGCCTTAAGGTAACTGACTGGTCTTACAAGTGTAAGGAGAAGAGCAGGCAGAGCCTTGGGTGGGGGGAGGCGGAGTTAAGCAAGTCATAAGCCTAGAGTCATTACATTCCCACAATTGGACTAAGTCCAAACTTTCTTGAATTTTGTTGTCTCTTATCTACACAATTTAGTACTGACCATTAATTGGCTAGATTTCTATGTATAGGCATGAGCAATAAATCAGTTTAACTGGCAGTTCTGATGCTTTGTGCCTGACAACAAGTCTGGCTAAATCAGCAGACAGCTTCAAGGAGCACAATCAGTAGGATGTCATCACGTGAAGCTTGTTTATATCTTTTGATAAAGACTGTATAGCTCCGTATCATCTCCCACAAATGGTAAGGAGAACAAACCTGAACACTTGATTATTTAGATTATTATTTAGATTATTTAGAAGTGGTTTATTCTAACACCCAACTGGTGAGGGTTTAGTAACGTATTTTCCTTTTTTTTTTCTTTTAACCAGATGTCCACAAATGGAATTTTGAAACTGACTGTAAACATGTGGCATACAAATAAGATAAACACAGAACATGTGTTGAAACCCCAGCTTTATAAACAAAACAAAACAAAACAAAACAAAAACAACGGACTTAAATTTTTTCAAATACTGATTTCAAGACTCTACAGCCTTTTCTGGTTAACAGATTTTCTTAAGATGGCATAAGCTTTCATAAGCTGCAGCAAACTATCAGGTGCATGGAGTTGCTGGACCGATTTTGGATTTAAATTGGACTGAGGATGGGGGGGAAGGATGGAGAAAACCGGGTTGGTTGTGCAGATGCAGGTTATACATGAGACAAATTATGGGTATCATATCAACTGTAATTATGTTAAAAACCTATTGTGTTTGTTGAGGCATCTGGAAAGTCTGAAGCTTTTCAGCAGTCCCTCACTCAACTGTGCTGTTCAGGTTAAAATCATAGGGCTGGAAGGGGCTTTGATGGTCTTCTAGTCCAACTTTCTCAAGGCGGGAGTTTTACACCATCCCAGTCAAATGGTTGTCCAGTCTGTTTTTGAAAGCCTCCACAACCCCAGGAGGCAAGCTATTCCACTGATTAATTGTCCTCACTGGCAGAAAATTTCTCATTACTTGTAGGACAAGCTTCCACCCATTATTTCTCTGGTACTTTGGACAATAAGCCAATCCCCTCTTCTTTGTGACAGCCCCTCAAGTACTGGAAGATAGGTTATCATGTCCTCCCGTCCTTCTCTTCGATTGGCTAGACCAGGGGTAGGCAACCTTGGCTCTTTTATGACTCGTGGACCTCAACTTCCAGAATTCCTGAGCCAGCATGGCTCAGCATGGAAACCTCTCCCTTTCCCCTCAGCATGGCTGGCTCAGGAATTCTGGGAGTTGAAGTCCACGAGTCATAAAAGAGCCAAGGTTGCCTACCCCTGGGCTAGGCCTAGGCCGCTTTATTACTCGTGGACTTCAACTCCCAGAATTCCTGAGCCAGCCATGGCTCAGCATGGAAACCTCTCCCTTTCCCCTCAGCATGGCTGGCTCAGGAATTCTGGGAGTTGAAGTCCACGAGTCATAAAAGAGCCAAGGTTGCCTACCCCTGGGCTAGACATATCTAGCTCCCTCAAGTGTTCGTCATACGATTTAGCCTCCAGACCAGTGGTGGGATTTAGCCAGTTTGCACCACTTCAGCAGAACCGGTAGCTAATTTTTGGTTGCCCAGGCCCAGAATGGACTTCCGGAAGTGGCATCCACACAGAGAACCGGTTGTTCACCTATTTGAATCCCACCACTGCTCCAGACCCTTGTATCATCTTGGTTGCTCTTCTCTGCCCACTTTCCAGGAATAACGGTTCCCCTTCCTCCAAAATGGATAACTTTTGAGATCTGTAATGGACTGTTCTGGCAGGTTGTAATGCTGTGATATTACTTTGTTCTTGTTTCGACTCTTGAAGTCAACCTTGCAAACCAGACTCTTTTTCATTTCTGGCTACCAAGGATGAAAAGAGTTCTCCTACGATGCCTACAGCTCCTTCTAAGCATCTCAGGTACATGAGTAAGGTCCTATTACACTCAACAGTGAATGAGATACCTCCACAGGCAGCAAAGGATGTAAAATCACCGTCTCTGGAGCAAACGTCCTGCAGTGCGGGCCCACCTGGATCTGGTCCTTGGCACAAGGTGTCTCATCTTCATTCTGCACAATGTCACTGCTGTCGCTGTTATTTGTCTCATAGTCAGAGGTGGCCTGTGCAGGATCATCTGAAATGAAAGCCCAGCTGCCTGTTACTGCTGTTAGGACCCAACTGAGGACAAAAACTCTTTTCTTGACCTAGCCAAAGCAGATTCCCTCAGCAATTCTATTAACAAAAAACAAAGCCCACCCTGTCCCAAGCTCGATCTTCAGGTACAGTAGATGCCTATTTACCTGTCCTGTTCAAGGTGTGTGCTGCACCGTCATTCCTATCCAGCATTCCTTCTCTGGTGTCTGTTTGGCTGTATGGTCTGCCACAGCTGGAGAACAGATGGTAAGACAAAAATTGGGTCAAAGAGTGGAGAAGCAACACATAGATAGAAGGTGATCTATTAGGAGCAGTAATTGATGTAACAGGCACACTCCTTTTCCTGGTTCCTACATGCAAACAGATTAAGAAGAGCCATGCTGAATCAGGCCAAAGCCCATCGAGTCCAGCATTCTGTGTCACACAGTGGCCCACCAATTGTACATGGGGATCTTGAGCAGAAAGAGAAGGCAAAACCCTCCCTTTCCCTTGACCCCCAACAAATGGTACCCAAGGGAATCCTGCCTGCCTCAACCAACATAGACATCTGTTTTAATAACCACCAATACACTTTGCATCCATGAATCTATCTAGCCCTGCCTTGAAGCTGTCAAGGCTGACAGCTGTCACGACCCCTTCAGGAAGTGAATTCCATAAATCAACGACCCTCTGGGTGAAGAAATATTTCCCTTTATTTGTCCTCACTTTCTTAGCTATAAGCTTTAGGGAGTGCCCCCTTGTCCTGGTATTGTGTGATAGAGAAAATAATTTTTCTCTATCCACATTTTCTATCCCATGCATGATTTTATACACTTCGATCAAGTCACCCCTTAAACGCCGTCTTTCAAGGCTGAAGAGACCAAGGCGTTGCAATCTGGTTTCATAAGGGAGGCGCTCCATTTCCTTGATCATTCTTGTTGCCCTTTTTTGCACCTTTTCCAGTTCCATTATATCCTTCTTGAGGTGCGGTGACCAGAACTGTACACAGTACTCCAAGTGTGGTCTCACCATCGATCTGTACAGAGGCAATACAACACTTGCTGACTTATTTTCGATTCCCTTCCTAATCATGCAAGCATGGAATTTGCTTTTTTTACTGCTGCTGCGCATTGGGTTGACAGTTTCATCGAGCTGTCCACCAAAACCCCAAGATCCCTTTCTTGGGTTGTCTCAGAAAGTTTGGTCCCCATCAGTTGGTAAGTATAATTGGGGTTCTTTGCCCCGATGTGCATAAGATTGCTTGATTAATGCTCACTCAATGAGCAGCGTTGGGTCCATGCATATATTTCTTTCCTCAACTGGGGACAGGCTGGTCATTCTGCACACCCATAAATCTGTTTTCATGTCCTCATTAGCCCACATTGTTTTTCCAAAAGAAATATGTAGAAAACCACATCGGGGTTTTTTTCACACACATAATTTCCCTAACATCTGGATTTTGTACCCATTTATGGTATCTCTGTTTGGCAAACAGCACTGTCTAACATACACACTAGTGTGAGACTGTTCCCAATGTACGCATTTTTGAATGCTACTTTTAGACTAACGGTATTGCAAAATTGAGAATCTGCATAAACCAAAGGATAATTGTTCCAATCTGCCTCTTTAGAGTGAATTAAATCAGATTACTTCAAAACTGTGGAGCAAATGGAAATTTTTTTTTCTAATCCTGGTATGCGACGCACAATTGATATATAGCAGAGGTGGAAAACATTTTTACAGTTAGGGGCCACGCTTAAAAAAAAAAATCACTTGGCTTCCAGGGATTGTAGAGGATGTGGTGGTAATAAAAAAGCAGTTTCTATACACACTCACACCCACACACAAATACATGGAGCTGTTGATGGAGAGGCAAGGCTAAAAGGAAGAAGGAGTGAAAAGCAAAGATGAGAGACAAAATTGTGTTATGTGTGTGTACCCTTTTGAATCACAAAGAATACTTTCATTATGAAACCCACCATCAGGAAAATGGTCAACACCATTTCTTGTGGACTGAACATGGGATGAGACGCATTTGATTATACTAGTAGACATATTAACTAGCTACAGGTAGTCCTCGATTTACGACGGTTGAGCCCAAAACTTCTGTTGCTTACATGAGACAGCTGTCAAATCAGCTTTGCTCCTTTTACGACCTTCCCTGCCACAGTCACTAACTGAATCACTGCAGTTGTAACACGGTTGCTAAACTAATCTGGCTTCCCCATTGATTTTTGCTTGTCAGAAAATCACAGCAGGTGATCACAAGACCCCGCCCCCCGGACGTCATAAATATGAGCAACTGGCCAAGCATCCAAATTTTGATCCCGTCACTCATGGGGCTGCTGCAACGGTCATGTGATAAATGGCCATAAGTCATTTTTTTTTCAGTGCTGTTGTGACTCTGAACTCTGTGTGCCTGTAATCCACATGTATGCGAAATGATATATTAAAAAAATCATTCAGGTGCTATTAGACTTGTTCTGTTTTGTTCTTTAAGCCTAAGTTTAACAATTCGTATTTTCTTTATGCCTTGCGTCCGCCATAGTATCCATAGTGGGGGATGGGGGTAGGTCTGACTTTGCAAAAAAAAAAAAAGGATTAAAGGCCCTAGGCGTCCTATTATTTACATCGGTCACTCTGATAAATTCATCAAATCCATACATTCAGTGGCCAAAGGAAACCTTCAGGTTTTGCAGGAATATAAACAGTGCCCAAGGTTTATCTTAGCCAGAATCACTAGAAATTGAGCAGTAATTCAAAGTGTTGGTTATGACCTATAAAGCCCTACATGGCATCGGACCAGGTTACTTACGGGACCGTCTGCTGCCCCATGAATCCCAGCGGCCGGTTAGGGCCCACAGAGTCGGCCTTCTCCAGGTCCCGTCAGCCAGACAGTGTCGCCTGGCGGGGCCTAGGGGAAGAGCCTTCTCTGTTGCGGCCCCGGTCCTCTGGAACCAACTCCCCCCGGAGATCCATATCGCCCCCACCCTCTCCGCCTTTCGTAAACTGCTTAAAACATACCTCTGCCGGCAGGCCTGGGGCAGTTAACATCTTGCCCCTAGCCAGTGTATGTTTGCGTGTATGTTTGTTGAATGATTGGTTTTCTTTTAACTTAGGGGTTTTTATATATGTATTTTAACTGGTGATTTCTATTTATGTTGTGAGCCGCCCTGAGTTCTCCGGAATAAGGCGGCATAGAAGTCAAATCAAATAAATAAATAAATGTCTTCAGCTGTTTTCACAGCACTATCAGGCAGATTAGAGTGGGAAAGTATAATAATCTGGCCTCAAGGAGTTGCTATTTTCTTACAAAAGGCATCCTCTGATGATCGGCAGGCATAGCCACACTCCTCTGTGCATTAATGATTCACCTGTGAAGATGGTTACCAGCATCAAATTCCTGGGTGTGCAGTTAACAAGTAGGCTGGCTTGGTCGCTCAACAGCGAGACACTGGGGAAGCGGGCACAGCAGCGCCTGCATTTTCTGCATCGCATGAGAAAAGCACATGCTTCTTCCCCCTGTCCTGACCACTTTCTACCGGGGGACTATTGAGAGCATCCTCTCATATGGCATCACAGTCTGGTTTGGAAGCATCCCTGCTTCAGACAGGAAAACGAAGCAGAGTGGTGAGGATGGCAGAAAAGATCATTGGCCGTTCCCTCTCTTCCATTCAGGACATGGTATATCAGCGCTGCTTGAGCAGGGTCCGTAGGATTGTCTGGGACACTACACATCCTCTCCATGACCTGTTTTCCCTGTTACCTTCTGGAGCAGCGGTTCTCAACCTGTGGGCCGCGACCCCATTTGGGGTCAAACGACCATTTCACGGGGGTCGCCAAACACCGCAGTCCGCCATTTATTTTTTTTGGTCGGCCATTTTTTTTGGGTCGGCCATTTTTTTCCCCTTTGCGATGCGGGCCGTCGTGCCGCGCACGTGCACCCGCCATTTTTTTTTATTTTGGTCGGCCATTTTTTTGGGGTGTCGGCCATTTTTTTCCCCTTTTGCGATGCAGGCCGTCGCGCCGCACATGCGCGATGCGCCCTGTCGCGCCGCGCATGCACGATGCGGGCCGGGGTCGAGCCCCGGAAAAGGTTGAGAACCGCTGTTCTGGAGGAAGAGGGCTCCATGGAACCCGAAGCAGAACATCCAGATTCAGTCACAGTTTTGTTCCATACAGCATTAACCTGGTGAACTCTCAAGCTTCCTCCTTCCGTTATGTATTCAAGATGAACAGTGATTAATATTTATATGTTACTTATATGTAAGGGTGTAGGTCTATACATATGTTGTATATAGCATGTTTTAAATGTGTGCTATGTATGTGTACATTTTGAGAGGAAGCGACTAAATTTTATTTTTAATGTGTGCCAGTGTGCCCGCAGTAAAAAAAATTATAATAAAGGTTGTCTATCACCAAATGCTCTTTGAATGGCGAAAGCAGAGTAAAACTAGCTAAGGGGGGAAGCAACATAAAAGGGAAGAAACAGGGACTTTAACAAGGGATGGCAAACTTTTTTGGGGGGGCAAGAAGTCACAGGGTTGTTGTTTTTTTTGCTCGTTATAAATTGGCTTCTTAGAAACCTCAGGAGGTCACGGCAATATCACTGGAGTAGGATTTCAGATTTTTGGGGGTTGGCCGGGGTTCAGCGGAGGCCGGAGAGCGTTAAGTTCTTAGTTTGCCAAGTGCGTTTTCAAAAATGAAAATATGGGCTGCCAAATGTGTGATCTGAGCCCACATGACAGCAACCTGATCTTAGAAGGCTCTGAAGTAATGGGAAGGAGCAGGCCAGATCAGCTCTGCTTTTAGAAAACTTTTAAAAATTGCAAAGTGCGGTGCAAAAGAGAGAGACGCTCCGTGATTTCAATTCTCCGATTAATAAAGCGGTCTGTAAAATCAATTCCAAGTGTCAGTGTTTGTTGGCCCGCTCATGTCTGAATGGTCCCCTGGAAACCATCTTCTGTGAGTTCATAATTTAAACTCATTGTACCTTAAGAGCTCAGCATATTATAAAATGTCACGGCCCTAACCTATTTTCCCATCAAGAGTTATACAAGGGGAAAAAAATGGAGCTGGGTGAATTTTGCCCTTGTGCAACTTGCTGGGGAAAGACATAGAAATAGTCCTCAATTTATGACTGCTTAATGACAGTTTGAAGTTAAGGCAGCCTCAGAAAAAGTGGCTTGTAAGTGATTAGCTTTGCACCACCCCTACAGACACACAAGCGCAGTTCAGGTGCTTGGCAACCAGCTTGCATTTATGATTTTTAAAAAATGATTATTTAGCATCTTGTGGCCATGGGATCACAGTTCGCGATCTTCCTTGATGGCTTCCAAAAAGCCAACTGGGGAAGCCAGATTCGCTTCATGACTGTGTGATCTGCTGAAATTGAAATACCATAGTGATTCAGTTCATGACTGCAGTAAAAACGGTCATAAAATTGAGTCCAGTCATGTGATGACTCGCTTTATGACTTCATGGGCTTTCCCGCTAGCAGAAATTCTGGTCCCAATTGCAGTCGTAAGTCAGGGACTACTGGTGCCCCTTTGACGCTCCCTTAGAAACTGAGAAGGTGGTATGTTATGTTCTACGATGATCGCTTCTTAATATGATCTTATGCTTAGTGTTGATTGCTTTAATAATGAAGAGGCAGACTGAATTTTTACCCCAGGTTAATGAATCTCTACCTCAGGATCTTTTGCTAGGGATCATAAAAGATAAAATACAACAGACATATAGTTGAGGCTGGAAGTGAGGAGTAAAGAATATTTACCAAACCAGACGTTTACAAAGATTAATACCTAGTGTTATATGCTGTGTTCTATGATGGTTGATTATTAATATGATCTTATATTTAATGTTTAACTACTACCTCAGGATCTATTGTTAGGGATCATAGAGAATAAAAAATGTAACAGGTGTATAATAGAGGAGTGAAGTGAGGAGCGAAAAATGTTTACCAAACCAGACGTTTACAAAGAATAATACGTAGTGTTGTATACCAGAGGCTATGATGTTTGATGCATACAAAGATTTATGTACAATGCTGAATGTTTTAATAAAGGAATTTTTATATTTAAAAAAAAAAAGAAACTGAGAAGGTGGCGTTCAAATCTGGATGTACTTAAACGAGAGCAAATAATTTGCTGCTTGGACTGGGTGTAACTTAGTTCCAAGAAATCAAAATGCAGAGTACAATTTGTTACAAAAGGCCAAGAATTTGATCCAGGAGGACAGCCCAAATGACTTACAGTCATACTGCAGTTTTCCAAATAATGGCACAGAACACAATCCAAAATTTGGGTGGAAATTGCTTATGACGACAGGAAACATGCTGGGTAACGTGGTTAGACCGTGCAGAGATTCTGAGCCTTAGGTGGGACATCCAGCTGGGTGACTTTGGGCCAATAACCAGGAGATGGTGAGTTCTAGTCCTGCCTTAGGCATGAAAGCTAGCTAGGTGCCCAAAAAAGCCAACACAGTGCTAGGCTGCATTAACAGAGGGATAGAATCAAGATCACACAAAGTGTTAATACCACTTTGCAATGCCTTGGTAAGGCCACACTTGGAATACTGCATCCAGTTTTGGTCACCACGATGTAAAAAAGATGTTGAGACTCTAGAAATAGTACAGAGAAGAGCAACAAAGATGATTAGGGGACTGGAGGCTAAACCATATAAAGAACGGTTGCTGGAATTGGGTATGTCTAGTTTAACAAAGAGAAGGACGAGGGGGGACATGATAGCAGTGTTCCAATATCTCAGGGGTGCCACAAAGAAGAGGGAGTCAAGCTATTCTCCAAGGCGCCTGAAGGCAGGACAAGAAGCAACGGGTGGAAACTGATCAAGGAGAGAAGCAACCTAGAACTAAGGAGAAACTTCCTGACAGTTACGATTAACCAATGGAACAACCTGCCTCCAGAAGCAGTGAATGCTCCAACACTGGAAGATTTAAGAAGAGACTGGACAGCCATTTGTCTGAAATAGTGTAGGGCAGGGGTAGGCAACCTCGGCTCTTTTATGACTCATGGACTTCATGAGTCAGCATAGCTGACTCAGGAATTCTGGGAGTTGAAGTCCATGAGTCATAAAAGAGCCGAGGTTGCCTACCCCTGGTGTAGGATTTCCTGCCTGAGCAGGGGGTTGGACTTGATGACCTCCAAGGTCCCTTCCAACTTCATCATCATTATTATTATGATTATGATTATAATCATCATCATCATCATCCCAGGTCCTTGGTAAGGACTCGATAGGTAGACAAAATGCCAAATCCAGTCTGAACATCTGGCAGACTGTGCAATGATCCATAATAAGAATAAGAAGAGGAAGAGGAAGAAGAGGAAGAGGAAGAGGAAGAAGAGGAAGAAGAAGAAGAAGAAGAAGAGAAGAGGAAGAGGAAGAAGAAGAAGAAGAGGAAGAAGAAGAAGAAGAAGAAGAAGAAGAAGAAGAAGAAGAAGAAGAAGAAGAAGAAGAAGAAGAAGAAGAAGAAGAGGAGGAGGAGGAGGAGGAGGAGGAAGGCATGTTTGATATATATGTTGGATATGTTTGCCACCTTGAGTTATTTGTAAACATAATAAAGACAGGATATAAACAAATGAATAAAAACTCCTTTTATCGTATCAGATCAACTTATTCTTCCTCTAATCCAAGGACCACATGCTTCAGAAAGGAAATAGTTCAAGTAAGTGATGACAGAATGACATTATTAAAACGCAAAAGCAATGTGGGGTTCATTTGTCCCCAGAGAGGGCAGGAGAATAGGATATTAGGCGTGCTAACGGTGCTCGTGGTTTAAAGCATTCAGTTCTTTTTCGCCAGACAAAAGGATTAGGGGAAAATTATATTGCTGCCCCACTTGGTTTATTAATCAGGCGGATGTCCTTCCTTTTTCATTTCCTCCTCTCTGAATTTGAGAAGCAAGCTAGGATTCCTCGGCATGACAATTAACTAGGATTCTTTTGGCGTGAAAAATCATACTGTAAATCCTTCCTTCACTCCCAAACTTAATTTTCACGGGAAGCCAATGCAGCTTGGTTTGGAAGACCTCGCACCGGAGTCCTTACAGGGACTTCCAACCTGGGTCTATTGAAACTGACAGCACTCCACAACGGATCAAGGTTTTTACAAATGCTTTCGTTTTATTGGGTTTGTCCGTTGACCTTATTTTCCCTGGATCTCAGCCTTCCACATACCGGAATAAAGGACACGACCTAAATCAATTTCATTGGGAAAGGAGATGGCTATCTGGAAGGATCACCTGACTGAATCCATTCCACATATTTCATTTCCACAAAGTCGTCTGTGGGAAATGAAGTCAAGATGTGAGCTATCTCGAAGTACCGTGCCTCTGCCAAGAACAATTCCAAGTGTCTGAACTCAACTATCACTTGGATTTTCTACAGCAAGCATCCTGCAGTGATTTACATGCCACACCCTTATTTTCCCATTTCTGAGAAATAAGAAGAATTTAGAAATCATCTGGGGAGGGGGGGGTACCAAAATGCCACCTGCTAAAAGAGCTCAGTTTACACTTTCTTCCTGCAGCCTCTAAAACTTGAAATAGATGCTCAGGACCCTTCGGAAGTGGTAAAAGAAGTAGTATTTTTAGAACCCCGATGGGCAATTAACAACTTTCCCAAGGAGCACAGGAAAAACTGATCCGGTGGTTGTGGAGAGCCAATTAATAGGGCTGTGAAGCTGCATAGACATCTATGCATAAACACACGTAAATTGGGGTGTGTGTGTGTGTGTGGGGGGGAGAAGTAGTTACTTCAAAATAAAAGCAATCCACATGAGCTGGACAGGGACAGCCAAAGAGCCGGAAATAAAATGCCCAAGTCTGTTTCAGAGTGACAAAAGGGAGACTTTGTGACTGGACAGCAGTTAACTTGTATTTACAAAATAAAATAAATGAAATAAAATAGTAAAATAAAATGGAAAATACTGGTCTCTCAGGAGAGAAAAGTGACACGCGGTTGCTGTAAATATAGCACTTTGGGGTAGATCAGGGGTCTTCAAACCTGGCCCTTTTATGACTTATGGACAATTCCACTGGTTGATTGTCCTCACTGTCAGGAAGTTTCTCCTTAATTCCAGGTTGCTTCTCTCTTTGATCAGCTTCCAACCATTGTTTCTTCTCCTTCCCTTTGGTGCTCTGGTGAACAACCTGACCCCCTCTTCTTTGTGGCAGCTCCTCAGATACTGAAACACTGCTATCTTGTCTCCCCTATTTCTTCTTTTTTTTAGACTGGCCAAACCCAAGTCCTGCAGCCGTTCTTCGTATGTTTTGGTCTCCAGGCCTTGGATCTTCTTAGTTGCTCTTCTCTGACTTTTTTCCAGACTTTCAACATCTTTTTCGTGATATGGGGACCAAAACTGGCTGCAGTATTCCAGGTGTGGCCTTACTAGGGTTTTATAAAGCGGTACTAATACTTCGCAGGATCTTGAGTCTGTGACTCTGTTTATACAACCCAGGATTGTATTAGCTTTTTTGGTTGTTGCTGCAACCAAAATATAGGATGCTGATGGGTGATGATGATGATGACAACGATGTTCTTCCCTGCTGGCCTCCCCCAATTTTGCACTGTAGAAGACACCGGATTTTAAATCCTGGAATTCCCCAGCTATTGGACATCTACTTAGCTGAGAGACAATTTGGACTAGTGATTAAGGCACCAGGCTAGAAAGCGGGAGAAGGTGAGTTCTAGTCCTGCCTTAGGTATGAAACCCGACTGGGTGGCTTTGGGCCAGTCCACCAGGAGACTGTGAGTTCTAGTCCTGCCTTAGGTATGAAACCCGACTGGGTGGCTTTGGGCCAGTCCACCAGGAGACTGTGAGTTCTAGTCCTGCCTTAGGTATGAAACCCGACTGGGTGGCTTTGGGCCAGTCCACCAGGAGACTGTGAGTTCGAGTCCTGCCTTAGGTATGAAACCCGACTGGGTGGCTTTGGGCCAGTCCACCAGGAGACTGTGAGTTCTAGTCCTGCCTTAGGTATGAAACCCGACTGGGTGGCTTTGGGCCAGTCCACCAGGAGACTGTGAGTTCTAGTCCTGCCTTACGTATGAAACCCGACTGGGTGGCTTTGGGCCAGTCCACCAGGAGACTGTGAGTTCTAGTCCTGCCTTAGGTATGAAACCCGACTGGGTGGCTTTGGGCCAGTCCACCAGGAGACTATGAGTTCTAGTCCTGCCTTACGTATGAAACCCGACTGGGTGGCTTTGGGCCAGTCCACCAGGAGACCGTGAGTTCTAGTCCTGCCTTAGGTATGAAACCCGACTGGGTGGCTTTGGGCCAGTCCACCAGGAGACTGTGAGTTCTAGTCCTGCCTTACGTATGAAACCCGACTGGGTGGCTTTGGGCCAGTCCACCAGGAGACCGTGAGTTCTAGTCCTGCCTTAGGTATGAAACCCGACTGGGTGGCTTTGGGCCAGTCCACCAGGAGACCGTGAGTTCTAGTCCTGCCTTAGGTATGAACCCCGACTGGGTGGCTTTGGGCCAGTCCACCAGGAGACTGTGAGTTCTAGTCCTGCCTTAGGTATGAAACCCGACTGGGTGGCTTTGGGCCAGTCCACCAGGAGACTGTGAGTTCTAGTCCTGCCTTACGTATGAAACCCGACTGGGTGGCTTTGGGCCAGTCCACCAGGAGACCGTGAGTTCTAGTCCTGCCTTAGGTATGAAACCCGACTGGGTGGCTTTGGGCCAGTCCACCAGGAGACCGTGAGTTCTAGTCCTGCCTTAGGTATGAAACCCGACTGGGTGGCTTTGGGCCAGTCCACCAGGAGACCGTGAGTTCTAGTCCTGCCTTAGGTATGAAACCCGACTGGGTGGCTTTGGGCCAGTCCACCAGGAGACCGTGAGTTCTAGTCCTGCCTTAGGTATGAAACCCGACTGGGTGGCTTTGGGCCAGTCCACCAGGAGACTGTGAGTTCTAGTCCTGCCTTAGGTATGAAACCCGACTGGGTGGCTTTGGGCCAGTCCACCAGGAGACTGTGAGTTCTAGTCCTGCCTTAGGTATGAAACCCGACTGGGTGGCTTTGGGCCAGTCCACCAGGAGACTGTGAGTTCTAGTCCTGCCTTAGGTATGAAACCCGACTGGGTGGCTTTGGGCCAATCATCAGAATACTGTGAGTTCTAATCCACCCTTAGGCACGAAATCCAGCTGGGCCAGTCCCACTCTCTCAGCCCAATCCACCTCACGGGGTTCCTGTTGTGCGGAAAATAGGAGGAGGAAGCTGTGTTGGATGCGTTCACCCCACTGAATTATTTGTAAAAACAATAAATAAAATAAACTCCAATATTTATGGAGAGGGGCCCAGCTTGGGGAAGACTTGACCAAGGCACCGATATCAATGTACTCTACTGAAGAAAGCTCAGAGGTCAGGAAAGAAAGAGCAAAATTTAAGCATCCAGGAAAATATAAGAAGTTCCCACAAATAGCAAAGTATGATCTTACCTACTGCAAATGACAGAGGTGCCTTCCACCGGCTCTGATAGGTTAGGGGCACTCTGAGTGCAACCTAAGAGTCTGTGAGGCTTGATGGCTTGGATAGTGGCCGTGACTGTCGACTCTGGAAATTGTTCTCCTGAGGTTCTGCGGATGGGACTGTTGGCTGGAGTACCCTGGACGGGTGAATGGCTTGGAGAGACAAGAGGTGAAATATTTGGGGAGATACCTGAGGAATGGGAAAACATTGTTACTTTTCAAATAGTCACCGTGTCAAGGTTCCGACTGACAGGCCCACCTGAGCAAGCACGATCCAATCTCCTAATGCAAAACTTATTGAGTACACCATTTCGGTGCAGATGAAAGCAAAACCAGCTCTGGTTATTTGCCCCGCAAACCGTTATAATTAAAGTGCAGAATTCTCCTCCTCCTATTAGTGCAGGTCACATGGTCCAAACGAGTGTCAACATACTATTATGAGAAAGTATCTCTGTGGGCTTGCCAACACCTGCTGAAACGTCCTTGGTTCACATGGCCTGTCTTGTTGTCTGGAGCCTGCATTCCATTTCCCCCTCTCCCCCCCCCCACCCAGTGCGCTGGCAAGCTGAAAAGAAATAATGGTGGCAACAGCATATGCGCACTTCGAGGTTGACACAGTGTATATATTGCTTCGTGAAGCCAACCCTCTACAAATAGTCCTCAACATATGACAACTGGAACCAGAATTTTAGTGGTTGTTAAATGAATCCCATACAATTTTACAACGTTTTTTGCAATGTTAGTTAAGTGAACCCCCCACCCCCACCGCCCGGTTGACTCTGCTTGTAAGAAGCCGGCTGGGAAGGTCACAAATGATGATCACAGGACCCCAGGATGCTGCAACCATCTTTAAATCTATGCAGGTTGCCAAGCACCTGAATTCTGGACAGGTCACCATGGGGACGCTGCAATGGTTGTTAAGTGGGAGGACTAGTTGTTTTTTCAATGCCATTGTAACTTCAGTGGCTGGTTCTCATACTTATGACCACTGCGGCATCCCCACAGCCACATGATCCAAATCTGAGCGCTTGACAACTGCAATGTATTTGAGAGGGTTGCAATCTCCCGGGCTCATGTGATCACCATTTGTGACCTTCCCAGTTGGCTTCCAATAAGCAAAGTCAACGGGGGAAGCCAGATTTCCAGAATGACTGCTTGAGTCATTTGATAACTGCAGTGATCCACTTAACAGCCGTGGCAAAAAAAAGGCCATAAAATCAAGTGTGAATCATTAGCAACCACCCTTGCTTAGCAACAGAAATTCTGGTCCCGATTGTGGTCATTAAGTCGAGGACTAGCTGTACAGGGTGATTTGAATTGGTCACTCTGTTGGCCCTGAACTGGGAAGCTAATAAAAAGTAGTGCAGTAGGTTAAGGTACTTAAATGAAGCTCAGTACAATGGGTTGATTTGGGCCAATAACAAAAACAATGTATGGTGTCTACTGCCTTAAAGTAGCCCTTCTAGGTTAGAACTTTCCTTCCACAAGATCCTTCAGCTGTGCTAAAGGATCCCGTGTTAATAACAAAAATAGCAGTCCTGTTACAGGGGTCCCCCAACCCCCGGTCCGTGGAGCGGTACCGGGATGCGGCATGCCAGCAACTGGTCCGTACAAACAAGCAAAGCCCCATCCGTGAGATGCAAGTAGCACACAAAACCATGTATCCCACGGTCCGTGGAAAAACCTTTCTCCACGGAATCGGTCCCTGGTGCCCAAAAGGTTCGGGAACTCTGTCCTACTGCATATCACCACTGGTTAAAAAAATGCTGGACATTTACAGCAGCGGTTCTCAACCTTTTCCGGGACTCGACCCTGGCCCACATCGTGCATGCGCGGCGCGACGGCCCGCATTGCAAAGGGGAAAAAAATGGCGGGACCCCCCCCAAAAATGGCCGACCAAAACAAAAAAAAATGGTCGACCCAAAAAAAAAATGGTGGGACCGCACTGCGCATGCGCGGCGGCCCACATCGCAAAGAGGGAAAAAATGGCGGACCCCCCCAAAAAATGGCCAACCAAAAAAAAAATGGCGGGCCCGCATCGCGCATGCACGGCCCGCATCGCTAAGGGAAAAAAAATGGCCGACCAAAAAAAAATGGCCGACCAAAAAAAAATGGCGGACTACGGTGTTTGGCAACCCCCGTGAAATGGGGTCGCGACCCACAGGTTGAGAACCGCTGATTTGTAGGCTGCAAATATTTCATCTGAGAACCTCTTGGGCTTCAACTTGAAATCCATAAGAGCTGGGCTGTCTCTTTACTAGATCAATAGCCTTGAATTCATAAAATCAGCATGCTCAGTAGATAACTAGAGAACTTTGACTAGAGTTTGGGTTACTGCTTAAGGCACTGGGCTAGAAAGCGAGAGACCACGAGTTCTAGTCCCGCCTTAGGCACAAAAGCCAGCTGGGTGACTTTGAACCAGTCGCGCTCTCTCAGCCCAACTCACCTCACAGGGCTGTTGTTTTTTTGTTGGGGGGAAAATAGGAGGAGGAAAGTGTGTTGGAAATGTTCGCCGCCTGGAAGGCGGGTCTATAAAATAAAATAAATAACCACCTTGTCGGCTCATCCGCTTTGAATTCAGATGACTGGCAGCAGTCATCGCGTAGGAGGTTGAGAAGGATCGACTTTTGGTGAGAGTCATCAGGAGAGAATTGTTCCATGAATCAGAGCTGTGGAAATAAAAGAGAAAGGCAGCACAATTCTCATTTGTAGGCTTCCTTACAAAGAACAGAGGTCAGACTGATAATCACAATGCCTACGGACTTGTAACTTCATGTTTCTTGCAACAGCCAATGTGATGTTTACAGGCAGCTTACAAACTGCCATTATTTGAATGTAAGATAGGCAACGGTGAACGAGAGAGAGAGAAAGAGAGAGAGAGAGAGAGAGAGAGAGAGAGAGAGAGAGAGAGAGAGAGAGAGAGAGAGAGAGAGAGAGAGAGAGAGATTGAGAGAGAGAGAATGAGAGAGAGATTGAGAGAGAGAGATTGAGAGATTGAGAGATAGAGAGAGAGAGAGATTGAGAGAGATTGAGAGAGAGAGAGAGAGAGAGATTGAGAGAGAGAGATTGAGAGAGAGAGAGAGATTGAGAGAGAGAGAGAGATTGAGAGATTGAGAGAGAGAGAGAGAGAGATTGAGAGAGAGAGAGATTGAGAGAGAGAGAGAGATTGAGAGAGAGAGAGAGAGAGAGAGAGAGAGAGAGAGAGAGAGAGAGAGAGAGAGAGATTTCTTCACCTTGGCAACTTTAAGATGTATGGACTTCAATTCAATGGGATCTTCTTCCACATTATATGTGAATATCCTACATTTATCTATGCAGCGCCTAAAGGTATCTATTTCAATCAGACCTGACATTTGTGAAAGGATGAATCAATTACAAACAAGGCAACAGGTTTTTAATTGGTGAAGTGTCTGAATGCAATTGAATTTGTTAATCAGAGAGGGACCAATGGTTTATCCTTTCATAATTGTTCGTGCTCATTTGCTTTCTAAGTTATCTGATTGTTTTTCACGGGTGTGGTACTTGACTTACAAACACAATTGAGCCCAGCATTTCCACTGCTAAAGCTACACAGTTGTTAAGTGAGTTTTAGCCCATTTTATTTATTTATTTGTTTTATTTTATTCGGATTTGTATGCCGCTCCTCTCCGAAGACTCTTTTATGATCTTTCTTGCCACAGTTGTTAAGTGAATCACTGCAGTTGTTAAGTTAGTAACACGGTTGTTGAGTGATTCTGGTTTCCCCATTGACTCTGCTTGTCAGAAGGACGCAAAAGGGGATCACATGACTCAGGGATACTGAAACTGTCATAAATACATGCCAGTTGCCAAGCGTTTTAACTTTTGATCATGTGACCACGGGCATGCTGCAATGGTCGTTAAGGATCAAGTCACTTTTTTCAGTGCCACTGTAGTTTCGAACGGTTGTAAGATGAGGACTATCTGAACTGCTATCAGACTGTTTTGGCTGCCAATAACTTTCAAGTCTTGCTGGCCAACTCTACAAACGCCAGCGGAGCATTTTGGAGAATTAATGTCTAATCTTTACGGTTGCACCATGTCAGTCGCCTTTTTTTTATTAATCTTTTTATTTTTTATTAATTTAATACATAAAACAGTGCACTCTGAATAGTGCCCTCCACCAGACAAATTACAAAAATACAAACATTATCCCACCACCCATAGGGAAGATTCAATTTCTATTACATATATACTTCTCAACTCTGGATTACATTATTCATACTTTATAGAGTGACTGAATTTTATTCTTTATTTTTGCATCGCCTATTAAGTTTAACATATAATTTTTTACCTTTTCCCACCGCTTCATCGTTGCCACCAATTTACCTTCATTATAATTGTGTAATCTAATTTCCATTATTTGATAGTGAATGTGGTCTACCATATACTTACACCAATTTTGTATGTTCCATTTCAGTCGCCTTATTATATTCTATTTTTCTAAAATAAGTCTGTGCATTCTATTTGCCACCAAGGCCCGTCCTCATCTGGGAAAAAAACCCCAACAATTATTTTCCTACCTGGAGGATGAAGTATCATAAAGTTTGATGCTAGGGCTGCGGTCCCTCCGAACGGAAGCTGGCTCCAAGGTGGGCAAACCAGTGGCAGATGTGGTGGTTGTCCAAGTGGATGACACTCGCCGTAGAAGACCTGGGGGCAGGCTTTTCCGAAAGCGCTGTAGGTAAGACAACAACATCTTGTGACTACTTTATTATGTCACAGAGAAGAGCGAATCGAGTTATTCTCCAAGGCACCTGACGCTAGGACAAGAGGTAATGGGTGACAGCTTATGAAAGAGAGAGAGAAAAAAAATCTGACAATGGGAATAAGTAGCCAATGGAATAGCTTGCCACCCAGAGTTGTGGATGCTCCATCACTGGAGGTTTTAAAAAATTAAGAAAGAGGGGGTCAATTTTTACCCCAGGTTATTGAATCCCTACCTCAGGATCTTTTGCTAGGGATCATAAAAGATAAAACACAACAGACATATAGTTGAGGCTGGAAGTGAGAAGTAAAGAATATTTACCAAACCAGACGTCTACAAAGATTAATACCTAGTGTTATATGTTGTGTTCTATGATGATTGATTATTAATATGATCTTATATTTAATGTTTAACTACTACTTCAGGACCTATTGTTAGGGATCATAGAGAATAAAAAATGTAACAGGTGTATAATAGAGGATTGAAGTGAGGAATGAAAAATGTTTACCAAACCAGACGTTTACAAAGAATAATACGTAGTGTTGTATATCAGACGCTATGATGTTCGATGCATACAAAGATTTTATGTACAATGCTGATTGTTTAAATAAAGGAATTTTTATTTTAAAAAAAAGAAAAGAAAGAGGGGGTCAAATTATTTTCCAAAGTTTCAGAGGGCAGAACAAGAAACAATGGATGGAAACTAATCAAGGAGAGAAGCAACCTGGAATTAAGGAGAAACTTCCTAACAGTGAGGACAATTAACCAGTGGAACAGCTTTGCCTTCAGAAGCTGTGGGTGCTTCATCACTGGAGATTTTTAAGAAGAGACTAGACAGTCACTTGTCTGAAATGGTATAGGTTCTCCTGATCGAGCGGGGGGCTGGACTAGAAGACCTCCAAGGTCCCTTCCAGCTCTATTCTATTCTAAAGTCTCCTGCCTTGATCAGAGGGTTGGACTAGAAAATCTCTGAGGTGCCTTACAGCCCCATGATTTTGTGTCCCATGTTGTTTTTATCCATGATCTTCAGTTGTTATTAGCAAGTACACTGGATAACTCGGTAAGGTGAAGAAAATGCCCCACTACTAATTTCTGACAACATTCTACAGTTTTTGTCTTGGACTTTAAGCCCAGTTCAAGGATATTGTGCATAGTCCTTTTATCCAAAACTGTCATCGTTTATTCTATTTCCATGGATGGGAAACACTCCTGTGTTTCTGATGCCCTCTTAAATATCAGATTCCTAACTTATTTGAATAAAATGATGGTGAAATGGATATCTTGCAGAGTTCATTTTATTTCAATTGGGCCCCTGTCTGATGGCATTTCACCTTGCCCCATAGTTCAGTGTTTCTCAGTCTGGACAACATGAAAATGTTGGCTGGGTGGGGAATTCTAGGAGCTGAAGTCCACACATCTTCAAGTTGGCCAAGGTTGAGAAACACTGCCATAGTTTATTGAACTAGAGCTAAGAACCCAGGACTAAGGAGAAATTTCCCAACAGAATAATTAATCAGTGGAATGACTTATTTATTTATTTATTAAATTTCTATGCCGCCCTATTCCGGGAACTCAGGGCGGCTCACAGCATAAATAGAAATCTAATATTAAAATACTACATAATACATATATAAAAATACATATATAAAAAAGAAAACCCCTAAATTAAGAAACCATTCATTCAACAAACGTACACACAAACATACACTGGCTAGGGGCAAGATGTCAACCGCCCCAGGCCTGTCGGCAAAGATGTGTCTTAAGGAGTTTACGAAAGGCAGAGAGGGTGGGGGCGATACGGATCTCCGGGGGGAGTTGATTCCAGAGGGCCGGGGCCGCAACAGAGAAGGCTCTTCCCCTGGGCCCCGCCAGGTGACACTGTCTGGCTGACGGGACCTGGAGAAGGCCAACTCTGTGGGCCCTAACCGGTCGCTGGGTTTCATGAGGCAGCAGACGGTCCCATAAGTAACCTGGTCCGATGCCATGTAGGGCTTTATAGGTCATAACCAACACTTTCAATTGCGTTCGGAGACCAATAGGCAGCCAATGCAGCTCGCGGAGTGATGCCGAAATGTGGGCATTTCTGGGCAGGCCCAACACTGCTTGCGCAGCTGCATTCTGCTTTATCTGAAGTCTCCGAACGTTTTTCAAAGGTAGCCCCATGTAGAGAGCATTGCAGTAGTCGAGCCTCGAGGTGATAAGGGCATGAGTGACTGTGAGAAGAGACTCCCGGTCCAAATAGGGCTGCAACTGGTGCACCAGGCGGACCTGGGCAAATGTCCTCCTCGCCACAGCCGAGAAATGATGTTCCAGATTTAGCTGTGGATCGAGGAGGACACCCAAGTTGCGGACCTTCTCCGAGGGGGTCAAAAACTCCCCCCCCCCAGGCTGATGGACGGATGGATTAAATTGTCTTGCCTCCAGAAGCTGTGGGTGCTCCCACACTGGAAGTTTTTAACAAGAGATTGGACAACCATTTGTTTGACATGGTACAGGGTTCCCTGCTTGAGTTGTGGGTTGGACTAGAAGACCTCCAAGGTCCCTTCCAACTGTTATTCTGTTATTGGACTGAGATTGCCAATGAGTCCCCCCCTTTTTTCCCCACTATTTCTGCATCTACTTTGGTGTCAGTTTCCTTCCTTTGCAGTTCTTCCATAGCATCTAAGCACAGAAGCTGTTGCTAATTAAGCCTAATGAATATAAAACCACGATTTAAATGCAGAAAACATAGTTATCTGCTTGAGTTTCATTTTATACAGTTCAATGAACAGCAATCTACTTTTGAAATTCTAGAAGGAGGAGGAAGAGAAGGAGGAGGAGGAGGGGGGAGGATAGTAGTAGTAGCAGTAGTAGTTTGGAGAGGGAAAACATATTTTAAGTCCAGAATAACCACGTAGCATTTGGAAATGGCTCAGAGAAACACCTCTCTGATTCATGGAGTATAAAGAGGCAGAGAAGGGACCAGCAGAATCTGACTTACAAGATTCTGTTATTAGAGCTAATTACAGTAGTACCTTGATACTCAACTGCTTTGAAACTCATAAGAATTTTGAATTTTGCATTTTGGTGTGAAAACTTTGTCCTAGTACTCCTTATTTGTTTGGTACTTAACACACATTAAAACTTGTCGGTGTCGGCTGCCTCGTGACTCGCTACACTACATTCATTACTCCTTACGGGAAAAATTTGCTTGGTATTCATAGTTTTTGGTACTCGTCGCGTCTCCCAGAACCAATTAACGATGAGTACTGAGGTACCACTGTACAATAAAAGTAGCTTTAGCTTTTTAGCCTGTGGAGTTGATTCCTTGGTTTGGTTTACTACTGGGTGCACAAAAGAAGTCATGTTAGCAAGCTAAATAGACACAACCTACCTTGGGAATAGTAAGCTTCTCTCCCTTCTCTGAATATTCTTCTGTGTCAGAACCGGTGTAATTTTCATTGAAGGATGCCAAAGTGTTGACTCTTGGTCTATGAATAGCTGGGAAAGTCAACTGTGTACTAAGCAGGTTGCTCACTGCTCGGAGGGAGCTGCAGACATTGGGTGGCAAAGAGGGATCTGCTAGAAGGTCAGTAATGAGTCCGTGAGCTTCTCCCATGACGGCAATATCTACCGTTATACTGGTACCCGAAGACTGGAAAGAGAGGAAAAAGAAACATTAGCCCTAAATCAGAAAGTAAATAATGCATAACTATGCCAATGTGATTTGTGCAGTGGGAAGGGAGGGGAGGAGAGTTGCCATGATGCCCACTGGCATTGCATTGCTGACCTAGGGCAGAGCAAAAGAGAAAAAAAGCCACATAATTCTTGTTCTGCGCTTTCTATGGTGCCATTAATGGGCACTAACAACAGCCAGAGGATGCTGTTTGCACATAAAATGAAGAAGAAGAAAAAACTAACATAAATGAAGCAGTTCATACTGCTTCTAGTTTGACTTCCCGTATAAGTCAGCTTTATATGTTCATGATGTAAAACATCTCTCTTAGAAAAATGTATACAGGTAGTCCTCAGGTTATGACCACAATCAAGCCCCGGTGGCTAAGCGGGGCAGTTTTTAAGTGAGTTTTGCCACATTTCATCATCTTTCTTGCCCCAGTTGTACGTGAAATCACTGCAGTTGTTAAGTTAGTAACTTGATTGTTAAGTGAATCTGGCTTCTCCACTGGCTTCGTTTTGTCATAAGGTCGCAAAAGGTGATCACAAGACCCCTGGGACACTGCAACCGTCATAAAGATGAGTCAGTTGCCACACATCCAAAATTTTTTTCTTCAATTTTTTTTTATTGGCAACTTTACAATGGCAGCGATCAGCAAAATTACTTTATTACCCAAAGGCACGTGCCTGAAGATACTTTGGTTGTTAAGTGCTGCTGGATACAATCCAGCCGCATTCAAATCCATGTACTTTGATGTTTCCTCTGGAAAGATGGGGATTACATCCACTGCCTACCACTGAAGTAGTATAAAACAAAACATTTTGATCACGTGACCATGGGGATGATGGAATGGTCATGTAAAAATCAGTCACATGTGACTTTTTTCAGTGTAGTAACTTCAAATAGTCACTAAATGAATGGCTATATGTCCTTCAGTGACTCTAGGCCAGGGGTAGGCAACCTTGGCTCTTTGATGACTGGTGGACTTCAACTCCCAGAATTCCTGAGCCAGCCATGCTGAGGAGAAAGGGAGAGGTTTCCATGCTGAGCCATGCTGGCTCAGGAATTCTGGGAGTTGAAGTCCACGAGTAATAAAGCGGCCTAGGCCTAGACCAGGGGTAGGCAACCTTGGCGCTTTTATGACTCATGGACTTCAACTCCCAGAATTCCTGAGCCAGCCATGCTGAGGGGAAAGGGAGAGGTTTCCAAGCTGAGCCATGGTGGCTGAGGAATTCTGGGAGTTGAAGTCCACGAGTAATAAAGCGGCCTAGGCCTAGACCAGGGGTAGGCAACCTTGGCGCTTTTATGACTCGTGGACTTCAACTCCCAGAATTCCTGAGCCAGCCATGCTGAGGGGAAAGGGAGAGGTTTCCAAGCTGAGCCATGGTGGCTGAGGAATTCTGGGAGTTGAAGTCCACGAGTCATAAAAGAGCCAAGGTTGCCTACCCCTGTTCTAGTCTAGGCCATCCATTTTTTTTTTGTCTCCAGAACCTGAGAAAGGATCATAAAGCTTTAAGAAGACATTTCCCTAAAGCTTTTCTTGACAGTCGCTTACGTCAATGTTAGCCTAGTTTGCTTTATGTTCAAGGAAAAAGGCATTCAAATATGGAAATACAATTAGCCATTAAAAATATGGGCTGTTCCATAGGCCCTTAGCAATCAGGTTCGCTAACCCATCTCAAAGCAAAACAAGGAACAACATGGGGAGGTGGGATATTGGGAGCAGGGAGAGGAAAAACCAAAGATCATCTACCACAGGGGTCCCCAACCCCTGGTCCATGGACTGGCATCCGTCCGCGGCATGCCAGCAACCGGTCCGCACAAACAAGCAAAGCCCCATCCACAGGATGCAGGCAGCACATGAAACCACACCTCGTCCAGTCCACGGAAAAACCTCTCTCCACGGAATGGGTCCCTGGTGCCCAAAAAGTTGAGGGGCCGCTGATCTACCAGACATCAGAAAGCCAGCAACAAGAGTCCCACAAAATATCATGAGCTGATACAGTTTGCAAAGCAGATCATAAATTCTCTGGCCAAGACTTAAAATTAAAAGTAAACACATTTCTCTTTTCTCTATTGTTCTCCCTTGCCTTCAACCTCTAATTTCTCTCCCCCCCCCAAAAAAAAAACACTTAAGCAGCACACATCAGCAGTTTTTGTGGAAAAACGCCAGCCATTTTGGAGTTTGTTGTTTGGCCCAAAAAGGGATTTACCAGGATTGAAAATACGTAATTTTTAAAGTATGTTTTCTTAAAGAAATCTGGGTTCCTTTCACGCAAATAGCGGGTGTGGACTTAACAGACTTCATAAAAATGACTTTTGCTCCCCCATGAGTTTTCAAGTCATTATGGCAACTGGTGTTAAGAACTGAGCCGGTGTGAAAACTAACCATGTTTCTATTAAATGACCTTTGCTAAAAGAGTGGTACTTCGTGTCACAGCACTGGTAGCCTTGGAAGAGCCATGTTTAGTACAGAGCCTTCTCTGTTGCAGCCCCGGCCCTCTGGAATCAACTCCCCCCAGAGATCCGTATTGCCCCCACCCTCTCCGCCTTTCGCAAATTGTTGAAGACACATCTTTGCCGACAGGCCCCAGCCAGTGTATGTCTGTTGTAAGTTTGTTTTTGGATGACTGGTTTTTAATCTAGGGGTTTTATAATGTATTTAATGTCAGATTTCTATATGTTAGTATTTATGTTGTAAGCCGCCCTGAGTTTTTTGGAATAGGGCGGCATAGAAATCGAATTAAATAAATAAATAAATAAATAAGATATTCCTCAATTTACGACAATTCAGCCCAAATCACAAAAGGGGATCACGTGACACACATACATCCCTGGGACACTGCACCGGCCATAAATACATGCCAGCTGCCAAGAGTCTGAATTTTTGATCACATGACTATGGGGATGCTGCAATGGTCATAAGTGTGAAAAATGGTCATAAGTCACTTTTTTCAGTGCCGTTGTAATTTCAAATAGTCACTAAAAGAATGTAAGTTGAGGACTAGCTGTATAAATTATTAGGACTATTTGTCCCAAAGGTGCTTTTTCAAAAGGCAATTAGACTTTATTTTTCCTTGAAGACGTTTCACTTCTCATCCAAGAAGCTTCTTCAGTTCATTGAAGAAACTGAGGAAGCTTCTTGGATGAGAAGTGAAACATCTTTAAGGAAAAACAAAGTCCAGTGGCCTTTTGAAAAAGCACCTTTGGGACAACCATGATCTGGATGCCTGAGAATCTCCTTAGACGTTAGGGTTATTTGAGCATATATGAAGTTGTGGCTGCTCCACAAGAGGGCTACGGAACCAAACCTTGAAGGTCCCTCAACTCTTCCAATGAGTCCTCTGAATCTTAACTTTGCTTTCAATTAATTCTGGCTTCAGATCCTTTTTCCTCTAGTGCTGTGTTGTAGTTATCCCTCTCTTTTGCACTCTCTCCTCCTACTGAACTGTTCTCTTTTGACTTCACCCCTGGCTCACTTAAGGGTCCTGATATTCTCAGTATGAGCCATGGGGCCAACATCTGCATCAAACATCCCCAGGAGGGCATCTTCTTGATCCCTAAACAAAACAACCCTCTGGATAATAATTCCTATCCTTACAAGATAAAATGTGGTTTTGACATAGCCAGGAAGAAGGCCACAAACCCATCAGGTGCAAAGGATCAGAGTCACACAAGTTCCAGTTGAGAAGATTTATTGCTCATGCTCATAACCAAGAATCCAATCAACTAACGTACAATACTAAATTGATGTCAGAGAACGGTCAACGGAATTCAAGAGTGGTTAGACTTAGACCGTTTGTGGTAACGTAATGACTCCAGGCTGATGACTTACTTAACACTGCCCCCTAGCTCTGCCTGCTCTTCTCCTACACGACCATAGTTAGAAGAAGCTGTGGGTAAGAAGTAGAATAAAACCTAGCCTTTGTCATCAATGCCTTGATTGTTGAACCAAATTACTGTGCTGCAGATGTAAGAGAAAAATATAATTAATCAAAAGAGCCTCATGAGTTGGTCTATTTCTCCAACCGTTGGGATAATTTAGTCTCCAATGTTTTGTTTTTGGCTATTTTGGGACGAGATGGAAAATCTTTTAGTCTCTGACATGTCCCACTTTCAGCTGATTAAAAAAAAAACTGATAACATCAAAAGTTTGGAATTTCCTCTGTGACAGGAAACACAGCTGTTTGCTCCCCTTTATTCCTCAGTGTTTGGTAGAGGAGTGCAGTGGAGAAGAAAGAAAATAAAACAATTAAAAATATTGAGGATGAATGATTCATATTCTCTCTCCCCCCACACTTTCCCTCTCTCTTTCTCTTTTTCTCATTTACCTTTTAATTTCATATAATACATGACAGGAATTACAGATTCATAAGGACTCTTGATTTTTCTTTAAATTATACATCAAGTTCAGCACGATCCCACCCCCATATTTGAAAAATCTCCCCTTATTATTCTGCACAGCCTTTTTAAGTCTTAAAATCCAGATGGTTAGAAAGCGAAAAAGACACAGCCAAACGAGAACGGGGGAAGAAAAATATAGAACAAAACAATGGCATCCATCGTCATTTGAAACGTGAATTATTCTCTCTAACAGATGTGAAAATAAATTGGAAGGAAACGGAATTGCTGGAAGACAGACTCAAAAGGATTCTTTCTTTTTTCTTTTTTTTTCTGGGCCACCACTCAAGAAGAAAATTATCCCATTTTGCTAAGTTTATATCAAACAAATGCATCAAATGAAACTCATCAGGTAAAGCTATTCTCAACTTGGAAAGACCACATTACAGTTCCCTACGGTGTCATTGTTAAAAGCAAGGAACCTGCCAGGGAGTTTTTCCTTAAAAAGATGGAAATTCCAAACGGAGCCAGTGAACATGGAGGAATATACAAGGACTTGTGCTCAGATTCTGAAGATCTAAGAATTCAGATCCTTTTTAGAAGACAATATTTGTGGAACCTTGGTGCTCTCTGAGTATGGTTGTTTTCTTGTAGATGTTTCCTTACTCAACTAGGTAACTACTGATGATGTCACTAGTTTGGTAATGTATCGTCTGCAAGAAAACAGCAGGCTCAGACAACATCAAAATTCAATTCCTTTTATGAAATGGATTTGTTCGTGGTACAACAGCTTTCCTTGATTTAAAGAGTCCTTATAAAAGTATAAATCGAAGACAATTCTCAGCTGCTCTGCTCTGATTTGTTTTAAATATAATTACGGTAGGAAGAAGACATGAATTCTTTTTAATTCTGGAAAAGGGACAGAGTAATTGACCAGCGCAGATTAGATTAGTAATTTCTGTTCTGGAATCTATGGAGCTCTACTTCGTCTCCCTTCTTTTGCAAGTCTATTCTATTTCCAAATTCCTACAACTATTTTACATCTTGCATTTATGCCTTTCCCAAAGTATTTTATTTTGAAATGTACCATTTGCAAGGAAGGGGTTTTGTGATACAGGCATTTCAAGATTGACACAAGGGGAAAATCAGGCTAACCTATGAAGAAACAGGTTGATCCTAAAGACCTGAGGCCACAAATTCATCGAAAAAGGAGTGCAAAATTCCAGCAGAAAAATATAGTTCCAGCCCATGATCAACTGGGCTAAAACTAGGCAGATCCTGCTTTCACTTTAACGTCCAAGTGTAAAAAAAAAAAAAAAAAAAAATTCTAACATTCGGCTTCAGACTTCTGGGGAAAAGGGGTGCTTAAGGACTACAAAAATGGTGGTAATAGGCTGCATGCACCCCCAAAGACACTTGCACGAAAGGACTTAAGAGGAAAAAAAAGGTGGGGGAAATTGAAGTTGTCCTGATGCTTTGGGATTACAAATCCTTTTATCTCTGACTACCTATATCAAAAGGGAAGTCACTCTATAGCAGCAGTTCTCAACCTGTGGGTCGCGACCCCGTTTGGGGTCGAACAACCGTTTCACGGGGGTTGCCAAACAACGCAGTCCGCCATTTTTCCCCCTTTTCCTTAGCTGTGCTACTTCCTCTTATTCTATTGGCTTTTGAAAGCCAATAGAATAGACTCTCTTGAATAGAGTCTAATTCTATTGGCTTTCAAAAGCCAATAGGAATTCTCCAGGCTGTCTCTGCCCTGCTGAGCACGCCAAAAGTCCCAGTCTGCAAACGGTGCTGCAAGTTGTCTGCAGCGAAGGCGAGCTCTCCGGAAGTTTCCACCCCTCCCTACTGAGCAACTACTAAAAATGTAAGTAAAAGAGGGCCAGGGGTGGGAGGCCGGCGGGCATAGGGAGGGTTGCTGGCATGCGTGAGACTCGGCGGTTGCCTTACCTCCCTTGGGCTGGGCCAGCTGGTGGTCACCCTGCGCCGTCACTGCCCCTTGCCAGCTACGCCTCGGCCGGCGCAGAGAGTGGCACCATGCATGCGCGGCACTCCTGGGCAGGGAAATAGTCCTCGACTTACGACCAGTTGGGGGTCCTTGACTTACGACCGGTTGGGGGTCGCAGGTTGAGAACCACTGCTCTATTGAGTATACTGAGGGCTACCAGTTTGCCATCCTGGCTCTGCCATAGCTGCCCTTATTGCCCTGATACTTTACAGACTAGCACTGATGATGCTACATAGTTTGGTCATGAAACGTCTGCAAGAAAACCACCAAGCTTGGAGAGCATCAAGGACCTCACTGGTCTTATTTTTCTAAGCTAACTCGATCTCAACAGGATTCTTTTTAAGGCAGAACTGCACACTGGCTCCATGCTCACATTACGATAAGCCACAATATAGTTCATCCTGATTTGATGCTGGATATTGACCATGAAGATGCGGAAGTGTCCGATGGCTTCTGCCTTTTGGGATTAACTATCCACAGTAAAGGAACCAGCAGTTAAAAAAATAAGCTGCAGAGAGAGGGGGCGTGGCTGCCTCAGGGTCGAAATAGCCTTGCTAAGAGGCTCTGCAACACGGGACCTGTAAAGCCGCCAAAGCAGCGTAAACCAGCTGTTTTTCGCGGCGAAAAAACCCCTCCTCGGTAGGAGTAGGGGCGAAGAGCTGTGGGTGAGGGTTGAGATCTTCTGAAAGCCCCCCGAAAAAAAGGCTCGGGGGGGAAGAAAGAAGACTCCCTGTAAGCTCACAATCGCTCCAGCCCGGCGCAGCATCAAGACGCTGAGACCAGCCACCACCCGAGGAACACATCTCGAAGAAGCACAGAGATTGACAGACTGAACCCAGGAGCTTAAAAAGCAAGTATTTCTTATATTTTACCTCGGATCAATTATGCTCACAATAAACAAAAGGCACCCAAGATGGCGACCGCTCTTAATTTAAAGGGATAGGCACCGGAAGAGAAAGGCGGAAGAGAAACTGTAATGCGAAAGAGACCTCTAGAGGGCAGCAGAGACATATAACTTAAAACCTGTGCAAAATAAACCTAAGGAAGAGAAACTGTAATGCGAAAGAGACCTCTAGAGGGCACCAGAGACACATAACTTAAAAACATTGCAGAATAAACCTAAGGATGTATGCCAGCTCCCCAGAGATGATGATGAAGGAATTAAAAGATGACATTTCAACAATTATTGAAAAAATGAAGAGAAAGATGGACATGATAATAGACATGCATGCAAAAACATGTGAGGGAAGAATGGAGGCGCTGGATGCAGTGGAACAAAACGGAGAAATGGAGAAAATGGTGGAAAATCACAGCAAAGCAGTTATTGAGGACTTGGACCAAACCGGAGGAACGTACAGTGGGAAAATGAGAGAAGATACTGGGAGAAATTCGAAGAGAGTCTGGGAAGGAGTTGGAGAAAAGATGGAAGAGGTGGAGAGACAAGAAGATTTGAAAAGAATTGTTATAAACGCATGGGGAAAATATCTAGGAGAGGAGGCTAAAAAATTATCTTGGCAAACTGACAGAATCCATAGAGCATGGCTTATATGGAACCAAGGGACATTGCAAGCAATAAAGAGAGACTTATTATGTGGAAGGGAAAAAACCTAGAATTCGTCTGAAATGAAGAGAAACTTAATATTTTATGCAAGGAATTAAAGGCAAAGAATTATGGACTGATTTAAGGACTAAGTGCAAGGGCAAAAGACGAGAGGGTGATTAATGGAAGATGTATATTAACTAGACTAGGAATGTACGCGTTGAAGGGAGGGGTGCAAAGACATGATAATTATTAACTTTAGAAAGAAGACTTGTTTGGGTGATGTACAATGGATAGATTTGAAAAGAAGTGAAACTTAAAATTTATAAAATGTAGTTGGCTTATAGTTGGACTTTGATATACGGAGTGAAGAAGGTCTACAAATTTGAAATGATTGTATTAAGCTGAAGGGCTTTAACTTGAATTTTTTCTTTGTTTGCATGTACAAATGGATGTCTAATAATAATAAATTTAAAAAAAAAATAAGCTGCAGACTTGGTAGAGTAGCAGTTAAGGCCTTGAGAAAAGCATTCCGATGCTGGGACATGTTGACACCCAGAAAGAGCAGAATTATGCAGACAATGATTTCCTAAGGAAATTAAAAATGGACTTCTCTATCATCCCAAGGGTAAAAGCCAAGAAGATTGCAGATTGGTGGAGAAATGTTTGAACAATTTTACAAACAGGGCATTCACACAAACACACACACACACACACACTTTAGCATATACCTCCTTTCTCCTGTGAAAATTTCACTGGTTAAAAGAAAAATTGAAAACAACTTTTCATTGGGGAAAAAGATTCAGTTTAGGCAGAACATTAACACGGACACTTCAGCCAACCCCGAACACAAAAATCAAGGGGGGGAAGAAAAAAACAAACCCTGAACTTATTTTTCTAAGGAGTCAAGAAACGCTTCAGTTATCTATCATACACAATCTTAAAAATGCCCCACTTGACAAATAAAGCCACCAGATTCTACTACCGGTAGCTATCCCTTTACACGAGGTTTATGTAAAAAAAAAGGGGGGGGGGAACCCTTTGCTCTGCATGGCCTCAAGCCTCCACTAGATGGCAGTAGCGCACACTGTATGTTTTCTGATCCAAATGCTGCTTCTTGATCGTTAAAATTTATGCTGGGCACATCAGAAACGTGCATGTGGAGGGGGATATATTTAAAGTCTTTATTTTAACCCACTGGGTATGTATTCCGATGCCATATTCCCAGCTCCCAGAGAATGAATGCATAAATCTGCAAAACTTGTGGGCTGTCAGATTTTTCTATGGAAAAGCAAATTAGCTTCCTGCAATTAATAACAATGATATTGTAATAAACCATTTCTATTGCAGTTTCAATTGTTCTAATGGAATGGTAAAGAGAGAGAGAGAGAGAGAGAGAGAGAGAGAGAGAGAGAGAGAGAGAGAGAGAGAGAGAGAGAGAGAGAGAGAGAGAGAGAGAGAGAGAGAGAGAGAGAGAGACAGAGACAGAGACAGAGACACAGAGAGAGAAACAGACAGAAACAAAGAGAGAGAGACAGAGGGGGGGGGAAAGGCTTGACAGCTTATGGTACCACAGGATCCTCAAGATTTTGGGGACTACAATGCCCATCTGTTCTGCTCTTTATGAAAACGGTTCCCCAAACTCCTTTTCTTCATAAATCTTTTTTCTCCTTCTTTTGCACCTCATTCTTTCTTGGCTTTCTTTAACTCTTTTGCTTTCAAAATTTGTATGCTTTCTGTCTTATTTAATATAATATATTTGTTTAATACAATTAAAAATATACAGTATATATATAAAGAGGGTAAAATATAAACGTACTTGAAACTGCTGTTAAGAAGATTGGAAGCCTTTTTTTTTCTTTACATCTTTTTCACTTATTCTTTTTCTTTACTCTTTTTATTCTCTTTTTCAAAATTTGGATTGTTCTTTTTTTTTTTTTCCTTTTAAAGAAAATTTCATACGCGGTCATGCCCAAATTACACAACCTTCTTTTGCTGCGGTGGTGGAATGAATTGCTGCAGTTGTTCGGTCAATCGCAGGATTGTTAAGCCAATCAAGTTTCCTTTGTTGATTTTGCTTGTTTGGAAACCAGCCAGGGAAGGTTGCAAAAGGTAAAATCATGTGACACCTCCCCCTCCCGGGACACTGCAACCAATTTGTCAATACCAAGTGTTGCCATAGGTTTGAATTTTGATCACGTGACCATGGAGCTGCTGCAACAGCCATAAATGCGAGGATTCTGGTTGTTAAGTAATTTTTTTCAGTGCTGTGGTGATTTCAAAGAGTTGCCAAGCCAGTGATGGCGAACCTTTTAGAGACCGAGTGCCCAAAAACTGCCCCACCCCCTTCCGCAGGGCCACTCACTGCCTCCAGGGCCCGCCGCAGATCACTCAGCAGCACCATGGCAGCCACGCCTTCTGCCCGCGCCCTGCAGTATCAACTGTGTGCAATGGGGCGTGAGGGCAAAGTCTTGTATACACTGCCTGGCTGCCATGTCCTTGGCTGCACTGCTCCGCGTGGGCCACACTCGGGGGTGACTCCAGGGGGGCTGCTGGTGAGGGAGTTGCAGGGGGAGGCAAGGCTGGGGCAACGACACGAGTGCCCACAGAGAGGGCTCCGAGTGCTGCCTCTGACACGCGTACCACAGGTTTGCCACCACTGTGCTAAGCAAATGGCTGCAAGTTGAGGATTATTGTCAACACTGCTAACATCGGATGTTTTTGCACTGACGACAGATGGAATTGCAGCCATCTTTATCTTTTGCTTTTAGAGTTAGATGATACGGGGAGGGGGGGATGTGAACGAGAGTCCAGCTAGACATAACAGCACCAAACCTAGTGTGAGAAACAAGGTTATTGTAACCAGAGCTGATAAGGAATTGGTGGGCTGGAGAACTAGAGAGGAGGCCAGCGCTTCAAGCTAATCAGGGAATGTGATTTATGACTGTCAACTGGAGGATGAAATTGTACTTTGATACTATGTGCTCAGGGAAGGGGAATTCAGTTTTTGACTTCAATTATGCAGTGCCAATATTATGCTATTCAAAATAAAGATTCTTTAAGGTAAATGCCTCAAAGTTCTTTTGAAGAATTTCATTTGTTGGAACCATGACAGTATTGCCGATCTGTATTGCAGAGTTCCCCAAGCTTTTGGGATTGGCAGCCCGGAGAGGATGGGGAGAAAGAAGGAATGGTTTTGTGTGTGTGTGTGTGTGTGTGTGTGTGTGTGTGTGTGTGTGTGTGTGTAAAAGCATGCTCATGAACACCTGTTGTTCACGTGAGTAGGCCCGCAAATGGCCACAGTGACACTGTTGTAGCAGCTCCAAATGCACGCACTGGCCAGCCACTCACGTGACCCGGTGGCCAATAGGCCGAGGCCCACAAGTTGGGGACCCTTGCTGTACTGTAATTTTTTGAAAACAGAACAGAGTCCCATCAATGTCTATTAGCTTAGTCCCAAACTTACAACAACAATTGAGACAAAAATTTCTATTCCTTAGCAAGGCAGCGGTTAAGTGAATTGCACCCTATTTTATGACTTTCTTGCCACCGTTGTTAAGCAAATCACTAAGCAGTGGTTCAGTGAATCCATCTTCCTCCATTGACTTTGCTTGTGGGAAGTTGGCTGGGAAGATCACGAAGGGCGATCACATGCCAGTCACTAAGCGCCCAATTTTAATCATGTGACCATGGGGATGCTGCAGTGGTCATAAGTGTGAGGACCGGTTGTACGTCATTTTCTTTCAGTGCTGGTGTAGTTTTGAATGGTCGCTAAACAAATGATTACCGGTATATGCTGGGGACTACCTGTACTCTTAACTCTTTAGAAACAGAATAGAGGACCACCAAGGACTGTTAGCTTTCCTGGATGTAACCCATTTAACCTGGTTACTGAAGTAGCCCATTTTGGGGTTCACACAATAATTTTGACTCTTAAACTAAGGCAATGGGGTTAGGTTTGCACCTCAGACTAAGCTACAGAAAACCCAAACGGAGCTTTACACCTCATTAAATTTATCGAATCTTGAAAATGTTATCTGCTTGTCTTTCATTTGAACTGGTGAAAATTCTTACAGTCCAAACGAAGGCAGCGAGGGAAGTCACCAAGACTTATTAGGCTACAAAGAACAGTAGGGAAAACAAACCAAGTAAATAAAGAAGTATTTGTACTGGCAATCTTTACTACTTATGGGGAAAATCAACTGCATGTTTCTTCTTTGTCCTTGTTTTTCAGGTGTAACTTGTGTAAGCAATACACCTTGTTCCATTGGAACGGGAAAGACCGGATGGGAGCGAATCACAGAGGTTGACAGGATAACCCCCCCCTCCTCACTGGGGAATTCACAATGACTTGCTATTCTATATACAAAAAAAAAGACAATGTATGAAGGAGAAAGCAGCCAGATGTAGCAGACAATCAGTCAGATGTTGAAGCAAGGATGAAACAAGGCTTTGGCTGCTCTTGATTAAAACACCGCCAGGCAACCCAATGCTCACCAACTTTCCAACATGCACAAATGCCCAGCCCCACCATGAGCAGAGAGGACCTATGAAACAACGTTACGATGGAACAAATGAAACTTGTTCCCCTCCTGTTAGGCCAATGCCGTTGACTCTACCTCCATCTTCCTCAACCTTAATGCCTTTTAGAAATAAGATTTCAATTCCAAAACTTCCTGAAAATGAGAACTCTGGGGAAGATGTCCACACACATCAGGAAGCTCCTCAAATTGAGAAGACCCCTTTGTGTTGGCTAGTAAAAACATCCCAGCTCTTCCTGGACTTATCAGGTATTAAATCTGGGGTGTTCTACATGGAAACTGTGACTGGCAGTCCAGCAATTGTCATTGTTTTCCATTCCAAACTACGGCAAAGGGAATTCCAGGCTTATAGTTAACCTTGTCAGGAAGACACCAGCTTGGGTACGGTGATCCTGATGAACTGAATGCTAGTTTTTTCACTGCCCTGTTGCCATTTCTTGAACAGCATTAGAAAGCCAAGGAGCTTAGTTCCACCACACAGAACTCTTCAGAGATTTCTCTTCTGATCAGTGTCAAAAGAAGAGTGAGAAGATTATACTGTCTGTCATAAATAGTGGAGGTGCTCTCTATGTGCCAACTTTATTTAAGAAGCAGATGGATAAGGCCAAGGTATGTTCTTCTTCTGACTAATCTCATAAAGGAGCTTTCAAAAGACCAGGCAACAGCTTACCTACTCCAACCTCTCAGCAGCCAGATCTTACCTTCCTACCATCTCGCTTTCTGGAAAGGAATGACTCTTTTGGACAGGCTTCAACCTGTAATCAACTGATTACACCGAGAACACTCAGCTTTCAAGGGGATTATCCATCTCTGGAGATATGGGAGATATCAATATTTTAATTTAGGGACTTTCTGTAAGCTCCAACTGTTAAGATTTTGTTATTTTGGAAGACGAACACGGTGAGGGACAGGAAAGGAAGAGCAATAGGTACAACAGTCTTCAACGTGTTTTTTTTTTTAAAGGTAAAACGAAATTTAAACACAAAGAACTACGCATTCCAAAAGTTTCGCATTGCACTCCAAGGTTTTTTCCTTCACGCCATCAATCTGCTGAAGGCCTAATTCTCACAGTGCTGTCTAATGTCTAGGTATATTTACACATGTAGTATGGCTGTATTATTATTATTATTATTATTATTATTATTATTATTATTATTATTATTTATCCTTCTTATTATCTTCTTTACTCTCCCCTCTCTTATTGATATGAGGAGGAAGACGAGGAGGAGGAGGAGGAGGAGGAGGAGGAGGAGGAGGAGGAGGAGGAGGAGGAGAAGGGTGATGAAGAGGATGTTTTGCATGTATACTGAAAGCTGCTGCACGGGAGACAAATTCCTTGTGTGTCTAATTACACTTGGCCAAATAATTACACTTGGCCAGGTCAACTCAGATGTCTTTGCACTGATAGAAATCAGTGAAAATCCAAATCTTACTCCCTCTCTAATGGAGGTGTGTCTACGGAGATTTCCAATCATCCAGGTCTTGGTTGTCCCAAAGATGCTTTCCCAAAAGGCAACTGGACTTCCTTATTTTTTTTTCTTTCTTGAAAACATTTTGAGAAGAAGAACAAGTTCTTCAGAAAGAACTGAAGAAACGTCTTGGATGAGAAGCGAAAGTTCAGCTGCCTTTGGGAAAAGCACCTTTGGAACATCTCTAACGGAGGCATTGCTCTCTTGCTAATAATGGGCTCTCTTCCTGCATTTTGGAAATCCGGCTTTTGAGAACATACCCCTGATCTGAAAGGCAGGAGGCATCCTGTTCTAGGAGTGGCCAATTCTGTTGTTCCTGCCCTTTTTTTAAGAAGTTTTCTTGCCTGAAAAAGAGACTTCTATGGGATTTTTTTAATAAAAAAAATGAGCCTGATTCTCCACTTCTGGATAACATATTTTCAGTCTCCTTCTGCTGGATTTTTAATCTGCTTAGTTGGAAGTGGCAATGGGCGCAACTAGTAATATTGCTGTTTTCTCGTTACACAATTTTCCTGGCTCCCTTCACTTCCCAAGCTGAAAAAGGCCATTAAGAGGAATTCCCTCATGATTTTACTGAAGCGTGGGAAACCAGAGAGGATAGTGATGACTAGAGAAATGACTGTACGGTGAAGAAGAAGAAGAAGAAAAAGACCATGAACCTGATGGCACTCTCATAATTAAATAAATGAGAGAAGACATGAGACATTTGCCAAAACATTCCTTTTTATTTAAAAAAGAAAAAGAAAAGAAAAGAAAATGCTCTCCTATAAGTAAGTAAAATAAATGCCAGTAGAAAAATAACAAGGTTTATTGAATTGGCATTGCCCTAGATTAGGGTTTCCCATCCATGTGGACTTCAACTCCCAGAATTCTCCAGCCAGCCACGCTGTGTTAACGCATTCATTTTTTGTAATAATTATGTAACTGTGTTCATCCAGCCTTCCAAAGGTACAAGTATGATGTCACCTTACAGCAGGGGTGTCAAGCTCAATTTCATTGAGGGCCGCATCAGCATTGCGGTTGCCATGGGGGGGGGCGGGTGAGTGTGGCCAGAGTGGGTGCAGCCTACTGGGTGGGCATGGATGGAGTGGGTGTGGCCTACTGGGTGGGCATGGCCAGCTCTACATCGTTCGCGTCAAGGGTGCCTGTGAGGGCCTGGGCAGGAGTGGGACAGATCTGAGGGTCTCTGGCAGAAGGGGGTGGGACCAGGGCAAGTGCCAAGGGATGGTCCACTGGAGGAGCCTGCTGAAACCCCTCCCCCGGAGCCCATCAAGCCGGATATGTGAAATAGGCAAGGACCATTTGCTGGCCACTTCCAGGCGATGGTGCATTTCTTCATTCCTCACAAAGGGTGACACCTCCCCAGCACGCGCCCAGTGGACGGGGCCGACGCGGCAGGGGCTGGTTCCTCGCTGTTTCCAGATGGCCTTGTGGAGCTAAGACTGAATGCATTTCAGCATAGATGGCCACCACAAAATTGTACATTGGCTCCCGGCCGGCCTGGGCCAGGGCCAAGGCTGCGGGGGCCATTCCCTCCCTGTTTCCAGGATGGCTTCACGGGCCACATGAAACCACTTCGTGGGCCGCATCTGGCCCCCGGGCCTTGTGTTTCACATGTCTGCCTTACAGGGACAAAAGGACCAGATCAATTAATTCAAGTTGAACAGCACTTGGTTTTCTAAAAGCACATACAAGTAAAAAGCCAATCCCTTTAGGAGTTGTTTTAGGATTTCAAGCACCTATAACAGTGCTGGTGAACCCATTGCACGGGTGCCAGAGGCGGCACTCAGAGCCCTGTCTGTGGGCACGCGTGCCATCACCCCAGTCCTAGACCTTCAGCTGGGTTTTATAAAACCTTTTTGCTTTAGGCCTCTGCCGCCATGTGCAAAAAAAAAAAAAAAAGGTTCAATCAGTCAATTTCAATTTCTCCCAGAAAAAAAAAAAGGTCTTTTAAGTTGGAATTGATTGACTGAACTTTTTAATCCCACCCAGTCTGCCATTACCACCGCAGCCACACCCACCCAATTGGTCACGCCCACCCAGTGGGCCACACCCACCCATCACTCGACAATGCATAAGTGGGTTTTGGGTTTTGCAGTTTGGGCACTCAGTCTCTAAAAGGTTCGCCATCACTGACCTATACGTATATTCTTCAAATCAAAACATGGCATACGAGACTCAAATAGATACTATACCTTATCAATATTATTAACACTATATCCTGCCTTTATTTTGTACCTCTCAATGATGCATCAATCAATCCAGAGTTTTCATTCAAGGCATAAATGACCAGGCTCAAAATATTCAACTTTGGACACATTATACGAAGACCTGGCTTTCTGGAAAAGGCTCTAATGCAGAGAAAGGTGGAAGGAAAGAGAAGAAGAAGACAACCAACAGCAATGGTGATGGGTTCACTGCTGGAAGAGATGAAAGACGAGTTTGGGGATAGGTCATTATGGAGAAAATCTATATATGTACTTGCTAAGAGTTGGCACCAATGTGATGGCACATTATCATCAATCACTCCATCCATCCATCCATCCCTCAACCAACCAACCAACCAACCAACCAGTCTATCAAAGAGGTATACACAAGAGTTGGGTGGCATCCAAATTTAATAAATTATTATAATACATAATGCTCCTGTCTCTTTGTTTCCCCATAAACTCCCTCCCTCCCTCCTTCCATCCATATATCTATCTACCCACCTACACCAACCAGTTCTATGTGGTGGGTTGAACTGAGAAAGAGCAGCCTACACAAAATCACCCAACCATTTGGGCACCTTGGGACTGGTTCCGTGGAAAACAATTTGTCCACAGTTTGGGGGGAGAGTGTAGTTTCACCTGCTACATAGATCCCACATGTGCACAGATGAAGCTTTGCTCATTTGCATGGATCGGTTCCTAAAAGGCCAAGAACTTGTACTGGTATGTGGCCCGGGGGTTGGGGACCTCTGGACTAGAACTCCCAGTCTTCTGATTTCTAATCCAACATCTTAACCACTACACCAAACAGGCTTTCTTTGGTTGTCTTTTAAGTAAGATCTCAGTCCATTAGTCAGGGAATACAGCAGAAAGAAATCTAGATGACCCACAGAGATCCTGCCATAATCTATTCACAAATAAATGAGGACTGTTTTCTTTTTAATTTAATTCAACAGTTACCAGCATTAATAAGCAGGGTGCTTTTCTTACAAACACACACACACACACATGCATTAAAAAAAAAACTAGAGCTAAGAAACCTACAGCCTCCTGGGCCCCAAGTGATCCCTTGAATGATCCGATTCTTGAATTGCCGGGGAAGATGAATGTGGATAAGGAGAAACGGGATATTTTGCGGAGATCAAAAGGAACTGAAATGTGAACATTATCATTTCGCTCTGCTCTTTTCTTAGAAATCGCTTAGCAAAGGCAGTAACGCTATCTAACTGTCAGTATCCAGGCTGGGAAGAAAAATAAAACTCTTTCAAGTCATGCCTGACTCCTGGGGATTTGATGGGATGCATCCGTGTAATTTTCTTGGCAACAATGTGGACACAATGCCATTGTCTTCTTCTGGGATTTCTTTCTTTTCCCCTTCCTTCAGTTTGCAGCCTTGTTATTTCTAGGAGTTCTCCTCACTGAGTACTAACCAGATCCCACTAGTTTCCCAGCCTAGACAAAAATGACATCTGGTGACAAACATGGTTTTTAAATGGTTTAGCAGTAAGCTCTGATACAGGAATATTGACGGGAGGAGGAGGGGCATAGTTGTTTTCTCAGTACAATAAAATGAGAGACACTTTTCTAGGGTCCAAAGTCTGCAACCCCAGGAATATTAGGCTAGAACAGTGGTTCTCAACCTTTTCCAGGTTGAGACCCCACTTGCCCCGCCCAAAAAAACAAAAAACAAAATGGCGGACCACGACGGCCCGAACCGCGCATGCGCAGCACGCGCGCAACGGCCCAAACCGCGCATGTGCTGTGCGCGCAACGGGAAAAAAAACCGAAAACAAAATGGCGGACCGCGACGAGCTGATGCGCGCATGTGCGGCGCACGTGCGCGACAGCCCAAACCGCGCATGCGCGGCGCGCGTGACGAAAAAAACACAAAAAAACCACAAAAAACCAAAATGGCGGACCGTGGTGTCCGGCGACCCCCGCGAAACGGTCGTTCAACCCCAAATGGGGTCGCGACCCATAGGTTGAGAACCGCTGGGCTAGAAGATAAGTAGCCATGAAGATAGTGGGCCTTGCTTCCCAACGAATAAATTGAAATAAGATCTGTTGCTTTTGCAGAATAAAGTGAGAAACAAAATCTGAAAGAAATGACAATGCCCTACCATGGTCTTAAGGAAAACTGAGAGACTTATGACGTGAAAGCCCCACTTTAATAATCTTCCTACAGCAGGGGTCTTCAAACTTGGCCCTTTTATGACTTGTGGACTTCAACTCCCAGAATTCCTCAGCCAGCGTTCAAAGTCTATGTCAGTGGTGGCGAATCTATGGCACGGGTGCCAGAGGTGGCACTCGGAGCCCTCTCTGTGGGCACACGCACTGTCTCCCCATCCCTGCCTCCTCCCATAGCCCCTTCCTCACCAGCAGCCCCCCCAGAGGAGAGTCGCTCCTGGGCGCGGCTCACGCAAAGCAGTGCAGCCAAGGACATGGTAGCCGGGCAGCAGGAACAAGACTCTGCCTTTGCGCCCCGTCGCGCGCAGATGATGCTGTGGGGCATGGGCGGAGGGTGTGGCCGCCACAGCGCTACTGGGCTGCCTGGGTAATCTGTGATGGGCCGTGGAGGTGGTGGGTGGCCCAGTGGGCAGGGTGGAGCAGGGACAGGGGTGGGGGGCGGTTTTTGGGCACTCTGTCTCTAAAAGGTTCGCCATCACTGGTCTATGTCTTCTACTGCTAGCTCAGACTGGTGGACTTCTCTGGTAAAACTACCAGATTTACCCACTTCAAACCTAATTCATCCTGTCATAAATGTGTGAATCATCAGTATTAAAGCAAGGTAGTTCTGAATCTTTATTGAAATGTCAGTGCCTCTGAGAAGACTGAGATTGTTTTTTTTTAAATATATTTTTATTGGTTTTTTTAAAATTTTACAGAAGAAAAAAATTAGTCAGATCAAATCATAATATTAAAATAAACAATCATCCATAAACAAAACATAAATACATTGTTCAATACATCTAATACTAATAACTCAACTGAAAATAATCATCCCAAACAATTAACATCACTGCTCAGCACCCCCACCACCACATCCCCCCAACCCTATCCTTCCCCCCTCACTTACCAACTAACTACCTACCTTCCTCCCTCCTTCTCTTCTTTCTTCATCCTTCTCTATCTCCATCCTACTCTTCCCCCTTCTTATCAACTTCCACTTACATCAGCCTTCACTCCTCCTTCCTCTTTTCCATCAGATGTGGTGCCCAGAGGCCACCCGAACAACCCCTTAATAACAGTAATTACATATATTCTTCCACCAACCCCAATTACAGTTGAGAAAACATCATATATAAAATTATAAACCCTCCCTAACCCTCCCCCCCGACTTCCCAGAGTGAGTACAGGGTACAACAAAAGAAAACCCCACTACATCAAACAAAATTATTATATAATCCTAACAAGAATTTTAAACTATATACTATATACACTCTCTAAATCAATTCAATCCATTAAACAAAACAAACAACTCATCTTGTTAAGAATAATAATTATCATTTACATCTAAACCATCAATCTAAGTCAAATCTTAAATCACTTCAATCCATTGAGAGGTTATATAAAATCACCCAAACCATCAAGTTTAATATATACCATTCTTTTTTTTAAAAAAAAAATAAACAAATAATATCAATAACAATAAATCCCTCAATTCAAAAAGAAAAATTATGTTCTTAATCAATTTAATATATCTTAATATATCTTAATATATCTTCATTTAAACATCCTCTCTTACAACTTACTTATAAAATTGATCTTTAATTCAACCCATAGTCTTAGATTAGCCTTAATTCCTTTCATTTAATTATAAATTATTATCAATCGACTTCTGGGCTCTCTCATCTGTCAAATAAACCTCCATAACAAATACAGTCTATTTATTCCATTTCTAACTTACATTCCTTCAACTTTATCCAATCACTTAATGCTTATCTATCTCATCAATAAATCAATCTAATGTCAAACCTAGATCATCAAAACAAATACATTCTTCATCAATTTAATTATATCAACCATTAATCATCTTCTCTTACATCTTACTCATAATCTTAGTCCTTAATTCAGTCCATAATTTTAGATTACCCATAATTCCTTACATACAATTTTAAATTTCATTTCTTCAAACGAATTCTAGGTTTTTTTTTAACCAAGTAAACCTCCATAACGAGGCCTCCCATCCAAATAATAAGTCTCTCTTCTTTATTTCTTCAGTCCCATAAATAAGTTGCTTCTTAAACTGAATCAATTTCTCTTTTTTCTCAATTAAATCCTCTTCTTGCTGCTTAACTAAAAAAAAAATAGCCGTCCTTTCCTTTCTTGAAACAAATCCTCTTCCTCTCCATAAATAAACTGACTGCTGAGTATTTTATAATACAATATAAACTAGAAGAACAACAGGAAAAAGAAGAAGATAGTTCTGAGAATAAAGACTATAAAGGGAAATGGATCCTGCTTGAAGACTGAGATTGTTCACACGTTATACCAAACATTCATTCATTCACTCACTCACACGGGTTAACCTCATTTAAAAGAAAAATACATTAAGGATAAAAACAAGACAAGGCTATCTTTACATATATGAAAGTTAAGCTCATCAATAACTAAAATACCCTGTTCAGAGTAATTTATACAAGTAGCTTTTATAATCATATTTGATTTTCTCACAAAAATTAACTGTTCTCTGTCCCATGAAGATGCTTCTGAAACACCAAGCAAAACTTCCCAGCCATTTTCCTAATCTAATTCAATGCACTCATCTTTCTGCAAGTCTGAAAAATATTTTTTGGCTTCCATCTAACTATTAAATATGAGGAACGTGTCAGAAAACCAGACACAAGGTTACTAAACCAGCATCCCAAACATTCCTGTCTATCAGGCTGGCTGGGGAATTCTGGGAATTGAAGTCCACAGGTCTTAAAGCAGCCAAGGTTGGACACCCCTGCTGTACATATTAGGGCAGGGGCAGGCAACCTTGGCTCTTTTATGACTGGTGGACTTCAACTCCCAGAATTTCTGAGCCAGCATGGCTCAGCATGGAAACCTCTCCCTTTCCCCTCAGCATGGCTGGCTCAGGAATTCTGGGAGTTGAAGTCCACGAGTCATAAAAGAGCCAAGGTTGCCTATCCCTGGTATAGGGATTAGAAACATTTAAAATTCTGCCTTAATAGACCATTTCTTATTTTCTCCCACACTTAAGTTTAATGGAAGCAAACAAATGACAACTCAGTTTTTCGCTTCTTCTTGATAAAGAAATCTGCATTATAAACTCTGTACAATGAAAAGCAATCTCCTCTTTCTTTAGCTAAGTCCTAAATTAGGCATTTTAATGTACATTAGGAACAATTTCCTCTTCCCACATCATATCTCCCTCAGCTATAGAAGTTATCATCTGACCTTAGACTGAGTCTCCACTGATTTGTCACTTCCTCCTCAATCCTTCCGGCAATGATGTCCCTCATCTGAAATCAGCTTCACACAAGGGTTTATGATCCCCCATCATAAATCCTTTGCAGGAAAAGCAAATAAGGCCCTATCTTGTAGCCGTCTCAGGCAAAGATAGATAATAAATTCGTATTTTAAAAACCATCTCATGGATGTGAAAGACCAGCCAGAGTCTAAGCGGATGTAACAGCTGTGTGCAACTGGGTATGGGAAAAGGGCTGAAGAAGAGTGGTTTTGTTTTGTGTGGCCACAGCTTTGCTGCTTTCTTGTGTGAACATGCTGTTGTCCCATTCCGATCACTACTGGCCCTCTTGTTAGCCAGGATGAGGCAACAACCTCAGTTTGAAGAAGACATATTGAATGAATGAATGCATGAATGAATGAAGTAAGTAAGTGAGTAAATAAATGAATGGTTGAATGAATGTTTTCCTGAGTCAACTCAGAAAGCTCAGACTGCCCAAGGGATCTGCCGATACAGTTTTACAGAAGAATTGTTAAATCTCATCATTTGTACCTCTATAACTGTCTGGTTTGACACAGCAACCGAACAGGACAGGCACAGACTTCCACGGATAGTTGGGACTGCAGAAAAAACAGTTGCAAGCAGCCTACCTTCCATTGAGGACCTGTATACTACACAAGCAAGAAAGAGGGCTGAGAAAATATCTACAGACCCTTCACATCCTGGATGTAAACTGTTTCAACTCCTCCTCTTAGGATGCCGCTATAGGGCATTGCATGCCAAAACAACTAAGACATATAGTTTTTTCCCCCCCTCATGCCATCACTCTGCTGAACACCTAATTCCCACAGCACTGTCTTATGTTTAAGGATATTTACCCATGTAGTAAGGCTGTATCACTATTATCCTTCTCATCTTTCCTATTACCTTCTCCTATTGACATCTTATGGTTTATCACTTCATTGTTTTGCATGTACACTGAGAGCTTATGCACCAGAGACAAATTGCTTGTGTGTCTAGTCACACTTGGCCAATAAAGTATTCTACTCTACTCTACTCTACTCTACTCTACTCTACTCTACTCTACTCTACTCTACTCTACTCTACTCTACTCTACTCTACTCTACTCTACTCTACTCTACTCTACTCTACTCCACTCCACTCCACTCCACTCCACTCCACTCCACTCCACTCCACTCCACTCCACTCTATTAACTATTTTCTATTCTATTCTATTCTATTCCATTCCATTCCATTCCATTCTTTCATCTATTCTATTCTATTCTATTCTATTCTATTCTATTCTATTCTATTCTATTCTATTCTATTCTATTCTATTCTATTCTATTCTATTCTATTCTATTCTATTCTATTCCATTCCATTCCATTCCATTCCATTCCATTCCATTCCATTCCATTCCATTCCATTCCATTCTATGAATGGATTAGTGAATAAATGAATAATGAAGCTTTGTGGATCATACAGACAGGCCTACGTCCCTGAG